>LR546417.1:0-601623 GCA_900536305.3 Caenorhabditis sp. 40 LS-2015
CACAAAATTGAACTGGAAAGAGATCAAATGCGCGGCGAGATATCCTGAGAACTTTGTCTGTGCGCCTTTAAAAGAGTGCCAACAGACTGCGAATTTATAATAACGTCATGCGCCTTTAAAAGAGTGCCAACAGACTGCGAATTTATAATATTAATATTGAACAGTTCTCCAAAAGAGTCCAATATAACTGTCACTAACTAATAACTAATCATGAAAAGTGGCGCCCGGGTAATAGCACAAATCACATGTTTTATGTACACTCGCGCACTCAGAAAACTGATCTATGTTGAGAAAAGAAGCGCTTGCAGAAATAAGTTCGAATCTAGAACTTAGATTTGTGTGTTCACAGCCTCCTGGCGATTTAAATTTTCTCGATTTACTACAGTGCACTATTGGTGTGCTATTGGTGTTTTACTCTGAAGCTCGAGTAGGAAAACATAACGGAAGGTTATGTATTTAGCAAAAATAAAACGTTTTTTTTTGGTAGGTAAATCGAGTTTATCAACAATTTTGGCAGTCTAGTTCAGTTGAACTATTGGCTTTTCCTGTCTGTTTGCGACGTGCGGAGTTTTCATCTCTGCAGGTGGGAGTTCGGACCAGAATCTACTTTTTTTTAGTTTTGAGATACAATTTAAACAACAAACAATCACTTGGATGTTTAACAAAAACTAGGAAGTATTGATGTATCGAATTCGACTGACTACAATGTAGAGAGGAAACCATGAATCAATGAACGCAGCAAGGTCCACGATTCAGAGAAAAGAGATTTCAATACGATATCGGACGCGGGACTACAAAGCATGAAAAGTGATGTGTTTTAATAGTTTCGAAACACAATTAGTTGAAAAAACTTGAAAACATCAAGTATGCATAATATACATTTTAGCAAAATGTGATTAGATCAAAAATGAACACTGTTCTCGTAAACATCGAAACACGAATAGTGTGAAATGTCATAGTAGTTCGGGAATAGAAAAAACACCAATGTTGGTCATAATGTAGACTACAACCACGATGAGGCGACAAATAAAACATCACACTTCCAGCTATGTTGTTAAAACAGGAGTTCGTGAATCTGAGGCAAGATCAAACACTAAACATCTACTGCGAAAATTCTGCCTCCAGCCTTGTCTAAGTGATCTGCGACTAAAGTTCGCACACTTGGACACAAAGCCCGTTAAAGAACACGAAAAATCGAAATTCGACACAGTGAGGAGAGAAGAACAGACTGAAAAATACCCGGTCACATGCATCCAACTTGTGGTGATGATCATCGTTTTGATGTCGCGAGAAGAATAAAAACAGAGTTCGTTGTCGCAGCGAAAACTCGAAAAATCGTTGATCAAAAACATAGTGGAAACCAGTGTGAGTTCTCGAGACATGACATTTCGAAAAACATAGTTTTATAGCGTTTTTTTAGACAATTTGTCTCGAGGGCACACAAACCGATGAGTTTCAGAAAATATTTACTAATACCACAGTCGCTTCGCGCCTCTGGCCCGCTTTTGTATGTTCTCATACTCAAAATGACTTGGCGCGTGCAATCCACCGATTCGATTTTAATCATAAATATTCTCTTTAACTTTTTCCATAAGACAAGTGGCGGACAGCCTGACCAAGTCACCGACAAATCTTCTAGCGAATTATACATAAGATTTCGTGTGTTATCAATCCGGTACTTAATGTTGAAGGTGTAAAGACAGAATTTTGAAAACTAGTATTAAACGAAAAGAGGGGACTTCTGTGTAGAAAAGAGTAAGGTCGCCCAGCAAGTGGAGTCTCTAGTCATAGCCCCTCCGCTTTGTTCAGTGATGTGAACGAGAGAGATGAGAAAAGAGGGTGAAGAGAAGTTAGCGCGAAAGCG
Organism: Caenorhabditis sp. 40 LS-2015; assembly: GCA_900536305.3. Classification (NCBI taxonomy): domain Eukaryota; kingdom Metazoa; phylum Nematoda; class Chromadorea; order Rhabditida; family Rhabditidae; genus Caenorhabditis; species Caenorhabditis tribulationis. The sequence goes on from LR546417.1 coordinate 1,865, forward strand.
CATCGTTTTTAATCGAGAGGCGCAGACGATCAACGGTCAAACAGCAAGGCCACGGGGCCAATGAGAAAGCCGATAAAGACTAGGCAACAGACTATAAATAACGTTCATACTCAGTAGAAAATAAGGAGAACATAAAGGGGTCACAGTGAACTTTGAAGCTTGCAGCTGTGAGTGAGCATTCAAATAGGCGAGACAAAATCAAGGGGAAGAAAAAGAAAAGAAAGAAAACACGAAAAAAATTGACTCTGCAAGTGATGTAATCGTTGTGAGGCCTGTCTCAATTGGAGTATGTTCCTTTAACAACTTTAAAGGAACACACTTACAGAAATAATTCGGGTTTCACAACGATTGCAGTTTTTCAACGAACTTTTCGAACATTTTTCCGAATTTTTTAATGGAAAAATATTACTTGATCAATGATCTTCTGAGCTTTAAATAAACTCTACTTTTCAATTGGTCTTCACTCCTTTTTTGCCTTTTTTTCCGAATTCGTGCCCTTTTTACACAGGGTCGCAACAATGCGACCAGACTAAACACACGGAGGGAGGAAGTGAAATTTCGCAGACTTTGTGGTCGATGTGGGTTTGTTTTTCTGGGCGGACAAGAGGCTTCCTGATTCTCGAATTCGATGAAAAATGCAACAAAATGTTGATTTCAAATGTTGGATTATTCTCTTTTCATGAAAATGTAGATTGTGATTTGACCTCCGCGCGAGTTGCAATTTTCGAGCGCGAAGATCAGCGAAACAGGTTCAAAACGTTTGGTTGCACCGAAGTTTGATCGGTTCTCTCTCCCGACGTCTTGATGAGCTTTTTTTGCTTTATCGTTTTCGCGCTGACTGTTGTCGCAGCAACAGCCGGCAACACCACTTATGAGTATACAGTACTCGCGAGTGCGGACGAGGAACCTCATCAAAGATGTAAGTTGTAGGATGACAACAACTGAAATCCAAGTTTCATTACAGTGACTTTCTACAACTGGGACAACAAGGATCTGGGAACGTCGGCATTCGAAGCTCTTCCACCATTCACTTCTCAACCAACTCCACTTCCAATCAACCAATCAGAAAAATGTCCAGATGGATGGCTGAGATATTCCGACTCGTGCTACTTCTTCGAAACAGAACATTTTGGTTTCGCAAAAGCTGAGAGAAAGTGTCATGAGAAGCAGGCAACTCTATTCGTAGCCAACTCACTGGATGAATGGGATACTGTACGTGCACGTACCGAGAAATCATCATTCTCTTGGTTCGGACTCGTACGATTCAGTCATTATGAACGATTTGAACAACTGCCAAGATGGCAAACCACTGGATCTATCAACCCAACAAAAATGTAAGATGATGGGAGAACATTCATGAGTAACAAAAAATTTTCAGCAACTGGCTGGCGAAACCCTTCCAACCGCTTGCCAATGGATGGTCCTCGATCGCAAACTGTGCTGCGCTCTTCCAGTCTCCCGTATCTGTCGAATCAACGTCGTACACATTCTTCTACCCATGTACTCTACAATTCAACTCCATCTGCGAACGCAATTCAACGATTCTCAATGCCAGAAACTAATTCAAGTTTAACCTTAACCTTCTGATTTCATTTTCCGCCTATTTAAAAATATTGTTTCTGACTATGAAGCGAGAGTTTCACAAAAGCGAGAATCAAAATTAAGATTTGATTTATGAGGTCTATTTGTGGAGTCGGATAGCGTCAATACGACGTAGAATATCATCGAGTTCATCAGTCTCCTTCGTTAATTTCCCTGCATTTTGGGCGAGTTCATTGGAAAGTCCCTCAATCTGTAAGACGAAAAAGAGATTATATATAAGATCGAAGTAAAAAACTAACGAGATTGTATTCGAGTGCATTAGTTTTCAAGTGTGATTCGAGGTTAGTCAATGCTCCATCCAGTTCTTGTTCCGTCGCACCAAAGTTCGACAACAATTCTCTGGTCATCAGAATAATCTCGTTTTGATTCTCCACTCGAAGATTCGAACAGATGTTATCTTCACTCGGAATCAGGACGTCGCCACTGTTGCGACCGAAGGATGTGGTAAAATGACGTGATTTCTCCTCAATCTCATCTGAATAATAGGGAATAGAAGGATCTCATTCAAACTAAAGTCTAACTGTGAATATTCAACCAACACTGATCCTCTCTTTTATCGTACTCCAAAGCGGTGCGTGTTTGGAAGTTCTTACGAGACACCGCCTCGATTCTTTCCAAATCGTCTCTTGTCTGAAAAAATGATTTCATACTGTACTCACAAGGAGATTGCTGCCCATGAAAAATCGGGTCCACAGATTCAGAACCTCGAATAAAACTTGGCAAAGTTCTCGAATTATGGTCTCGAAAGCTGAGAGCCGGATAATTCGGAAGACCTTAGAGCAGCTGCGGAAAACGCACCATCACTTCTCTGCCTTGATTCCGGTGTTCTCTCCGAACCGGATTGTGATTGTTCTGACGGTTCTGATTTCTTCTGTTCTGATTCTGAGGTTGAACATTGTTATTGTTGCGTCGTGGTTGTCCGTTTCTACTGAATTCTGAATGAACATCGAAAAAGTCCCCTATTCCTACTCATTATTATGTCTAGCCGGAACGAATTGATTCAATCCTGGAGGATGTACTTGTCTGTTTCCACCAGCTTGCGCTCTCTGCTGATTCAACATAAACTGCTGCCATCCCGGATTCCAACGATCAGCAGGATTCATGACGAATAACGAGTTGAGAAATGTGCTAGGAATTCCTGAACGAGTTTTGGCGAGTTTTCATTTTAAGATATTTGGAATACCACGTACAATTTTGTGAATTCAAAAAAAGGCATCACGGAATGACTTCCAAATTCATTCATTCTTTCGTAGCAACTACTAACAGTACTAACCACTATGATGAATTCTCCAACATCTCCTCAAGTCACAATTCGACGTCCAGCTGATTTTCACATGGCTTTGATTCCATTAACTCCACATTCGAATCCATATCCAAGGTTTTTTAATTTTCCAAATAGTGCCAAAACTCTATTTTTTCAGAGAATCCGTTTCGCGTCCTTTCCAAATCGCAGCACCAGTCATAGTCACTCCAATAGAGACGAGATCAACGAGGTAATCAAACTGTAGAGTTACGCGGAATTGCGGAAAACTCTTTTTGATGTTCGGTCTGTAGGCCCTACATTTCAGAGACATCATCCGAGGCACACTTATCCGAAGAGTGAGAAAACATAGAATTTCTCGAGATAGAATTCATCAACGTCGTCTTTCTCTGATGAATACTCCAACAACTCTTCCCCGAGGCAAGAGGTTCTCTAAGAGTTTGAATTCTTCATATGCATCATTGTTATTATTCGTTCAGAATTGAGAAAAATTCTCCTGCAATCGACATGGAATGTGACCGTTTTCGAGTTCTTTTATCCGAATTCGGTAATAGCCTTATCAACACCATGGAGACTTTTTCAAAAAATGTTCCTACCGACTCTTTGAAGTGTGCAAAACTAAGAGAAATCAATCGTCTTGAAACAATCGATTGGGCCATTACGAAACTGACTGTAGATTGTGAGTACGAGATTCTGGAAGCTATTGCACGTCTGGAAGGGATTATTGGTCTGATGAAATCCGAGTTAGATACAGTAAGAGACGTTTTGAGTTTCAAGATTGAATGTTTCTTTTCAGATCGCTCAGATTCTCGATTTTGAGAGGAATGAGGACACTCTTAACTGTGCCTTGAAAACGTTCTGAAAAATGTTTAACACTGATATTTACAATGAATATTATTTATTTAGAGAAGCGGCGTACATCAATAATTACAGAGACACTACCACACACTAACGCTTCATAAATGGCGACAGGAAAATGGGATATCCGTTTGAAGGGCCTTTTGGAGCAGTGAATTGATGGTGGAAGTAATAAAACGCACTCTGGGAGGAAGGTTATGTGTGGATGCGTGGGAAAATGAGAATGGAAACCGGAGAATGAGAAACACAAATAGAGACTGTAGGCAGAGGTGTGATGGAAAAAGAAGGGGTAAAGAGAGAGGAGCGTTTGAAAACCCGCATGAAATTATTCATAGTGCATTTTGGGAAGCAAAGAAAAACCGAAAATGTTACTGTTCCAGTACACGAGAAAGAGAAGAGTTGAAATTTGAGAGCTCAGAATGGGAAAGAAAGAACAAAGAGAACCAATAATAACTTGATATACTAGAAGGGAAAAACAAAATAGAGAATCAAAACTGACGAATCGAATTGAGTATTCTCACTTTCGATCTGGCAGTATAATCTCTTCCCAAAACGAGACAGAGCATGTCATATTGGTAATTATTATAAAGCTTATTATAAAATTACGAAATTATCGTGACTCGTGGCGGGATAAAGAGAAGGCTCTTTCATGTCTGAAATTCGGAAGTTTAAACTGAAAAAAAAACCGAATTTTAGATATGAAAAAATACGAATTGGGTAAGTACAACAAAACGATCGAGTTGTAATTCATGGAGGCGAAAGATTATACCGGAGCTTTTGTAGGAAGTGCACGACGTTTGGGGGGCGAGTTCGAAACCATAATAATCAATGATGAATTGAATGATATTAACTCGGGAAATAAGGAAAATAGAAAAAATATAATAAAGGCAGTATGGGATCTAACTGGTCTAAACGAGAGTAGAAAGAAATAGAAAATGATGGGATGTGGCAATAGGAGGAAAAAACAACGAAACTGGTAGAGCGAGAGAGAAACAGTGATATATTTTTGGGATTTTGTATCTACGGGGTTTTTTTCGATTGAAAACTAACACTGGGATGGGTGAATCTAAACGGGAAGGAACAAATGTAGAACATGTAAAAAACATTGGCAATTGTTACTATAGATGTACTTGGATAAGGGAAGAACTGGTTATCGGTATGAGAACAGAAAAACAGATGAGGACGAATGACGAGTTCTAGAAGAGTAACACTATCTCGGCTGTCGATTATTCTGAAAAACATTGACTTCGAATATTTCTTCTGGCTTTCAACTTACCAGCGGCTGCAGCGGTCGATTCAGATCAGAGGACATACCATTCACTGATTGCATATCAAAACCACTATCATTGTCTTTGCGTGCATTCTGTGAAGGAACTGACGAATTGGTAGCTGAATGGGAAGAGCTCGGAATAATGACGGCATTGCGATAAGACCGTTCAGTTTTTGGAGCGCAAATTACACTGGAAGGCTGATTTTGGGAGACAGCACCTAAAATCAATTTAATATAGAAGATAAAACAGATAAATAGTTTACCATTTTTCGTAACATTCCCATTTACAAGATTGAGATCGATGGCACAGGAAACTGATGACTTCTTCTTCACAGCATCCGCATACATTCGAGGAGATCGAGGCTCATCCGAAGATGTCTGCGTAGAGCCATGCCCACTTTCGTCTGTCAAACTTGCTTCCGCATACTGTGATCGACGTGAATGAAATTCCACAGGAGGTGGCATTGAGAAACAATTTGAGCTAGGTGGGCGCCCGCGACTTCTTGAATCAGAAGAATGTCTCGATCGATTAGACGAGTTGGATGCAATACGGATGCCTCGCCGGGCTCGAGAGTTGTTATTATTACTCGCGCTCTTTCTATCCGCGTCATATCCGTCAGAAGCATCTGATCCATGCGAGTGATTTCTGCTCTGACGATTCCGCTGTGCATAAGTCTGACGATGCTTGTGACCCCCACACGAAGCGGCTGCAGCCGCAGCGTAGTCGATGAATCCGTTACGACGACTTGAAGTTGGTTGAGATTCTGAATAGTAGCGATGGTCGTTCAGAAATGACTGATTATTCGTCCCTGAAGCATATTTGGTGTATTTAAAGAATAAATTAGTTCTCTACAAACCCGCTGCTCCAATTTTCCTATCGTCGAAATTTGTCTGAATCTTCTTGGAAAATTCTTTCGGCGTCTTCACGACATCACTGAATTGTTTCTTGAACTGAACAGGCATCACTCCGGTTGATAAATTTGGAATATTGCTCATTCCTGGATCATCATCTTCTTCGGAGGAGGACTGAGTTCCCAGTGACGATGAGAGACCAGGAGAATCCGTATCTTCTCGTTCAGAAATGCTCGCAGCAGTGGACACAGTCGCGGAAGTGTTAACAGAAGCAGTTGATGTGGGAAGAGGAGGCCCAGTGAGGATCAATCCGTTATCATCATTCACTTGCCGCTCTTTCGCTGATCTAACATCTTCTTCCTCAGTCTCCGGTTCTCGAGCAGCAGCAATCGCCTCTTTTACCACCTTCTTACTCGAACTCTCGGCTTCCTTTTCCTTCGACTCTTTTTCTTCTTTCATTTTCAATTGAAGAAGAACTTGATTCTTCACATCATCTGCCGGGTTCGTGATTTTCAGAGGCCTTGAATCACGTTTCTCAGCTCCTGCCGGAGTCTTACGAAGCCATGCGTATTGAGACAAATCGACCATCGGAGAAACGAGGGTGTTGTGCAACTGATTCAAGTCATACGTCACAGAAGTTTCTTGGGAAGGTAATGACAAAACTCCACTCATCAGCCAATTACGGTAGGTAAGCTCCTTCGAGGTGAAAGGCATTATCATGTGGAGCAATGAGCCTTTGTAGACCTTCGCCAGTTGGTTTCGACCTTTTCTTTCTCTCAAAGTAACTGCCACTTGAAGTATCTGGAACGCTTGTCCGAATGCATTGGCGATCGATGAGAAGTTGTATGTAGAACGTCCAACATCATTCGCAGTGAGCAATGGATCTTCCAAAGCAAGGTTTCCAGGTTGCGCTCGTTTGTGACCGTATCTCGCACCAGCAGCAGACTTAGGAATATAACAACACTGTCCAGGTGATATTCCCATCTCTTCGTAGTTGAACTCAAGTGAGTACAGTTCGAGAAAACGAAGTAACAGATGTCCAAGATTGACCCCTCGATCATGAATCGTCCGATGTCTCATGTTAAGCGCGTAGAGCTGAAATAGATACATTGAAACTAATATTGTAACGAAATTCTCACCTGGAAGAAGTTCACAAGCAAAAGAACGAGTCCATATGAAGACAAGCCTCCGGTGAACGTTTGATTGAGATTTCGGTAATGCAAGAACTGCTTGAGCAACAGAACAAGCGGTTCAATCAGAGGAAACTCTTCTTTTACCTGCAAACCCAATGTTACAAGAAATGCGATGAATCCCAGGAGTCATACCTTGGCAATATATGAGGCAGCTCGAACGCCCTGAACGGTGTTGAATGAAATGTCGATACTCAGTCGGGTGTCTCGATCAACCATCTTGACAATAGGAACGAAAGCACCTCCGTAAACCATGACTGACTCAGCAATGTTGTCCTCTTCGAGTCCACGAGCAGTTTCAGACAGCCACTGAAACGAAGTGAAATTTCAGTGAAAAAAAGAGAGAATAACTTACATCTCCTGGTGAACCAATCCAGTCGTCACACTCAACGAGAACATCAATATCGGAAGTTGGAAGGAATAGATTCGTTCGGAGGCTTCCGAACATTGATATTTTCATCGGTTTTTGCGGCCATCGTTTATACACCGAGTCACGGACCTGCAGTAATATATAATATTTATTGAGCTATATCAATTAGTTTATCTATCTATATTCAGTTACATACTTTTTTGTTGGAATTAACCAGAACACAAGATAGAAAATTATCGCATAACATACCTTTTCATAAACTTTTGTTCGCAGCCTCGATTCGATTTCGTTCGGTTTTATCCAATGATACATGTCGACGATTTCTTCATGCAATCCTTGAACTGTCAACCCATATCGTTTCCTCCGCCATGGAGCAAACGGAAGAGGATCTGTGTACCCAAACTCACGAGTTTCACTCTAAAAAACAAAATTTGCTAATCATTTTGAAACTATTAATCAAACCTTGTGAGATTTTGAGGTAGACGGTTGCTCTTGTTGTGTCTGGTCTCGTCTTTTCAGGACAATCGAAGTCTTCCTGATTTTCGAATCCGAGGCATTGACGTCCGTCGTCACATCACCAGTAGACGAAGTTGAAGGCTGATTTGAAGAAGATAATCTGCTTTCTTCGTCCATCTGTAATTATAAACATGATGCTGTATAATATATGATGAAAAATCATAAAGAATAAAAAAAAAAACGTATCATAAATTTACAGTCTGTTAGCCCATTTTTGGATGAACGTAACATGATTAGGGTGCTCATCTCGCCGCGAACTTGAACTGGAACTTGATCGAATGGGCGGCGAGATATTCTCCCAATGTTCCCTTAAAAGTGTTCCAACAGACTGCGAATTTATAATATAGAGTTTGTGCTTGACTGAAGAGTGAGACACATATTTTTCGAGCATCAAAGACGGAGGGGAAGCCCTCAATTTTTCTCTAAACCTGACTCCGGAAAAAAAGACAAAAAAACTCGGTTCGAATGAACGATGAATGAGACTGACAGAGAAATCGGGAATAGAACACAGGAAAGAGATGATCAGAGAGTTTAAGACGAAACTGAGGTGTGAAAAGGAGAGTGATAAAATGATGTTTCCAATGGGAATAGTTTTCAAGGGGCTCCCACGTCTGATAGGCGAGAGATGGGAGGAGAGAGAAAGAGAGATTGCAATAAAGAGAGGGGAAAAGAATCAGACACCACGTTTTCTGGAAACAAAGCAAAACAACTGTTGCTTCTCCGCCACGCAAAAAAACTCAGGAATGCTTTCGAAGAGGAAACATAGTAACTGCATCTGAAGCCGACTTGGGTCATCTTTTCTTTTATTAAATGAGTCGAGGCGTTGTTATCGCTGCTTAGATTGAAGAAAAACGGGGAATTCGCTCAAAAAAAAAACCAGATGAAAAATAGCTCACTATGTTTTATTCAATCGGGTGCACAACAATGTACTTCACTTTACATAACGTCACTTTTACTATTTTTCTGTCTTTCGCCCTACTTTCAACAATATCGCTAACGAACGGATAGATTCAGACGGCAATTCACAGAGAGAAACAAAAGATATCTCAGTTTTCGTCGACAGGAGAAAAGAGGAGACGGGGAAGATCAAGAGTAAACAACATCTTGAAGATGAAAAGAGTGGAGGAGAAATAGATTTACGTTCTCAGAATCCGCCAGTATTTCCGGTTAACGAAAACAGACACGTTAGAAGAGAAATAGACGAAAGATTCTAGAGCGTCTTCGTACAAACCTTTTGATTGAATATCTTCTCAGCGCCCGAGTAAATGTTATCGTCCATAATCAACGTTGAACCCAGCTAATTTTAGAAGTGCAACATCAAATCTGTGATCCCTTTTGAGACTTGCAAACCTACATCTCAATATCTTTAGTCGCGTTTTTTATTGAAATTACCACTACCTCATTGATATCAGAAAGAAAGCGAGAGAAGCCCATAAAACAAGGAAGATGATAACTTTTTTTTTTCTTTTATCTTCATAGAAATGTACGAGAGAATAGGAGAGGGGAATACGGACGCTGGACGGCGGGAGGATGAAAACCAGCGAGAATCTTTCGCTTGGCGGAGTAGAGATGGTTAGATCAAGAGAGATTGAAATCAACTAACGGAGAAAACAGAATGGCCGAAGATGGTGTAATAACAAACAGTATATTTTAACTGTGGTCGTTTTTTTTTTTTCAAAACACTGGTAGATTGAGTTTTATTCAAAATCCAATAGAAGAAAGTTTTTTTTAACTACTAACAGAATCCGACTGTACGCTATCGATTGAGCATGATAAATTGATGTTGCGAGGCCTCCCAAACTTCCCAACTTTTGAATTGGTCTGATGAGTTAGTCTCAACCAGACTTGTGATTTGCCGGGCCGGGCCGGGCAAGGGCTGGGTCGACAGAAATTTTTCTGTTAATTTTTCTACTTTAACCATTCTAAAAGCTCAAAAATTGACCAAGACACAATAATTTCGATAGAAACTTGAAAGAAAAACGCTGAAATTTCAAGATCAGAAGGATCTTAGACAGCCAAAAAATTTTGCCCCTCCCCCGGGCCGACCGGGCCGACCAGGGTCTACGGGCAGGGCTGGGCCGGTAGAAATTGTCCAACTGACCCGGCCCGGCCCGTGACAAGTTTGGTATCAACTGGTATAAGAGTATACAAGTCGGACCTCAAAAAAGGAAACATGCACTACAAGCATTAGAATATAGCGAAAACAGTCAGCAGTCGACGAAGAAGAAACACACAGCCACGGCCATCACTAGTGCTCTCTCGTCCACCCGCCTCTACTCCTCACTCATTCATTTTCGTTCTCTCTTTCTCTCGAACATTATCAAAATAGATGTTTGCAGTTTGCACAGCAGCAAGCATCCAGCTAGCCAGACGCAACATACCGCTAAATGTCCACCACCCCCGCAACGCAACGAAACATTTGGTTGGAATGAATGGAGAGAACTGGCGTAAACTTAACAAGGTTAACATCTAAACTTTCACTTTTTGAATAGAGTGAAGCTTGAAGAAATTAAAATAACAAAGCAACTCTTCTCCATGAGCAAAACACAGTGTAAATGGAGAACTGTAAGAACCACTGAATTTATGATTAGTTCTGCCTAAAACTGGTCGTGAAAATGACCACATGAAAGAATGAGCGAGGAGAACAACGCGAAAATGTGAATGCATACTTTATAACCAGCCAGCTTCTTCACCACGATCATCTCTCTTATCTCTTCAAATATCATCCCAAGTCTATCCATCAAATTGATTTGCCATCTTCCGCTCTTTCTCCTTCTTCGACTCAGTCTTTAATAGTAGAAGATACAATGATAACTTGTGTTGATAACAATATCTGGCAATGCGTCACCGAATTTTTCTTAAATAACATTTCTACAGTTCGTTGACGGTTTTTTCCTCTCCAAATAACAGAAACATTCCCCAGCTATGAAAGTTCTCAATTTCGCCCAACCGAGCCGGCTCGTGACAAGTCTGGTTTCATAGATGCTTAACCTTATCACAATGAAAAAATGAGCTGGCAAGCTGGAAGTTGAGAAGATGAGGAAGTATATATAATCTATGATCAACTAGGTGCCGCGGCTGCAGATTGGTGGAAAATTACGTCGAGACGAAGGGGGTGTTTCGAGCGATTTCAAACTGAGGAACCGGTTGATGCTAAGGCGAATTGACGGAGGTAGCTAAGTGAAGATATTGCAAAAAATGACTGAATAAAGAAATAAAAGCTGGAACATAGATTCTTCTAAATGAATATTAACTTGAATATTTCTTAACCCTTTCATGTTAAATACTCATTATGAACATTATCTCGGTGTTGTAAAGAAGAAAACAACTACTAGTCCTGCACAGGACAGACGCGCTCGACCCCCCAATCTTACAATTTTTGGAGCACGTAGAAATATCAAAATAAATGACCTATTTTGAATTTTTCAGTGTCACAAAAATTGATAATGAACAAGTGAAAAACTGTTTTGTTCCGAGATTTCCATGCGGTCCTCCTGAATAATTGAAAAATTGAGATAGGGTGCGTCTGTAACACCTGCGCAATATGTTTCTCTCCCTTCCTTCTTGGTTACTCCTTTTTCTAAAATTCCAAAATGCCGAAAAGATCATTGTAAACTATTCGTTCAAACAATATTTGAGCAAAGACTGAAGAACTCGCGATGAACTACTTACAAGTAGCGCAATTATCAATGTGCGCTGGTTGACTCTACGAGAAAAAAAGAAAAAAAAACCCCATCCGTCCGGTATTTTCCTCAAATTGCTACAAAGAAGCAAACAAAGAAACTAGAGGCATCGAAAAATAGTCAGTGGATACAGAAGAATAGAATTCAAACAAAACAGAAAGTATATAGATATTTTAAAAAAAAACAGCTGGAACTCAATTGAGCATAAACAGTAACCAGAAACATGAAACATGAACAGAAACGCTTTTTTCCTCTTTTTCCACTGTCACAAAAATTATGTTGTAATGAACATTTTTAAAGTAACAGCTTCCGCGGAGCATGCCCATCGTAATGGGAAAATGACTCCAGTTGCGAATATGAATCTTCAAAAAATTGGAGACAATAACTGCTGCCGAACAGTACGATTTTAGAACCACGTGAGAGCCGCTATCGGCCGCGGCCAAGTATCTTGATATCAAAGGCTCCCATATAAAATTACTGTATCTTCTACGTTGACAGCGAAATGTTCTAGGGTCTCAAAAAGAGAGAAGGAAATTCATTTTCTTCAGAATTTTGTCAAGAGAAAACTATGAGATTCGTCGAATTGGAAAAGAACGAACATCATCTCTCGAGACTCTTAAATTAGTATTATGCACGAAAAACGATTGAGGAAAAAACTTCGATAGGAAAAAATCAGTCAAACGCATAGACGTACACATACACACACACACAAAAAGGAATAGAGAAGAGGTATTGTTGAGAAGGAAGCGAAAAGATTGAAGAAGAGAAAGAGAGATGGCGACCAGCAGTAGCTGCAGTGACGGGCAAAAATGATGATGATGAGTACGAGGCGGGAGAGAGAGAGAGAATGCCAAATGGTACGGCAATTAGAGGAGAGCGGTTAGACAATACGACGAAATGAAGAATAGAAAACAACTAGAACCGAAGGAAGGAAATGAAGAGAAGCGAGAGATGGAACCGGGCCCAGAAACGATATCTTCAGCGACGGTCGGGACATTATAAATGACGCAGCAAGCATTTGAGCAGACTGTTTTATTCTTAGCTGAATCGTCGTTCTCAATTTGAGCTTTTCAACTGTAAAGCAATTACAAAGTTTTAAGTATGTATACGCAAGAAGTCATTAATGCAAGAACCAACGACGAGCAATTGTGCTACAAAGATCACTTCGAATAAAAAAACGTAATGATGCTGGAAGTTTCTGTTGGGGTGGACTTTAACCTTTTGAAAAATGATTTCGCAAGGAGGCAGGTAGGAGAGTGAGGTAGCGTTGAGAAATGTTCAATGCATCACTGTTGTTGGCTTTCTTAAACTGATGTCACTGTGAAAAAAATGTGACCACCATAATGGTAATTCAAGATTATTTCTTTATAATTATCGAGAACATTGAACATATATGAATTTATAAAACGCATATCCGAAAAATAGGTATAAAACCATGCGTCTTAGAGAAACGAATGAGAAGATCGTGGAGTGGTGTTAGGAGAGGGGGCCTCGACGCAAGAGACGAGAAACTAGGAGAAAGTTGACAGAAAACAGAGATTATGGCGACCAGAAGGGTTGAGAGAAAACGGATGACGAAGTACAACTGGCAGAAGAGACGCAGCAATGTGTGCAGAAACAATTCGGAAAAAAAAAGATGAAAAGGAGAGAGAGAGAGGGAGAGACCCAGCGCCTTGTTGGAAATAGAAAACTGGCGTCCGATCGGAAAACGAAATATAGAAGCGAAGAGAAACGATAGTGAACGTGGGCGCCGCGTGGAAGAAGTGGTAGTGTCCGATAAACTGCATGAGATCAAATGAAAAATACCCTACCAGAAAGCTGCAATTCTCTACGCGCTTTCCATGTTGAAAAAGTCTTCGCTATTGTTAAGATTTCAGAACTAAAAAATAACATCCACATCCACAAGCCACTGATGAACAAACCTCTATAGCGGATTATGGTACATTCAAAGTAGCCATTCTAAGTCAGCAAATCACTTTGGACAACGCAGATCAAATTCGTGGAATTTAGCTCTAGCATTGTATATAAGAAAGATTTGAGAACGTTCAAGGAACAATAGAAATAGAAAATATGAAGCCCTCGTCTCAGTGCACTTGATGGTGCTGAATTTACGTGTGAGAAGGTTAAGCGGCTGTCAGCCCTGTTCGGCCCTTGAGAACTAGAGACATTTTGTAGTATTCAGAGCATCTGTCTATTATGGGGTTATTCAGGGAACCAGCAAAAAGCTTCAAAAAGGAAAAAAGTCCGCGAAAACTCGGAGAGTGAACCAATCTGACTGAAACTTCGGAGAAAGTGGAGAAAACTATGAGAAACATATTGCCGAAATTTTGGAGTCAAAATATCCACTTTTAAACTTTGGCTGGAATTTCAGACAAATTTTCAAAATTGATATTTTGACCCTAAACTTTGGCAATATATTATTGCCTATAGTATTCTCCAGTTTTCCCCGAAGCTTCAGCCGGATTGGTACACTCTCCGAGTTTTTGCAGAATTTTTTTTTCTTTCTTGTAGTTTTTTTGCCAAATGTCAATCAGAAGGAAAACTGAGAACAACTTAGTTTCATCGAGCAATATGTCATTTACTTTCGAATTTCGAACTATTCTAAAGTTAGCAATGAGCAAGGAAAAACTTTTCGCTGGAGACAGCAGGAATCACGCTTTCAGTACTTGCAATTTCATATTTCAGAAAATCTCAAGCAAAGAATAGAGATTAATCAATGTCCTTTCGGAAAGGTTTTACCGGAAGGAAACTAACGGCCGCGGTCAACCGAAGTTTCAGAAGCGCACAATCTCGATAAATGTCTTCAAACATGTTTTTCAATTTTTGAGACTAATATAAAACATCATCAACAATAAGAGATTAGCACCGAAAATTCTCAGAAAAAAAAGAAATGCCAAACAAAAATTTGGGAAAAGTATGCAATCTTTTTTTCGCGATTCGAATTTAGGCGCGTTACGGTAGAGCGATTTTGCGAATAGCCAAATTTTTGTCCGAGGATCCTCTTTTTTCTGAGCCCATTTTCAACTAAATTCCCGTACAATTTGCGGAGCACCAACAATTATCAAAGCTGAAACATAGAAAAAATAAGGTTTTTCTGATTTGTCCATTTCTCTAAACATCTGCGTATTTCTGCTACTCCACCATACTTCGACTGCTCAAAACTTGCGCAAACTTTATGCCACTCAATAATCTCCAAGCTTTTTATGTTAAAAAAAAACGAAAATGGCTGTAAATTATCGCGTGATTCTACGTTTCGATTCAAACTTTGCTGATTAACATCCGTGTCATTCCTTCACTTTTACGATTCAAATTGCTCGTTCACATAATGTTCATATCTCTCTCCCTCTCTCTCTCTCTGAATCCAACGCTCCGTTTCGTCTTGAATTCTCTCACTAGCTCTTTTTTTTTTGGCGAAAACACGGGCGACTCGAAAGGCGCTCCGTCTTTTCTTCTCTAGCTGGCGCACTACGAAATAGCACTCAACGGGAAGAGAAATCATACATTGCGATAGAAATTATCGATTGACGAAGGTCGCCGGAGGACTCCTGGTCTCTCTCCGTGTTCTTTTCTTCCCTCATTGGCGTACGGCCTTCGATTTATCGATTTTTGCATTCTTTTCGAACTGGTTTTCTCTCGTCATATGATTCGTGTTCCAATGTATTCTTCTCCTCTCAATTTACAAGCTTATCCTATCAGTGAATTCTAAAATCATCCATTTCACAACCTCAAAATGTATTTCGAGTTCCTCACAGGTATATTGCTCATTTATAAGTTCGTTTTCTCCAGAGACATGCTTTTATCTTTTCCCATTCATAGAAGTTGTGGTATTTTCAGATGCTTTCGGCATTTCGGACTGCTGGAGCATTAAGCTCTCGCCGTCTTGCTTCGACTCAAGCCATCGCCAGCAGCAGCGAAGCACCAAAGGGTATTGCTACAACAGGTACGTCTAATATTTCTTACAATGTTCAAGTGAAGCTCCATGTAGTATTTTAGTAATCACTTTAAAATTTCCTTTGAGTGATTGATTCTCAAACAACGGATGAAAAACAACTCCCACAACTTGTTTTTTTTTTATCCAGGAACTCCGTTCTTGAATCCATCTTCAAAAGCGGAATATGCCTTGGCCCGTCTCGATGACGTCATGAATTTGGCTCAAAGAGGTTCCATCTGGCCATTAACATTCGGTCTTGCTTGCTGCGCTGTGGAGATGATGCACTTTGCAGCTCCCAGATACGATATGGATCGATATGGAGTCGTTTTCAGAGCATCCCCCAGACAGGTCAGTTGGGTTGTGCTGGATAGCAGGAGTGAAGATGCATCTTAAGATGCGTTCGCAGAAAGACTCGTTAGTTTTCAGTCGATCAGGATATCCTCTTTTTCAGGCTGATCTGATTTTCGTCGCCGGAACAGTGACCAACAAAATGGCTCCAGCTCTTCGTCGTATCTACGATCAAATGCCAGAAGCGAAATGGGTCATCTCCATGGGATCTTGCGCAAACGGAGGAGGATATTATCACTACGCCTATTCGGTCCTCCGTGGATGTGATCGCGTTATTCCAGTCGATATTTATGTTCCAGGATGTCCACCAACAGCTGAGGTAAGAACGAAAGCCTAGATGAGCTGCGTCAAGTATGCAGCCTACTGTAGGCTATAAATATCGTTCGGTTTCGAAATGTGATTTTTGGGGTCACATGTACCCGATTATCGATTCGCTGCGGTCATGTGACTGACACGTAACTGTTATTGATTTGTTCAGACTGCTACGCGCCCATGTATTTCAAAACTTTTCTTCACAGTCTTGCTCACTAATTCGAAAAATTAAATTATCGATTCGCTTTCTGCTGGCGTACATTAAAAAAGCATATCATTCCCGTGCTGGAAAGAAGTTTGGAAAGGATCTCTTAGCGTATCTGTTTACTGGGGAATATATAAAATATTGACGAGGTATCTGCTCAATAGACTAGTTTCCATAAGTGTGACCGCTGCCAGCGAAGATATAATGGGATCCATCGTTTAGTTTTCGAAAGAACTTATATATTCATTATTCCAGGCTCTTCTTTATGGTGTTCTTCAATTGCAAAAGAAGATCAAGCGCAAGAGGGAGGCTCAACTTTGGTACAGACGTTGATCAAAAGATCCAGCAGAAGAGAGATTACGAGAAAAGAATTGAGGTACTATACACTATTCTTTCCTACGAGTAAGCCCAATTCTATTACGCATGTTTCAGAAGTTTCATCGATTCTCCTTTTTTTTCTCCGTTTCCCTCTTCTCAGACCCGATAGTTTTCTTTTCTGCGGTTGATTTTCAGATAGTTTCTTTTAACCTCTGTCTTGTTCGAAAAATAAAAAAACGTTTCATTTTTTGGAGCTACCCAGTAGTTCTCTTTTATTTTTGTCTATTTTTCTTCACCAGTTTCAACTCTGGACCTTTGTGGCTATCAATTCTAATTTCTCAATTATTTCTTCTTTTTTTTGTCACTTTCACTGCTTTTTTCAATAGGTTTATTGAAAAGGGGAACCGTCGCTTTTTCTCAGCGCCGCTTTTTTTGTAACATCAAAATTTTTTTCAAAGCGTGTGGATTTTTTTTTTGCATTTTCTCTTCTCTGGCGCTATCCAAAAGCATCACCCTTTTCGCGCGCGTGTGATTGCATAATCGCACTCTTTTGGCACATCTTTAAGGCGTATGGAGCTATCCCAGAATCCCGCTCGGAATCGATTAATTCATTTCCCGTTCGAAAAATAAGGCTCGAACTTTGAATGACTGATGTTTTCAAATTGAATATATCGATTCGCAGCTGGATATTGTTTTGAATAGCTTTTTGCGACCTAATAGGGAGTCAGAAGAAGGCGAATTAATAATGAAAGAAAATTCATCCACACGTAATACACGCTTTTTCGAAGAATGAAACACCACTCGGTATTGTAACGGTAGAATTTCGTCTAGCGCTGCGCTTGTGATGGCAACGCGCTCTATCTCAATCGCGTGGGCCACATTGAGCGCATGCGATAGAGCGTGTCGCCAGCATTCGTGCAAGACTAAATTTGATAAAGTTCTCTGTGCACAGATAGCTGTAGAAATAGCGCATTCTGAACGACTCCTGTAATCCTGGCATTCATTTCAGTGGTGTTTTTTTGCGCGAGTATATATTCAAAGCCTAAATAAAAGTTCTACTTTTTACCTGCTGCCCACAGTTATTACCACAATCTTCGGAAGAGAGGGAGGATCGGACGAGAAATGGATTTTAACGGTCCAAAAATGGTGGGACTGCACGGTGCAACTTATCCGTACCCTATGAACAATGGGTTGACCGCTGAGCAGAACCAACGAACATGTGTACGTTTTTGAAATGCAGCATTGCACATTCAAGTCGGAATTTTCAGTCGGCCATCTTCCAAATGAAACAACATAGTGCGCAACAACTCTGTATTTCCATTGGTCAGCGTAAACGCATGAATAAGAATGATCTGCAGAAGACCCTTTTGGAAGCTTTATACAGTGATCAATACGCCATTCGCCTCTATAACGAGGTCTGATTTTGAAATGTTTAGAAGTTTTGAAACTAAGTAGAGTTCAATTTTCATCGCTTTCGTTTCAGGTGAAGAAGATGCTTGACGATGGACTTGTAACAATTGAGGTGAGCATTATTAGATCTCTGATTTCTATACACTGTTCTCGAAATTCCGCCACTGTACTCTAAAACTTTTCTTTTATTAATTCGATGGAAAATTATGAAACGGACGGAAAGTTATGGAACGGTTCCGCTCACTATTTGTCTCTATTTGGGCTCCAATAGACGAACAATTTTCTTCTCTTTTTTTTTGCTTTTTCGCCCCAGTATTATTCTCTTCTATAGGTCCTCCCTCTCTAGTTTCCCGTGGTCTCTTCAATTGAGTACGCTGTCTTGCACTCTCTGAGAACTACATGCGGGATACCCGCTCTCTTCCGTATTCTTTTGTTTCTCTTATGTCGTGTTCCACGTTCAGTCGATGCTTCGACCTGGCTGAATATACTAACACTAGCAAAACAATTTCATAAGTCTTCAAAATTTTAATTTTTCCGGTGAACGTCTTAATTTGAATTCAGTGAATGAGTATCTGCAATGAAGCACTGACTAGTGACTAGTCAGTGCTTCATTGCATTATTTTCATTAAAAGTCAGCTGACTTCCCAAAACATCACTTGAAAAATCTAAGCTATCTGAGAATGTTGGCAACGCGCTCCATATCGATCTTTGGTTCGAAATGTTTGGCGCGCTGCTTCTATTCTACTTTAAAATGTTCATTTATATTTGAAGTTTACACTGAAGATTGAATGAGAACTGTCGTTAACCTGAACAGATAATACGTACCAGAGTTGAGCGGGAAATTTCCCGTTTTTCCCGAGTGTCTGGAGAGAATTTCCCGAAAATTTTTCGGGAAATTTTGAAAGCTGGTTTCTGTAGATTTTCAAAGAAAACTTCAGAAAAAATTCAAGTTTCCTGGCAGCCAAGTAGTATTTTGCGAATCGAACAAGTTGTTTACATAAAATTTCCAATTTTCTCAGTTTTTCTCAGAATAAGCAAATCAAGTTTTCGGTTTGCTTTAACTCAGCTGAAAAATCCCAAAACGGTTTCTGCTGTTATCACTTGAGCCAAAAACAGTCAGATTCATCCAAAATATCTCTTGAAAATCGGCCAATAATGTTTTCCTGAATTTTCCGATTTTTCAGCCCGGGAAAAATTTTTCCCGAGCGTTTTCCCGCTCAACTCTGATAGTGTCGTCATCCTAAAAATCATATTGCATCTGAACAGGGATCAATGGTCTAATAGTCTGGAAAAGACTATTATTCGTTCACCAATTTTTGAGCCTTCAAACATTGTCACTCCGCTGCTCCGTACTGCGAAACATCGTTTTGGTTCCGCAATACTTGAATTTTTCGCCATGTTGCTCTATATATTCGCGGAGTATCGTTAGCGCGAGGGTCCCAAAGTTGGCGAACAGATAATGGCAGCGGACACGTTAATTCCGAACTGAGCGCTTAAACGGCTCCGAATATTTAACACCTAGGTATTTTAACACCTATATTTAACACCACCTCGAGGATTTGACCCCCCGAAACATGCGCGCGCGCTAAAAATGTGATTGTCTGTGGTCGCCGTTCATGCGTATTGGTGCAACACGGAACGCGTTTTTTTCATTGATCTCCTCGATGCCACCTCGAAAACTACAAAAATCTCAGGTATACTACTGAATAGAGCTGTAATGATCTTGTTTTCGTAGCTCACCACTACTGACAGAAAATATAATGAAAGGAAACACCGTCTCCGAGGAGTTTTCTATTTCGGTAAAGGGTAACTTTTATTTCCCACAATATGCTAGATACTTATTCAACTTCACACTGCGTATGGATATTTTGATTCTATGTTTCTTTCAGATGTCGCATCGGAGTGGTGCAGGTGCAAGGAGTCAGGCAAATCGCAACCACCCATACGCGAATCAGAACCCAAACGGGCAGAGGCCACATCTGGGGAATCATCATTACCCCCATCCTCAGTTGCACAACATGGTACACATGTCACAATTCAATCCTCAGATGGTTCCCCCAATTATGCAGGTGAGACGGAGTCTGAAAATTCTGATCAGCACATCACATCATGAAATGAAAAGCATGCCCTCTTCTTCATCTTTTTCAGGGCGGTTTGAAGTTTGCTGAACGATTCGAAACGATTAACCTTCCGTTTTACGATGTTGTCGAAACTCTTCTGCAGCCTGTGGAACTGACCGGTACTAATCATCCAACCAACAAGCAAACCAAACAGGTGGACTTTAATTTTTTGAGGCAATCCTACAATTTGGTTATTTCAGTTTACGTTCTACTTCCATACCAATACCGAACAGAGCAGTAAGATCTGCTATCGCTCAGATGTCCAGCCGGTGCCGAGATTTGAAATCCAGATGAGGTACAGTGGCGTTCTCAGTTATTTTCTCATATAAAGTTTTCAGACTGTTCAACATTACTGAATCGGTCGTTCCGCAGAAAGATGACTTCCCGCCAAACTGCCACGTCCGTTGTGATGAGCAAACTGTCACACTGCCGGTAAGATTGACTAATATTCCGACCATGTTCTTTTTTTTATCCCTTTCTCTTCAGAATATCATTCCAACAAACAAGCCGAATGCCGAACCCAAACGACCATCACGCCCAGTGAACATCACAAATTATCTTCACCGCTACAAGAAGGATCACTCACTAACGGTCGAGTGGCTCGCCGATAGACGAGTCTTTGCAGCAGGTGTGTACTATGTGTACCGCGTGAACTCGGATGTCCTGTTCGAAAGACTTGAGAGCAACACCTCCAAACATAGATCTATTGCATTGACCAAAGAAGAAGTTATCAGAAAATTGTCTGGAGGAGATGATGATGTTGCAATGGATCATCTCAAGATCAGTCTTCTTGATCCTCTCTCCAAAATGAGAATGAGAACTCCAGTGCGTTGCCAAGATTGCACTCACTTGCAATGCTTCGATCTCCTCTCCTACTTGATGATGAACGAGAAGAAGCCAACGTGGCAGTGTCCAGTGTGCTCTGGTCACTGTCCATACGACAGACTGATAGTCGATGAGTGAGTTTGAGGTTTTTTTTCAAATTTTTACCCCCTTCTCTGGCCTCCGTTTCCGAGTACTTTTGAAGAGCATGTTTCGAAACTTTCTTTGATGGTCTGTACTTACTACGTTATCTGATCGTCGTTTGTTATCAGTGTTGCCATTATTAGATGGACAGTGCCCGAAAAAGCCAGAGGCTCGCTTCGTGTGGAGAGAATGTTTGTATAGTTTTACAAAAAAAATTTCCAAATTTGGAATAGTAACGCTATTTTGAGTGTTGTAAAACGTTTGTTATCTCTGGTCGTCCCCTCGTTACAGCTCAAAATTCAATTCATGACGTCGATCGGTTCAGTGTACAGAAATATAGCAAAGAATAGAGACTGAAAGAAAGAGAGAAAACAGTATAAGCTAGCTTCTTTTCAGCTACTTCTCTGACATGCTTCTCAAAGTAAACAAGAATACGACGGAAGTCGAGTTGAAGGAAGACGGAACGTACGATATTATCAAAGAGGAAGCAAGCGTCTGCCTTTCTGATGATGACGATGAAGACGTCAAACCAAACGTGAATGCAGGTCCTTCGACTAGTTCAGCAGTCCATGAGAACGGCGGAAAGAAGAAACCGGCGATCGAAGTAATTAGTCTTGATTCTGACGACGACGAGGATCTCGACAGAGGTATACAAAACTCATTGAGAGACAACTACCCATCTGACAGAAATCCAGGTTCGCCAACTTCGAATTTGAAATGCATGCTTAGAAAGCTTCCAATTTTGACGATGGGCTTTAGAACACAAAAAAACGGAAATAACAGCCGATTGTTATGAAGAAATATTTATAGGACCACCAAAGACTCCCCCGCCGACAAAAAATCGCATTGAATGCATCACATTGGATGACAGTCCAGTTCGCGGTGCATCGAGCAGTGGTCCAGCAAGTCAAACTTCTCAGCGACAGCAGCAAAGCACCGGAACACCACCATCTCCAGCTGTTTTGAGCCCTGTTCAACCGCAAATGAACGGACAAACATCCAATGTCACTATCCAGAGTGCGATGGATCAAATAGGAGCACAAATTCCAGCGCCATCACGGGTGAGCTCTTAATAGGAAAACTCATAAATCATCCAGTTTTCAGATGCCTATTACCACACAGCCATCTCCTTTGATGTCAACTCATATGACTTATTCAAGTTACATTAATGGCGGGCAATCTTCTGGTCCTCAAACCCCAACATCTCAATATGGATATTCGGTAAGAGCATTGCGGATGAACTTTTTCAGTTTTCTCGGAACGTGAGAATTTCAGCCAATGATGCAGCAGCAATATCAAATGCAACCCGGATTGATCGGGAGAAACAATCAAATGGCTATGCAGCACCAGCAACATCCGCCGCACTCACAGCAGCCAGGAATAATGTCCCCTACTTATTTCGGTCAACAAATACAGAATGGTACGTGCTAAAAATATTAGCTAGTTCATAAGTTTGAAGCTAATTGCGGGTCGAAAACTTTGTATATCTGTACGCATCTATGAATAACTGGAAAGTTATAAAAAAGGCATGATTTTTGGTGTCGTCTCGAAGAACGTAGTGTTCACGTTTTCCAATCCCTCTTCTCATGTAAATTTCACAAGCAACAGGAGCCCTTTTAAAAAATATGAAGGAACCATTGTTTTTGAAATCTTTTGCTTTTTTCTGTCACATTTCTGTTTGCCTTCACTTCCAGGGAACAATCTAGCACCACACCTCCTATACCCAGGGACAGGATTTCAAGACGCTCTCCGGTTAAGCTCGTCGACTGCCAATCATGCTGACCATCCGCCACCAGGAGTAACTATTCGCAATCAGCGGCGCCCAAACCCCAACGTCAAATGATTCATCTTCACGCACCTATCGCCACTGTTCCCAGCCCTTTCGAGTTCGTCTATCAAGTCATCTATTTTATTCTTCTCATTTTAATTCTAAATAATCATGTCGACTATAGTTCACCGATTGTCAAATGATAATTTCCTTTTCAAAATGTAGCACCATCTATTATACGGCCGAAAAATGATTAAAATCATCATCAGCTCCTCCCTACTGCTCCATAGTTAGTACAGAAACTAGAAGAATATGCTGAATGAAGCCCGAAATTTTGTGTTCGATGTATTCAATGCATGTTGCTTTCAACGGTCGTTATTATTCAATGAAATTGTTTCAGGAGGGCCATTCTTCTATCCACCACCAGCACAATACCCACCTCAACAACAGTACCGCCAAAATTAATCATTTTATTGCTTGACAATTTTCGTCTAATTTTATTTAACCTTTGGTCTTTTGCTGATGACTTTTCGCAAGCTTCCGTATTTTTTTCTTATGCTACGTCACGATATTCTTGTTCGTATTCCATTCTAAATCGTGTTTTAAGCTTTCTTCACCCTTCTCTGTCCATTTCGTCCGATGCTGAAAATCTCGTGTGAAGAGGAAGGATATTTATTTTTTTTTTGTTCTAACTTCTACTATTTTCTCGTTTCCTTCATCTCCATGTTCACAAGTTCCAATTCCCGCTTTTCCTTTTTTTTTATATACTCCCAAAAAAGTGATTCCACGAAGTGGAATTTGATCAATAAAGTGATATAGAATCATTATTCATAATTAATACGAAAATCGCCATCATTCACAACTATACATTAGGAAAGAAATAGATGAATATTTAAGACCGGGGGATACGGAAATGAGAAAAAAAAATACAAAGAAAACTACCGAATCATTAAATAGACTAGTGTGGAAAAATACGGGGAAATTTGGAAAGAAATCACAAGGGTTTTGAAGGAAAGAGGAAAATAAATAAAGGACCCGAAGTAAATTTTTAAAAAAACTTATGATATTTCATTATATTCAACCAGAGTCGCTGTTTTCATGCCCAAAATGACTTCTAGCGAATTATATAAGTAAGATGAAAGAGAAAATAATTTCTTACGACAAGTTGGAAATGTGAGAAAGAACATACTTCCAGAATTTTGAAGCCAGAAGTGAAAACAATTGGAATATTTCTACAAGAGATGATCGCGATGAGAACATATTAAGAATACTTTCCCCGCGCGCATCTGCTCCATCGCATCAGAGGGTGGTATAGGTTTCGAAAACATCAGCCACCTCATATATTTTCAAACTTTGTAGAACAATTCCCAAAAAAAAACTGAATATTAATGATGATTTCTTGTGAAAGTTTTTGGAAACATTTTGATTACTAGGAGGTGGCCGATGTTTCTCGATGCTAGGCTACCCCCTATGGCGGTGGAGCAGAATTACGCAGAGAAAATAAGTCTAATAGGGGTTATTCACAGTACCAGCAAAAAAAGCAACAAAAAAAAAGAAAATTCGGCGAAAATTCGGAGACTAAACCAATCAGGCAGTATTTAACGTTGGGGATAAATAACTGAAGAAAAATATAAGCGACTTTTAAATTTTGGCTGGAATTTTAGGAAAATTTTCAAAGTGGGTTTTCCGAATTTTCGCTGAATATGCTGAATACAGTGCTGAATTTATTCCTTTTTTTGCTGGTGACGTGAAGAACGCAACAATATCAGTAGTTCTGAATCCAATGAGGTCAAGTTAACTGCTGTGGTCTCCATTCCGTTGTGATCCGAGGTCTTTTCTGTGGCGGCGAGTGCGGTTCCACTTTGATGTAGGCGTTCGGATCCATTTTGTATTCCGGTATGGGACCGCCTAGGTCCAGAACCGAGTGACCATTTAGTGAGGAAAGATTTGGAGATAAGAGAGAAGAGGTGCCGTTTGTGATTCCGTTTGATGACATGTTGCTCGCTGAAATTATTTCATACTCTCGAGTGAAACAACATGATCTACAGACCCTATTCGATGTTTAACCCATATTTTAAAAAATAGTTCGAAACTTGTTCAGAATCGAATTGACCTTGAGAAGCATGAG
Organism: Caenorhabditis sp. 40 LS-2015; assembly: GCA_900536305.3. Lineage (NCBI taxonomy): Eukaryota > Metazoa > Nematoda > Chromadorea > Rhabditida > Rhabditidae > Caenorhabditis > Caenorhabditis tribulationis. The sequence goes on from LR546417.1 coordinate 26,973, forward strand.
AAACACTTGAACTTTCATCGGAAAGATTTTTTCGGAGAATTTTATTTTCGAACAAGAAGAGAAACTCACTACATGGAGCAGGCTGCGATACTGGTCTTTGCTGTAGCGAAGTCGACCAGATATTCTGATCAGCTGCTCTGGAAGATGGTACGAGGTCACAATCAGCATCGGCGGCAGCAAGAGGATGTAGACGGGAAGTGTCGTAGGCGAAAGATGTGGATGGCGGGAAATCGAGATGTTTCGAAGAAGAGGAGGACGAGGACGGAGCAGCAGAAGTGGAGGTCAATGGATCATTTCTGAAAAATATCGATAAGGACGACAGGATGAATAAGTTTTACCGTTGGGGCAAGTGTCGAGTGTAGTTTTGATTGAAGATCAGATTTTGGTATAGATTCAGATTGTGATGTCGTTGAGCGTTGGATGCTTGAAGAGCAGCAGCAGCGGATCCAGATGAAGTTCCCTGTTCGACAGCAGCCACAGCTGCAGCAGCAGCAGCGACGGCAGCAGCAGAAGCAGAAGCAGCAGATGCCACCGAATTGTTGTGGTTCGAATTGTGTCCGTTGACGGCAGGAATCGGAATATGAATAATTGGTGAGGTCGATGGACCTGGACTATCATCGTCCGATCCTCCGCCTCCGTTGTTCCCCTCTTTCCGATTCAACGCTTCCATGATATCGTTGTTGGTCCGCGACTCGTGGGGTTCATTGTATTCGGTGTACTTCAGAAGAACCTTGTCCATGTCAGTTGAAGCGTATCTGAAAATGAAAAGGAACTGATAAGTCTTGAAGGGAGAAAGTACTCACTGGAAGAGTTTGTTGGTCGAGTTGAAGACGATGAGTGCAATTTCACAGTCACACAGGACGGACAGCTCGTAGGCTTTTTTCATCAGTCCAAACTTTCGTTTGGTGAAGGTCACCTGAAAATGGAGGAATGTTGTGAAAACATGTAGTGTTGCACCTCTCACTCACATTATGAGTTTCGAAAAAATATCTACTAATAAACTTTGGTTCTTTTTCTGAACAACATTTCATTAGTTAAAGCTGTCGGTAACAATGCTATTTCTCGACTTCTCTGGTTGCTCTTTTTTCATAATTTAAGTCAATAAAAATCGATCTTACAAGTCCAGTTAGATACTCTGACCAAGTTCATCTTGGTTTCTGTTACAGATATATAAAGAGAGCAGCTAAGAGAATGTCATTCACGTTGTGCTCAATGTTTCGCTTGTTGACAACTTTTTGATAGCTGTTACAGAAATCGGGACAACATTAGTCAGGACGATGGGAAGGGTACCCCGGTCTATTAGAGGGAATACGATTTTTCACGGATCTTTTCTAGGTGATAATCCATTTTGCTGATTTTAATTTCAGATTCTGAATACAAATAATCGATTTTATAAAAGAACAGTAAATCCAACCAGTCAAGAAATCTCCTTGTAAAATTCAACTAATTGGGTAAAATCCATTATGTTATTATTTTCATTATCTCCCACGCATCCTCTCTTTTATTGTGCTTTTCAGCATTAATTTGGCATTCCAGCTGTCCATCACCATCATACATATTCCTTCCCCATTCCGTCGTCATTTCTATTTTTGTATCGATTCTAAAAATAGTCGCCCCCTCTTTTTTTGGTTCTTCTTCTGCTTTTTCAGGCTCTCGCTGCCTATCAAAAGAGAAGAGAAACTTGTTTTCTCTTTTTCCATCTAACTTCTCTCTTCTTTTCCACATACTTTTCACACTCTCCTCACTTCTTCTGATGTCGTCAGAGAGAAGACATTGTACCAAAATCAGATACCCAGAGATGTGCCAACGGCGACGACGCTGATGACGTCATCCGGAGAGCATCAAAAGAAGAAGGCGATGCGGGGGAGAGCAACACGAGTAGAGGAAGGAGAAGAAGCACTTTTATGCTTCAGATTCCTTTATATGGCAGAAAAAAAAAAGAAGGAAGCTAATAGAGGAAGTAACCTTTCGTGGAAAAACTTTACAAAGTTTTCGGATTCTTCAAATATTTCAAAAAATGACGGGAAAAGTGTAAAAAAGTGTCTCCTATCCCACGCTTCCGGTGCTTTGTTATAGTCTGATAGAGGAGACTTTTTTTTCAATATCCGTTTGTTTTAAAGCATTAGCTGAATGGGAAACTAGAGAAGTTCATAGTCCAGAGACAGATTACTGTATACCGCAATCATCATCAATCTGACACGAAAGAAATTCATTTTTCTTCATTCTCTTCTAGGTTCTCCACGTGACAATCACAAGAAAACAGAGACGGTAAGATAAATGACAGAAAAGTGAGAACTTTCTCACAACTTTTCCACCCGAAAACATTGTCATTTGTCAATTAGGAAAATGAAAAAAAAGAAGAAAGAAAAACGAAGATCTATAAAAACTTCCCCATGTCTAAATAAAGAGGATGAAATTGGGATCACACGGAGAAGAGGAGAAATTCTATAAAACGATAATCGACTTGTTTTCTGATTTTCAGATTTATGAAAATTTCCTCTTCTTGGCTACCTAACAGAACGAGAGTATATACAATATGGACCATGAGAAGACCTACAGGAAAAAAACAGGGAAAGGATTTTAACGTCTAGTAACTCTACCAGATTTTCAGATAAAAACTGAGGATTTCAAACTTTTTTTTGAAAACTAGTCGATGCGCATAAGCCTAAGCACACGCTTGGCTCAGTAGGTTATTTCTGAACGCAGGGAACTGGTTCGATTTCTGTCGCAGGAAAATTATTCAGTTTCTTTTTGGAAACCTCTCTTGATGCTGGGTTTCAAAAAAAAACGAACCTGTCGATTTCTTTCATCCTGTATCCTGGTGATTTGAATTTTCTTGCGACCCATCGCCGTCTTAACGTAACGATTGCTCAGACCTTGAATTTTTGCAAGTGGGGAGAACCTGAAAATAATGAACATCAAAACTTCTAGTCTATAGTAGTAAAAAGACGGAATATGCGGGAAACACGATGAAATAGGCAAAAAAGTGAAATAGAGGAAGAAGAAAAAAAAGAGAGATGGAAGGTGTTATGAATCGAATAGAGAATCTATCAAAAATTGGAGACGCAGTTGAAGAGAGAAAAAGAGAAGAGGAAAGTCTCGGGTGCCCGTGACCACTGATGATCAACATGAGAGAGTTAGGGATATCTGAAGGAGAAGAGGAATCTGATGAAAAGAAAAATGCAACTTTTTATGGAAATGGTCAAGAAATCGGAGATGCTACGGCGCCGCCCACTCCGGAAAAGGGGCGGGGCGAGTGGGGAGAATTAGAGCGAAAGAATGAAAATGAATGATAAGGGAAAGGGTTTCTCATATGGTCAATATTTTTAGTTTTCTGGTTAACAGAAGAGAAGTCATTTAGAGTGAAGTGCGGTAAGATATGAACGTTTCAGTCTATCAAATTTGAGGACTCGAAAAATGGTTCTAAAGATGCAGATTTATCTGAAACCTTGTGTTAAACAACTCTGACACTTCATTTTTGTAGTTGACAACTTTTTAATATAGCCAGTCAAGTGAGTTATGTTGCGTACAGTGATTATCAAGAATAGTAGTAAACTGCGAAAATGGAGATCTTGAGTTGCCTAATACACGCACTAGTTTTCAGAAAATTTGGACATTTGAGAACCATTTTGGAAGCCCTCAGATCTTGACAAGTTGAAAGAATATCACCAAAACACAGAATCTCTTTCCCTTTTTCTCATCTTATTGTCTGACTTTTTGTCCATTTCCTATCCCAAATCCATCCGTCATATGACATTCGAATCCTCTAAAAAGGCAATCAAAAGGAGAGTGATAAATAATAGTTTGTGATTTCGTTAATCCTTCCAAAAAAAGTACACATCTAATCCTTTTCCACTTTTCAATTATTATTTTCCATTTTCAAAAAAGGTTCAGAATTCCAAACGACTTGGTTAGGTGATCAATCAAAAAACCAGCGCATCAAAGGGACGAATCTTATGATTTTTGGAGTGAAAAGATTCCAATCTCTCCAAATGATAATGGTCACACATTTCCCCTCTAATTTATCTTCAGTTCACATCTCAATATTCGGTTTTTTTTCTCTAAAAAGTTCCTCCAATAAGTTCAAAGTGAGAAAACACATGACTTGTCAGTTGGAAAACTAAAAATGAAGAGGGACGGAAAATAATGTTTTTGGAAAAGAAACGGAGAAGAACGACACAAAAAAGAAAACATCATTGATTGACTCACCTTTCTTTTAACATTTTTTGACCGAATGGGAAGAGAAAGTTCGAAACTTTGGGAAGAAGGGGTCCCAGAGAGATTGGTTGAAAGGAAAAAAAGAGAAATTGACGAGTCGGGAAGAAAACTTTACACAAAAAAGATTAGCCGATGACTCGTCGACTTTTAGAAACCAGTTGAAATCTTCACGAAAACCGGGGAATATAAATATGAAGCGTTTCGCCCAAAAAAGAAACGATCGTAAACTATAAAACAGTTTGGAACGATAGAAAACTTCGAGTTGGTATCGAAACACATAAACTCTTCAGGATTAGGTTTTTGGAGAATTTGGTGAGTTTTCGAGTAGTTGAAAAATCAGAACCGAAAAACCTGATTTGATTCCTGAAAATCAGTAAAGACCAGAGATGCGCGGAGAAAAATTACCAACTTTCAAGATATTTATCTCGGTTCGCATCAAGAATTTCAAGAAACTGTCAACAGATAAAATGCAGCTCTTATTAGGAACGTTATTAAATTATTTGTCAGCTTTTTGAAAGTCCCAATGCGAACCGAGATAAATGCTTTCAAAGTGAGACGGGAGGGGTCAAACTTTGTTTTTCATCTCTTTAAAATTTCGAGGATCATTTGGCAGGCGGAACATCGAAATTCAGAGTTTAGAGTCCGGAATCCGGAAAACCAAACGGAAAACTAGGAAAGTGAATTCCGGAATTCCGCTCATCTGTTCTTAACACTATTATTTTTCCTGCATACTAAACAGTTGCAATGAAAACAGAGGAAACTTTTCTGTCTGTCTGTCTATTATGGAATGTTTGTGGTGTGATTGTGATCAATCCAAAAACGGCAATGTGATATGGAGAGGAAAAACAAAAAAGAAAAGTGGGTGGAGTCCGAAATTCAGATTGTTGAACTTTGAGAGGAGGCAGAGAATACCCATTTGTACGTGTCTCCTTTTTGGGTATTATTTTGCCATTTCTTCTCTTTTCGGTCGCCTCCAATGCGTCTAATCACTGGTTATCAATCAATACAAGGGGAAAAAGAAGGAAATTTAGAAGAGAAGAAAAAAGAGAAAGATATCGAATTACATCGTGAAAAAAATCTCTCGGATTTCTTTGATGGACAGATTCTGGAAGACAAAATCTTGGAGTGTTCCACCTGGAATACACAAAAGGAGGAGACTGAAAATAGATTAACGAACTGGATTAGAGGATGACGTGGATTCGGATGGGGATCCCTGAAAATCCACGTCAACAAAATGGATTCACATCGGAATGTTTGGGATCTTTGGCTTCCGCCCTGGAATAATTTTTGTAGAGCATCTTGAAAGGTCTTCTAGAGAGAAAATAATCTCAAACTAGACATATTTTTTTCGGTGGACCACAAACCGGAAAATTAAACTCTCGAACAAACTCATAAATCTTGTCTGGAGTAGTTTTTCATTTCATTTTCATTAGGGAAATATCCCGAAGGAAATGAATATTTTTAGCTGGAGGCGTCTAAATCCGTCTTCTCTATATATTTTAGAGAATAGAAAAACAGTCTGGAATTCCAGGTATCCGAGGAAAAAGTTCAAGACTGGAATGACGTCAGAGAATTGAATGAAATGGCTGAGGCGGTCTTGTCGAGCCCGAAATAACAACAAAAGATGCTGAAAACAGCAGCAGAAGGGCTGAAAATGACAACGAGCAGGAAGAAGAAGAAGAAGAAGAAAAAGAAAAAAAAAGGAGAAAAAAAATAGAGAAAGACTCCCCGCCCACTTGACTGACATACTCTCTTTCTCTCTTTTTTTTTTTCTTTTGAAGCTGTTGGCTCTCGGAGCAAGAGAAAGGAGGAGGAGGCCTTTGGACGATGAGCAAGAGAAAACGAGAGAAAAGCATGTTGCTCTCTCCTTCGAGCAAAAGCTTTGAGAAATTGCTTCTCATGCTCCGAGTTCAGGAGCCGAGAGGGGAAAAAGAAGATATTTGTATGTGTGTGTGTGTAGATGAAGGAAGTTGTGACTCTGAAATAGAAAAGAAAGTTATTTTAAGGGGCGAATGGTATAAAAATAGAGAAATTGAATAATCGAACAGGTACAAAAGAGTGGGAAAGATGAATAGGAAAGACTTCGAAGAATGGAAACATGAAACATTTTGAAAGATGTTACAAGGAGATTGAATGAGCTTTTGATTGGAGGTATGACGTTGCAAAGTTCTAGGTAAATCTTTGAGAGAAAGAAATTCCATGTGAAATATCCCTGCAGGAGCCAACTTAAAGCTTCTGGATCTCGATTTTCGATTTTTTTTTCAATAAGCCACATTAGAAAGAATATGCAGAATGAGACCTTCGAAGGATTAGAGATCAAATTCCGGAATTTAGGATAATAAGTTTTCGGCAGGTGGAAATGGGAAAAGAGTCATGGGATTTGCGGCTCACACTTTTCGAGGTAGGAAACTCGATTATTTTTCACTCGGATTGTACTTTTTTATTTGACTTCCACTAACTAAGTCTAGCTTGGTCAGACTAACAAGGAAGCTGATTTTGAAAAGATAAGATCTTTGAGTTTCTGAGAATCTAAAGATCAGATTCACCTGCTCCCAAATATACAGTGAAGTGCTTTTCAAAGGAACTTTGGTCTTTAAAAAACTTGCCAACTTTTCCCCAACTTTTTTCCCTTTCCGTCGAAAAAAAAACGAGAACCAAAAGAAAATGAGAACCAGCGGGGTGACATATTCGGTCATAAAACATGAGCAGAAGACAAGGTTTCCCGAAACAAAATGAGCTTTCCGTACGGGAATGAGGGTCTGATCAATTTGGGGTAAGATTAGTTGAAAAACAAAAAAGAATAAGGCGGGAGAAACCACAGCTTTACCCGACTTATCTCAGCTCTTGTCACAGCTATCAGAAAGTAATCCATTAACAAAATATTCATGACAAAATGATCTACTTTTTTTTCAATTGATCACTTTTTGATATCTGTTACAGAAAACTTTTTTAAAAGTGAGAATGTGTTTCTATCACAGGATTTACTTTTGGAGTAATCTAACACTGTTGTCTAATTGCCTTGTGACGACTAGAAACTGGAGCTCATTTTGGTGCAAAGTAAATTTGAAGAGTAGAAGATTCATAGCATCATTAATGACATGCTTCCTGATTTCAGAAAATGCGCAACACTTTTGTAGAATTTTAAGAAAGCAAAATATGCCTCTTTACTCTTATGATCAGTCGTTTTGGATCAGAAGCTCGTCAAAATCTCAGCAAGAAATCAAACTTTTCGAAACGTCCCACTGGTTCCATTCTGCAGTCAGCAGGGCAAAAAAAGTGCACTAACAGAATCTCATGAAGCTTGAAATCATTCTAGACATTCATTAAAAACAACGATGATTGGATGAATAATCTACTGTAGTGTACTTTTTGAAAACTTTGGATACAACATTGACGGTTGGATCAGAGAATCCGGCACTCAAAGTTTACTGAATAGTTCCCAAAAAATGAGTCTAACTTTGCCAGCACCTGAAAATATCAGAACTCAAATTTTTGATAGAAAGATAGGAAAAAGTTCTAATAAGAAGTGCAGTAACGTGATGAATGTCTTGAAAGTTATGTGACAGGGGTGCAACACTATAAATGGTTTACGGACAAGTTTTGGATGAAAAATTATCGGAAAGGGAGAAGCGGGTGGTGGAAGCTTCAGTTCCGCCCATTTCCAGTTAGCAAATGGTATCAAAAAACGAAAAAAAAACATTTGCCGGGGAGGGGAATCGAACCCCTAAAGGATATACATCCACAGGTCCCCCGAACCTGCGCCTTTGCCACTTAGCTACCCCGGCACCGATAGATAGGCAACTTGATTTGGGTATAAGAAGAAAATTAAGAGTGAGCAAGAGATTACTGTAACTTCTTTTTTTTTCAAGTTTTAAGTGCAGGTTATTGTAGACTCACAGATAACAGTCCAAGTTTCGAACTGGTGGAAGGATAATGAGGTATTTCAAGGGAAAGGGGAAGACAAATATATTCTTTTTCATTACTAAAATAGCTTCTATTTTCTTTCCCAATCTTTTATTCTACATTTTAATATTTATGTCATCCTACTCCTTCATTTATTTTCTCTTTCCTTTTTTCCACTAATGACGTAGCGAAATCCATTCATAATTCAAAAATCCGAAAGAGTTGAAAAAGTATACCTAATCAAATATTCTCGCTTGATTTCTGCTCTACAGCTAGCAAAGTTTCGGATGAAAAAATGTCCAAATTCTAGACCGCCGGATATCAGAGGGTCTCACGAGTTGATGGAGGCGTGTATTAATCCTTTTCCGATTTTTTTTTTTGCTTATCATGCAGAAAAAAAGCAGCAAAGGAAGGAGTGTTTTCGATGTGAAAATCTGCTAGAATCACGTGGGATCCGAAGGGAGAAAAAGGAGAAGAAGAAGGTGGAGAGGATCTGTGAGGGAGGATGGATATCAGATTTATTATTTACGTGACGATTTACTTTAAATGTGATTTGTTTGGAGAGTGGGAAGATCAGAAAAAGGGAAACGAGAAACCCTCTGAAAAGTTGCTGGAAAATAGAGGACGGGATAGGAAACCGAAAACCATAAAACTCTGTGAAAAACATCCGGTGGATGGGAAGTTTTATTAGAATTCTAAGCCTCGGTCGATCAGAGGAGAATTTCAGACATTCCTTCTAATTATGTTCACTCTAAGATAGCGTAGGGAGTAGTTTCACAGAGAAACTCTGAATTCGATGAATTGAAACTCTGAATTGGAAATGTCACAAAACGTTGTACAAAGAATCTGTGAAGATGTTTTTTGAAGGAGGAGTCGGTAGCCGAAGTGAAAAAGATCACCACAGGTAGCTTTCTAAAAATGGTTTTTTTTTAATGCGAATCAGCACACTTGGCTACATATCTTAAAGCCCGGAATCCTTCTTTAAACATGTGAAGACGTTTTTTGCCACGTTAAGGCAAATTTAGTGACTAGGAAACACCCAAAAACCTTAGGAATTGCTGATTATCAGATTTTTCACTGTCAACTTTGAGCTGTCGAAAACTGATTTCGGTAGGTATAGTTAGGCACCACAACGCATTTTTCAAACACGCTTTTGCCCAAAACAATTGATACCATTCGATTCCTCATGTCAATATTAGTACATTCCCAAAATTTCGTTAAAAAACGTTCGCCCATTCTCGAGTTCTAGCCCTGTTTATGACCCTCATTTTCCTCGATTTTCTCCCCGGTTTTGGCAGCGTGCGCGGAAAAGTAGGCGGAGCGAAGGGTGGAGTTTTAATCTGCAAGCGCCGCGCGGTTACTCTCCATGGAAAAATGAGTTAAAAAACGTCTAAACCAGCTGCGGGTTCGAACCCCGGCGACAGCCACCACCGATCCGGCGCGCTAACCACTCAGCCACCGCGCCGCTTCCAACGAGGAAGGAGGGTTGCGGTTATGAACTGGCCGCCACCTCCACTTCTGCACAGGAAATTTAAACGCTTTTTCTCCTATTTTCAGATAGAAAATGACTTCTAGAAAAAAATGGCACAGTTGAATTTTTTTCTAATCATATACATCTCATAGACAATCTCTAAGAGTACCAGAATCCGTTTTAAAAACATGCGTACCACCATCATTTAAAAAATTCCCGAGCATTTTTCTCTCTTTTTCGAAAATATCTCAAAAAGTAACGGATTAGGTGTTAAACTGCTTATTTCATTCGATTCTACGCATCAAATGACATAACGAGACCAATTTTCATGAAAATTGCTTCATCCGAACTCGAGTTACACGCCTTCAAAAACGCCAGATGATTTCGCGGAGAAAAAAAAGGAGGCTCCGCCCCCTCGCGTTGCGGTCCCTAGGTATAGTCGACCGAAATTTGGGTCGCGTTAGTCTACGTGGCATAACTCCCTCGAAAGGGGTTTTCAAAGAAAGTTGTCAACGAGGAAAATGAAGATCTAGATTTGCATAATACATTTAAAAAAATTCGGTAAAAAACGGACTGTTGGAAACCATATTTTGAAGTCTCCAAAATTGACAATTTTCAATTAAAACTCGTTTCGCAAAATTCAGTGCAAACTCTAGATAATGGAGTTGTGATTCTTTAGGACCTCGAACATTGAGGTTTTGCTTCAGGGGTCTCCCACACCAGAATACTGTTTGGAACTTTCTGATGGTAAACGGAATCTATGGAAAACTCGAAAAACAAACAAAGCCGTACTGTGTGGACATGAGACGAACACTACTGCCCATCCATTTTTTCCATGTTTGTTTCGTCATGAAAAATGGAAAAATGGGGAAAGAAATTTGTATGTGTGCGCGATTGGAAGCAGCTTCATCACCGCCACCAGCTAGCACAAAAAACCTTTGCGTCGTTTTCTGGTTTTCTGTAGCCAAATATTTTTGCAATCGCGTGATGTGTATACTCAGGCCTGTGCTGCTACGAGACCGAATAAAAGAGTCCAGTTTTTGAGAGAGAAAATGTTTGAAGAGTGAGAGAGAAGAACTGGGTCTCGAGACGAATGAGATCATCTTGCGGTGCTCGAACAAAAAATGACTGCAGGTTCAAGGAGACTATCGTTAAAAGTTTTCCTTTGCTCCAGAATCAATAGTTGATTTCAAAGTTTCCAAAAAAATGTTATGAAACGCTTAGAATGACAAATCGGTCAGTGAAAGCGAGCCCATCGGATATACTAGTATTTGCTCAAAGAGAAAAAAAAAGTGTCGAGTTACTAACTATTACCGTCGATTCGTGTTTATAAATAGCGCCCGATTTGCACCAAAATAAAACTTGGGGTCAGTTAAGGAGTCCAATCGGAGTGAACTTGAGTTTGAGAAGTAATGAAAAAGTTAAAGGAACTGGGTAAATAATAGAAAGAGGTGGTCTTTTGGCTTTGGGAGAATTGGAACATAAGGGATTTGGGGGAGCAGAAATCACGACGAATTATTTGGATCGTGTGGGATTCATTTAGAAATCGTACTCTCTCGTCAGGATACTATGTACAAGTACATTCTGTTAGTTTGACGTCAGACGGATGTCAGATTCAGATGACCGATTCTTCGAGAAACGAATAAAAATTAGATGACAGGTGATTTCTCCAGGGCTTACAAAGTGTTTGGCTCCTCTAATGAAGTCAGTGAAAGAAAACTGTGAGAACTTTGGAAAACATAAAATAGCAAAAACTGAGAGCAAATGATTTCCATTCCTTCATCGCCTCACTTTTAGCACATTTATCTCTGATCGCATGGGAAATTTCAAGAAACTGTCAATTGATGAAATGTAGCTCTTTATATGAACAGCACTTTATTAATTGACAACTTCTTGATATTCCTTATGCGAGTCGAGATAATTTTCCTTGAAGGGAGACCAAGAGGTGCAACATACGTTGCATGGTATTCCAAATCTTCTACTGAAATCAACTCATCGAAAGTTTTGGCAATCAATAAATTTCTACAGTAAGCATGTTAGCGTGGAAATCGGAGAAAAGCAGAGAAAGGGAGATTTCAAAAAAAGGAGTTACGCGCACGAAGCATCGAATTGGAGATGACGAGATGACGGTGAGCGAAAGTCGAAAAATAAACAAACTTTTAGAGACAGACTCCCCATTCTCTCACTTCTTTCCGCGCGGAAAACTGAGTCTCTTCTTCTCCTTCTTCTGATCGAAACACACAAGCTCCGCCCATTTTGCGTGACGCGAAAAGTGCGCGGAAATGAGGCGCGATCGGTGCCCGGCGTGTGAGCAAATACGGACTGTTTGCGGAAAAAGGGGACACGCCCACTCTCTCCTCCAAGATGTGAGACGGTTTTCCATCATTTTTCCCGAAAAATGACCAGCCGATGGGAAAATAATGGATGTGACGGGAAAACCGAGGGGTGGTGCATTGGAAGGGAGTGTTGGAAATGAACGAGGAGGCGAAAAAATTGGAGGGAGAATCAAAAGATTAAATGGGGAGTGGGAGAGACTGTCGGAGAGCAGTGATAGCAGATCAGACGATTGGAGGATCGTTTCTGATGGTTTTGGTAAGCTTCGCTCAATGTTACCGTGTTTCCTCCAATTGAACTGTTACAGCTATTAACAAGTGAAAAACTACCAAACTGTTGACACAACATGAGTAGTATTTCGTTAATGGACCATTTGTTGATGCCTTTCCAAGAACCGAGATAAAGTTTATCAAAGTGACAGGAAAGGGTGCCGGTCTATTAGAGTAGATATGGTAGGAGCACCAATTTCCTCGATGCACAACATGCAGTAAAAATTTCCGCTCGTTGGGTTCTCCTTCCGATGTTTTTGATGATCGCGCTAATCTCAGTATCTAGATCTGTGAGGAAAACTGACGAAGCTTTTGGAGAATCATACCTAGAGATAGAGCAAGTCTGAAAGTTGTAGAGCCTATTAGGCACTACCGTTACTAATAAATTGTTAGTTGAGTTATAAGACTTTCAGAAATCGATTCCGGGAATACAGAGTAGCTAAGCACAGAGAAACCTGTAATAGCATGACACACCCATCGCCTCACTATTAGGACACTCCTCTCGGACCGCAATAAGAATTTCAAAAAACTGTCAACTGATGAAATTTAGCACTTCTTATAAACATCGCTCCATTAGTCAATAGCCTCTTTGAGCTTCTCAACAATGAAAACATAAATGCCGTCAAAGTGAGAAGAGGCGAAACCAGCACAGTTAAAGGTGTACGGTAAACTCGAGCTCAGAGTGCAAAAGTTCCAGATCTAATTTCAATGAGAATATTTGCTTTAGGGTTGGTTTAAAACTGTACCCAGAGAATCTCAGAAAATCTCGACGTCATCTGTTCCTCTAAACAGAAGTTTTGACTCACGTTTCTCCTCTGAATTGAGACGAAGAACTCGATAGTAGTCCTTCTCGAATCGACAGAATGACATAAGACTCAGAATCATCAACGTCTTTCAGCTACAAAAAATAGTGCATCTAGAGTACACGGATTCAGATGACTTGCCAACGTCAGATGGGCTCATTTTGTATCCGTAATAAGCCTTTTGCTGGATTCCCGATGGATTCTTGATTAGAAATTTCTAAGAAAGTGCACGTATATTATCATCTCATGACCTAAAATCACGCTCAAAATTTGAAATAATGAATCACTTGGCTCACTAATTTGGAATCCATAGAAATAGTACATTCTCTCCATACGAGAGCTGGGAAAAAACAAAAATGAGTCAGGAGTCTTGATGCAATTTTGTTTATCAGGGGGAGTAATGGATTCAATTACATTCATCGTCGAACCAAAATAATGTATACAAATGATTCCTCATGATTTCGTATTGATAGAGCCTTCTGAATGACGTCGATCAATGGGAAACGTTTTAAAAAGTCTCTATTCGACCTTTCTATCCCCACCTACGCGGAAATCGTCAATTTTCCTAAAAAGTCTGCGTTGACATCTATTATTTTTGGTTCTTGCCGAGCAACTAGAGGAACAAGTGAACAGAGAAAACTCAAATGGCTTAGTGTGGGGATTCTGATTATGATAACTATGAAAGAAGACGAGAAGATCGGATACACAAGAGAAAAGAAGAAATTGCTTCCGGTTGTCACAGAAATTGATGAGAGGGGGTGATGAAGAGATACTGATCAGAGATGACGTCTTCAAAAGGAAATTGAGATATATTGCAGAGCGTTTCTGATGGATGACAGTATGAAATGAAATATGAGATTTCTGATTTTTTGAACAGATTTGATACTTTGCACCTCATTTTTTAGGTTGCCCAAACTTCACAAAGAAAATTATCTTTTGGAAAAAAAAAGTGAGTTTGAAAGCGGAGAATACTGAAGTTCAAGAAAACTGAACTTGGAAGTTTGACGTTTTTTCACTAAATGGGGTCTTAATTGAGAAAAGTTTTCGATATTCAGAGACCTGAGAAATCAATTAGTTATTCGTCGTCTGATATTGTTCTGAAGATTCTCCAGAAAGTTAACAGACTCAATTTTGATTTCCCGATGAGTTGATTTAATTGATAACTTACTGAAATGAGGAGTTTGACCCGTTTTCTGAATGAATTAATGAACAATTTTTGAAAGATATCAAGCTCAATTTCCTCAATATCCAAGCCTTTCCTGGATGTCAGATATATATTTGCCTTTTCGTCTAATCGGATCAGACTAACAAGATTTATTCAGAGAGCTCTTCTACTTAAAAACTTATGTAGATGTTTGGACCAAAACGTTCAGAGTATTGTCGTATAATGCGCATAATATGGTTAGATTATCTAGTACAAAAACAATCAGATGGATTTTCAACTTTTCTGGGTTCAGGTTATAAAACTTGAATGGTAATTCTTGGGCTCCTCCAGTTATACAGCTCTCATATAAAAATATAAAAACCAGTCCCAGATTTTGGAATGAACATTTGCAAAATGCTCATGCTATCTGAATTACAATAATGGACAAAAATGGTAGGATCTTCGTGATTATCAGTATAAAAGGCCAACTCTAAGCAATTTTCAACGGCCCGATTTTTTTAATTTTGTGAGTGAACAAAGAAACTTAAGACATTCGTTTTTGTAGTTGACAGCTACTCTGAAAAATTATTGTCAGGTAACTCAGGACACGTTAGAGAGGACTGAGAAAAAGTTTTCAACTACAAAAATAAAGATCTATAGCTTATAACACTAACTAATTCTCAGGAAATTCCGCGAAACGAAATTCAATCACTCAAAGTTGATCGTTTTGCACTGAAAACCACCAAAATTGTCCTCTAGTGCTGTATGATCTCTCAAAGTTGAAAACTGAACAATCATAATAGAGGTAAACTTTTTAGGATGGGTATTCTCAGCTATAGTGCAATATTGCGAGGTGAAATCTCGAACAGAGTGAGCCTTTGGCTGATATTAACTTTGAAATTCGGATCGATTTTACCTCGAACTATGAGAGAAGTTCAACCCAACGAGTTCAGGAATCTTCTTGTAAAACTTACACTGTCATTCCCAATTGGAAGGTTTCGGAAATGGGAAACATAACACATACACGAGTCAAAGACCATCCATCCGGGTATTGAGGATGATAAGAAGAGTTGTTGGGTTGAAAGGTGGAAATGAAATCGAAAAGGGGAGGAAATTATTATTTCAGGTCAAACATGAGAGCAAACACACCAGTGTCTTCCTTGCTTCTTTATCAGTTTATTCCAACAATTCCACTACTTTTTCTCTGCTCTCTCCATCTTCTCACACTATTCCCCGTGGTCTCTTATAGTCTGTCATGCTTTGCATTCGGCTATTTCGGATACGTGATAAGACGAAAATGGCGACGTTTTCGCCGAAAATAGAATCAACGGAAAATAGAGAGAAGAAGGGTAAAAAAAGAGGAGAGGAGATTGTTGCTGATAAATGATAGATGATGGTATTTTTTATGTAAAAGAGAAGAAATAGAAGGGACTGCTTTTATAGACACAGTGAGAAGAGGAAAATCATTTGTGACATGTGATTTAAGAAGATCAAACAGATGAGAAGATGTTGATTTTTCATTGGGAACGTTGGGAATCGGCATGGAAAATTAGGAAACTCAATAAATACTGGAGAACTGGGGTTTCAATCTCAGTTCGGAAACTTGGGATGGTAGAAACGATCGAAACTTCGAAAAACAGACAGTACGTTCCTGGCCATGATGAGATTCTGCAAGAGTGGTGTTCAGTGCATGATGGTCAACTTTGAGCACTTGGAAAATTATCTTCCAATTACTCAATTTTCCTGAAAACTGGTGAATGCATCAAGCCACTCTAGATCTATATTTTTGTAGTTGACTACATTTCTAGAAAATTACTTTTGCGTAAGTTATGAAGCGAATATACACACCTCTAATTTTAGTTCATTACAGTGCTAATTTCAAAGATATTTGAGCCTCGACTCAACTTACTTGACAACAATTTTCCAAAACAGCTGTAAACTGCAAAAATGAACATCTAGGACCATTTTCTACTGAAAATTATTCTTGCGGAGTATCATTATGGCCAGTATTCAACGTGGAACGGATAAAAACCAAGACCTGTGAACCTAGTTTCAAACTTTAGAAACAATGTCATGTCACAAGTAAAGAACATTGAAGGTTGTTTTCATAGTGCCTGTTTTTCATGGTTGTACATAAGACTGGCGAACTAGCAAACCATAATATCTGCTCATTCAAAAAATTAGCTCAATATAGAAGTTATGAAGAAACGGAAAAATTGAAACCACGACGCGTCCGAACAGTTGAGACGCCATCTCCAACATTTTCATCGCAAATGAGAAGTTTCCTTTGAGTTGACCAATACAACTCAATTTTTAAAGATATCCTTGTATAGATTATGCAGCCTGTGAAAAATCACTATGCACAACGGAATTGATTTGAATGTTGAGACTAATTGTTGGAATTGAGGAAACGGTCCAGAAGCATTATCTTCCGTTTCCATTCTCTCCGATCTTGCAAACCCAGATCCTTTGAATGAAGAGAAAAAATCCTGAAAAAAACATCGCCCAACATTACCATAACATTAATTTTTGCATATTTTCTTCGGACATTTGAATCCAACAAACGAATGATATTCGACTTTGAATCCGCTTGAAAAAACAGTGCATCTCAGGGAATTTTTGGCAAGCAAACAACAAGTTGCTGACAGAATGGCAACTTTCTAAGGAGATCAGCAAGTTGCTTGTAACTTTAGCAAGTCGCTGCTGATTGCTGCGAGATTTGAGGGGATCAAGCAAAGGGCAACTTGCTACAGTACCAGCAACTCGCCGCATTAAACTCGCTAACGCTAACTATCAACAGTTTTTGGAGGATAACCTTCGCGTTGATGCAGTAAAATTTTACGTAAAATCATCCTGCAAATACCTCAATTTTTAGAAACTCAAGAATACCACCAGACTCCAAACAAAGCTCAATGTTTTCACAGGGTTCCCAAACTCAATAATTCCAGTAAAATTCCATAATTCCAGTAAAAATGTCAGAGGGTTCCCACAAAGTCCGAGGTGTGACAAAATTTTTCACCATTTTCGTTCTGTTACGTATGTATGTTCGAGATGGAAATATGTTTCTGTGTCTGATGTTGTTCTCACTGATGTTGATTAAAGTATTCTGAGAATCCGCGGATTGAACGGGGACCACAGGAGAGAGAGAGAGGGACGGAAAGACAACGAGAAACGAGGAGAGTACAGAGATGGCTGGGGGACTAGTTTGCTGTGGCCGAGAAACCAGAAAAGCGCGAGATTACCGCTTTCGAATTAAAGTCGCTGAAATTTATTGAAACACATTAATGTTTAATTCTCTCAATATTGTATTTTTCACCCAATCAATTTTTTTTTCACCCAGTTAATTTGTCTAATTTGCGTTTTTTTCAGTAATGGAGGACTCTCACTCGGTGGAAAATATTTCTGTAGATATGACTGGGGAGCCGAATGAGGTAAATCAGAACGAATAAGTCAATGAAATGTTTTACTTTTATTTTTCAGAACTCTACGGATTCAAGCCAAAAGGGTGTGAAGAAACGTGTCGCTCAGTCACCATCAGAAAATGATGCCAAAAAAGCAAAAGTAGTTTCTAGACTTCAAGACAATATAAAAGCTCTCTATATGTTTTCAGTTATCCCCCGCTTCCTCTGTCGAAATTTTGAATGGTTCTCCGGAGAAAAATGACACACAGGCTCCAAGAACACCCAAAACTCCAAGAACTCCAAAAGTTTCCAAAGAAGAACGTGAAAGACAGAAGCGGGAGAAGTTGGAAGAGAAGGAGCGGCAGCGAGTTGAACGAGAGCGGATTCTTGAAGAGAAACGTCTGGAAAAGGAGAAGTTGGCTGAAGAGAAGCGATTAGAAAAGGAGAAGAAGGAAAAGTAAGAACTTAAACTCTGAAACAATATCTAACTTTAAATATTTTCAGAGAGCGATTGGAACGAAAACTCGAAGAAGAGCGTAAGAAAGAGGAAAAAAAGAAAGAAGCTGAAGAAAAGAAGAAGGAGACAGAGGAAAAGAAAAAGAAAGAAGAGGAAGAAAAAATGAAAAAGGAAGAGGAGAAAAATAGAAAAAAGAAAGAAGAAGAGGATAAGAAAGAAGCCAAAAGAAAGGAAGAGGAGGAAAAAAGAGAGGCGAAAAGAAAGGAGGAAGAGGTAAAAATCCTGATTGGCTTATCTGGAATCCTATTTTACAGGCTATCGAGGAGAAGAAACGGCGCGAATCCGCTCACTTTGTCAAGTTTTTCAACAAAATCGAGAAAAAGAAAGGGCCAGAAACTCAAAGCAACTCATCTAATTGGTATTACAATTTCCAAGTGAAAGATGGAATGACGATGGCTCCGATTCTGGCTCGATCTGCGCTTCCATCTGACTGTGATTTGTTCAAGCAGCACGGAGAGGTATTTTCCGATATCATTTGTGGAAATGGTGCGAATTCTTCAGATTACTTCCCTCGCCACATTCCTTAACTCTGCAACCAAAATAGCTACTATAAACCACTCCAAAGTCTCGTATGTAAACTCCTGATTCGAAACATTAGAAACATAATGAATTTCCAGAAAAATCAAAGGGAAACTTTTTCAATTTCATGAGAACAATCGACCTCCTTATTTCGGCTCTTGGCGTAAAAAATCAAAAGTTATCACTGGAGTGTGTCCTTTGGCAGTAGAAGAAGGTGTCGATTATGATGTAAGTTTCAGAAAGTAAATTGATTTCTAAATTTCCTCTGTTTTCAGGTTGATTCTGACGATGAGTGGGAGGAAGAGCCATCGGACTGTGAAGAGATCAATTCTGAAGATGATGCGGTAAGTTCACATTATTGATACTTCTGAAAATTCGAAGTATTTTCCAGGAAAAAGATGACGACGAAGATGGTGATGAAGACGATGGATTCTTTGTCCCACCATGTTATCTTTCTGATGGTGAAGGTGACGAGGAGAGCACATCCGATGCAGAATCTTCAAGCAAAAAGAAGGAGAAGAAACCAAAAAGAGTTACTATCGATTCAGATGACGACGAAAAATCCAACGATGATGATCGTAAGGCTCGTCTTGCCCAACGTGCGGAGCAATGGGAGAAAGGCACTGAGAAGAAGAAGGAGTTGATTCTGAAGCCGAGAGCTGCTGGACCTGTTTTCCATGATGGACCGGATCAACCACAAGATTTCAAGAGCATGCATTCCATTTTATTCTATTAGTTTAAAAAATATATTCTTGTGTTCACAATTTAGCGGTGCTTCACCGAGACTCTTAAATGTTTTCATTCGATACAATTCATTAACTTTTTATTTCTTTCCATTACTCTCAAACTGTGAATGTTTCTGGCTTTATAACCCTCTAATTCCCACCCCTCATACTCTTCACCGCCCAAACGTTAACGTTCTAATTTTGATTTATCATTTGTCTCGGTTCCCATTTTCAAATAACCCTTTTTTCTTAAACTTTCCATCCTGTTTTTAATTTTTTTTTTTTGAAAAAAAATGGAGTAGGAGGAGGAGAAATGAAGAAAGAGAAAAGAAGGAAGCCCCCTTTCGTACACATACACATACACACATGTAACAGGAGAACCAGACAACGAGAGCTCTTTACGAATAGAAGAAGAAGCGAGAGACTCAGATCGTGACTACGAGTTGCGTGCGAAAGAGGCGACGCGTCGCGTGTCCCGCGCACGCTACGCGCCCCTTTTGCTTGCTTCTTCGAGTTGAGAAGCTTCGGATTCCCTTCTTCTAACAGTTATCAGCTTCAGAGGGGAAGGTTCTTAGGTAGCTAGAAGGGTTTCCATGTTACATAAATATGTTGTCTTCCAGTTGACAATTTATTTTCTTGAAACTCTCTTCCCTATTTCCTACGGTTTTTATTATCAATTTTTTTTTGAGAGATAAAAATAGGAAAAAAATCGGTGATCTCTCCCTTTGACGGCCAAATGGTAGAGGATGATACACCGAGGTTGAGTTCTTTATGCCTTCCAATTAAATCAATATTGTCGAAGTACGACGAACCCTGGGCTTCCTGCAAAAATACCTCGAGTGGCATCTTTCAATCCTAACTTCTAAAACGAATCAGAGTCTTTTGTGAATTAAAAAAAAATCTATTCGTTCTTTTTTTTTTGCCCGACTCTGGTCGATTTGGAAAACCAGAAAACCTCAAATTCGTTCATTCATCAACAAAATAATATTTCACCTTGGTATGTAAATCATCATAAAACTTTTCAATTCAATTTTTTCGAATTACTATAAATCTTTTTTTTTTTACTTTTCCAAACTTTAAAGTTGCTGGACTCAGTGAAAGATGTCGGTTTCAATTTTTGAATCATGGTTTAGTTCTCAATAAATTCTTCACATCTTTCTCCTGCTTAATGCAATCCCTTGATTCATAACCCACCCTCTTCCATTTTTCTGAATCCTCTAAATCAATACCTTTTCCCCTCTCGCAAAAAACAAATGCACATTCTATCGGTCTATGGCTCCCCTTCTGTCTTCTCATCTCCTCCACACAAGCCATTATCGATTCTCTAAGTGCCTGATACTCTCTCTAGAAATCCCTATTTCTTATTCTCTCTTTCTCTCAGCTCGCGGCTTCACTCCGAGCTCACGCAGGCAAAAGCAGGAGCAAAGACCCCCTCTCCTTTCGTTCTCTGAGTCTCGTTTCTGCACAAAATATGTGTGCGTGTGTGTGTATCCATCCATTTCATGCTTCTTCGTTTTCTTCAGCACCGAAAAGTGACGCAGAGAGGAATGAGAGGAAGGAAAATCTACAGAGCTTAAAATCGATCATCTGAATAGAAGGGGGATTGTAAGGAATTGCTGCTTACAGTAAAACCTAGAGGCCCTCGTCTGACTTTGATAAAAATTTATATTGACTTGCATCCGGAATTTCAATTAGTTGTCAATTAATAAAATGTTGCTCTTTTCAAGAGCTACATTTCTTCAGTTAGCAACTTTTTGAAATATTCAATACGAACCGAGATAAAAGCTCTCGAATTGAGGCGAGGGGGTGCAACGTTCTACTTTACTCATCAGTATCGCCGTAATTTCATGAACTCATTTTTCAACTCAACGTTTTCAGAAATACTGTTCTGACTACCTACTGTCCAGTCTTCGTTCTCCTCCTCCCCCACCGTCCTCTACTCCTAAAAACTCGTCGCTGACGTCCTCTAGGAGCTCGTCAGCTCTTACGTGGCGCAGCTCGCAGGAGTTGGTGGTGGTCGGAGGACACCCGTTCGCTCTGCTGCCACGGAAGCGAAAAGAAGACGAAGAATACTGTAGGCTGTAGTAGTATTCGTGTCGAGAGTCTTCTTCATTTCATCGTTTCCACGTCTTCTTCACTGCTGTATTCGCGTCTCTCATTTCGGGATCACCGCGGTTAGGCTTCTCTGGATAAGGTAGCGCTAACCGCGGAATGCGACAGCATTCCATGGCAAACCCAAAGAAAATACAAGAGGTGAGATTAACCGGGCGATTGGCAGTCAAAAAACCAGTTTTTGTACTTCTATTTCAGAAAAAAAGATACAGTACAATAAGAAATTTGACTGTTTTCAGTGCAAAGTAGTCATTTTTGAACAGTTGAGAATGTATGTTCCAAATACTCGATTTTCCTAAAACTTTGTAGGATGTATTATGCATTTCTAGATTTTCATTTTTATAATGGACAACTTGCTCTGAAACTGGCTGTTAAGTTCACTATGTCGTTTTGAAGTACAGAATTCAGCTGTCTGAGGTCGCGTTTCTATTCGCGATCTTGACAGCATAATAGACGATCGTGAATCCCCGTTTAAAATGAAAAGAGTCTCCATCCAATTTCTTTTCTCTCCTTGCAAATGTTTGACTAAATACTTGAAAACGAAGCACAAAAAAATAGTTCACAGATACCTCAGATCGTCCCCGGCCGCCCCCGCATCGGTGATCCTATCCTATCGGCCAAATCCAAACAAATGGGCGGGGCGAGCCATGTGGCTTTTTGGGAGAATCAAGATTAGACGGAGAATCGATAGAATAGGAGAATGAGTTCTGTCTTGCAGCTGGTGCACGAGTGCAACGTGCAACTTGCACTCTTCCGCGTAGCGACACAAGGAATCGGTACGGCTCAGGACGGAGCATCGTTGAGGAGGTATGTCGGATTATAGACTTTTCGAACTGTTGAACACTTGAGAGTTCTTTTCGAATTCGAAGATATGTATTTCAGGGAAGTTGAAACAGCGGGTCGAGCATGTCACAAAGCAGTCGAGGCGGCGAACAACGTCGTTCTTCCTCAGCTCAGGGCAGATGGTGAGTTTTTCTTGTGGTGGTTAAAGTACATACAGCACCGCTCAAAAATATATAGAATTCGGTTATTTTCAGTGCGATGTTATCAAAAACGGTAATTTCTTGTGGTCTCGAAAAATGGTTCTCGTCGTTTGGATTTCTTTCTTTTCAGTGCGAAATGTTACTTTGAGCAGTTAAAAAATGTGTTCCATGTACCCGATTTGTCTGAAACTTTGGGGTTTTGTAAGGCAAATCTAGATCTCTATTTTGGTAGTTGGCACATTTTTTCGAAAATCGCTGGAAATAAATTCTGATGCGTGAATTGAAGAGAAGTTACGAAATTAGCACTTACATAAACCGAAATCTGGGGTCGCACTAGTAAATGCGACCTATCTTTTATCTCAAAGAGTTTCCAGAATTCTATCAACAACAAAAATAAGCATTTAGAGTTGCTGAACAACCCCATTAATTTAAAAAAAATCAATCTGGGAACCATTCTCATTCTCATTTTTGACCATTTTGCTTCTTGACTCTTCAAACTAATTTATCTCCGTTCCGGTAACAGATATCAAAAAATGGTCAACTATCAAAATGCTGGTGACAAAATGAGAAACATTTCTGTAATAGATTACTCTTTGATATCTGTCATAGGAACCAAGATAAAATTGGTTGAATGGAGTTACGGAGATGTGCTTCAATTGCAGTAGTTACGGTACCTATAAGAAGGACTTGAATCGAAAAACTCAAAGTCATTTGAAACTTCAGAAGCTGAAATCGCCCGTCATGGTTCATTGTTCATCGGATGTGTTGGTGCATATTTGATTGAAATGAAACGGTGTGTCAAACTGGAGAAAACGTTTCCCGCCCCGACGGAACCGTCGGTGACACGAAACCAAGTGGAAAGAGTGGAGACTATTTTGGATACTCTCGAGAACTTGATTACTGTACATTACTCAACAAATGAACAGCCCTGCTTGGATAAGGTTGGTGTTTTTCCAAGTTTTGATTCTCATTAAGAATCTGTTTTCCATTTTCCTTTATTTTCAGCTACAAGTGACACCACGGAGGAGGCGAGCAACTTCATGCCGACCACAATGTGTTTGTTCGAAGCTGAAAACGAGTTATGCATGACATATAGAACGAAAAATACTCGAATTCAGTCTATTTAAATTTATCAAAAACGGATCAACAAGCCCTTTTCTACCCTTTCTTTCTTCAAATCGGACGCTCATCTAAGCCAATTTCATTTCCTTTTAGGTGAGTTTTTCTTTTGATTGGAAAAATAATTGAAAAGGATTTGGAATTCAAAACGCTATGCACGAGATGAACGCATTGATATAAAAGTCGAAGAAAAGACTATGGATGGGTCGAGTTCAGTAAATAATTTCTGAAGAGAATGGGGACGGATAGTGTTGCAAAGAACTTTGAAGAGGTACAAAACATGAGTAATTCTAAATTGAGATGAGGAGCGTCCTGAAAGTATGGTTAAACTTAGTGGAAGTTCGGTTCAGCTCTTCCGCTTTTCCAGAAATTTTGAATTTTCAAAAACTTTCAAAAATCTGTATATCAACTCATACAATTTTCCAATGAGTTTCTGAGCATTTTTTAACAACTAAAAATTTATTTTGAGCTAATTTTGATCTCAATTATAAAGTTTTCGTTACTTATAAAAGTCAAAGTCTAAAGTATCGATCAAAATTAACTCTACCAATTTTTAGGGCAAAATTATCAACCTTGAGAAGTTGAAAAGAGATTCGCCGACCCTGGGTTTCTGAAATTATTTGGGTTTACCCAGCAACTTTAAATCTTCATTTTTGTATTTGACAATTTTTTTTCGGAAACGTCTGCTCTTCAACGGCATCCAACGAACCAAACAACGCATTTCAAGAAAAGTTATCAACTACAATAGTCTAGCTCGAGATTTGCTCCCACCAATTAAAAAAAAGAGTTGCTGGAAACCACTTCACATTTTAAAGTTGATAATTTTGTACTGAAAATCATCAATAGACGGAAAAACTGTTCTTGATCGGTACTGTAGATCTAAAGGGTCTGACTAGAGTCTTTTAAATTTTTTCACTGGATAAATTGTAATTCGAAGTGTCTTAAAAGAACAGTAACCACCACAATTGCTGAACTCTCGATATTTTTTCCAGGTGCAGGCCATTATTCGGCTGTTGTCTTCCCTTCGTCTCCATCGCTGGTGTCTTCTTTCTTTTCTGAAATAGTCTTAAATCGCCTAGTAGTTTTTGTGTTTATTCTCAGTATTTTCTCTCTTTCATCTTGAAAAAAATTATATTTTTTCTAGCGAATTACCTCATCTGACATAGGTTCCCTCTGTAAAAACTGAACTGACCAAAACTATTCCTGAATTCGAAAGCAAAAAGAAGCGAAATTTGCATATTTATTACTGTACACTTGTCGATTCATTTCAAAGACATGAAGTCGATAGAATTGCCGTTTTCACATCATCAAAGCTCAATTTTTTATTCATTTCATACCTGTTGGCGCCTCCCGGAAAACATAGAAAAAACCACATTTATTCTCAATCCAAGTTTCAATAATAGGCATAATTTTTCTGGATTCACTCTGCTGAATCTCCAATATTTTTTGCACGTTCTTTTTTCAAGGAATTTTATACTGAAAAATTGTATCAATGTTTGTTCTCTGTCCCAATTCCATTCAACCCCCTCTCCTCGATCAATCAAAAACTATTGTTTCCGGATACGAATGAAAATTTGAAATTTCTAATGGAACTATCTTCATTCTCAGATCAAAATTTACATGATATCAGGCGATAAAATAACTACTTTGGGTGAAGGAAAACAACAACAACGAATCTACTTGAAATCTATTCATCCTCTTCGGCGTCTGATGGAACATAATCTTCGTCAAGTTCTTCTACTTTCTCTTCCACTTTCTTTGCTTCCACGTTATGAGACTTCTGATGAAAGACAAAAGAAATGGATCCACATTCGAATACTGCACGGAGAACATTATCAGCAACCTGGAAACATGATTTGATTTCGAGCAACCTAAATTTCCAAAACCTTTCTAGAATTTTTCTCCGAGTGGAACCAGTTGGCGAGATCACTGGCACAATCTGCAGTTACAGGTGGATCGACACTTTCTAATCCTTGGATGCATCGTTTACATTTCAACCTGAAAATAACAGTAGGAAACCAAGGAACCCAAATTTTTATTATTACTTTTCATGGGTATCCGATGCAACTGTAGACTCCAATTTGAATAGTTCGCGAAGTTGTTCAGAGCTGAAATGGCGAGCCACATCCTCTCCGGCATCAACTACACACGAAGAGAGAGCTTTCTTGTGTGTCTGTCTCTGGAACATCTTTTCTTCAATAGATCCAGTTGCGAGTAGTCTGTAGATGAAACATGTCTTCTTCTGACCATCTCTCCATACTCTCGCCATTGCCTGATCATCATTCGCTGGATTCCAATCTGGATCAAACATAACCAAACGATTCGCTCCGATCAAATTCAATCCACAACCTCCGGCCTTCGAAGAGAGTAAAAAGCAGAAGATGGTGCTGGCTGGATCGTTGAAAGTATCCACAATTTTCGAGCGCTGTTTGATCGACATGGATCCATCGAGACGAACAAAATCGTAGCCACGTAGTTTGCAGAGCTGGAGACATAAATAAAAGGGAATGTACTGAACCTGTAAAACTCACGGCCATAAACTGATCGATCGTTTGGGTGTAATTGGAAACCAATACAAACTTGTCATCGGTCGTTTTACGAGTGACAGCCAAAATGTAATCGAGAACTTTCATCTTTCCAGAAAAGGACGGGTCGAAGGATTTCGGGTTGAAAGCTTCTGGGAACATTGATAGACATTCTGAAAAAGTATGTAGTAGATATGAACGGATCTCTACAGTGCATACTGTCTCTGAAACGATTGTCGGGCTTCTGAAGTTCTTCATAGACTAGATACGGATGATTGCACAGTTTCTTGAGATGAGTGATGAAGGAGAGTGCAGAGGCAGTAGCACCCTTGTCTTTCTCAATGAGTCTGTTCTGCTTCTCACACTCGATCAACTTATTGTAGAGCGTTTCTTGAAGCGTCGAGTTCTTGCAGCAGATGATATGTTCGTATTTGACCTGAAAAAATTATAATATGATGTTAAGTAGATTTGTAGCAAACCGGAAGATATTTAGTGAGAAGTGCAGACGTCCTTCTGATGATACATTTCTCCACAAGTGAAACCATTTCTTTCGTCTTTTCCTCTCCCTTTTTTTGATCCTCTGCACTAGCGTCTGCATCACGACCTCTGTAAAACACTTATTTACTATCGCTTTCTAGACAACTCACTTCAAAATTGCATTCTCGAACTTCTTTCTGAACTCGCTAGCAGTTCCCAGTAATCCTGGATTGACAAAGTTCACCAGACTGCAAAAAGAAACTCCAGAACAAGTAACCAACATGTTGGTGATTTTGGTCACCTGAAATATTCCAGCAGATCGTTTTGAATCGGCGTTCCCGAGATTAGTACTCTACGAGCACATCTCAAACCGCTCAACGCTTGATAGGTCAGATTATCGCTGTTTTTCAAACGGTGTCCCTGAAATAGTTATTTTAAACGAATCTTATTGTTTTAAGGGGGGCTCTTGCCTCATCACAAATAACGATTCCAACATCACCAGAATGAAGGATGTTGGCATACAGACGGAAAGTTTCGTAAGAAATGATAAGGACTGGAATAGCGCATCGCATTTTTGAATCAGCCATGAAAGAATCTGAAAAACTTCATCATGCAATAAACTTTATATTTCGAAAACTCACTAAGAGATTGAATGATCAGCTCTCTTTTTCCGCTGTCGACTGGCATCGCATTCAATCTGGTTCCCAGCCATTTCTTGATTTCTTTATCCCAATTTTTGACCAAACTACTTGGGCACACGATGATACTCTTTGACACAGTTGGGCAGGCATCTGGGCTCTGTCGAAGAAGAGTCCAGAGAAGGGAAATACATTGAAGAGTTTTTCCGAGACCCATTTCATCTGCCATAATGCATCCGTGATATTCTGGAATGTTCAATCCTGTCACACAATCCCACATGAATTTCACTCCATCTCGTTGATGGGGACGAAGGATCTTTCCGACGACTGGATCAGCAACAACATGTACCTGGAAATATGGAATTATGCTGGACAACCTGTCCAGACCCTGAAACTAGTGGGCAGAAAACCACTGAAAAAATGAAGGACGTGATTTTTTTTGAAATTTTTTTGAATTTTCTTGAAAACCGAGTGATTTTTTGAAACTTTTTTGAATTTTTTTGAAAACCAAGCGATTTTTTGAAATTTTTTTGAAAAACCATATGATTTTTTTTTCCTGCCCACAGAGTTTCAGGGTCTGCAACCTGTCAATGTTATTTACCTTTCTATCCTTATCTTCTTTCAACTGCTCGTGCTCACTCAATTGCTCCGGCGCGTATAAAATGAGTGCTCCTTCATGATACGGATCAAAAAGTGCACATTTCCGACGATTACCACCGAGACCAAGACTGCGACCGGATACTGTAACATTATATAACTGTTTTTTAGTTATTCAAACAGACTTACACATATATCCTTCCATCGGAATAGAAAACTTCCTGGATAGTAACTTCGCGATCATTGCATCGTGGTCAGAAGATTCAGAGGCCATTCTTTTACTAAAGACATCGATGTTAACAAATCTCAGCGGATTCGCTTCTTCGACAGAAACTGGAGGCTCGATGACAGGCGGAGCCTTCTTTCTTCGACGAAGTCCTTGTTTGGACGGTGAAACCGAGGTGCCAAACGGAGAAACGAACGATTTATGGATCTGAAACGAACACGAGTACAATTCAACAATATTTAGATTCCCTACATTTTTCGGTTCATTAGTCTTCCCGGAGTAACCTAGACTTCGTCGTTTTGTAGCGAGAGCAGAGCTGGTTGAAGGTCTACAAAAAAAATTTCTTTTTTTTTTCTAAATATGTGCTCACATATTATCTGAACATTCTTCTCGTTTTCGTTTCGAAGAAGAAGGCTCTGAAGAATCGAGCTTCGGTTCCACCTTGCTTTCGTTTTTTGTTTTCATTTCTTCGTCGAAAGAGTCGGCGACCAAACCTGCTGCTTCTTCCTGAGGAACAACTTTCTCGGCTATTTGCTCAACAGTCTTTTCGATTTTAGTCTTCCCTATTATAGGTCCCGAAGTTTCGGTCAATATAGTATCCTCGTTTCCATCCAAAATTTCAAGGAAATCGTCATCGAAATCATCTACTCTGATTCTAGCTCTTTCGATAACAACTGGGCTTTCTAATCGAGGTATCTTCACCACTTCTGCGTTCAATTTTTCTTCGGCAGGTTCTACAAACTCTTCATAGTTGGCAACAACTGGCGGAGAGCTGCATCTGTATATTTCCTTAAGTTCTAATGCATCGATTTCAGAAGTAGACGGAACAAGTTCTGTTTGTTCGTCTTCCACTTGAATTTCCTTCAAACTAATATGCGAGTCGGCATTTTCCGAAACAGTTGTAACATTGATGTTGCCTTCTTCAGTATGAGACATGTTCAGAACAGTCTTTTCGATGATCGCCTCGACTTCTTCGACTGCTTCGTTGAATCCTCGTATTCTTTTCGGTTTTCCGAACCTTTCTCGTTTTTCGTAGTAGTCATCCACCTCATCATATTTTACAATGCCGATATCTTTACTGCCAAAGTACTTCACCGTGTAGTTCGGCTTTCCTCGTCTCTCTTCGATTTGTAGAACCTGAAACATATCTACAAGTAAAGCAGAACAAATATGCTCTGAACGAACTTCTGCAGGCCAAGGTGGAAATCCTGGAAATTTCGCCCAAATGAGGTCGCCTTTTTTGAAAGTTTTTGAGGACATTTCTATAACAAGACACGTTAAGTTTACAAAATGATTACAATTTATAGAAACAAAAGCGAGTTGTGAACAGAATAAGCATCTAAAAAACTGAAGTAAACAGAGAAAAGGTTTGATCCGCCAATCGTTCAATTTCAAACTTCCGCTGTAAAAATGTCGAAATGGTGCTACGGTAGAAAATTTTCTGTGCAGTGACACCGAAGTGTACTTGCGTACTTCTTCCACTTCTTTTTTTTTCTCTTCGCCATTCCGCTTATGTTTATCGCCGAAAGTTGAGTCATTATTAGCGCTTTCTATGACGTGATTTCTCCAGAAATACCGCTTGATTTATTGATTTTATTGAAAGGTTTTATGTTGTTCTGATCTTTGTCCAAATGTAGTGCAATCACGAATTTCTAAAACTTTCCCTATGAGACCTCGCACTTTCCTGTGTTTTGTTTATGAATGGAAATCGATACTTATGATCGCCTGGCGATAAACATTTTGTTCTCTAGCATTTCAAAGTTTTCTTTGTTTCCAGTGAGTAATGGCATCGGCAACTCAGAGAATCCCATCAAAAAGGCAAACGCTCGACGAAGCCTACGCTCCCCCAGCCAACTTTCTCGAAATTGAGGTATGATTCAATTTTTAGCAACTTTAAATTTTTTCTTCAGGTCATCAATCCCATTACTCATGGCGTCGGAAAAATGCGTTACACAGACTACGAGATCCGAATGAGAGTGAGTGTTTACTGGTTGACTTTTTCATGGAAAGGTTTTCAGTCCAACCTGCCAGTGTTCAAGCAAAAGGAATCAAGTGTCCGTCGTCGCTACAGTGATTTCGAATGGGTTCGTGCGGAATTGGAGAGAGATAGCAAGATCGTTGTTCCCACATTGCCCGGAAAATCGTTCAAACGGCAACTTCCATTCCGATCCGACGACGGAATTTTCGAGGAAGAGTTCATTGAGAACCGCCGAAAAGCCCTTGAGCTCTTTATCAATAAGTAAGTTCTCTACAATTCTTCAGCTATAACATCTGAAAGCTCACAAAACAAGTAAACACCAATCTCAAACTGTTATTTTCAGAGTCGCAGGACATCCACTGGCACAAAACGAGCGATCTCTTCACATTTTCCTTCAAGAGACGACCATCGACAAAAACTACGTTCCTGGAAAGATCCGTACCGCCTAAACAATCAATAATGCCAAAACAACATTTCTTCTCCACTACACTTTGTTCCCTAAAATTCCGTTATAATTGAAAGTTTGTAACCTTCTCCGCACCATCACCACTTTCCCTTTGATTCCTCTTTGTGACCCGTTTTATTTATTTGGTTCTTGTGTGTACATTTAAATTTTTTACATCCCTTATACATTGATTATATTGCATGCATGCGTGAAGATTATTGTATTCTTTTTGACAGTTTCCGACAGTCCACACAGTAAGTAAAAAAATAAATGTTGACTACCAAAACAATGTTTCTTGTCGTATATTTCTTGCTAGTCATTATTGGCAGTATTATCTATCTTCTGAAATGTGTAACCGGATCATCATGTGAGCTTTCAGAGGGAATACCATGTTTCTGGAAAAGGTAAATCAGATGACTGGAGAGCGAGAATGGGTAGTTGCAGAAGAAGATTACGATATGGCCCAAGAGCTAGCAAGGTTAATTTATAATATTCTTAATGCCTAACATGCGTTATTTTAGAAGTCGATTCGGTGACATGATTTTGGATTTCGATCGAAATGACAAGTTTCTCGAAGGTCTCAAAACAACGATTCCGGAGAAGCGGAAGGAAAATGAAGATGGAAACGTCCATGTTTTAGATATCGGTAAAGGAATGGCGTCTAGCATCATAAACTTCTCCATTTCAGGAACTGGAACTGGTTTATTATCTCTAATGGCCGCTAGAGAAGGAGCCGATAAAGTAACAGCTCTGGAAGTGTTTAAGCCGATGGGAGACTGTGCAAAACATATAACCGGCAATAGTCCATGGGCTGACAAAATCACTGTAGTTTCTGAAAGATCAACGGATGTCTCTCAAATCGGAGGATCCAAAGCGGACATTATTGTCGCAGAAGTTTTCGATACGGAATTAATCGGGGAAGGTGCTCTGCGGACATTCAAAGAAGCTCTTCAACGATTAGCGAAGCCCGGATGCAGAGTAGTTCCCTCCACTGGAAATGTTTATATTGTCCCCGTGGAAAGTCATCTTCTTGAAATGTTCAATACGATTCCCAAAATTCATGGAGGAGAGAGTAAATTGGAAAGTGTATTCACAACCCTATTTTTCCCTGTTCCAGATGAGCTTCCACTTGGTACTTGCTCCGGAACAGCGTCTGTATTCGATGTTCAGTTGTCTGAAGTTAACAAAAATGATTTCCGGGAGCTTTCTGAGCCAATTATAGCTTTTCGGTAAGGCAATTATTTGTTCGTGGAAAAGTCGATTCCTTTTCAGGTTTGATTTCGAGCGCGAGGAGAAAATCATATTCGATGAATCATTTGTCCGAGAAGCAACTGCCATTTCAACTGGAACTATTGACGCTATTATGATGTGGTGGGATGTTGATATGGATGGAAAGGGACAGACATTTATTGATATGGCTCCGAAGTGGAAAAACCCGGATAACTATGCAGTAACTGTAGATTCGGATAATTTCAACCCAGGAGTATGATTTTTAGTGGCGAGATCATTGGATGCAAGCAGTTTATTACCTCCCACAGAAGAAGAAGGTTGTCAAGGATCAAAAGTTCGAATTGGTGTGCAATCACGATGAGTTCAGTATTTGGTTTAGTGATATCGGCAAAGAGTAAGTTTTCATACTTTTCTATTCTAAATCTCTTGATTTCAGTCCTACAAGAAACTATTGCGTGTGCGGATTACATTCAATGTTGAGTCGTCAAACTGTTTACCACATTAATGAGATGTTCGAAGACGAGGAGTTCCGAGCAGAAGTTGATAGGGTTGGTTGGATCCTACTTGTGGAGATAATCAAGATAATTACAGCTATCTTCTGGACTCCATGTTGCAACAGTTGGTGAAGGATCTTTCCTGGGACTCCTGGCAGCCAAGACAGCAAAAAAAGTGACAATCATCGAGGGGAACGAACGGTTTCGGAACATTTTCCACAAGTACATTCAATACTACAACATGTCAAACGTAGAGATGGCGGAGAAGGCTTCAAACCTCAAAGAAACGCCTGATATCGTGCTTGCGGAACCGTTCTATATGTCAGCCATGAACCCTTGGAACCATCTCAGATTTTTGTACGATGTAGAAGTTTTAAAGATGCTTCATGGAGACGAGTTGAGAGTTGAACCACATGTCGGAGTTCTGAAAGCTCTACCGGAAAGCTTTGAAGATTTGCACAAAATCGCTTCTGATGTTGAAACTGTGAATGGATTCGATCTATCATTTTTCGATGAAATCTCGACGAAAGCCAGGTCAGCGACAGATGCGATTGTGGATGAGCAGTCGTTATGGGAGTATGCAGGATTTGTGAAAGGAGACGCCGTGGAGTTGTTAACATTCCCAGTCGATGCTCGGATGCTGAGCCGAAAATGTGCCATGAAAATTGATAATATCAAGTGAGGAAAAAACAATTATTGTGTTCTTCAATTGTACGTTTTAGAAATATTAACGGGATCCCAATATGGATGGAATGGAAGTTTGGAGATTATACGCAATCTACAGGACTCTTGTCCGTTTCTGAATCCGGAGTCCCTCAATGGAACAAAGGGTACAAACAGGGTGTTTACTTCCCGACTACAGCACTGAAGAATGAGGAGAGTCTCACTCTGCGTGCTCTTTTCGACAAGTCCACCGGTGATATCTCATTTCAGTTTTCCAAATAATTTTGCACCGTGGCTTCTCTTTGTTACTCTTACTGTTGTTGTTTTTTGTTGATTGAATTAAAATAAATGCTTTCCATTCATTAAATTAAACATAAAAATAGTTTTCATAGTTTAGCCTGCTTTGGTGGAACTCCTCCCTGAGCAATTGTGATGTTCTTGAAGAAGACGTCAAACTCATCGTCTCCACGGATCGCCAGTTGCAGATGACGTGGAGTCACTCTGAGCTTCTTGTGTTGCTCGGCAGCTTCTCCACCGATATCGACAAGTTCAGTGATCAAATACTCGAGAACGGCGGTCAAATAAGTCGATGCTCCAGCAGAAACACGTTGTCCCGGATTGAATTTACGAAGATTACGGTGGACTCGGCTGACCGGAAAAGTTAGACCGGCACGTTTCGAGCGAGACTTTCTCTGCAACGAACAGCTGGTTTTTCAAAGTGTTTCAAGTCAAGAAAATACCTTTTTGTCAGCTTTCTTCTTAGATGATTTTGGCTCTGGCGCGACGACTGGAGATTCTGTAGCACGACTTGGTGATGGAACAGGAGACGATGCGGCAGTTGTACGAGCCATCGTTTGAGTTTTCGGAAATTATGTTTCGATGAATTGAAACTTTTTGATTCCAGTCTACGTGG
The DNA here is from genome assembly GCA_900536305.3 of Caenorhabditis sp. 40 LS-2015. Lineage (NCBI taxonomy): Eukaryota > Metazoa > Nematoda > Chromadorea > Rhabditida > Rhabditidae > Caenorhabditis > Caenorhabditis tribulationis. The sequence continues at coordinate 60,677 of LR546417.1, forward strand.
ATTTCGGGTGTAACATGTCACGTCATACACGCCAATTTTCGCACGTGCTTTTCTAAAATTTAGCAGGTTACGTTTGGAAAAATTTAAACTGCAAAGTTGTAATTCTTCTAGTTGGCAATATCCAATCAACCAGTCGACAAATAGTTTATTTGAACTTTTAATAACAGACAAATGATGAAATTGAGAATCACTCCTTCTCCGATCTTTTCGAGTTGCTTCCCTTGCTCAAAACTCTGAAATTAAGATAATTCGTACATTTTCATAGTGGTTCCTCCTCACTTTTCGATAATCGACTTTTTCTTGCTCTTGCTCTTGCTCTTGCTCTTGTCAGATGGCTGAGTTGGTTCTGATCTCAAACTTTTATTACTTTTGTTCGACTTCTTCTCCGATTTTCCACTTTTCCCCTCGCCAGTCCTTCCGTGATAGTATTTACTAGACGAGATCTTCGCCGACTTCTTGTTGCTATTCGCTAAAATTCGATCCGATTCCTTTTTCGAGTTTTCCGACATGTCTTGAAGTGGTGTTGGAAATGAGAAGGCGTTCTTTGGGGGAGTGGAAAGAAGGTTTCCCGTACGACGAGAAAATTCCAAGGTGTCTTTGGTGAAAAGATATTGAGGTGGTAGCTGTTGAAGAACCATGGTGATTTCTCTGAGAAAAACTGAATGAATTCAGACGATAATAGCTAACATTTTCTTACTTCTGCCGAACTTCACATCTTTCCTGATTGACAGTGATGAAAAGCGTCTCCAAAACACCTTCGAATGAGCAGCCAAGAGTGTATACTAGGGTTCTAAAAATTAGAAGTAAGAATATTCGAAAAACTGATTACCTGTAGTAGTTGATCTGACTCATAAACTTCGGACAATACGCTTGTGCCGAGGGTTGAATCTCCAGGCGCTCATCTTCCGATCGAACGTATTCTTTTTCACTCGGACTCAAAAGTTTCGCGAATTTACAACTTTTCCAGTTGACCGATGTGAGAAGGAACACTTCACCCATTGCACATGCTGATTCGAACATTCGGCGTATGTATTCAAAGATTTGGTCCATGTCAGCAACTTTGTGAAAGGCCTGGTTGAAATTATTGATATTGAGAAGAGAAGCCTCGAGGATTACCTTTCTGTTGTTCTCGAACCATTTCACCATTCTTCCCATAATTTCTGACAGTTTCTCACACATTTTCGTTAGAGTTTTCAGACGATAAATAGCTGATAGTTCAGCAAGAGAGATCGGCTGAAGTACTTCTTTTCACTCTTAAAAGTTCTGGATACTTACCGTCTCTGGTTTGGCCTCCTCATTGGTCCAGACTCGTGTTTTGGCATCTTTCAACCGCCTCCGAATATCCTCTCGATCATCTTTGACAACTCTAGGGTTCGAACCCAATTCGCTGTAATCGAAATTCTTGCTCCCTTCTTCGTCTCCTTCCCGAGCACGTGTACAATGAGCCACTAGAACTTTCAGGTAGTTGCTCTTGATAGATTTAGTATATGCATCCAAGGTGCTGGCGGTCCATTTGAAAAAGAATACTGAAGCGCTTCCGCGATCACTTTTTGAGCTGGATTTTGATTTGGAAGAAACTTTATCTTTCGACATTTGAAAAGGGGTAATAGACGATTCGCACTAATAGCGGAATATATATTGGTTTTTTTACGTGGAGTGTGTGGCAAACATAATGACGTTCCAAGAAGGCCGTGTTGATCTCAACTTTTCATTCTAGAGAAGGAAAATGTTCACTCTTCATTATCATTAAACACTTTGCTCCTACGGAAAACCCCGAAGAAGCGGTTCCAAAAGTTTAGTTTATTCAACACTCTCTTTCGAAAGGTCGAAATCCATGCTAACCTTGGTTAACTGGGTTAAAACCAACGTTAGAAGCGAGAGACTGCCTCTCATACTGCGGTGTGTACGGACACCTCCCGGGTTCCGCCATCCACCGCGTTTTGTGTGGCAGCAGACTCCGCCCCCTTTTCACCCAGTTGTTCGTTGCGAGGCGAAGAGAGGGAATGCATTTTCAGAGCCAAAGACGATTTTAGAGAGTTAAAGTATTTTCGAAATTTTTTCGACGGAAATGGATAGAATAATGAAAATGATTCAGTTTGAGGTAGATTTCAAGGATGGAAGTGTCCAATGAACAGAGTTCTGAGGAAAAGCATTCTCAGAAGCACTTTTTAGACACTGCTTGAGAACCTGAAGCTTTCCAGGCCGTTCACTGCACCGAAGTGCCATCTCTAACAAGAAAACCGATGTATCGCGAAAGGATCTCTAATAAAAATTGGCTAAATCTGCACGAGAATTGAGCTATAAGTTGAGTTATAACTTGCGATCTTAAAAAGTTCAAACAGAGCTAAATTAGATTTCGACTCTGACCATTCGAATACACGAAGTCAAAGCTATCAGGTCATCGTCGGTGAACCCCAAATAAGAGAGCAACCGGTCCAGTAATGAAAACGTTATTCAAGGGAAAACGCAAGACGGACGGAAATTTTTTCGATCGAAGCCGAAAGAGTTATGAATTGCAAAGACTTCGAGCAACAGTTTGAACTGGAAAAATCCTTCATTAAAAAGTAACTTTTTTGATCCCTGCATTCTACTTTTGCAGACTTTGGACGGTATCTGGATTGTAACCAAGCACGAAAGTGAAGACGAGCTGAAAACCGAAAGTTTGATTTTGAAAGCTGCCTGTAATGAAAACCTGCAGAATAATAGCAATTCCAATGTACACAGTTTGACTCTCTCCGACCAAAAAATGTTTGTCCTTTATGAGTTGCAGGATGACCTGAAAGTGAGGAGTTTTCGTAGTAACTCAAAGATCTCGAAACCTGGAAATGAAGATAAAGGCCGGTGGCATGAACAATATTGAACAGTGATACAGCAATGGAAAAACTTCCGAGGACAATCGAGGCTGAAAGTTGAGAAAAATGGGCAAGAGAGAAGAGTGAAACTAACCGAGGGAAGTGGCAAGGAAAACACTGATTGAAGCAAACGAAAGGAAGAAACTTTGACGATTGAGAGATGGAAGGGGTGTCGGAACAACTCCATTATCGAACATAAGTGCAAAGAGGAAAGGAGGAAGAAAGAGAGTCGTTGGGGCCAGAGAAAGGATACGTGGTCCAACGAGATATCCCGAGAATATTCCGAAGGCAAGAGAAGACGAGAACAGGGTACTACGTCTTTCAGTGTCGTCGAGACTGGAATTCTTGCGGATGTTGTAGTAGACGTATACAGGCAACGCGGCAAGGATCAAGAAGACGACGAAGGAATCGAAGAAGTATTGGATGAGAGGAGCGAGAGCATACGCTCCAGACATCTGTCCTCCAGCCAAGCCAATCAAAATCACCTGAAAAATTATTTGAAGTAAACTCGAATGATTGTTCTCACCGAGATTCCGAGATACATCTCAACCAAAGTGTTCTTCGTTTCTGATTCGATTGCTTCCAACGATCCATTTTCAGCCAATGACAGATTCACATAATCACGAGCATCATACGACGCGGGTTCGGCAACTTCCTTGAGACGTTCCGCAGCCTTTTCCATTTTTCGTCCTGAAACCCCTCATTCCCACTTTCAGACTTCGAGAGATCCCCCTCACCCAAATAAAAAATTCCATCGTAGTAGGCAATGACACGTCGACGCATTGTCTCAACGGTTGTCGCGAACTGTTCCACATATCTTTCCGAGATCTCCGCCATTGCGTTTGTTTCTACAATCCACACTTTTAGAGTTTGTAGCTGGAAAGGAGGTAACCAATGTCAATAGGTTAGGAATAATAAAACCAACCGCGTTGCTTCAGATGGGAAGTGATAGAAACGTTGAGAATTTTTCTTCGTGGAACTTTTTTTTGGACCCAAGTTGAGTTCCACGTTGAAAGTTCACATCGATATTCGATTTACGGTTTCGATATGGACTGAGCGACTATATCAAGATGGGCGAGATATTTGCCTCAACGGAAAACCCCGAAGAAGCGGTTCCAAAAGTTTAGTTTATTCAACACTCTCTTTCGAAAGGTCGAAATCCATGCTAACCTTGGTTAACTGGGTTAAAACCAACGAGGGAAGCGAGAGACTGCCTCTCATACTGCGGTGTGTACGGACACCTCCCGGGTTCCGCCATCCACCGCATTTTGTATGGCAGCAGACTCCGCCCCCTTTTCTCCCAGTTGTTCGTTGCGAGGCGAAGAGAGGGAATGTATTTTCAGAGCCAAAGACGATTTTGGAGAGTTAAAGTATTTTCGAAATTTTTTCGACGGAAATGGATAGAATAATGAAAATGATTCAGTTTGAGGTAGATTTCAAGGATGGAAGTGTCCAATGAACAGAGTTCTGAGGAAAAGCATTCTGAGAATTGATGGATTTATAACTTTTTCGTCGATCGATGTTAAAATGAATATTTTTCAAAACACTTATTAACCTTCTACACTGTTTTCTGAACTGGGGCTCGCATGTCTACTCCACAGTATGAGTTGGAATGGATATTCCATTAATGGCGAAAATTACGACTTTGAACTTGACTTTCTTATGAGAGAACTTTGACAGTGTTCTAGACTACTGTAATCTTGAAATGTTTTTGAATCTCTATCCTCTTCTATTTCGATGTCGGAATCACTTACCTCATCGAACTCTGACATCTTCAAGAGTGTTTCCTCTCGACGAAAAAGTCAATAAGAATGACCAGGAATTGACAAAAGACGGTTATTTGTAGGTGTTTCGTGCAGAACAGAACCTTATCTTCTGTTCTGCACGAGACACCTACGTTGTGTCTCTTTATCGTAATGTTTTTAACAATACAAAACGCTCGTCAATAAATGCTTCTGAACAAAACGATAATTGTTGATTCCTTTCAGAAAAATACTCAATAATGTAGAGGATTATGGGTTTCAACTGCCATGGAACTCTGTCTCCTCTGGGGTTTCTATCAAATTATAGAAATAATAAAATCTTGTTCCATGAAAATTTTTTTTTGGGTTTCTTTATAGATGAAGTGCTATTAATTATTCGTCCTCCTACTGTACATGTATGTAATCTTCCTTGTAACTGACAACCTCTCAATCGTACTCTCTCTTCACTCGATACGGAACAAAACACGTGACTATTATCAGGTTGTTTAGACCATGACGATTTCGTTGAAACGGTCATCTGAATGGGCAGAGACGCAGTCAATTGATGGCATCGATAGTAATTAATGATAAAGAGACACAGACATAAAAAACAGAAGATAAGGTTCTGTTCTGCACGAAACACCTACAAATAACCGTCTTTTGTCAATTCCTGGTCATTCTTATTGACTTTTTCGTCGAGAGGAAACACTCTAGAAGATGTCAGAGTTCGATGAGGTAAGTGATTCCGACATCGAAATAGAAGAGGGTAGAGCTTTAAAAACATTTCAAGATTACTGTAGTCTAGAACACTTTCAAAGTTCTCTCATAAGAAAGTCAAATTCAAAGTCGTCCTTTTCGCCATTCCAACTCATACTGTGGAGTAGACATGCGAGCCCCAGTTCAGAAAACAGTGTAGAAGGTTAATAAGTGTTTTGAAAAATATTCATGTTAACATCGATGGACAAAAAAGTTATAAATCCATCAGTTCTCAGAATGCTTTTCCCCAGAACTCTGTTCATTGGACACTTTCATCCTTGAAATCTACCTCAAATGGAATCATTTTCATTATTCTACCCATTTCCGTCGAAAAAATTTCGAATATACTTTAACTCTCTAAAATCGTCTTGCGCTCTGAAAATGCATTCCCTCTCTTCGCCTCGCAACGAACAACTGGGAGAAAAGGGGGCGGAGTCTGCTGCCCCACATAACGCGGTGGATGGCGGAACCCGGGAGGTGTCCGTACACACCGCAGTATGAGAGGCACTCTCTCGCCAACCTCGTTGGTTTTAACCCAGTTAACCAAGGTTAGCATGGATTTCGACCTTTCGAAAGAGAGTGTTGAATAAACTAAATTTTTGGAACCGCTTCTTCGGGGTTTTCCGTTGAGGCAAATATCTCGCCCATCTTGAATTGACTCGGAAGTTTAATTTCTACGTGCACATTCACGATCGTGATTGGAGGTTCGCAGTTCTTCAGGAATAACACATTGCAAACAGGAACGCCGCCGACCTTTCAGCTATTCATAAATCCCAGAATACCCATGACGTCAGTTCCTCCCATCTTCTTGACTCACTACCACTTCCTCATCTCATCCATTTTCTCCCAGTCCTTCGACCCAATCTGTGTGCAATCTTGCATTCTCAAGTATGTAGTTATGGGGCGACGAGAAAGACGAGATACCATTTTATGAGAGGATTACTGGGAGGGAAAAACAATGACCACTTCCAAATGTAAAAAGAAAGAATGATGAGTGAAATTTTCCTCGCTGAAAAAAACCAATTCTTGCCACTGACACTTTCTTATTTCAAAAGTTCTTTTATCTCTATCTACTCTTTCTATGCAAACTTTGCACTTTCTCTCCTCCTTTTTCTTTTCCATTGTCTCCTTTTTGCCCCTTCCGTTATGCTCCAACCGATGACGTCATCATCTCTCTTCATGCTCAAGCTTTTTTCTTTTCAAGTGTTTTTTTTTCATACGAAGGTCTTCTCGTGCCTTCTCAGAACATAAACTCCCAAAACTCCTCTCTCTCTCTCTCCGAAATTGGCTGCAATATCAGCTGTCTTTTCTTCTCATAGTTTTCCCCTAAAAAGGAGTGTAATTTAGTAGTGAATATGTAATACGAATCGAATTTTCTTTCCTTCTCCACGGAAACTATGAGAAATTTGACTCCGAAACTCTCTCCCATTTCTCTTCTAATCTTTCCTTCTAGTAGAACTACGTCTTCTTTTAAAGTTTCGTCGAGGTGTTTGATGTTTCAAAAGGTGTCCAGTTTTTCGGGCTTTTGAGGCAGTCCGTTGATCTATTGACTGGATGAGAACTATTTTCATTCCGAACTTCGGTTATTTCTCGCTTTCATTTGAAAAAATATTCCGAACATTTCTGGGTAACACCTTGAAACGGATAACTCAAAAAAACTGATTTCATTTTAAATCTTATTTGGCTATCAGGTCTCGTGATTGTAACTAGAGGAGCCGAAAAAGTAGGCGGAGTCAAGACATTTCAAAACTTCTTTGTGAAATTCGGTTTTTTTTCGAAACCTAGCTTTTGTGAGTCGGAGCATGAAATTCTGACATCTCCAGATTACATGTTCTCAGATTTCTCCCCTCTCCGATTTTCGCACCTTTTCCCATGAGAGCTTACCCGGTTGTTCCCTTCGAAGAAGAAATGATGAATATATATTTTTGTTTTGACTCTCTCCACAATCGCTCTATATTTTTTCTTCATAGTCATCCGTCTTCTTCCTTCCCATTTCCACCCATTTGTTGCACATACACATTTACATTTACAAATCCATTTGCCCCTTTCTGAATCCAGTGTGTTGCTGCTCCACTTTCCTCCTTCCTTTTCTTTCTCGGCCTTCGTCAAATTATGCACAAATTGTATGTGAATGTGTGGTCCTTTTCTGAGGGGACGTCTTTTTCTTCGTCGTCCCGAGTGCTTGCAATTTACCCCCTCTTTCCCCTCCACATCGCATTCAATTCAATTTGGCATCTTTCGTCGACCGTTTTGTCACCCGAAATGTGAAGAAAACGAGACAGAGAGAGGAACGAATTCATGTGCCTTTTGCTCTCATCAAAAATGTTTATGTCTCCAAAACGTCCGCTTTTTTCTGGAAAATCTGGTTTCTGAAGTTTTATGACCCTATTTCTGGTTCGTCCTTGTAGATTCAGAATCTGTAAAAAATCCGACATAATGCTCACTTGAGTTATGCGCTCGCTTGCCCATCATAGCTGAGGATACTTCATTTCCAGCTTCGCAAGAATCAGAATCTATTGTGTCTATTTTACCTTCACCGAAATCCTGAGAAAAAGTTCAACCCTAACAGCCGGAGAATCTCATGGAAAACGGAAATTCCATTTTTGACAGCTTCTTATTAACCAATTCTTTCTCTGCTCAATCCATAACAATGCAAAATGTTTATGGTTACATCCCTGCTCATTCTGGTGCAATTTTTCAATAAGATCGGGGAACTATGAGGAATTTTTCTAGAATAATTGTTAAAAAATCAGCATGTCACAAAAGAATGGAAATCGGGACGTTTGAATCCTTCATAATATCGAGTTTTTCCTGAAGTTTCGAAACCACAAGGAACATAGGAATCTTCCAGATTTTTCATATTCGCTCCTCGTGGATTTTGAGTTTGTCAGTCGCTCTTCTATATTTTACGACCCGCCAGTAATTCTCATTGATTCATACAACTGTCTGTTTATTTCAAAACTCTGAACACTTACTCTGGAACTCTCTGATATACGAATAATCTTCACGAAAGATGTCATTTTTAATTCAAGAGTTCGAGGATCTCAAATCTCTAAGTCTCTCCTGCTCTCCTACTATCTCTCCTCTCATATCTTCATATTTCTCTTCCCCTCTCAAATTCAACGTCAAAACGCAGTTCTTCGTCCTCCTATTCCCAATTCCTCCAACTTTATGGAAATTTGCCCACGGCTGAGTGGTGTTCTCCCAACTCTCTGGAGACTTGTTTTGTCCCTCTGTCACCCATTTTCTTCCTCTTCTGCTCTTTCTTCTGAATTCTCTCCTTCGTATACACCGTGTTGGTGGGTTTCTTCTTCTGGAAGAGAAGAAAAAGCGAAGTAAAATGGTTTTTCAAACCCATTTTTCTTCGTCTTCCTCTCTCTAAACGTTCGTTTCCTTTTCACTTTGTGAGACCTTTCGAACTTCAGAAGAAACCCGATACCATGATGCACTTTGTCCTAAGAGCTTTTGAGTTTCGCTTCTATTTTCTATAGAACTATACTCAACACCCACTAAAAAAACAAAAACTAATAACCGTCGAAAAAAATCAAATTCCAAATCCAAAGGAAAACAATTTGCTATGCCTTTCCCGGATGACTAATCACTCAAGAAAAAAACAACAAGGAGCTCCTAGAGAGCTCTTTCTCTCATTCTATTTTCTACGCTTCACGGATTTTCTCATTTATTTATTGATCCCTTTTTTCAGCTAAAGTACCTAACGGGGTTTGGCAATGAGCATGCATCAGCTGACCCAAGAGTGCCGGACGCCCTTCCCGAAGGACAAAACTCTCCACAGGTATGTCTTTCTTATCTGTCATTTGTTTCCGAACGAGTCGTGCTTCCGTGGCGCAATAGGCAGCGCGTTCGGCTGTTAACCGAAAGGTTGGTGGTTCGAGCCCACCCGGGAGCGAAAACTTTTTGATTTGATTAAAATTTCAGAAATGCGCTCACGGTCTCTATGCAGAGCAGCTCAGTGGAACTGCGTTCACTGCGCCTCGCTCCCAAAACCAACGTTCATGGCTCTACCGTATCCGCCCATCGGTGATCCATCATCCATTCGAGGCTCTCACTAAAAATGGAGAGAACTGGACCAACAACTTCTCCGCGATTCCACCGAATCCAAACCAATATCGTTGGAACCCGTTCCCTCTGCCAACCAAAGAAGGTGTCACTTTTGTGGACAACTTGTATACAGTATGCGGTGGAGGAGATGTGATCAGCCGTACTGGATTGGCTATTCATCAGTTCTCGTGCAATGCTAGTATGGAGCATACTGCAATGTACAATTCCGATGGAGACTTCTTGATTGGTAAGAGATTTCTGAAGTTCTGAAGAAAACCATCTAATCGTTTTTCAGTTCCACAACAAGGAGCATTGGAAGTCACCACAGAATTCGGAAGACTTCTGGTGAACCCACAGGAGATTATCGTCATTCCACAAGGAATCCGATTCTCTGTCGCTGTTCGCGGACCATCTCGTGGATACATCCTGGAGGTGTACGGCACTCATTTCCAACTTCCGGATCTTGGACCAATCGGAGCTAATGGATTGGCCAACGCGAGAGACTTCGAGGCTCCAGTTGCTTGGTTCGAAGATCTCGATGTTGAGTTCACTATCATCAACAAGTATCAAGGAGCATGGTTCCAGGCTAAACAAGTGAGTTATTACCTATTCTATTAGTCTAGTTTCTTTTTTTAAAGGGTCACTCTCCGTTCGATGTTGTTGGATGGCATGGAAATTATACTCCATACAAGTACGACCTTCGCAAGTTTATGGTTATCAACACTGTCTCCTTCGATCACTGTGTAAGATTGACGGTTCTAGGAATAGTCCATTTGAATTTCAGGACCCCTCCATCTTCACAGTGCTCACTGCCCCATCCGTGAAACACGGAACGGCCATCGCCGACTTTGTCATCTTCCCACCAAGATGGGGATGTGCTGACAATACATTCCGACCACCGTACTACCATAGAAACTGTATGTCTGAATACATGGGATTGATCACTGGATGCTACGAAGCCAAGGAGGGAGGATTCAAGCCAGGCGGTGGATCTCTGCACTCCATGATGACTCCACACGGACCAGATTTCAACTGTTTTGAGATGGCTTCGAATGTTGATTTGGCACCACAGAGAGTTGCAGAGGGAACTATGGTGTGTCCTCTGTCTATTTCTTGTTTGAATGCGTGAATTTTCAGTCCTTCATGTTCGAAAGCTCTCTTAATATGGCCATAACCAACTGGGCAATCAACCAAAACGTCGATAAGAACTACTACAAGGACTGGCAACCACTGAAGAAGCATTTCACTTTGCCGAAGTAGATCCATCCTGTGATATATATTTTCATTTTATTCTCACATTCTTTATAAATTGGTTCCGTTCAACTCTTTCCTACTTTTCAACGTTTGTTTTCCTGGTTGTTAACCCACTGTTGTCCTATCTTCTAACTATGTCGACATAATTATTGTCCTTGTCAATCTTCATTAACCTCCGTTTCAGCATAGTGATGAATGTTCCAAGCACGTCGACCCGTGGCTATGCAAAATACCAAATCAGGTCATCCGGTATGCCACGTGTGCTTGCCAATGAATCAGACGTTTTCACTCTGGACGACGTCGATGTGGACGAGGAGACCGACGAGTTGAAACCCAACAGGTTTGTTGGAAATGTATCTTCATGAAATTCAGAATAGTTTCAGGATACCTATAACGAAGGAAGAAGAGAAGAGTCGCCTAGTGGAATGCAATCTGGATAGTGATGAAGAGGATGAGAAGACTCCGCCCCAAGAAGATGATAAAGGACAAAACATTAGACAATCCATCAAAAGTCAGCTATTGTATTCAGTAGTCAAAAAAAGGGATAATAATTTCAGATTCCTCAACAGGAGAATCCAAAGAAAGATGTCGCCTCCGTGACTCCTTCGATTTGGATAACGACGATTCTCTCTCCGATGACCTTGATCTTCTTCCTCCGATTCCCGGAGCACCGAATGCCAACACATCGTGGTTCTCTAAACTTCATCGTTTCAACTGCTGTAACCCGCGAATTCCATCAAAATGTACAATTATGTGAAGCCTTCAATTCTAGTCATTTTTCGTGAAATGGTCTCTTCAAAAACCCTTTTAGATCTCCCATTAACTAAAATCTCACTCTCCCCTGAATCTCTTTGTGGCCACTGTCACCGGTAAAAGACAATTCGATCTCGCTTTTTTATTATTTTTTTGATAATATTAATCTCAATAAATCATCCTTTTTGTTTTTTTTTGTGGGTTTAACAAAAAAAAACTAAAAATTCAACATAGATTTATGGGACATGGATGTTTTTTGGCTCTTAATCTAGGTCGAAGAAAAATCGACTTTACAAACTCTGATTCTGCGATAGAAATCGACAAAATTCTCGAGCTATTTGAGATCTCACAAAATTTCCCCGATGCCTCAAGATACTGATGATAATTTCAGTACTGATTTCGAACACTTTTGCATCACTTCTCTTTAACGAGTCACCACTTACTTGACGGTGATTTTTCGAAAAACTCGTAATCAAGAAATATGATCACATTAACTGAGCGTTTCGTTGATTTCCAATTCAGTATCTGAATCTGTAAATTCAGCTCTATCTCGACTCAGACTGTGAGAAAAAGTTCAACTTAGCTAGCCGAAAAATCATAGTGTCAGAAAAGAGGCAACACTTTATCGAAAGTAGACATTGACCTTCTGTTCATCCAGAGTTTTCCACTACAAAGTCCACTTCATTTCCATTTCCGTAACCGGAGTCAAAACCCTCCCCTTCATTTTCGACATCACATTTTCCTGTTTGAACCGTCTCTTTTTGTTTCCTTTATCAGTTCCGTTGATTTATACAAAAAGTGATGAATGATAAGGAGGCGGCAACGAGCAACATTTCTCCTCCGTCAAAAAATCTGAAAACGCACAAAACTTCTTTTTCGGTCGTTTATTAATCCGTCCTTATGATTTGCTTTTCTTATCACTTTTTCCTTTTTCGTTTTCAGTCTGCGATCAAGCCCCATTTCCATTTCCCAGTTTTCATTTTTGGATACCTCTTTTTTATTTTTAGACTTCAGAAAAGATGAAGCATCTGAAAATCGACAAAGCGGATTCTCTTCAACCGGAGCATGTGCATATTACTGCTACTGGTCTTAGACCAGAAGGAACTTATCGCTTCGACATGAAGTAAGTTGCTGGAAGATTCTGAAGAAGATGAAGAGTTTCAGACTCCGCCACAATTATGGATCTCATGCTTCTTATTGTGTGTTGAAAGCGGATAGTGAGGGGAATGTGGATTTGAAGACAGCAATGCCGTTGAGAGGAACTTATTTTGGTGGGTTCATTGGTGGTTCCAATTTTGGTGATTCCAATAGTTCAAGGGGGAACATCGAACAGATTGAAATCAACACATGAATCTGAAATAGGGGAAACTAACCTAGAATAGAGGTGCAGACATCGTTATGATCTGAAGTTTCGGAAAATCTAAATTCCTACGATTTCCTCTGGAAACTTTCCTATCGACTTTCATGCAAATTGAGAGGCATGAAATTCTGGAAGCCAGATGACATTAGAATTGAATTTCGAAGTCTCCGAGAATTCAAGAGAACTGAAAAACTGGCAAACATTTTGGAAGGCTTTGGCGAGTGCTGAAGAGTTTCGTGAGTTTTGGAAACATTTTCAGAGGGCGTCAAAATCATACTTTTTGTGATTCAAAATGGTACTGAAACAAACTAGATCCTTCTGGATCTCAAAGTCTAATAGAAATGCCTATACTCCTTCCCTATTCGATTTCTGAAACCTTCCCGTTCAAAACAAACAGACGTAGAACAGTAGACATGTTTGTACTCAACCTGATAGTCATAAACCAATCAGATCAGTGACGAAAACATTCTCAATTGACTTCCTTCTGCCCAGAACAATAGCCATCATCGATATCAATTCATGTTTTTATTCATTTTTTTTGAAGATTCAATTAGTTTTTTCGACTTCTTATCATTTCGAATTTGATGGCATCATAAAACACAAACGACTGATTTTTTCAGAGTGTTCCAATAACTTTTTTCTCCAGGTTTATGTGCTGTGAGTACCCACTAAACTCTATTTCCGTGCACTTTACACTCTCCTGCATAATACGGTTTCGGAAGTGTCATCAATCAATTTTTGATTCTTATCAAGCAAAAAAGTTACAGCGTTGCCAAGTGTGTAGCAGGAAGTGGGTTAAGGACTTTGAAAGAATTAGGGGATCGGGGGAACTGACAGATGGAAGGGATTTTGAGGAGGAGAACTGATATACGGAAAATATAGTTTGAAATGAGTCTAGTTTTCAGAAGCGGATGGAATGGGACTGTTCCTTTCGATGACCCCGTGTGAAGACTTTGCCTATGGAGGATACCTCAGATGCACTCCTCCGATTCCATTCTTCTATCTTCTAGAGTAAAATTGCTCATTGAAACTGAGCAATATCAATTTTGTATTCCAGATTATCCGATGAGAGTGGAACGAAACTGGACGAGATGTACATAAAGAAACATTGGATGCATCCACTTTTGACTCGAACCGAAGTCGAATATGATGGATTCTGTGGAACACTTTTCAAACCTCCAGGAGATGGACCCTTCCCATGTGTCATGGATATTTCTGGAACTGGGGGAGGTCTTCATGAGCACAAGGTATACTACATTCTCTAGATTCAATTACAGTACCGTCCAGTGAGAAAAAGAATTGGTCAATGTTCTGTTGAAAAAAGTCATTTTTAAGTAGTTGAATAGTATGTTTACCCGATGTTTCTGAAAAGTGATGGGTTCATTAAGTAACTCCAGTTCTATATTTTCTATTCGATAACGTTTTCTGAAAACCGTTCTCGAGGCTGTCACATTGATTTGAAGAGCACAGAAATTAGCACGGTATTTGACCGCGATCTCACAAACTTGAGAGAAGTTTCCAGAGAAAAATTATCGCAGAGAATGAAGATCTAGATTTGCTCAATAAATCCACCAATTCTCAGAAAAATCGAGTTATTGGCTGGAACTTTTCCAACTGCTCAAAGTTGATGTTTTTCACGATTTTCGATAGAGAATTGTCAACTTGAACATCATAGTGTAGATAAAATACGGATTTTCAGGGTGCCATGTTGGCTTCAGAAGGATTCGTTGTCATCTGTGTGGCCTTCTTCCAGTTCAAAGATCTTCCATACAAACTCGAAGACGTCGACGTTGAATATTTCTTGAAACCAATCGAGTTTCTTCTCAATCTTCCATACACCACGAACATGCTGGGAATCCAAGGAGTCTCCTTCGGAGCCACTATTGTCGACTTGTTGTCCACCAGATATCCACAGATCAAAGCAGTTGTCTCCATAAACGGTCCACACGCTCAGTCCAGTTATTCTCTGCTCAAAGAGCACGGAAAACCGATGAATGTGCCAATGTAAATTTAATCGAATCTCTGTCGCAGTTCCAAATGTCATCAATTTCAGCCTAGACGACTCCAAATTGTACTTCATCAACACCATCCTGGTGACTGCTCCTTGCTTTAAAACATTGACCCCAGTTCTAACGCCAGAAAATGCAATTCCATGGCATTGGATTCCGAAGGATACCGCATTTCGACTGATTGTGAGCGGTTTGATTCAAGCTTCAAAAGCATGTGTAATTTTCAGGGCTCCGTCGACGATCTGTGTGCTCCATCGATCCATTCCAACTTGCATATTCAGAAGAAACTGCAAGAAACTGGACACTATGTGGAGCTGGAATTAGTGAATGGTGGTCACATCATGGAACCTCCATACTTTCCTCATCACGATATCGTTTATGCCAAATTCCAAGGATTTTATTGCGGATACGGAGGAGAAATCGTACTCCATGCGAAATCCCAGGAAAGAACATGGGCGAACACGATTAACTTCTTCAAAAGGAAGCTCGGATCGCCTCCTCCGATGCCAGATTGGACCAGATTGACTGAAGTGACCGGTCCATTGAAGCCAATTGTGAACAAGAATGAGCATAGAAGCAGATTATAATGATTCCCGAAACATAACTTATATGAAACTATGATATAAGATACACAACACGGCATCCTCGACTGGAAATATAGCAAAACAAAAAAAAATTGACGTAAAAATTTTTACTTTTTTACATAAGAGAGAATGAGAATTGCAGTAGATGTCCTACAGCTAAATCACTCTAGTCAACTACGAAAACTGATCTGAGATTTCAAGTATGTGTCTAGGGTTCCTCGAATATGTCTGGAATACAGAAATTTAGATGAAGTCAAGACTTACCTTATTTTCAAGTTACCTAAAAGTCACTTTTCCACTGCTTCAAAACGTTGAGGCAGGTTAACGCAGTTGGGGTTGACCACACATGTACAACATTTATATCACCAGATAGCCAATGAAATTCTGAGCAAAATGTTCTGAGCCGAATTTTGAAATAGGTCGTGATTATTTTTTTAGGTCCAGAAAACCGTGATTTGCAGTACATTTTCTGTGCAAACTTTTGGGCGAAATGGGCGAGGTGGGCAGTGAAAGTTCAGAGACGTTTCATACATCAAAAGGTAGCTAGCAACGTTATTAACAAAATGTTCTGGGCCGATTTCTGAATTTAATTTTTCTAATTTAATTACGACCCAAAAACATGTTTTTTCAGTGCTAATTTTGCTAAAAGTTACTGCCCCAGATACGTGGCAGACGTGAAACCTATTTCCAATCGAGGATGCCGTGCACAATGATTTCAAAGTTTTCGGTTTTGAAACAATAAAGTGTGAAAAGAGCGAGATTCTGAGGGACCACAGCTAAAATAGTATTAATCATCCCTGTTATGCATAGAAAGTCAAGTTTCATCACCCCCTGATATTCAGACTGTGTTGGTTTCACTACTGTTTTGAAGAAGTAAACAATTTGGAATAATCTCTTGAAACTATTTATTTCGGTTTGAGTTCAAGCGGTGGCCGACATTGGGATGGTGACGGTTCCGGCTGGAGTGACCGCGGCGAAGGCAGCCTGAGCATCGGTGGCATCCGCTGGGGCGTTGGCGAAGTGGATGACGAGCTTGTCCTCCTTTGGTGCTCCGGCGGTACGGGTGATCGTGATGTCCTTGGATCCAGATGGGTCGATGAATCCGAACACTGGAGTGATACGGTACTCATTGTTGTTGGAGGACTTGATCTGTAACAACTTTCGTTAAGGCTGCTTCTTCCGACTTCTGAGAACCTTGAAGATCAGCTTGTCGGCTCCTCCGTTGACGAGCTTGTGGGTAGAAGCACCTCCGGCAGCTGGGACGGTGCATGCTGGTGGATCGGCGGTCAGAGACATGATTGGGCTTTGGTTGGAGTTTACTGTCGAAGTAAAACACTGACTGAATCTTGCCATTCGTTCTTTATTTATAGCGACATCTTATCAAGATGTACTACTTATCTAGTTCCAGGGTTCACTGGAAAATATTTGAAAAAAAGGTAACGTGATTGAACAGAAATACACAAAAAGGATGAACATGGTCCATGGACATGGAGGGTGCTTTCATCTTCTTCCCAACAACTGCCCAGGTGTTGCATCTGAAATAATCCTAATCGAAATCACGGAGAGTTCTAGTTCCACATATTATCCACATATTATTTTAACCTAAACATTTTTGAATAATTTTTTTCCCCGGGCTATTCCCAGAGCCAGATTTTCTGCATTCGCACCTCTAATTATCGCATCAAACAAAGGCAACGATAACATTCGATGTGTGTTCTCTAATCCTCTCCAACCCATGCACACTCTCTTTACCTCAGCTGTTTCTCTTTCTCTTTCTCTGAACTCTCTTCACAATGCTACACTATTTCTTCTATTTCTTTTTCTTCTCCGACCTCCCGCCTTTGCATTCAGTCGATTCCATGCGTCTTGTGTTGTTTTCTTGCCATCCTTTCGATTTTTACCAGTTGTTAGAAAATCTGAAGGTTTTCCAGGCTGTAGTTCTATGAAATTCACGATTCACATGTTAGGAGAGAACAGTTCAGTTCTCTCTGAGTTGAAAGATTCATTGATTTTAAGCTCCATCAAGTTTTTTTCGAAGTTTAGTGAACAGCTACACAAATTTCCCGGTTTTGTAGTGAACTCGAACGAGAGTTGAATGAGTGAGTAGTTTATTACGTTCTTCTCATCTAGTATAAATTTTTTGAATTCTTTTGCATTTTTCAGACCATGAAGATTACTCAGATTTATTGATTCTCCCCTTCTTCTTTCTTCCTTTAATCTCCTCCATGAGAATCCAATCCGTTATTTTCCAGCTCTCTCCAAATCCACCCAAAATGCTCTACACCATCGCCGCCGTCGGAGCCTGTGCCTACTTGGCCGTTTCCGATTCGATCGTCAAAAAAGCCGTTGTCAACACCGTGAAAGCCGTCGTCTGGCCAACCACCGACGAGCAGGTTGCCGAGAAGATGAAGGAAAAGAAGACAGATAAGGAGGACGAGGACTGGGCTCTCTACTAGACAAACCAGTCAGCCATGAATCATGCTCAAGTTCAGAAATAATGTCTAACGTTTTTTTGTACTGATCATTTGTAAAATTGTAAAAAGTCAATGAAGATTCTCTGCAGGACAGATTTCGAGCGATTTTGGATTATAAACTTCTCAGTCAGAAAAATACGAGGTGATCTTTCGGTTGGTTTTGGACAGCATATATTCAGATCAGTAGATCAAGTCCAAACCCAAAAGTTTAGGCCTCTCCGAGATGATGTGATCTCGTAAACCTACCCCTATTGGGGGTCTACAACTATGGAAGCTTCAAGACTCTCAGAATTCCTAGTTTTTCTACAAACATAGAGTTTTCACGTGTTCCAATGTCCTGCTCCAAACCGATGCATCCCTCAAAATCATCAAAAACCAACACGTCGATTCGAAACCACAATCATTCCTTTCCCCCCGAACTGCTTCATTATAAGAAAAGTAGCAGTGATCTCAAAAGAGTGAGACGATGAGCGATACTTGGATAAATCCGTTGATTGGCATTTGCAATACGTCGATTCTCGTCGCTTCTGGATACGTTCTGTTGACGTGTGCTGCCAAGAAGGAGAAGGTATGAGCATCTGATTGCTTCGGATTTCACCGGACCCGTTTCAGAACACCCCGGCCACTCCAACCAACGAAGCCAGACGCTCGCTGGCTCGTCCACCGCCACCACCACCACCAGCAGCAGCTCCAGAGAAAGCGGAGAAGAACTCATCAGCATCCGAGGAAAAGAACACGGATTCTCTGGGTGATGGCGAGAAGGATAAGAAAAAGTTGAAAGAGAAAGAAGAGAAGAAGGAAAAGAAGAAGAGCAAGATTCAGCCAGTGAAAGTGTCTGCAGAGGAGGAAGGAGACGGGAAGACCAGCACGGGAAGTAAGAGTAAAGAGGAGGAGAAGATCGGAAGTAAGGAAGAGAAAGAAAAGGAGAAATCAGGGAAGAACAGAAAAGATGGAAGTAAGAAGAGTCTGAAGAAGTTGTTGAGTAAGAAGAAGCTGAAGGAGGAGAAGGAGAAGAGTAAGAAAAGTAAGAAGGTGGTGAAGAAGAAGGATAAATCGGAATCTGATGATGAGGATAACGAAAGACCACCGGAGCCAGGAAGTGATCCCAGAAAAATTTGGGCTTTCAAGGCTGCCAAGATGGTAAACATCTCAAGTTTTTAATAGTTCTCTAGACGATCATTTTCAGAAATGCCAAGCGATCTGCAAACTTCACCAGGACAAGATCAAGGGTTACATGCCACCCAACTGCACCTACACTGCTTACGAAGCGAATCCAGATCTCAATCGCTACACAGACGTTCGGTGCATTGAGGAGACGCGTGTCATTCTAAAGAATCACGAGCGGGACTATATTCATGCATCGTGGATGAGAATGCCTGGAAAAGATCAGACAACGTACATCACCACACAGGGACCATTGCCGGAGACGTTGGCTGATTTCTGGCACATGATTTATCAGGAGAAGATCTCCTACGTCCTCATGTTGTGTACTCTGTTCGAGGGAGGGGTCGAAAAATGTGTTCTGTACTATCCGGAAAAGTTGGGAGAGGTCGTCAAGTTCGGGCGATACGAGATCACATTGACCGAGTGTAAGGAGGAGGCCATCGCGGGAACCACTTGGAATGCGTTGACTGTCGTGGACACGGGTGATCCGTCTTCTGAACCTCTCTACATGAATCATGTTCAGGTACTTTCTGTTTTTTAGCTGGTCAAGTTACAATTGAATGTTCAGGTTCCATGGTGGCCGGACCAGTTGGCTCCAGAAGACGCTCGTCCGATGATTGAACTCTACAAATGGGTGAAAAATGTGAATCCGAAGGGAACCCCGATTTGTGTTCACTGCAGTGCTGGTGTCGGAAGAACCGCCACGTTCGTCGGAATCGATTATGCCACTCTTCGTATCATGGAAAATCCGAACATTGAGATGCTGGACGTCGTTCGTGAAATGCGTGCGATGCGCTTCCAAGCCGTCCAGTCTCACATGCAATTCCTCTTTCTCTACGTGGCACTCATGCAGTATTTCATTGATGTAGATGAGACACCCTAATGTTGGGAAACTAATCTATATTTCAGGATGGAGTCGTGCAACTCAACGGACGTATCGAGGCATTCATGAACCAATACAAAAAGCATGCGCAGAAAAAGTTGGCGAAGCGTGCTGTTCAAAATCAGTAAGGGGTTTAAGGCTGGATTTGATTCAAATTGTAATTTCAGACAAGGAGAGAAGGCGGCTGCTGAGGAGAAGGAGAAGGAGAAAGTCAAGGCATAATCGAGTATTGGAACTGAATTTGTTTGGGTTTATGTATAGGAAATGAATGTATTTGGTAGCTTGAATCTGTTTGCTTTCATATCTTTGCTTGAAACTGTGTTGAGCTAGAAGAAAGTTGACAACCGGTTTGGAATTGGTGAAGTTGGCTTAGTTCGGGTCTTCAATTTCAGTCCAAACCTTGCAGTTGAGAATAAATGAACTACTAATGAAAGCGTAGAAATACAAATCTCGTTTTGAGAACTCGAACATTATGTGCGATCCGCTTTCGCTTATAAGCGCAGGCAACTCTACACCCGACTCTCCCCCGACCTTTTCTGAGATTTCGCAGGCTTAAAACATTTTTTTTTAGTTTGTGATCCTGTTTTCAGAACTTCTACACGCTACGTAATTGATCGAAACTTCATCGGAATCCATGGGTTAGATGGTCTCGAATTCCCGAAGCGTCTCAAACTTTGAATAGTTGAAACTTCCAAAAATATCCGTTTCGAGTACTCCATTGATGCTCCAAAGATCGTTCAGGGTAAAACTAATTCATCTTTTTCTCCCAATTCATAAATGTCCCACCATCATTTTTCAAATTGAATGAGTAACTTTTCCTTCTCAGAATGAACTTTACCACATCCTCATTCATCTCTTCGTCTTTCACTTCGCCTTTCCTTTAAAAATTCAACCCGAAAAATAGAACAAAAGACAAAAGCAAGGAACCTTCAAAAATCCTCCAAGCCATGTTAGCAGTTATCATAAATTATTCCGCATTTCTTTTCGGTTCCTTGTTCCAGCATTTTCGGTTTCAGAGAACGGCTGAAACATCTAGACGAATGATGTCAATGTAAGTATAGTTTCTCATCCATTTCCTGCTTCGGAAAAGTGTCAAACACATTCATCTGAATCAGGAATACATTTCAAGAATCTTCTTGCTCTTCATTCCAAGTTTATGTTTATTCCCTTTTTGTTCAATTTCTTGTTGTCCGTTCAATTCTGTCAAAACTACTACTCATATGCTCATCATGTTGCTCTTCCGGCGAACGAAAAAAGGAGAAGAAGAGCTCCGAAAAATAATTTATTTTCTATTTTTTGTGTCTTCCTATTCTTCGTTGTAGGGCCCGGAAGGAGGAGCCAACACGTAGTTTAGTTTTGGTATGTTTTATGACCGACGATTAGTATTTTCGACTCGAGATTTGAGGTGGATTTTGGAATGGTTTTGAGTCGTAAAACATGAAATTTGAAAAGAGTTTGAAATCGTTTTCAAATATTACTGTAGCTATTATCCGCCCTCGAGCGACAATTAGGGATGCGAAAACGTTTTGAGTCCTATTCTGCCTTTTCCAGTTTCTGGAGATTCTCGATGAAGTTGGTACTTGAAATGTACTCAAAAGTCATGCCGTTTTTCTCTATGGATACCAATTCAAAGCACTCAGAGCGTTAGTAAGAAATCTTCCTAAAACTAAGAAATTCTTTAGACTGATCTGAGGAATGTGCAGAACGGAATCAGAATTTCCAAAGGAAAATCATTAAAATTTTAAGTTTTTTTATTTTGATACGTATTTTGATGCTCAAGGCCGAAAATCGTGATCTGGAAGAGAGAATTAGTTTTTTTGGGCTCGTGTTCGAGTATATTTTCATATTTTTAAGTGATAAAACGAAGTCTATTTTCGAAAATATCCTTTCTCAATAATTAATTTCTCCAAATTCAAAATACACGAAGATTAGGAAATTCCGAAATTCAGTATACCACTTGCTGAGTTTCGGATTCTCATCAGCTCGTTTTTCATAAATTCGAAGTTCTTCAAATTCATTCTAGACCCTCTTGAAATCAATCTTCTTGCCAGTCGCTTCATCCATTCTTGTCCATTTCTTGCTAAAATCTCGACTAAAATATTATCATCATCATCTTCCATTTTTCATGTCTTCCGTGCCCCGAGGGGCAGACATTCAGTGGGGGGCGCCACCCTCGTGCAAAGCGACCCCATTTTCCCTTTTAAGAACGAAAAAGAGTCCCGATTTTTGAGAGCTCAATTTCGGACACATTTGGTCAAACATTGGGAAGTCCAAAACTGGCAAGATGGGTTTTGATGTGGCACGTGGCTCTTCCAGAATGTGACCTTTTAATGGATCCTAATTGATTCGTCGTCCAAGTCCAATGAAATTTTACGATTTTAATCTCCTTCTTGCAATTTAGAGTTTCAAAGAATTTATAGCAAGAATCCAAGGTACAACACAGAGAGATGTAGCTTCTCTCAGAACACAATTTCTCATTTTTCGTCTTATTTATGTTCGGGGGAGAGTTGGATGAGCTCTGTGAACGTTCAAAAGAGCCGATTTTCAATTTGGAAAACCACTTCTAGCTAATCTTGAGTTATTTCGGATGCCCGCCGCTGAAAATTTCCCGGAATTCAGAGGAGTTTATTCAAACTTGAAACCCCTTTTGAAATTCCAACCTCCCTTTCTCAGTTTTCTCGAAACATTCAACCTTGAAAATCTTTGATTCTCTAAAAACATTGCGTTGTGTCAAATTTCATACTCGTTTCCGTTCCTGCTATTTGTTTTATGAATCTTTACACATGATTGTTAGGATTGTCCGTACTTTGAAACAAATCCTTTCTATTTTTAGTACCCATTTGAAATATCAATTTTCATTCTAAAAATTAAAAAAAGCTCTCGAAACTATTCTATTTTTCGCTTCCGCTACTCTTCGATCTTCCCATCTTAAGTGTCTAAAAGGGATAATCTTCGATTGGAAACTTTTTGAGACGAAATTTAATACATATTCATTTCTTCCCGACCAACTTTTTCAACTTCTCTCCATCATTTTCTTCTTCTAGTGTTCCGGAAGTGGTTCCGAATTTTGATCATTGAAAATTTGAATTTCTGTATCATTCTTCTCCTTCCAACGCATCGCTTGCTAATTTCCATATATTTATCCGCCTCTCCAGTTATTTTTCTTCTTTTTTCTGTTTCCTTGTGCCCATGAATAGTAATTCGATCCATCTCCTACCTGCCCAAATTGGAAACTTTTCCCCCATTTTCTTTACGGCCACGAGGACGAATACATTATCTTATGATTCTCCGCCAGACGTTTTGGGAGGTGTGCAAACCAAATCGTGAGAAGACGTCGAATATTCTAGAGAATCAGAAGCCTTTTTATCAGATTCTCCGCATTCACTTTTTGTGTTTTGAAGTTTTTAACGTCTTCTGATATTCGTCTTTTTTCAGAAGTATTCCCAATGCCACGTCAGCGACGACGATGAGTCGAAGGTTCCAAGTCGGTGTTGTTTTGGTAGTAGTCACATTATTTCGAGGTAAGCTCGTCCGATTTCAATTAGGGATCCAGGTTGATGGATTTCAGAAGAACCCAAAGGGTAATTCTGTTATAGGTTTGAATCAAAAAAGCTTTGAAAAAATTCACTTTATTTGAATAAAAAAAACAAGTTTTCGAAATTTTACTCGTTGAGGGTTTAGAGTTTTATTAATTTTCTCTATCGTTTGCATTAACTCAAATATTTACTGTCTTCACATCGGACAAAAGTTGAATAACTCCCTTATCAAACTTTTTGTACTAAATTGAGTACCGTCAATCTTGTGATAAAGGCACAATCGGTAAGTCATCACTTCATCCAAATTCATCTCGGTTCTTTTGACAGCTATCAAAAAGTGGTTATTTAACTAACAAAATTATAAACACAATGGGAGGAACATTTCATTAGTGGACGACTTTTTGATATCTGTTAGAGAAACCAGAATAAATTTGATCAAAGTGATCAGAAGGGTGTGCGATTTTTACTACAGGAGTTACGATGCTGAACCAAAAATTAAAAAGCGGAGTTTCAAAAAACTTTAACCTAGTTTTCTCTTAAACTTTTCTTTCGAACATCAGGAGGAACGGTTTCAATAGGTTATCAAGCACCTTGTCAATGTTTAACGGAACCTATTCTCTGGAATTTGAGTTTGAAATTGAGCTAGTTACAGGTTTAGTACTACCAATCTAAACTTAATCAAGATAAATTTGTCTTCAAGTTGGATTCTATTAGCAACATTTGAGAAATTCACCCATTTTCCTCCTGCTCAATTATGCAACACAACGATTGATAATTTGATCCCTCCCAAAAAACCAAAGAATCCATGAGTAACTGAGAATGATGACCCACAACTTGACACTACTTTCCGAGAACTCTTTGGCATCACATGCTCCTCTTTGTTCAACCTTTCCGAAAATTCCCACGAAACTGCGCGTCGTCGTTGTTGAGAATTCTAAATAACGACTTCTGGAGCGACGTCTTCAGACCTCTTCTCTTATTTCAAAAAGTCGGTAAATCTTGGCCCTCCTCTTCCTACCCTCTTCCCTTCATTTTTTGCTCTCGGAACCAGGTCTCATTTTCCGCCGCGTTTTCACAGCCTTGAAAAAACATAAGATGGGAAGAGAAGGAAAGGCTTCAAGAGGGGCGAAAAAAAATGGTGGGACGGAGAGAAGAGACCTCTCATTTTCCTGACAATTCATTTACTTTCGCTTCACTTGGTATGGTGGGATTTTTGGTGGAAAGAAAATCTCTGCTTGGCTCTTCCGAAGACGATTTACGTCACAGTTTTGATGTTTCAGTTTTTGTAGCATTTCATGTTCGATATTTTGCGTTTTCTGTCTTGCAACGTGAATATAGCATTTTCTTATATCAAGTTCTCACCATGATCAGCTATTATGGGAAACACACAACGGATCAAAGATTTCTGATAACTTTTAAGAGTTATTAGTAACAAGGAATTTCTGGGTCGAACTTTTTCACAATCTGGCTCTAGGTAAAACCTACTCTACAGATTTTGATTTTGAAATGAAAATCGACAAAATGCTCATTTAAGTGAGGACTTCGCAAATACTGTCTTCCATCAAAATTTGAGGTCGTGTCGCTGAACATTTCAACTCTTCAGAATTGAGCAATTTCTTGAGCTCACAATTCGAGTTCACAACACAAAAAAGTTCTACTGAGCCAAGGAGCTTCCTTGTGAACTTCAGCGAAATCTTTTGAAGTTTTCTTGAACTTTTTCTCAATCCTTAATGATATACTACATTCTGATCTTGCTCACAAACATTCTAGGGATTAATTGAACACTTATTTAGAAATTCAGACTAATGTCTCGACTACTAGTTACTCAATTTCAGCGAGAAAATATCTCAATTTACAGCTTCTTCTATTTCTCTCTCATCATGTTTTCTCATTCGTCCAGAATTTATGAAAGTTTCCTCTCTCAATTCCCTGACCTTCAAAACTAAGCCCAAAGAGATCTCTTCTGTTTACTCACATGATTCTCCATATATTCCAATATTGTTTCCTATCTCAGAAAACATAAAAAACGAAACAAGTAAAAAACGGAGCAGAAAAGAGTTGAATAAGCTCATGATCATGGGCGGTTTTCCAAAAGAAGAGGTCTTCTGAAGATGAGTCCCCTGGGAAGAGGTCAAAATCTTGAAGAGCCCTCCCGTTTTCTCCTTCTCTTCATATTATCAATCTCAATGCTTAATCTTTCTTCGAGACTAGTCGGATGTCTTGTTTTCGAGAAAACGAACACGTTTTGAAGTCGCTTCCAATTCGAACTCTGTGCAGTTTCTCCTCCAGTATCTTTTTCCGAGACCACTTTGAGAATTGAATTGTCTCACAATATGTTTTTTTCTCCGTGTGTGTGCCAAAAAAGTTTTCAATGGCATGGGGAAGTTTTGACCCATATTTTTCCAGAATAAGAGTGTTCGATTTGAAATCCATCTGAAAATGACGTGAACATAAAGCAGTGTTACGTTTTGCAGACCATTTTGGTTTCCACCCACTAAACATTCCAGCCCTTTTGAAATATTTTCTGAACTCTTCCCAGACGAAGCCCTCTAACTTTCGACTCGTTTTCGAACTTCCTCTTTTTTCTCAAATCGAAAATCATTGTGGTTACTGACCCACCTCGTCTCGCTACGTCAAGATTGATGTGCTCCAATTCTTGGGAATGTGCTCTCTCTTTCTCTATTATCTACTTATTCATCTCCATGTTTTCAGTTTTTAAATGGATTACTGTAGTTTTCTGAATGAGCTTTTCTTCTTCCCAATTAATCTTGTTTCGCCGCTTTCTCTACTCTTACTCATCCCAAAAAAACATGACATTCATGAAATGTTCTTCCCTGTTTTCAAGCATTGCAGTTCTTCTCCAGTTTTTCTTTTTGTAAATTAAGAATTTTGAACAGGGGAAACTAGATGATCTTCAACATTTGCCAAGTGATAGTCACGTTTATTCTGTTCCTTAATGGATTCCAGTGTGCGAAAGGTAATTTAATTTCACAGATTCCTCGACTCACCTGGTTGATTTTTTTTCTGAAGTTGGGGTTATGCATTTGAGAACTTGAAATACCGACAATATTAAGGCTAGACTTTTCAGAAGATTGTATTGAAGTAAGTATCCTCAGCTATTAAGGTCATAACCTGAGTTAAAAGAGCATTTTGCAGTTTTTGATTTCAGATTCTGAAACTGTAGAGTCGATTTCATGCAGACCGAAAGTATGAGAAAAACTGTGACTCAACCAGCCGAGGAATCTGTCTTTTAGTGAAAATGATCCAAGAATCAATGTTTCGAAGTTTCCAATTTCACATTTGTGCATTTCAGTAGTCTGGACGGGTGACCATGAACGGAGACTTTATGCGAAATTGGCTGAGAACTACAACAAATTGGCGAGACCCGTTCAAAAAGAGAGTGAAGCCGTGGAGGTGCACTTGGGAATGGATTATCAGCAGATTCTAGACATCGTAGGTTTTCCTTTTGTTTTTATAACGTTCAAGTTCAACTCCAACTCGTCTTTCAGGACGAGAAACATCAGATAATGAACTCAAATGTTTGGTTGCGAATGTCCTGGACTGATCACTACCTGACATGGGATCCTACAGAGTTTGGGAACATCAAGGAAGTCAGACTGCCCATTAACAACATCTGGAAGCCTGATGTTCTTCTGTACAATAGTGTAGATCAACAATTCGATAGCACTTGGCCAGTCAACGCCGTCGTTTTATAGTGAGTTTAACTTTGTCAAGACTGACCCTTGGCCGTTTTTCAGTACTGGAAACGTCACATGGATTCCTCCGGCAATCATCCGTTCAAGTTGTGCCATCGACATAGCCTACTTCCCGTTCGACACTCAACACTGCACGATGAAATTCGGATCTTGGACTTATTCAGGATACTTCACAGATCTCATGAATACAACCATCTCTCCAGCCACATACAAACCGAATGGAGAATGGGAACTTCTTGGATTGACTTCTCAAAGATCCAAGTTTTTCTACGAGTGTTGTCCAGAGCCCTATTACGATGTCACATTTACGGTCTCGATTCGACGGAGGACTCTCTATTATGGATTCAATTTACTCCTCCCGTGCATGCTTATTTCATCTTTGGCTCTTCTGAGTTTCACACTTCCCGCCGATTGTGGAGAGAAATTGAATCTCGGAGTGACCATTTTCATGTCTCTCTGCGTTTTCATGATTATGGTAGCAGAAGCGATGCCTCAAACAAGTGATGCACTTCCTTTGATCCGTAAGCAAGCGGAGCGCAGTCTGAACTCGAAACTTCTTTATATTTCAGAAATATATTTCTCATGCATCATGTTTCAAGTCGGCGCTTCTGTCGTGGCCACTGTAATCGCATTGAATTTCCATCACCGATCTCCGGAACAGTACAAGCCTATGAACAAATTCGTAAGATTCAAGAACTCTTGCTCATGAAGTTGATGAATATTTCCAGTTGAAAACTCTTCTGTTGGGTTGGCTGCCTACTCTTCTCGGAATGGAGCGACCCGATGTGTTGGAAATGTCTGTCCATGGCGCACACTACGCATCGGATAATAAAAAGTGAGTAAGATGAAAATGGATAATGATTTGAATCAAAGTTTTCAGAAAACAAAAGCAATATCTGATAGAAGTGGAGAGACATATTCTGACTCGACCAAATGGAAACGGCTATTCAGCGGTCGATAAAGCGATCCATCTGGATTTGTCGACCGGAAATCCGGATAACAAGAAGTCACCATCTCCGAAGAGAACAAATACGGTTGTTGGAATGACAGGATTGCCAACGACCCAGATGAATGGAGGCATGGAGTCTTCTATCAACAAGTACACATGTACCAAAGTTACGGTCAGTTGGCACTTTTACCCGGTCCTTAGCATATAAGAAAGAGCTCATCCAGATCTATCAACTCATAATCTCTCGGTTTGTAGCCGAGTTACCTGCCATTTCTCTGCCACGTTCTTCTTTTTTTCCCATCATAAACTTTCAGCGTCCGATGGAAAACGGTTCTATAACCCACAAGTCCTCTCCCCCGTTGAACCCTTTGAACAACAACAACATCTACAAAAGCAACAATCCAAAGTCTCCATTCGACGACCGTCATTTCCATCACATTCTGAACGAGCTGCGTGTAATTTCCGCCCGTGTTCGGAAGGAAGAAGCCATGCATGCCCTTCAGTCTGACTGGATGTTCGCCAGTAGAGTCGTCGACCGCGTCTGTTTCCTCGCTTTCTCCGCTTTCCTCTTCATGTGTACCGCCATTATTTCCTACAATGCACCTCATCTCTTTGTCTGATTCTCTCGCCCTCTTTCTTGTGATCTCTCTCCATTCGTAATATCTTCATCGTGAACCTTACACCATTAGCAACATATTTTATGCATCGGCTTTAGTTGTTTGATTTTGTACAAATTTTGAGAATGAACCATTTATTTGGACTTCTTCGTTTCAATATCAAAAATGCCTCCCAAAACTTGAATCAAGAAATCCGGATACGTCTTCTGCAGATAGTGACCCTCTGCAGTGAAGTTTGCAGTCACGTATGGTTGTCCGTTTGCATAGCTACTCCAGATTTTCGGAATAGCTTCTTCGGATTCTTTTCTATTGTGAATCACCTGAAAAGGAAATCACTAAAGAATTATATGAGTCGGGAAGGAAACGAACGTAATGATCTCCTTTGAAGTACATCGCAAGCTCTTCAGAGTCTGATTCAGCAACAAGAAAATCATCGGATCCATATGCGTAGAACATGCGGACCTGCAAATTTGAGCAATAGAAGATTTTTGAAATCTTACTAACCCATGGTTTCTTTTTCATTTCATCCATGGAAGCCTTCTGTTTCTCAAATGCAAATGTTTGCATTGGAAGTATTGCAGCAGCTGACACTTTTCCATCGGCCACACGTAGTCCAATCAAATCGTTGTAGACTGAAATTCATCTAGTAGGGTTCCTAGAAGAGAGTGACTAACACCAATCAAGAAATGGAAACAGAACACAATTGACACCACGATATTGTTTTTTGGTCAACCACGCAAGTGTGTTGATAACTCCCATTCTGTAAACGTTAGAAAATAGAATAAGATGAGCCCGAAAAGTTCACCTCTTCGAGATTCCTCTGTGTGGAACGAATCCAGGAGAATTGATCATCACTGCTCCAATCAATGGCCAACTTCTGTCCTCCTAATAAAGCATTTTGAAGGGGTACCTGGAGTTGCAACATACCGACAGAATACACGCCATCTGCAGTGCACTCTCTCCTCCTCTGGAGTGTCCCATCACAATCAGTTTCTCCACGTGCTTCAGTCCCAACTTTTCCATCAACGCCTTCACATACGAATTGCGCTCGTCGTTGGTGTAGCTGTCACTGATACCTCCTATAATCACAAGGATATGGTTTGGACAAGGGGATTCATTGGCTGGTTCAGTTGAACTTTATCTCATATCTGGGTGAAGGTTTTATAATTCTCATGACGAACTGAGATAAATTACCTTGAAATGAGGCAATATCTTTGTAGGTTTCAAGGTTTAGGTTTCAAGGTTTAACCATAGGGATAACTGCGAAGCCATAACTCGAATTGTTTTTTTTTTCAACTGGAGAAGCCGAGGAATAATTTTCTTGTGAAGTCTTACCTGTAACAAACTCGGATCCTGGCCAGTTCGTGCAGACTAGACGGATGTTGTGCTTTTCGAAAGAGTCTCTCATGTACTTGATATCATTGTGAGAGCCTGGGGAGCCCGCAAGCGACACTACGGTCCCACGAACACCGGGTTTATTACAAATGTCCACATATTGAGATTGCACCGTGACAATTTTTTCCAGTTTCGGTCCAGCTCTATAAGTGACGAAGACTGTTTTACAGAGAGCATTCAAATCAAAGTAAGGTTGTTTGGCTAAAGCGATCTCGACAGCGGTGGCCATTTCGAACCGATCGACGATGGGGAGAGGATGTTTGAATGAAAAAGAAAGTTGTTGGTATGTGTCAAAAAAAACTAGTTGAGTGAGATCAGACTAATCCGAGGTGTCGAACGGATAAATTATTTCATGTTGTGCATTTACGTTGGCAATTTGTCGAGACTACAATAACTATACGCTGTATAATAAATATTCAGAAACATCATATTTTGTTTACTACTAATACACACAACTACATACATTAGCGTATCACGAAGGTTAAAAATCTGTGCAAGTGCTGGTAGATCAAAACTCCGACCCTTCAATGTTTATTTCTATTCGTTCTACCAAAAGCAAGATTAACATTTGCACCGAAGATTGATGTCGTCAACACTCGAGGAACATTAAAGTAAAAAAATCATTCAGCATGAAGTTTGTTGGTTCCAGACGGTCCTGGTTGACTCCAGTCCTCCTCTTCATCTGTCAATGGGCCGACACCGTCCAAGTCCACGTCTTCGAGAGGATCCAGATTATCATCCATCGGCCCTTCTCTATTCACTGGTTCGATATCAGAATCCTCCCCAACATCTGACAATTCCTCATCATTCCACTCATCTTCTTCGTCATCTTCGTCTCGCTGAAGAGTGCTCCATGGATAGTATATGGATTGTCGGCGGGATTTATCTGAAATTTATTTTTCGAATGGTTTCAATCTGACTCTGGAGTTTACCAGTTTCCTCCTCAATTGCTTTTTTCAAATCGCGAACTCCCTTGTTTTCATTCATCTCCTCCATGTTTGCAATGAGCTGAAATAGAAAACTTCTCAATCATATCATTGACTTTTCCTACCGTAATCAACTTGGGCACTTGTCTCGGATTGATCTTGACCTTATCCTCCAACTCTGCCAGTTGTTTTATCTTCTCCGTTTTCTCATCACTCTTCTTATCATTTTTTAACATGGCTGCTGCTTTCCTCTTCAAAATGGCCTGTGCCTGCGGATAATATCTGATGACATCATTCAAATCTTCCTTCGCTAAAACGAAAAGGGTACAGTATCCTTTGGCTCGAATGGACGCAGTTCTTCTGTTATTTCCTCCAATCGCCAACAGACTTATCTCTCCAAATACACCTCCTTGCTTCATTTCTGTGAATATTTTCTCATTGTTTTCTCCTCCGACAACTTGAAGGATTCCTTGATTGATAATGTACATCTCCTTTCCGACGTCCCCCTTCTGACATATCATATCTCCAGGTAAAAAGATAACCGGTCTCAACTTCAGAACCAAATCTCTCAATAAAGCACGATCGCAATCTTGAAAGAGCTGCACTTTGCTCAGAGTGTTGTAATGGACAGACAAGGCCAAATCGGTTTGAAGTTTCAGTGGAAGTTTCTCGATCAGTTTCTTCTCATCTGAAAGTTGCCGGATCTCAACTGAAAACAAATGTAAACGTACCAAGAGTTTTCTGTTGCTGCCAAGTATAGATGAACCAATCTCGAACCCGGTTGGTGGTTTCTTGTTTCAGACCAAGTTTCTTGCATTCTCCAAGAGCCAAGTCCATTTTTCTCTGAAATTCTTCCCGATTTCGATTTGCATTGGAAACGATATCTCGAATTTGACCGAGCAACAGCGCAAACACGAACACTCCCATCATCCAAGAGCATGTCATGTAGATGTATCTGAAACTTAACAGTCATTCTTTGGTCATTGAATCGAGGCGTACTCAATAACATTGGTCGGTGCTGGATTGTTTCCAGTGGATGTGGCAACAGCGGCTGTGAAGTAGAAGCATCGGATGTAGGCGTTTCCTGGAACAATTGGGATTAGAAGTAGGGTTTCGAAGTCAATAAAAGCTACCTTGATTGTTGTAGACCCATTTGTTCAAGTACCATTTTCCGTTCTCCATGTACGCGATTTGTCCGAATGCTTGCAACGCGGAGAGCTTGTAGTACACACAACTATTACAATGAATAATGTAGATCATGTAGGAGAGCGTACGGGCAATTCTGATCGCGTAGGGATTCGCGAACGAGTTATCGAGCATGTCGAAAAGTAACCAAAACGAGTTTATCTGAAAGCATAATGTTTTCAGGGAAGAAAATCATAGTAAATTGAATACGGTTTACCGTAGGAATGAAAAATGATAGAACAAAGGTGCCAACAGATAAAAGAGAAATCTATCGAGATCTATCGACTCCATGAGGCACTCAAAATATTAACGGATCTCTCGAATATGGCTTTTTTGGGAACAAGATTTTGTCCGTTGACAACTTTTTTGTTATTCCAAAGATATACCGTATTCCGTAAGCTCCTACTCACCTTTAATACTCGATTCAATCTCAGAATCGGCTTGTTTCCAGTGAAAAAGTAGATCAAATCCAGTGGTGCTATACTTAACAGATCCATTTTCAGTGTTCGTGTCATAACATAATGATTTTTAGTGTCCGCGAAAGATTTCTGAAAATAAGTTAAGATACTGGCCCTCTCCATTCTGAAAACGTACCACTTGAATTCCTCCTCTCGTGAATCGAAGTCTTGGTTTGATGAGCACCATGTCGATGAGGTAAACTGCATCACAAACATAGTCAGCCAGAATCCAATACATGAAATTTTCAGCGGTTTGATATGGATAACTGGATCGAAGGGGAATGCAGAATGCATTATAGAGGAAACAAAGAGTCACCAAGGAGAGCCATGTCATGTAGAATCGTCCATACGGATGGAATGTTCCTCTCAGATTGATCCCGAGGCAGTGTTTTCCGGTGTTCACTTCTGGAGACTCTGCTCGATTCTGGAAAATCATCCCGATTCTTTTGATAGTATGGAAAATGTGTTTCAAGAGTTACAAGATTTTCAAAAGACAATTTAACTCTGAAGGGTAGCGTGACATCTTCAAAATACCACGTTTTTTGTTCCTCTTGATCCCTACATTACGGTTCGGGGTTTCTCAGAACATTTAATTTCTATTTTTCGTGTCTGATAATTCATTTTCCATGAATTTCAGACAATTTTTAGTGGTATTCTTATTGATCAACAGAGTACATGTTTCAAATTTAAAGGTACAGAAACTTTTATTTTTCACCCCAAAACCATTCAAATTCTCAGAACTTCGTGGACATCAAAATAAGTTATAAAAACGAAACCTTCATGGAACCAAAACTAACAGTGATACGGTTCAACAGTTCGAATTTCTGTCATAATGGGTCAAGATGGGTTGGTTCAAAAAAGAGAAGCGGAGTTTTTCTCAAGAAACGAAATTCAGATGAAGGAAAGAAAGGGAAAACCTTGGATACAGTGCCAAGTTCAAATGAGGTTCACCAGATGTTTCTGTGATCTCGAGGGTGGCAACTGTTGGGATTTCGAGGATGTTATGGTGAGCTTTTGGCTTCGCGACGTTCCGAAACTTTCAATTCACAACTTTGACGTTTCGCAACTAAATTCATGTCTAATTTCGAGGCGAAAGAATTTGCGTAATGTCGCGAAGCCTTCTATTTTAATATTTCATTTTCCAGGAAGCAGTCTACACTCTGGGCAGAGACCCTGCTATTGCATCCATCCCCAAACACTCTTCCTCTGACGCCGGAAATGAAAAGAAAGCGCTAGAAAAGATCATCACAATACTGAACACTCTACATGATAATGCTCCGAATATGTCTCTGCAGCTTGAGAAAGAGCATGCTCACAGTGTGGATAGAGTGTTCGATGAGGATAACTGTCGGAATATACCCCAACCCGTTAAAAACGACAAGAAAACATTGGACAGTCGAAAAGAAGTGGAACTCTTGATCTATCTGAATAATTCAAGTTCCTGCTTTCAATTCTTCTCTCCATTCAGCCGATTTCTCTACAGTAGGCACTCAACGAGAATTTTGGCTATGAGGGAGAAACTTCTTGATCAAATCAACTCGAATCAAAAACTCTTCGTTTGTGAATCAAATCTGAAGTACTGCGATCTGGAGAGAGTAAAAAAGAAGGAACTTCCGGAGAAGTTGAAACTTTTTCTCGACTATACGAAATTTCAAACGAAAGCTCTTCACGGTTATGATTTTGATAACAGTAAAGCGAAAAACTATTTCGATTGGAAGCCAACTCAAAAAAGCGGAAGCTCAAAAGTACAAGGAATCGTTGTCGCCTGGACTCAAGCGGCTGTCCTTTTGGCTTTGGTCTTCTTCATAACAAGATCAGTTTGCCAATACGGTGAGTTTTTGAATTTAAAAAAGACTTCAAAATCATTTTCCAGAACATATCGGCGAAAGGAGTCCTTTGAATCCGACGATGTTCAAACTCAAGGATCTAGAAATCGAGTTGAAGAAAGCAATGATGGGGAAAACACCAGAGGGTAGTGTAATGACATTGGAAGTTACTCGATATGTAGAAAATGCCAAACGGGTGGATAAGAAGAAACATACTAGAACGAGAGCATCAATATTCCGATCAGTTCGATTGAAAACTCCGATGGAGTATTCGGATTTGGAGTCGATGAAAAGAAGGGAGGATCCGATGGCACTGAATCTTCAGAAGACACAAAACGATGAAACGGAATTCATCGGGACGGCGATTGAGGTTTGGGTTTATTAGGAAGACTAACATTATGAGGTTAATTTTCAGACAAAAGTACCAGTGCCTAAACAAACTCGTGCGACCGGTGCCGAACCTTCTGTCTTGAGCAAAACAGATCAGGGAACTTTTGTGAATAGGGAGAAATCTGACGAAGCTGTTGCGATGAGGTCAGTTCAGAAGACGCAGAGCCTATCGGATCCCGATGTTATTGAGATGGTGAGATAGAATCTCAGATGATTTCTCAACTAAAATTTTCAGCCTCCGTTGCCCCCTCCTCCACCTAATCCATCTCCTCATCAACCGCCACCTCCTCCACCTCAAATTCCTACAGTAACCCCATCGTCTCGAAACAGAACACCTCTTCATAATATAGGAGAGAGTAAAAAGCTGAGAAGGAAGAAGCCGAAATCGAAAGCAAGTGCGAAAACTCCAAGGAAACTGAAAAAGAAGAAGTCGAAGGCTGATCGAAGTCAGAAGGAGAAACCGAACTTTTTGAGTTTTTGGTCATAATAATAAATTAGTTTTTAAAATGTTCCAAACGTTCAGAGTGTTTTGTTTTCAAAGAGAGAAGACTCACCTGTAGACCAATCAAAGACATCAAACTCGGTCGATGCTCGTTCTGTTTGGGAACATTCGATGCCACTGAAACGTTGTCCTCTGGTGTCTCTCTTATCAAATCTTCTCTGACTGCTGATGTCCTTCGATGCACTTCTTTTGCAATGGAATGCAGTCGTTCTCGCATCACAAAAGAGATCTGCGATCTAACGTCATCTTCGATGATACTAGAGGATCTTGTTGCTGACAGGGAGTTCACATCCAGAGATGAAGATGGTTCCAATCTTCCTCGATCAATATCGTGAAGAACGTCTAGATGATGTGGTTCATCCTGGATATATCCGAGGATCGGTGAATCAACCTCATCGATTTGAATCACGACTTCTGCGGGACGAGGAATCGGGAGGGGACGGGGTTGAGATGGAGGGGAGACTGTCACTTCTGGATTCGAAGAATGTGCCGGGTCCAGTCTGAGAAAAAAGTAGTTTTTGAGAGTTGAATGACAAAAACTTACAAGTCAAAAGAATCCTCACTCCTCGGTGACTTCCAATCATCCTGACTTAGTGGAGTTGGTTTACTTGCTTTCTGTAATTTTTATTTTCTTGAGTGAGGTTTCAAAAGTTTCGCTCACTCCATCTACAATATCTGATAGCCTTCTCCAATGGTGTTTGGCTTTAAATGTGATTCTTCGACCACTTTTCGTAACCCTCAAATCATCGCTACCTCCTTTTCTAGAGGACATGACAGACAAGAATAAGAAGAAGAGCAGAAACGACTAATAACGCTGAAAACGGCTCACTTCAAGCTAACTCAAGAGGAGTGTTTTTCCGTCTCCTCGATAACCTATACTATCTCTTCAGAGGAGATAATACAAGGGAATATAATAACTGACGGCAGCTTAACAAGTAACAATTACTTTGATTCAGAAGGGATTTGAAAGGAGGGGAACCGAGTGGACAGAGACGGGAGGCGGATGGGAAATTGAATGGATATCCGGCCCACTTTCAGAGTGTTATCATTTGTCAAATGCTGTATATATCCCACTTTTTATTGGTTTTAGAAACATTGCTAGTAATCTGGAAACATTTAATCTTGATGACCTACAGTGTCGTGCAGAATTGTCAATTCAGGAAAATCTCGAACAAAAAATATTTGTTGAGACACTTGGCGCGAACCTGGATAGGCTTTTCTTATAATTTGAGAATATATCTGAGAAAATCGTATACTCTCTTTTGCACAACCACTAATTTCAAAATATCTGTATTTCCACTCACCTGCCGATCCACATAACTGAACTCTCGTTTCCTCATCTCTCTGGCCAAATTCGTAGTTCTTTTTTTATTCCAGTCCGAAAACTCCGGAGAGTCATTTGCTCGTCGTGACATTTTTGAATGCTGAATATTCAGAGTTTATAAACGGAACCAAAAGAGTAATCGATATAATTTTCAAAGGTAGCAAAGAAAAAGAGAACTTTGAAACGGAAAAGTGTATTAAAACTCCACAGATGTGTCCATCTTTTCCCTCCTTCGCTCCTTTCTCGTTGATGACCTCCTCCGTTTCCTTCTTTTGCACACTTCCTTCCCATAATCTCTCTCCTGATATGTGTGCTCCGTTCATGCTCATTCCACATCCGTTGCCAAGCAGTCTCATCTCGATATACTCTTGCTCATTAGTGAAAATGAGCTCTCGAGGCATGCATAGAAGAAAGAATATATATTCCCGAATGGAGTAGTAAAGGCTGTTTTCTCTTTTCCAAATTGTTAGGTGCGCTTGAACTTTTACGATGGAATTAAAGAGATGGAAATGTTTCGTCATTCTTGAGCAAGAATGTTTATTGGACTTCAGAAAAAGTTTCGCATAATACATTTTAAAAATTGTGAGATACCCGGTATCTAACAGGTCGAAATTTCAGAAACATATATACAATGTATCATCGTTTATATTTAGTCTTTTGGATTGGCTGCTGCGTGTGCTCGAATAGCCTCTTTCAGCTCTGATCCTGCCAAGAGTAGTGTGATGACAACGTGATCGTCTCTCTTTTGGAATAACATTTCTCCCTCGAAATCCACCATTTTATGTTTACGAGCACGGAGCAACGTTCCGACGACCTGAAAATATTCGGAGTTGCTGCATGTTTTGAAATGTTTGTTTCCGCTGCTAGTTATGGTGGACTTTTTTTTCATAATTAGAATTGAAGTTAAATCGGCCTCAGAGATTCAGATGTCAAAATGAAATTGGCAACTTTCTCATTTAATTTGAGTTATGATCTCGCTAATAGTAAGCTACCCAGTAAGAATGATCCCAATAAATCTATCCATAATATTGTCCGATTTTCAATTTTTTGAGGTAATAGCTCAGGTAACGGGAACATCTTGTCTGGTTGCTTCGGGAATCTGAATTTCTACACTTGATTTTACTTTTACGGAGAAAAAAGTACCGGACCAACATATAAATCCTTTGAATATCCTGCTACCGTATTTCCTCCCATTGACCGGCAAACCCTTATCGTCACTTCGACCGAATTTATCTCGGTGCTTGTAACAGACTTTAAAAAGTGGCCAACTAACAAAAAACGTATGATAAACAGAGAAGCATTCTGTTAGTTAATTACTCTTTGATAGCTGTTCAAGGAACCGAGATAAACTCAGTCAAAATGACGGGAAGAAAATGTCTCTCAATTCGAGGAAATAAGGTAATGCATTACTTACCTTGTCTGAAATGTTGACATAAATAGTGAAAAGTCTTCCAAAAGTAATTCTAAGCGGACCGTCTTCTTTCTCTTTCTTTCCGTAATCCTCTACGACTTCACAAAGTGTCAGCATTTCTCTATGCACATGAGCGGCTGGAAAATGAAGTCTCGTGAATTCCAAACTCTCTATAACTCTCTCCAATACCTGCTTTCTTGGCTCTCTGCTCTGTCAGTGTTCCTGGTTTCGGTCTTCCGTACTCACTGCTCTCCTTGTTGATTTTCTTCGGAGCAAAGTCTTTGGAGTAGACGTCATCTGAAAAATGGAGAATCATCGGTTAGATTTTGAATTAGACCAACCTTTATTTTGAATTGCCTCGTTCTGCTCCATTTCTTTGAACTTGAAAAGAGTCTTGTCTGGAAAGTAAGTTTTGATAACATAGTCTCGAAAATCGATGAATGAGTTTTGAAGCCCACAACAAGCACGACTAAATGAAACGGAATGACGGAGGAAGAGCCAAGGGATCCCCCAGTTTTTGTAAAAATTCAGGAGTCTGCGTTTCTCAAAAGCTAATTATCTCTGTGGAAGACAACGACAGCTGATGCCTGATTTTTGAAGTCTTCCAGTGAAGGGGAGAATGGGCGAGAACAAAACAAAGATTTTGGTAAGATTGAACTTCGAATTTAGTCTGAATGTTCTCGGGTTTGACCACAGATTTTGTGAGTTTCTCGTCAAAAAACGCTCGATTGTTCATGTTTTCCAAAAAAAGTATATTTTACCTAGATATAGGTTTTTAGACAACTTTCAGCTGGAGGAGTCGAGGAATCTAGACAATGCTTAACAACGTTCAATCATTATCGTGTAATCTGACTTACCGATTCTGGCGCATACAACAGGCATCCTTGAATACAGTAGACAACTAGTGAAAAATCTGACTGATCAATTTTCCTTTTTGTTTCAAAAGTGTGTGTTGATTGAGATGTGAAAAGAAGAGAGCTCACCCCATACACTCTCAAGATTCTTTTTTTTTTTCATTTCGAACTTGTTTGTTTTTGTGGGCGGATATCTCTGAGTATCCGACGGGTCACACACTATTTTGGAGAGTTTTTGGGGATTTGCCGAATGTTTGATTAAGAAAAAGAACAGTTTCGAAATATCGCGAGGAATGAATAACAAAAGAGTGATCAGTGACTCTTTGCCTAGAAAATTCGATCTGAAACGAGAAGTGGGTCTTTGAGAGGAAGAAGAAGAGAGAAGAAAGGAGTTTAATTCAATTAAAAATCTCGATTTCAACTGGAATTTCTGGAGTCGTCGTCCGATCCAACTCCAGAATCGGGGCTACAAGAGCATCGATTCGTGTGCATTGTTGATCCCACACGAACTCGCCAATGTTTTGCTTATTCATCTCAATGTACATGAAGATTGAGGTCTCCGTGAAATCCCGATAACGAGGGGCTGCTGAAAATAGTCACTTATTGTATTATAACTTTTATTGGTTGGCATTGAACATTCGTAAAATATTTCCCTTATTGAAATTCAAATCTTCTACTACTTTACAACTTTCTTATTGGGAACCGAGTTATGACGTCAAGGTGAATTGAGGTGTGCAAAACTTTTCAGGAACTCACTCTCTGGTGTCGCTGATTTCTTCTTTCTTCGGACCATTACTTTCTTTTTAGAGGCTCCAACATCATTAATCATGAGCTGAATTGCTGGAATATCTACGTCACCATTCGCCATCAGGTCAAACTTCTTTCCGTTGTTCTTCGATCTGATTTCATCTTCCGGTTTTTTGACTTTCCAACCTTCCTCCTCCTCCTCCTCCTTAATTGCTCTAATCATCACAACGTCATCTGAATCCTCTGTTATCGACGTTATGTCTCCCAATCCAGCAACACTGTCTAGTGATGTCTCTGACACGTGACGATCTTTTAAAATTTCAGGCTTTTCGGCTTGTATGGTTTCATTCAATACAGGAGAAGCCATCAATACATCATCACAAATCAACGTGGCCGAATCCGAGTGGAGAAGAGGATGATCTGATAATATTTCGACTTGTACATTAGACACCTTTTCAGAGTTTCCAGATTTTTCGGAAACATCTGACTTCTTCCTCTTCTTCAACAGCTTCTTCTTTGTTCTTCTCTCCCGATTCTCGTCATGTGTCGAGCCTGAGAAATAGAGAGATTTGTGGTTGTGCAACTGATTGAGGTTACCTCTTGAGCATGAGATTATTCTTGGAGGACACCCGGGTTTCGAGATGTTCCAGTGGTCAAATCTGGGTGGTGATCGAGGTTCTGGAAATGAGAAGATTTTCAAACTCATCGTAGTAGCTATGATAGAAGAACTTCTCGTAATTTGACCAAACTTATTTAAGCTCCTGAAACGTTATCGAAATTCTTATAACAAAAAGAGAAACATTTTGTTAGTTGACAACTTTTTTATGTCTGTTACAGGAGCCGAGATAAGTTTTACAGAATTCTCGGTGCAGCTGTGTTAAAACTCAGAACCAAGACTGAAAAAAATAGAAGGAGGTTTCCAAAAAAAAAAATCAGAAATTCACTCACCACTATAAATTGTGACGCAAATGGTGAGCTCGGACGGTTCATAATTTTTGAATATCCTCCGACACACACCCATCTTGTCCCTATCTCATTTCATCAATGACATCGCTCCGTTTTTTTGTTCCCTGTAAAGTGAACATGAACACGTATCATCAAATGGGCGGTTTGCACAGAAAGTGGATATGCGGCAAGATCAATAGGGAACTTCGGTTTTCAAACTTTCTGCTCTTCGATATCGGAGACACTGTTTGCTGTATCATCTTTGAGAGCACGGATTTTGGTTGGACGAAAAAATGAGAAGGATCTTGACAGAAAACGGAACATTTTGAAGAACTCTTCGTCTCAAAATGAATTGAAAACAGATGTCATCGGATCAGTTTGACATCTCATTTGTCACTTCACCACGGAACTAAAAAAACAGAAAGGAGAGTGTGAGAAATGTGGAAAAAAGATAACAGAGGGGAGAACAAGGGATGGGTGCCAGATCTCGCCACATTCTTTTATTGCCCTCCGGGGGCTTCTTGATTGATAACAGATGGTAGATATAGATTGGGGAGAAACGAGCTTAGAAAACCAATAAATGAGCGGAGGCCGGGAGTGAAAAAGTATGTTGTCACATTCTTAGTTTTAATGGATTTCAGATGTGGAATTGGTTAGCCGAGATGTAAAATGCGGAGGAGAGGAAGTTTCGAAGGATGACTAACCAATTTGAATAAGTCATACGACTTTTCTGGATGTGTAACAGGAAAAACAATGTACTAATAGTTCGATTCTGAAACAGAAAATTTGGATATCATCTACCGTGTGTCCTGTAATGATGGCATAACCCTTACCACCACTTTACCACATTTTTTCGGTTGATATTTGATATTTTATTGATCAGATTGAAAGAGAGTTTCACAGGATCAACGTATGAGTTGGGCTTCCCCTGCAAAGGGGATGCTCAAAAGGGGGAGAGGATTCCAATGTAAAGATCACGAAAGGGGTCAAAGAATAGAGAATTTCTAACAATGTGTTAGAAGTGGATAATAGACATCGTAAGCAACATTTTGTTAGTGGAGCCCCAAATACGAGATTTTTAATGCTTTCAAGCGTATAGACGTTCAAATTCAATCAGTTTTAACTGGCTTATAGTATTTTTCCCTGTTTTCTTATTGTTCCCCTCACTTGATTTAATTATTCTGAGTCAGCAGTCAATGACTCCGCCACCCCCGAGCAAAAAAAAAGCTCATTTGAATTTCCAATTCGAGCAATGAAGACACCCTTCCTGGTTGGTTTTATTTTTTCTTTCCGATCGGGTTTAGACAGACTATTTTGAGCGAGAATTATTTGAGTTTTATTTGCAAAACTTAGGAAACCAAGGAAATGCGAATGGATAATAACACTTTTAAGATTCTCACACAACAAGATTTTTTTCCAGATTCTCATCCTTCTTACTGTGCCATATCCAATTCTAACTGCTCATCGAATATGTCGTCATTCGACCCAATGTCCCACAAATGAAGTCTGCCATCGTGGATACTGTCAATCGTTCGAAGACAGCCGATGCATTACATCTGCATTCTGCCCCAGAAACTACAAATGTGTCAATGGAAAGTGTGAGAAGCACAATGGAGTTCGATTCTTTATTCTGGGATCCGCCATGTTCTGTACCACAAGTTTCCAGTGTCCGATGAGAATGTATTGTTCTCGTGGACACTGTGTTTAGATGTTGAGATTTGGAATGAATCTGTTTCAAACTGTTTTTGAATTGTTCTATTGTCGATTGCCGAACCTAAATAAACCAACCCGGAATGGATATGTTCCATTACAAACTTGGGGAGCCAAGATTATTCAGAAATGAGGAATTTAAAAGAATCCCCTCTCATACGTTTTGTAGTTTTTGAGACAGTAAAGCGAACATGGCTGTCAAGGCCCCAATCTGGAATCCAAAAAAACCAACTCTGACTCGAAATTGTGAAAATAGTTCGCGTTTTGAAAGAACGTCAGACGAGACTCTTTTCGAGAATCTTTGAAGCAGGTAGTTTCTCCTGACTAGGAGCTCAAATACATGCCAGATTACCCTATACTGTAAAGGGAATAAATCCTCCCAGCATAAGAAATTCTTTACTCCTCCTGACTAGAATCCGCAGTTTCGTGCCAAAAGATCTTCATTAAATTCCGTGAGGCCATTCAAGAAGGCATCTATAGTATGAAGTCATCATCGGATGGACCAACGTCTCTTCACATCGACACTTTCATATTCAACAAAGTTAATCTGTGTCATCAATAAATCCATTCACTTCCCACACTATTTTTGTTCATTGTTTGTTTGTTATTATTGATCCGCTGTACCGGGCCGTCGTTAGGGCTGTCGCGCCTCACACACTGCACGGATGTGTTTGTCTGTTTTTGTCTGTTTCCTTTCATGTGACTGCCACCCCTAGAGTCGTTTTCTCTTCGTCTCTTCATTATCGACGATTCACCGTTTTCGTTTACTTTCTTAGCAATTTTCGAAAAGGTTTTTATGTATTGAAGAAACATTATATTTAGATAAATCTTTAGACGTGGGAAGTCTCCTCTGAAAAAAAAATCTTGCAATCTCAACTGGCTGAAACACACAAAACTCTCGTTGGAAACCTCGTGTTCAAAACTGTGCAATTTGGCGTGGCGGTGTTTACCACACCGTGTTTGCGTACATTCGTCACTTTCGAATTTTGCGCTCGTTTCTTGTTGTTTTTTCGTCATTTTTGAGAGAAAATATATCGATTATCTCTAACGAGACATAATTTTTTTTCGTTTCCGGTGAATCAGTTTGCGGCAATTTTTAAAAAATCATTTTATTGTGGTTCTCGCAAAGTCTTGAAATCAGTGTATATATTCAAAACATCGTCATATTACCTTTTCCAAACTTTTTCTTATTTCAGGAGTCATTCACAACAAGGGTACTTAAATGTCATCCATTCACTACAAGTTCCGTGCGGAACTTGATTATAAAACTCTACAGTTCGATGGATTGCACATACGCGGAGAACAACTTGTTCGCGAGATATGTGCTCAAGAAAACCTCAAACTGGAGCTTTTCGATCTGCAGCTTCAGGTGAGCATTGACGGCTTGATCTCATAAAATTTAGAATAATCCGAAACCTTAATTTTTCAGAATGCACACACGAAGAAAATGTACACCGATGATGAGTTAATTCCAAGAAACTCATCCATAATAGTTCAGAGATTTCCCAGGAAAGATGCTCAGAAGGTCCAAAAAGTTCAGTAAGTGCAAAGAGTTTATTCTTATATCATATGCCTATATACTTCCATTCTTAGGGCTGGTGTCAATTCCGGTATGGTAACTCAAGCAGATGCAACTTCTACGTCTCTCGAACAGGCTAACCATATTGCTTCAGTAAGATAAAACAATTTTTGACTTGCAACATATTCTTTTTTTTTGCAGGCGGAGTTTGAGAATATGGATGAAGCAGAGCGTCTCAATCACATTCGGGATCAATCTACTAGAGCTTATGACCCATCCAAGTAAGATTTTGCAGAGTTTTAGCCAGATTTTTATGATAATTTTTCAGTTTTCGTCGTCGCCCACAAGGAATCATGA
Organism: Caenorhabditis sp. 40 LS-2015; assembly: GCA_900536305.3. Lineage (NCBI taxonomy): Eukaryota > Metazoa > Nematoda > Chromadorea > Rhabditida > Rhabditidae > Caenorhabditis > Caenorhabditis tribulationis. The sequence goes on from LR546417.1 coordinate 104,934, forward strand.
CAGGCCCACCACCACCTACGTACACATGCAATCGCTGCTACCAACCAGGACATTGGTACAAGAATTGCCCGATGGTAATGCCTAAAGCGGATCCACTGCCTGCCCACCCATTTCTTTTCTGTACCTCCCCACAGAGCTCTTCTTTCTCTATGAGCTATATTCTGCTCGTTTGTATCAACTATTCTATGTGTGCGATGAACAAAGATAAACCACCCATTCATGTAGTTCTGTCTTGGAACTTCTACACTGCAATTGCGTTTAATTCAAAATAGTTTTCAGCTCTCTTTTTCAAACGTGATTCTTGTTCAATCAGTTTTCAGACCATGTTCGTCTCAGAGAGCCATCATCTTCATCCATTGCCGCTGCTGCCCGCAATAGTAGTTCAAAATTTCAGCAAATCTACTTATTTTCAGCTCAACACGAAACGAACAACGGGCATACCTTCGCAAGAGCTGATGGAGACTACAGCAGATGATCCAGCAGCAATGTTGCATCCAAGTGGAAAGTATGTAGTGCCAATCAAACACTGGCAAGCACGTCAAGACGCGCTGTCCAAAAAGGTAGGAATTGAAAAAAGTTTCGAGAATCCGAAATCTTTTTCTCATGGCCATTCATCAAATGTGGAAATTTTTCAGCCGGAAGACGGGTCTACCTCTCCTGCCCAAACTGATCGCAAAATTCCACCAGAGCTACTCTGCCCTTTATGTCAGTCTCTTTTCAAAGAAGCGATCGTAACCTCATGTTGTGGCAATTCATACTGCGCCGAATGCATCGAGCAGAGAGTATTAGATCCAGAAAACAGTAAATGTCCTGGTGCTGATTGTGGCAAAACGGTACGTTTAAAATCATCATTATGGTGGAAATATGTTTTTTTTTTAGCTGTCCATCACAAGCATCATACCGAATAAAGTTCTACGCGACGCTGCAGCTTCTTGGCTTGGAGCAGCTTCTGGAACAAGCTCCCAGAGTGTCCCAGAACCAGAGCAGATACGGATTCGTATCGGCCTGAAAGCAGCGCCAGCTGGACCGGTTTCTGGAATTTCACCTGGAAGCGCACTCATTACTCAGCAATCTCTCATCCCACCAACAACATCAGCCACTCTACAGTCTACCGGAAGTATGAATCCAGCTGTTCCAGGCGCTGTTGTTGTACCTACGAGTGTTGTTCAAGACGTCAGCCTGCCGCCTCCTAATATTCGTCATGAGTTGCCACCAGGTGTTCCAGGAGTCCCTGGTCTTCCGCAGTTCTCGCAGCCTGCGGTTGCGGTCCCTGGACTCCCAGGCGCGGTTGTTCCACAGCAGCACAATCTTTCACTCGGCTATGGGTAAGTTTATAAAGACATTATTCATTTTAAGTCCAACAGTTTCAGAATGCCGATGTTCAGTGCTGGATTTCCCCCAGCTGCTTCGACTGCACCTCGCACAACCGCCGTGACAGAGATTGACGAATGGAGAAACTTCCTCGAAAAGAAAGATAGAAATGACAAGCGAAGAGATCAGAGGGATAAGGATAGAACGAGGCGCAAGGATCGACATGATGATAGAAGTCATCGACGACGGTAGGTGTTGAATCAAAGGAACTATTTTTCATTGTCAAATCTAAAAAACGTTACAGAGCTTCTTCATCTTCATCGTCTTCATCGACATCCACACTGTATTCAGACGAAGAAGAGAGTCGACGTCGAAATCGCCGTGATCGCGATAGAGAAGCGTCAAGAAAGAGGCGGAGTGTGGAGAAGGAACGTACACGGCGAGCAGATGAGCATAGGAGAAATCGCGATAGAGACCGTGATCGTGAGTACCGAGATCGTCGTGAAGCGAAGAGCAGCAGCAGCAGGAGCAAAGACGTCAAATCTTCATCATCTTCGTCATATCGTAGAGATCGCGATGAACACAGACATCGAGACAGGAAACGAGATGATGAGCGGAAAAAGGATCGTGAAGAAAAGGAAGATGATAAAGAGAGGTAGTTTTTTACATGATTTGTTACTCGTTCCATTAGATGTTGTTAACAAGTTTTTAATCCATCCTTTCAGAGTCAGCAAAGACGTTGAGTCCAAGGATGAGGATGAAATCGACGGGATTATTGCGGAGTACGAGAATGTACAAAAGCAACAACCCGACGAAGATGCTTCACCAGCACAAACTAAAGACGTTTCGACACCTCAGCAAGATCTTTGTCCATCTCCCACATCAAACACGATCCCTGAAGAAGAAGACGAGCCAGCTGCAGATGAAGAGCCTGTGGATGAAGAGAAACAGATTCCACCTCGTGAAAAATCTCCTGACCCAATATCGCAAGCCATGGAAAGTAGTGAAGCTGAGGTAGCCGAAATCAAGGAAGACGAAATGCCTCCTGTGGAAGAGGAGGAACAGAGTCCGGACAAGAAGGAAGATGAAGAGCTGCAAAGAAAGGAGAAAGAATCTCAATCGTCGACTTTGAACACCGCCGATGAAGATGATGAGGGAGGAAAGAAATCCCGGAAGCATAAAAAAAGTAAGAAGAGCAAAAAACATCATCGGAAGGATGAAGATGGCGAGGATGAGGAAGAGCAGAAACACAAGAAGAAGCACAAGAAGCATAAGAAAGACAAGAAGTCAAAAAGGGAGAAACGAACGGAGGATGAGGATTATGATAACGAAAGAAAAGACAGGAAGAGGACGCGAGATCAGGAGAAGGAATACGATGATAATGATGATGATGATGATCGAAAAGAAGTGAAGAAGGAGAAAAAAAGTGATCGTTCCAAGAGTGGCCACGATGACAGTGACAAGAAGAGTGATAAAAAGTATCAGGAAGCTGACGATCAGAAGGAGAGAAAGAAGGAGAAGTCCAAAAGGCATGATGACGATCACGACAAGAAAAAAGAGCGAAAGCGAGATCGGGAGGCTGAGGAATACGATAGCGATGTAAGTTTCATTTTTACCGTAGTTGGCTTATTATGAAGATAAACGGTTACGAAAAAGAGATTGAGATGGTTAGAAAATCAAATTCCGATGTGCAGTTGATAATCTCTTTCAAGAAGTTGCAGGCACCAAAAACCAAAATAAAACGGGAAGATCCTATCAAAAATGACCGAGAGAAGGATCGAAAGAAGGATGATCATGAAAAGGACAGCAAGAGGAAGATAAAAGAACGGGAGGAACGGGACAAGAAGCGGGAGAAAGAACGCGAAAAAGATCGGGAGAAGGAGAAGGAGCTGGAACGAGAAAAGGAGAAAGAACGAGAGAGGGAAAAGGACCGCGAAAAGGCCAAGGAGAAGGATAGGAAAGAAAAAGAGAAACAGCAAGCCAAGGCCATCGAGAAACCACGACGTTCGGTGCACGAAAGACTCCAGAAGGCAGACACTGTCAACGTCGCCACTTCTTCTGCCTCAAGAACTGTACCGACTCTCGGTCGTAAACCAGTTTCATTCACTCTGTCTTCGAGCAAAGCTTCCTCAAACGCCAGACCTCGGCAATACTCGTCGTCGTCGTCGACGAAAGAAGATGAAGATGTGAGACTTTTCTTGTATGATTTAGCATAATCCTTCGTTTTACAGCGTTCCAAGCAAGACAGTCGTAAGAAAGATGAAACCGATTTGGAAAGTGTCGCAGACAAAGAAAAGGTGAGCACCGTTGTTTTGTATTATAAATTCACAGTTTATTGGCACGATATTCTCCCAAATCACGTTACTTTCTTTTCAAAGTGTGCCAACAGACAGCGAATCCATATATAAATCGTTGATCATGTCTTTTTCAGGTAAAGAAAGATTCGCGACAAAAGTCTTCCGGTGAACCAACAATCAGCAAGCACAAGAGTATCAAAATTAAATTCGATTTGTGATTACTTTTCCCCACATTTCATTCTGTTCCTCAATTTCGTATCGTATTTTCCCCGCTATTCTTCCATCGCTATCCTTTTTTCTTCTCCATTCATTCCATTCCATTTTTTGAACGGTTTGATGAACTCTGTAAACATCGCTCCCTTCATCAACCTAACTACTTTTCATTTTTATTCATTTTCTTTCTGTTTTCATCGATTCCTATATGTTTAGAGAGTCATTTGAACATATGGTTCTTTTTTCATGATATTTGTTTCTTTCTTTGTTCCCGTTGGAATATAAAAATTGTCGTTTTACTTTCCACTTTTATCATGCTTCCTGCGCCCATCTCGGTTCTAATTCCGCCGCATTGAGTATCCCTATTGTTTACAGATGCTCACGAAATGAGGATTATCTTTTAGTAGTGATAACTGATCTGGGTTTTTGACCGAGACATTTTGAGCCTAGTTTTAGTAACGGGGATCAGGTCCTAGAAAGTATATAGATAAGAGTAACAGAATAGGTTGACTTTACATTCTGTTGAATGATACATGACTCAATTACAGTGTTCTTTGTCAGTTCTGAGTCTTCGTTTTCTAGATGGAAGTTCACTTTGAAAATGAAGGAGAGTGCACTGCTGGACATCTGAAGGCCATCGATGGGACATTTGTTCTGAAAGATGCCGTACTTTTAGAGTTCAAAGCCAATGATCAGTTATCTGGCAAAGTCAAAGCGCCGTGTGATGGAGTTGTCACATTCGGAAAAGGAATGAAGCCTGGAGTCTCATTGAGCAAGGTATTTCGAAAGTTAGCGTTTCAATCAATACTGTAGAAATTCAAAGGTGTGCCGTACGTTTTAGCGAAACTGTATATTCAGGGACAAGTAATCGCAACGATGACTGAATGCCGTCACGATATCGTTATCAAGGATATGTGTGGAGACTGTGGAAAGGACTTGCGAGAGAAAGGAGGCAGAGCTGGACAACGAAAGGAACAGGCGACAGCCAACGTTTCAATGATCCATCATGTTCCAGAGCTTATTGTGTCAGATTCAGTGAGGAGAGACCGGGAAAATGAGAAAAGTATACGTTTTTTTAGCTTGCAAAGGAAATCGGATCTGCTGATGAAACTAACCTTATCACCACCAGAAAGCTTGTTTTGCTCGTCGATCTCGATCAAACCATCATCCACACTTCAGATAAACCATTGCCGGTTGACGCAGAAAAAGTGAGCTTAGTTTTTCGGCATCCATCAAATCTATCCGCTCTCAGCACAAAGACATCACCAAATACAACCTCCACTCGCGTGTCTATACCACTAAACTTCGTCCCCACACCACTGAATTTTTGAATAAAATGGCAACGATGTACGAGATGCATATCGTGACATACGGACAACGTCAGTATGCTCACAGAATTGCGCAAATATTGGATCCGGATGCTCGTCTTTTCGGACAACGAATTCTTTCTCGAGATGAGCTATTCTCTGCCCAACATAAAACTCGAAACTTGAAAGTGAGATATTTCTAGTCCAGCTTTGTTTATCTCCATTCCGTTTCAGGCGCTCTTCCCATGCGGAGACAATCTCGTTGTCATCATTGATGATAGAGCTGATGTTTGGCAATATTCTGAAGCTCTCATCCAGATCAAACCGTATCGTTTCTTCAAAGAAGTGGGTGACATCAATGCTCCCAAAAATTCGAAAGAGCAAATGCCAGTTCAAATCGAGGATGACGCTCATGAAGATCGAGTTTTAGAAGAAATCGAAAGAGTTCTCACCAATATTCATGACAAATACTACGAGAAACACGATCTGAGAGGATCCGAGCAGCCACTTCTCGATGTCAAGGTACCACAAGGATTTCAACTTCGTATTTTCACCCGAAACTTAACATTTTTCAGGTAGTCATCAAGGATGAAAGACACAAGGTTTTGGATGGTTGTGTGATTGTGTTTTCTGGAATTGTTCCAACTGGGGAAAAATTAGAGAGAACCGACATTTATCGCCTGTGCGTTCAGTTCGGAGCCACTATCGTGCCAGATGTTGTGGAGGAAATCACTCATGTTGTGGGTGCCAGATACGGAACACAGTATGGTTTATAGTGTAGGTTTCAATGTTAACTCGTTAATTTTAGGAAAACCCATCAAGCAAATCGTCTTGGGAAGTTCGTTGTCACTGTGCAATGGGTATACGCGTGCGTTGAGAAATGGATGAAGGCAGATGAGAAACAGTTCGAGTTGACGAAAGAGAGCACTCCCCCAGTTGGACGTCCACTTGGATCAAAATATGTGAATGATCTATCCAACATGGATACGATTGGAAAAGCTGCCCTGGCTGACATGAACAATGAAGTTGACGAGGCACTGTCAGATGAAGACGAAGATGAAGAGGGTGATGATGCCGATGAGTCCGATGATAAGGATGGAGAGAAGATGGAGAGGGTTGATAGAGCTGTAGACAAAGAGGAGGAAGTAGAAGGCAAGACCGAGAAATCAAAAGTGGTAGGAAGTAACGACAAGCAACATAATAAAGAGGGGGATAGTAGAGGACAAAAAAGGAAGCACTGTCCAGAAATGGACGACGAAGAAGAATCGGACTCTGAGAAGAAAGATGACGAACCTCTAATGTCGTACAGCGCTATACTGTCTAAATCACGAAAAGCGGGAAGAATGGCAGGCTATGACGAAGACGTTGTTTATGATGTAGATGACGAGGTGCGTTGGCAGACCACAGTGACCTCGAACCATTTGATTTTTCCAGACGGGACATGTTGCATCAACAAACATGGAGGAAGATGACGATGAAGATGAAGAGGTTCACGAGGTAATAGTGGTTGTGGTGGTTATCCGGTGAGGCTGTATTCGATCCCCATAGTGTTTTTAATTTTTACTTCTTCAATTTTTAATGCCGTTTCACTTTTTTCTATTTTTTTTTTCAGTTAGTTGCCCCATATTCATGAAAAATCCATTTATTAGCAGGTTTTGAAACATCCCTGATACGAACCCTAGCAGGAATCGAAACTTCCAGTTCCAAAGTTAAACTTTTGGATTCATCCTACATTATTTCGAAGGAGACGACGACAACTCCAAAACTGTCTGTTGAGCGTACTCAACAAACCTATTTTGCTCATAGGTTCTAGACATCCAGTTTGCGATCAAGAATCAGTTTGAAATTTAGCTCGCTAGTTATTATTGACACTTCTACGTGTCAACCGACGGTTATTTTCTATGATCATTTTTGGAACGGGAAGTTCCGAATGCTGCCAACTTTCAAACCACTATTTTCAAAAACTGCGAGGGAATGGATTTCTCGTGAGATTGAGACAACAAACTGAAAAAAAAATAGAAAAAGGCGAAGCGACATGAAACATTGAAGAAGTAAAAATATAAACACTGGGAGGGGATCGAATACAGCGTCGATAAATGTGAGGCGACCCGAATATGGTGTTGAGAATAAGAGTATTTTCTGAACTCATTTTCAGCTAGGTTTCGTAAGCAGATTTTGAAAACTGATTCGGTAGCCCTAATATCCTTCTAAACCCTCTCTGGGTTCACTTGACCTAGTTTTCCCAACGACTTTAAATATTCTCTTTTCAGTCGGACGATGATGACGAGTTTGAAGATATGGCTGCTCTAATCGAACGTCAAATTAGTGATGCTGCCGACGAGAAGAGCGATTAATCATTCATCAGTGATCTGTGCGATTTCTATTGCTTTTGCGCATTCAATGTTCCCTTTGAGAGACGATACTCAATGTTATGTTTCTGTACTATTTTGCTTTCATCCACGTGTTTCGATTTGTTAAATTACTTCACTTATATCATCTCTCTGTCTCTATAAAATATTTCGAGAGATACCCATTGATTGTTTTGATCTAATCTTAAGATCTATATTTTTTATCGTTTTCGTCTGTTTCTATGCGTCCTCTCTTTTTCCCCCACAATCACACGTTGATCGTCGTCGCTTGTTTTCTTTTTACAAATGAATCTGACTCATTTTTAAAATTTATTTTACTGTCATAGATGCCGTTCGATTCGGAAGTAAGATTCTCTATGCGGATTTTTGATATGTTGCGAATCTTATTTTGGTTTCCCTGGTCATGAAAATTAGTTGTGAGGGTAATATTATTCCCAAAGCTAATTCCCAAAGCTCTCGATTCATTGCACTGGCCAAACGGTAGAGAAAGATCCACTGTGGACTAGTTTTTTCTTCTTTCATTTAACGAAGTGCATTGAAGTTTCGCGAAACGTTGTTCGGAGCGCGGGCGCCCTGTGAAAAATATCCCTAAAATTCCAAAAATGATTCGATTTCAAAATATTCGTGGGCGGAATTATTCATAATTTGTATACATTTTCTCAGTCTTTCCGAACATCAACACGTCTCTTATTACACAAACAAATCATATAAGAGACATGCTTCACAAAACCAGATTTTTATTGATCAGTTCTCTTCTGTTTCTTTACTATTAGCACTTCCAGTTGTAGCAAAACCTTCGAAGATTTTAAAATGAAATTCTAGAAATTAGAAAATAAATTGATATTTAATTGTTTTTTAAATGTGTATCTACACGAATCAATGACCACATTTTGCAACAAAAAAACTCCTTGTGGGTCATACGATGTTTACTCTTGAAACCTCCCGATCGGGTATATGTTTCGGTCATCAAAAATGAACCCCTTATTCTTCCTCGTTTTCTACTGTAGAGCGTGTTTGCTCTTCGCCTCGCTCACTCTGTCTATACTCCGCTTCTAACAACTTTTGAGCGAGTGTGTTTTTTCAGTTTATTGATTTTCCACTTCATCCTCTCTATTTCAGTTCGAGGCTTATCTAAAAGCCAGAATGGATTTCAATCGAGATGCTGGCAATGAGACTGTTAGTCAGCTCCAACTAAATATTCAAAATCTTAATCAACAAGGTACTATTTTTATCACATCTTGTGAATTTTGATCGTTGAAAATGAACATTTTACAGTAATCCAGTTGGAATCATTCATCACAAATCTGTCGGATAGCAGTGCCGCTGGACAACGAGAACGAGAGCTGTTCAATCGCGTTAGTTTCCTTCTGTTTTTTCTTCCAACTTTCCATTTTCAATTCTCAGAAAGCTCACGATGCTCAAGAATTATCGAAAGAAACCAATGGATTGCTGAAAAAGTTGGTTGTGATGAGCAACTCTGATGTAAGGAGGTCTCAAAGTTCTTATCTCAAATCGAACCGACTTTCAGAAGAATCTTCGAGGCGTTCGTGAACGTCTTCAAAATGAATACATTGGAGTACTCAACCGTCTTCAAGCATCGCAACGAAAGGCAGCTCAAACGGAGAAGGCTGGAATGGTGGCGGCAGAAATGGATGCTCAAGCTGCTCGAGATGCGGCTGAACACGAAATGTACCAGGGTAGAAGAGGACAGATGCAAATGACGGCACAGCAACAAGGAGATCTGGCTGGAATGAAGGAAAGGCAGAACGCTCTGCAACAATTGGAACGAGATATTGGAGATGTGAATGCAGTGAGTTGATTTTATGAAGACAATTAACGAGAAAGGCCGGTTAAAATACGAAGTCAAGATAATCAGCCCCTGAAACTACATGAATTGAAAATCCACGATCAGATCGTTTCGGAGAAAAATCGAGAAAAAAAATCAGCTGGTTCTCTTGTCGGGGCAAAAAATTCAGTGAAAACTCAGGTAGTTTTCATTAAAAATCAAAGTTTCGACAAAAAAATCAAGTGCTTCTTTTTTTTGCTGACGGTTTCAGATCACAAACATCATCTTTCGGAGCAAATATTACGAAATCTGGAAGTTTTTGTGGGTAGCCATCTAGCACATTCGGAAGCCCAGATTTTGTTCTATAAAATTGCTAATTCAGAAAAAAGTTCAGTATATAGGGGTCTTCCTGGTTAGAATGAAAAAGTAATTTTCCTCAACTTTTTGTTTTCAGATCTTTGCTGAACTTGCCAATATCGTACATGAACAAGGGGATATGGTGGACTCAATCGAGGCAAACGTGGAACATGCTCAGATTTACGTAGAACAGGTATTGCATAACCATTTCAAACTTTCAACCATTGTGCGTATTTTAGGGTGCCCAAAATGTTCAACAAGCTGTATACTACAACCAAAAGGCCCGCCAAAAGAAACTTCTCCTTCTCTGTTTCTTTGTCATTCTCATTTTCATCATAGGATTGACTATTTATTTGGCAAAGTAGGATGTTCTCCAAGAGTACATTCCTCATCATCTTCTAGTCAGAAGATTTGAATTTTCCCTTATTTATCATTAACTGAGAATCGAGCTTTTATTATGTATGTGTTTGTATACAGTATAACTCATATGTTCAACTTCAATTGTACCATTTTCTTCTCCATGGATCACTTGCTTTCTGCTTCTCTTGATTTTTGCTTTCACTTGAAAAATAAAAAATGAAGAAACTGATTGGTGACGTACTACTCTGGCGTTCTTTCCGGTCATTCCCTGGAATGATCGGGATCATTTGACCCACGAAAATGGTCGTCGCGAGGAGGGAAAAAACTAAATTTATGCAAATCCTATCACAGACAAACACAGGTTCATTTCGAATCATCTCCCATCACGTTTTCCAATATTTCCGGAAAAGAAAAACAGTGATTTCACTTCCACCCAACCAAACCATCATTCTCACCGATTGACGCATTGCGGTGGGAAAAATTTGAATTCGCACCGCTTTTTGTATAAAACGAAACGTTTTACACAGAATTCTTCTCTCGTTTTTCTCTTTTTGAGTGATCTGCATTGAAAATGGCTGAAAGTATCATTGACTTTGTGCTGGTTTCGATTATTTTAGCCGCGCTGGCTGTTGCTACGCTGATTTTGTTATTCATGGTAAGTTTTGGAATTCAGAAACTTGGTTTCGGAAAGTCAAAATATTTGCTCAATTTTCGATATCACGACTATTTGAACGAAATTCACAATTTCCCAGATTCATGCCGATTTTCAAACTTTCTTGAGCTGATTTCCGAGAGTGCGGTAGGGCCCGGTTGCGTTTTGCACCGATTGTCCTTGAATGTACGGTAGCTTTTTTCGGCCCCACAAAGATAAATAAAAACCGATCTTCGGAAGTTCTTCAAAAATCCCGTATGCGGTAGTCGGAGAGATATGGTAGTCCACTTTTCAGTACTCCACCCGAATCCGTCAACCTTTTCAAAAATGCTTGGGGCGTGCAGTTCATAAAACAGAAGACGTGGAAACTGGAATTGCGCCGAAAAGAACAACGATTCGAGTAGTGAGATCTCTTCCGAACAGCTCCCTGCCACCAACGCCATCTGCTTATACGAAACCTCCGGTTAGAAGGTATTAGTAAATCTTGTAATAAAACTTCCCGTCGCGTTAACCAATGTTATTTCGGTCCATGCAACAGATATTAAAGAATGTTCAACTAACAAACTGTTTCTGATAACATAACACGAAGCATTTCGTTAGTTGACCATTTTTTGGTACCTGATGAACGAACCGTGATAAATTTGGTCAAAGTGATGGTGTTTACGGTAGCCAATAAAAATCCAAATAGTTTTCAGAGTTCACACAAATCCAGTGGAGGAAACCGAAAGCCCATCGAGACAGTTCATGTTCATCTATCCGAAGAAACCGAATTACCAGGTACATTCATTCTTTTCCATAACTCTCATCATCAAGGATTCTTTCCAGTCAGAGCAGTCAACATTCCAGAGTGGATCAACCAGAAGTTCGTATTTGCCAGAGAGAAGGAACTCGCAGTGAGAAGATGAATTGGAAATAACATCATTTATTATATAGATCATGTATGTTTTGTACTTAACAATATATTATTATATATTTTGAATTTTGCGGGTTATCTATGCTGATAATTGTAAGTAGTTATTATTTCGTTTCTCTTTGACCACGAATGCGCTCTACCGATCGCATGCTCAACTAACAGTAGAACGCATTTCTTGTTATCTACTAACCCAAATGAATAAATGATGAGTGATTTAGTATCTCGACGCAGCACTTCTTCCTCGGTACGATTGATCGTCGATATCGTCCGGAAGTTCGTCTTCTCCGATTTCCTCGTAGTCTTTTTCGAGTGCAGCCATGTCTTCACGAGCTTCCGAGAACTCTCCTTCCTCCATTCCTGAACAGAAGAAAATTCGGATGGAGTTTCATATCCCAAAAGACATTCTGGGACTATAGCAAAAAATGTTCCCCCAAATTCTAGGAACTCTTCCAACATTTTTGACTTTGAGAATATAACAGTTCGAAGCGCAACAATCAGAAATGACTTACTGAAAAACAAGCAATTGCGGTGCCCCTTCTCAGCCACACTTCAAGGATATTTATCTCGGTTCGCACTAAGAATTTTAAAGAGCTGTCACCCTGAATTTTGGGACCACTCTAGATCACTAGTTCTTTTCAGTTCGCCCTTACCTTCTCCAACATACCAGTGCACAAAGGCACGTTTCGAGTACATCAGATCAAACTTATGATCGAGACGAGCCCATGCTTCAGCGATCGCTGTTGTATTGCTGAAACGACAAAGTTCAGAGACATAAAGGGTGAAAACTCAACACCTGATCATGCAAACACTTCTTGTTTGTTTTCCCAAATCCCCACCAGGAACCACAGTCGGCGGTTGATAATTGATTCCAACTTTGAAACCAGTTGGACACCTAAAAAATAACATCACATTATGGAAAACTGTTTTGTCATAATACCACTCCACAAATTGCACCGTCCGTTTTGTTTTGACTGATGCAATTGCTGAGTTGATGTCTTTCGGAACGACGTCTCCTCGGTACAGGAGACAGACAGCCATGTACTTTCCACGTCGAGGATCACATTTGACCATTTGGTATCCGGGTTCGAAACAGGCATGTGTCATGTCTGCTACAGTATTCTGTTCGTGAGATGCTCGTTCAGCAGAGACCAATGGAGCATAGGTGACGAGTGGAAAATGGATACGTGGATACGGTACCTGGAAACGGGAAACTTTATATGGGGAAGATGTGCTAGAAAACTAACCAGATTAGTCTGGAATTCAGTCAAATCAACATTGAGAGCTCCTTCGAAACGGAGAGATGCCGTGATTGAGCTGATGATTTGGGCCACCAATCGATTCAGATTCGTGTATGTTGGTCTTAAAGAAATATGATTGAACTCGGCTGAAACTTTGACCCAGTTCTCATTGTAAACGTGAAATATTTTATCGGATTTCCTCTTACTTCCACGTGACATCCTATTCCACAAAGATAAGAAATCTCCAAAATCAAAAAACTCGATCAGTCTTCTTCAGTTCTGAACTATCATACCGAACCAAAACGCCAAAAAAGACGAATCTGTTTGAAGCATGAACCCTAACGAGCGCAGCAAGTACTTGTGCGAACAATACGGGGAGGCTCTCGGAGGTAAAACGGAAAGTCTCTTCAAGATTTCGAACGTTGAAGTTGTAGAGCAACTCAAGCCGAACCAGTCGCAGTACGTGCTTGCCGATCTGAACAAGAACCCTGAGAAAGCGCAAAAGGTGGAGAAGGTGGATTCCGAATACGTTCTTCGTGAGCTTCAGAATCAGGCTGATAAGGATCAGAACTACTCTCGTGATGCTCCGAACCGCCCGTTTCTCACTGGAACACCGGTCAACGCCAAGGAACTTCGGTAAAAAATTATGTTTGAAAATGTAACATTTTTGAATACAGTTCCCGCATCGAGTCGTTGGACAATTCCATTGTGATTCCTCAAATCATCAATGGAAAAGTGTTCTTCACGACTCATGGAGACGCTGATGCACGCACTGCCGTCGAGGGAAGTCTTTCGAATCCGAACTTGAACGAGGGGAATACTGTATGCAGTCTAGGGTAGCTCTCGAAATTCTAGTTGCTTTTTAGGGGGCTCCGAAGCAGGAAGGTATCGACATCAACAAGGTGAGATTCTCCTTCGCTCAACTTGTCCATCTGCTTGGTCATTCCACGTGTGCACGTCTCGAACGTGAATTCGCAAAGAACAACAAACTTTCGGAAGCCGAACAGACGCAACTGCGTACCGCTCGCGAATCCATCTCCGAGTTGGCACTCGGTACCGCCCGTTCTTCGGAAACCACTCGCACTGCTCAGAGTGTCGAGCCGAACCTCTTGAGCACTCGTACCGCCAACTCTTTGGAGCCGAATCTCTTGAGTGTCTACTCGGCCCGTAGTCCGGGAGTCTTTACTAAGAACGATGGGATTCTCACGGCTCAATCTCCAGAACCAAACCTTTTGAGCGTTAAATCGGCCAAGGAGTTGACAGTTCAATCTCCCGGTAAGCTGTAGGAAGAATTCCACAATAATATCGAGTATTCTTTAGGAATGTTGACGGCTCAAACCCTGGAACCGAATCTGCTGTCGACTCGTACTGCTCTCTCGAGTGCCTCGAACACTGATCAAGAATCGAAAGATGTTCTGACTGCTGTTGAGATTCAGTCTCCAACTACTGGAGTGTTGACTGCTCGTAGCATTGCTACTCCTTCTGGAAGCACTCAATCGGTCATCACTGCTCAGGAGATTGAGTCGATTCGTTCTTCGAAGGACGTGCTCACCGCTGTCGAGATTTTGACTGATATGAGGTGAGGGCACAGTAAGAAACGTGTATTGGGAGTGTTTTTTTTCAGTAGATCTTCTCAGGACGTCCGCACCGCTCTAGAGATTCAAGAGTTAGTCATTTTCTGCGCACTCTTCAAAATTATATATTTTTTTCAGCCCAGCTGGCACCCAGATGACTATCTGATGATGCAAGGTCGCAAGAAGATGAAAAAGAATAAGAGAAGCTATGGTCATAGAATGAATGATTTTTGAGTTTTTTACCTTGCTAAATCCAGATTTCTCCTACAGATGTCATAGATCGCCTCATTGTCCACCATGAAAGTACAGTCCGAGTGTTCCAGTGTTGTATGAGTCATTAGAATTGAGTTGTATGGTTCCACCATGGAAGTGGATACTTGTGGGGCTGGGTAGATGGCGAACTCGAGTTTCGGTTTCTTTCCGTATTCAGTTGAGAGTCTCTCCATGAGCAATGATAAGAATCCGGAGCCGGTTCCTCCTCCAAACGAATGGAATATTACGAAACCCTGCAGTCCGTTGCAGTTCTCTGCGAGACGCTTCACACGATCCATGACAACCTAGAAGTAGAAATTTCATAATAATTATATATTCCGATTTATACATCAATCATCTCTCTTCCAATTGTGTATCTCCCTCTTGCATAACAATTAGCCGCGTCTTCTTTCCCGGAGAGAAGTTGCTCCGGGTGGAAGAGACTACGGTATGTTCCGGTTCTCACTTCATCTGAAAAATATAAGAGAGGATTTCTGACTGTAATTGACGTCATCACGAACCAACGACAGTGGGTTCCAAGTCAACGAAAAGACAACGAGGAACGTGTTTTCCGCCGGCAGTTTCAGCGAAGAACGTGTTGATTGTTTCGGTTTCTTCGTCGTAGGAATCATCTTCGATGTGGTATCCATCGGGTTGAATACCGTGTTCCAGACAGAACAATTCCCAGCATGCGTTTCCGATTTGGACTCCTGCCTGGCCGACGTGAATTGATATCACTTCTCGCTGAAAAAAATGAAGTTTCAGAAGCTTTGAGATGTGTTCAAAAAAAAATCCAAGTGCAGTGAAACAGTGCTACTTCTTACCGCCAGTTCGTTCAAGTTTATCGGGGTTTCTGTAACTTATATCACGAAGCGGTCAACTGACAAAATGTTTATGACAAAATGACACTCATTTTGTTAGTTGACTGCTTTTGTTATCTCTTTCGGTAACCGAGACAAATTTGGACAAAGTGGAGGTTGCTTCTCTTCGAATTTACAGTATGAATGATTCAAGGGATGACTTGAATTTTTCAGTTTGTAACCTTTACTGAGCTGAAAATAAAACTCACACTGCCTTTGTACTGGGGCATCGTTCCCCTCTCCCTTTGCTTCTTTTGTGTCGACGGCTCTGCCAAAATAACAAAATGTAAAGTGGAGGGTGAAAAGGGGGACAGGGCCGTCTTCTCTCGAGTGGTACCTTGACGACAAGGCGGAGTCGTCATGAGGATGAAACATTAATGTGCACTTTGAGGAGAAAGTGTATTGTGGTCGGACTATTGTCATGGTGAAGACGTCCCTCGTTTCGGATGATGACAATTTCCATCGCCTACTACGAATTTTCGAGAGAAGCCTAGTCGTTTGTAGTAATCGTTGGGTTGAGATGAGCAATTGGGGATGAGAAGAAAGGGGAGAAAATCGTTATGGATCTGTGACAGAAGGAAAGCTAGAATGAACCATAGACAAAATAACATTAATAACTAACTTCAAAACAACTTCCTGACTCTTCTTATGAAAAGTGACCCGTTTATTTCATGTACTTATTTACAAACAGTGAATCTCAGAATCCGAAAATCAAAATCAATCTTTACTCATATAGTTTCCAACAGCTGCTAAACTTTGCCACCTCATCTTCTCCACTTCTTCAAACTTTTCCACCAGATACTCATCGATTTCCGCCTTGGAAACTATCAAAGATTGATCGTATTCCCATTTCGATGAATCACATTCTCCTTGGTTCGGGGGATTTAAGAATGGAGATCTCCAGGTTTGACGGCCGAGTAGTCTGAAAGAACTCGAGCTATTGATGAATTGGAAATTTTTGGAAAACTGGTATCTCTGAATACTCCGAATTTCAAAAATCCGAAAATCCAGAACAATTTGTTTTCCAAAGTTTCGAATCCTAAAATCTCTTTAGAAGACAGGAATTCCCAAATGATTGACTTTCTTGAATTTCAAACTCATTCCGACTCAAAATGTTCCGATTCCGTTTCAAAACACAATCCCGACACTTACATATCAGAAAGAACTCCATGAGCAAATGTTGTCTGAAGTGAGTTCTTCAATCCATTCAACATGAAATCTCGATTCTGATTCCATTTCGAATCGGTCAGCCAGATTTCTCTGGTCCATCCTGTTCCCTGAAGATTTGATTTTGAATGAAACGAAATTTCGAAATTCTCACTTTTTTGAGGATTCTCATATTTGCAAACTCGTGATTCTCTCCTATCACAGATCTAATGCATGCTTCAAAAGTGTACATAATTTGTTGATTTCCAGAAGAAAATTCAAGGTTTTCGAGAATCTTCAAACAATTTCCTGCCTCTTCTGTGAACTCTGGATAGAACGTTTTTTGGAGAAGAATCTGAAAAATCTCTGGGTTTTTTTGGAATACTGGATTTTTAGAATTACATGAAGCGCGGTGTTGTCATTGCTAGACGATGGAATTTTGGTTTCGAACTCGGCGAGTTTCATTAAGAAATCACGAGACCAGACGGTATTCTTCACCACGTACGAACCTGAAAGGCCACAGAATGAAACTTGTTTTGAAAACTGGAAACAAACTTGTATCGACTTCCCAACTTGTGAACTTATCGTACATGGTCATATCGTATTTCTCATCAATGAATTCTTCTAATCTTCTGAATTTCTTAAGTTAATTAAGGCTTCTGATTAAAGAAAAGCTCACATATCATTATTGACAATTGCCATTCCGGGCTCCAGGAGAAAGACATAGTCACTTTCCCGCAGAAGATGAGCAACTATACAATGACGACGGAACATGCTCTGAAAGTCGGAACTTGTTGAGAAAATCACTGAAACTCATATGAAGAACTCACATTTTCCTGCTGACAAAAGTGTCTGAAATCCGTATCTTCTGCAATCTCTAGCCTGTACTTCTTGCTGTCACAATAACATCGAACCGAGTTTAGAGCCGTACTATACTCCCTTTCAGCATTTTCAGCATCATTCACTATTATCAAAACCGTAATCTCGAGTTTTTTGCTCTCCATGTTTCGACTCAAGGAGAACTGATCACGAAGATCGATATTCTGGAACGATACGGAATCTTATGCAACATTGAGCAAGTTTCACTCGGTTCTAGTAACAGATAGCGAGTAGTGATCAACTAACAAAATGTTTATGGAAATATGAGCGAAATTTTCACAGTTGATTAATTTTTGATAGCTATGACAGGAACTGCGACAACTTTGGTGTATTTTAAAACCCTACCTCTTCTTCCACCTTATACACTTCCATCCGATAGCATAGTGCAACTACGAACACGACAACAAGAAGGAATACAACAACAGTAGCTGATTTCCGGTACAATGCATTCTTCAGAACTTTTAAAGTTTCTAAGAACATGATAGAATAAAAAATAGAGGAAACAGAGAAAGTTCAGCACAGAATAAACCGTTTTTTGAAGTCTATCTCTCTCTCTCTGCCTATCGAACTCCTGATCCATCCTTCCCCTTGTCCTCCCTTTCTCTCTTTCATTATTCAATCTGATAATTAGCTATAAACGCGAAATGAAAACGTGTTTCTTCATGAGATGGCAACCTGAAAACGATTGGCATGAAAAGGGGAACGAGCTGGTTTCTGAGTGTAGTTTGGAAGAAGAGATTACCATCGATCAGGGTGGAAACATCTGGAATATTTGTGTCTTGGTTTTTTCATGGATTTCAAAGTCTTATAAATTGGCAATTTTTCGGAATTTGAAATCGACTGTTTGGTCATCATCCGATCGGATTTTTCATTTGGGTAAACTACGGAAGATTTCTGGGTTTCTTGAGTAACTCAAGATCTTCATTTCTGTAGTTAGCAAACGTTGAGCTCTTTTCGATAAGTTATTGCTCTAAGGAGATTCCTCGACTTCAGTTTTTCTCATTAGATGGTTCAAGGTATAACCATCAGACAGATTCGGACTCTTAAATAGAAACGACAGTTGCTAGTTTTCTTTGAGCTCTAGCCTCGCAGAGTTGAAAACTAGGGAATATTAGGTACCAACTTTTCCCTGGCAGATACTTTTCGAGATTAAAAATTGATTTCGCGAGAATTTGTACAATGTTTCTGTAATAAATTCGCTGTCTGTTGGCGCGCTTTTGAAGGCGCATGGAGTACCATAAAAAGATATCTCGCTGCGATTCGGTATTTTTCAGTCTAAAACGGTGCACCAAGTTTTGAGTTTTCATATATTTTTCAGATTATGCTAAGTCATGGGGAAGTATACTTTCCTATAACAACACGCGCCTTTAAAAGTGTGCCAACGTACTGCGTATTTATAGTATCAGCATGAATCTCTAAAGATGATTTTACCTTTACAAAGATTATGAGGACAGGTTCAACTGGAAAAGCCGAGGAATCTGCTAATGAGTATTTTCTCTGATGGATATTTGGCCTGAAGTTTCTCCCTAACTTTCTTTCTGAAAACAGTTAACCCCCTTCCTTTATTTTTCCAATTCGTACCTCAACCTTGCCATTCTTGGAATTAGATGCTTATCTCGACAACTCCACTTTTTTCGTTTCCAGTCATCGGACCATATTTCTTTTCTAAATACCAGTTAGTGGTTCGATACTTTCCGGTCACATGTACCCCCGGTTTCTCCTCTTCATTCCTCGCTATCTCCTTCCAGAATCTCGATGAAAAAGAAACGATTCGGAAAGTTGTCTAGATCGAAATCAGAATCGAATTCAACATAGCCTGGCAAACCGATATACAGACACAAAAAGGGAATGTTGAGAATTCCAAACATCATCGAGACGATGAAGACGTCACGAATCGTTATCACTTTGTTTGTTGAACTGCTTTGCACTGATGGATCGTCCCGTTATATCTGATGACGTCGAATTGTACCATTTGTCAAACTACAAACTGCAAACACAGTCAATACAGTATCATAAAATGAGGGTTCAATCTGTAATTGTTTCTGACGTAAATGTACTATTACTCCTTTCTCTTTCTTTTTACCAAAAAACTAAAATCAGTAATTTTTCAACCTTCAGAGTGGTTCGATGTATCGGTCAAAACCACATTTTTTAATTGATGATAGAAACCAGAATCAACCAAAAACTGATGTAATTACATCTTGTTGGTGGCGGTGTTGATTTTGAAAAACAGTTACAGTAAAAAGTAGCCAACTTTCTTCTTATTCTTTTCATTTTTTTTCCTCCTTCATCTGTACGTTTTTTTGTTTCAAGAGAGATAAATCATCCCACGCAAAGAGGGTTTTCAATCGTTTCGTGCTCAGACTGTAAAGTGACGAGAGAAACCGGCGGATTGCCGCCTACAATCCCAGATTCCAATGATTTTTCTTATCATTTTGATGTGTCATCTTTATTCGTTTCGGAGCAAGACATTTGGAAAATAATAGATATAAGAAAGGGTGAGGGGGCTGGAAAGATCTGTGATGATTTGTTGATACTTGAATTTTACGGTATTTTAAGATCATATAGGCTCAATTTTTTTCTTGTTTAATATACTTCAACTCTTCAGTAAAACCTTAAAACTTTTGGAGAATAATTTCGAAGACAGTTGGATTGGCGTCAACCTGCCATCAATGCGAAAATAGGATCCATTTCTTACCGTTACTTTGATCAAATTTATCTTGGTTTCTGTTCTAGATATCAAGAAGTGATCAACTATAAAAATACTGCTCATGTTTTCCTAAACATTTTTTCAGTTGATTACTTTTTCATATCTATTACAGAAACTGAGATAAATTTGGTCAAAGTGGCGGTACGGACTACGTAGGATTTACAGTTCTTAAAAATCTCAATCAAAACTGTTACATCAGAAACTTGTACTTTTTCGACCTTTGTTGATTTGAAGAAACCAACAGCAAAAATCAAAGAAATCAGTATAAAACCCTTTTCATGATCGTGATCTTGTTGCAAAATCATTGCGACCAGATGCACTTTGAAACCCCTCTAAACCAGTGTCCAAAACTGTGCTTCTCGACTTTTCTAGCAGCTGCAAAACCCAGATCTTTCCCCTTCTCTCAAAGTACAAGATCATGCCATTCTGTGACGCCCATCTTGTTCTGAATGGGGTCATGCTTTGCAGGGTACGACACCTCCGTGGGGGAGGTGATAACGTACTTTGGACGGAAACCGTGTCTCTTGTTCTTTAAAATCCCACTTCTTGACTCATTAGGAAATCACGTGAACTGCAAAAACTGCAAATGTGGGCCACGAATGCAACTTTTAACGAACACACACAAAAGCGCGGAGGGATAATAAGTAGGTTCTGACCTCCTCTCTTGGCTTTGGCCCGTTTACATCGATGCGATCATGTCCCAAGGTCGACCATCTCGCCATCCCATCTCTCTCACTTTTATGACTGTGCGCTCTTCTCTCGGATAGGACATTGTCGAAAACCGACTCGATTCACCGCCCACCCTTCCATCCATCCATCTCGTCGTCGTCACTTATTTCTTGTAGGCCCCAAGAATGGTTGAAAAACCATCCTCAACCGGAGACAATACCTATTTGACGAATCTTCTTCTCATTATTCTTACCTCCCTTCAAATATTCGGTTCAGTCTCTGAGTCAAAGCGACTAGAACTGTAGATCGTGATCTGAAATCAGCCCATTCAACAGGAGAGGAGCGAAAACCGGTTCTCTTTTGACCTTTATGATGTCATTCTGAGGGTGTTTTTGGTCATTCGGTTTGAGGAACACTTTTTTTTTGGGATCAAAGTTTCTGGAACCGTAGACTATGCCCAACATTTGACTCTAATTTTCCGTTATATTGGATCAGAAGCTTCCAGTAGAAACTCTGATTGCTGCAGGATCCCCCATCTGAAAACATTACTCCGTCATTTTGTGCCGTTTTTTCCTTCTCATATTCTCAAATATCAGTAAATTTCAGAAATCGAACGATGGATAACACTGGTGAAGGATCGTCCGACTCTAGTGGAACTTGGGAACGTATTTCTGACAATTCTCAGGTGAGCCCTCTCTTCCAGAACAGTCTCATTCTATTTATAGCCAATCCCTCCTCTTTCTCTAAATCTCTTTTCCAATAAAATCTCTTGTCTTGGCTCCGCCCCGCCCACACCGACAGAGCCGTCTTGAAGAAAGGCTTAAAAGACGCAGAGGATCGAAAGAATGCGGCCATTCAGCAAACTTTGTTCTCGACTTTCTTCTCCTTCTCGCTTATCTTCCGCAAAACATCTATTTTCTCCGCTTTTTTTCGGTCATACTTTCGGGTCGCCCCGGAGAGGTATACCGACGGTGATCAGAGAGAGATACAGTATCTTGAGATTAAATCACAGTTACTTCTTCTCTTTCCTTGACACGGAGGACAACTCAGGGACGACGTCGTTCTGCAAAAGGAAGAGGACCTATCTACGTATCAATCTCCTCATCTCGACCTTTCCTCTGAGTTCTCCTCCGTTTGAAATGACACGGGTCTCGATGCTTTGGATCACCCGATTTTATCTAAATGGGCATAGCCGATTTTTCTTGATGACGAAGAGAAAGGATCCGGTATTCAGAATCGTATTGTCATCGTTTTCGCAATTCTGGATTTCCGAGATGAACTGCAATGATGATTTTAGTCATATGATGATTTTAGAAATGGGATATATAAGACGGCGAAGGTCTAGAAGACGTCAACAAAAACATCAGATGTCGCCTCATCTTAGTTAGTCTAATTAGAACTCTAGTACCTTATTCAAAGTCTAATTGCTCTTGCACTTTTCTTCTTCATTTCCCAAATTCGTTGTCGCCCGAAATCAGAAAAGAATCTTCTCGATCTTTACAGTTCGCCTCCTCTCCCTCCTCCTCTTCTCCTAAAATTAGGAAAAAGTTGGTGAAAACCTAATAGGCAAGAAAAGGGATCGGTCGATTCTCGACGGTTCTTCTTCTCGTCCCTCTTTTATCTTTTACCATCTCTACCGCGCGCTCCTCGCATCCGCATGGTTCTTCTTCGCCTTCTCCTAGTTTTCTTCGTCCGGCCATCCAACGTCTTCTTATTCTTTTCTTCATTCTTCCTTCACCTCTTCCTTTTGTCATTTTCCGAGTACACGCCTCATTCACAAGTGTATGCGTATGGCTAGACGAAAAGTGGAATACATTCAATAAGTTTTCACTAAAACTTTCCGATCCTCAAATACTCTCTTAATCCTCTCTCTCTCCAAGAAACTAAGCTGAGCAATTTCAGTCTTCGGACAATATGGAATCAACAAACTGGTGGCAGAAGCAGGACGATATCGTTATTTCAGGAGTCTCGGGCCGATTTCCTAGGTATTCCTCTATATGACTTTTTTTCCAGTTCTAACTTTTTCCATTTCCAGATGCGATAACGTAAAAGAGTTTGGAGATCTGCTTCTCGCCGGAGAGGACTTGGTAACCGAAGATGATCTCAGATGGCCGCCAGGCTTCTACGATCTTCCAAAACGACACGGAAAACTGAAGGAGTTGAAGAAATTCGACGCGGGCTTCTTTCAAGTTACTCCAAAACAGGCAAATTTCATGGATCCACAAGTTCGACTTCTTCTCGAAGCATCGTGGGAGGCAATGGTTGATGCGGGTAGGTGTCTGTGTCTTCTATCTCTTCGGGAGAAAGACGGAAATCGGAAAAAGTGTGTGTCCAGCGGTGTACCGGGCAGTGGTAACCTTGAGACCGTCATGCGCGCGCACTACTGACCCCGTACAAGTAGGATGTTCCACTTTTATGATTTAGAGGGATATTGAACAAGTCAAACAATTGAAAAGGGGAGAAAGATATTATCAAACGGAGGAGGAATCGTTTAAAGTGCAAATGTTGCTAGTCTAAGGAATCTGAGGGTAGCAGACTGGGGAATCGTGTGAAAGAGGAGAGATTCATATACTCCAATATTCAATGAGAACATTTCGAAAGAGGAGGTTTTGAAGATAATGTCAGCATTTTCGAAATCTTTGAAATGTTTTGAGTGTATTGAGCAACTTTAGATATTTCTATTTCTAGTTGATAACTTTTCAATTACCCCTAGATTCGGTTGGGATCGCGTCGCTTACCCCTTTGCACTGAAAACCGCTCGTGATTATTGTCATTATGACCAGGGCTGTAGTCAGATTAGTATTGGAAACGATCAAGTAAATGAGAGGGCTCTTCAATTTTCACAAAACTGGAAAAGGAAAAACTCAGATGCAAGAAAATCCAACTTTTCAGGCATAAATCCCATTGATCTCCGCGGTTCCAAGACAGGAGTGTTCGTCGGATGCTCAGCTTCAGAAACATCCGGAGCTCTCACACAAGACCCCGAATCGGTAACGGGCTACACGTTGACGGGTTGCGTGCGTTCCATGTTCTCCAATCGTCTCTCGTACTCTCTCGACTTGCAAGGACCATCGTTTTCGGTGGATACCGCTTGCTCGTCTTCACTTTTGGCACTTCAACTGGCCGTCGACTCGATCAGACAAGGCCAATGCGACGCCGCCATCGTCGCCGGAGCTCATCTCACGTTGACTCCAACTGCAGCTCTCCAATTCTTGAGATTGGGCATGCTCACGGATAAGGGAAGCTGCCGTTCGTTCGATGATTCTGGAGATGGATATTGTCGTACTGAAGGAGTCGCCGCCATCTTCATTCAACGAAAGAAGAAGGCGCAAAGACTTTATGCAACCGTACTTCACGCAAAGTCTAACACTGATGGTGAGTTTCTTGAATCTAGATTGATTCTCGACCGCATCATTTTTCAGGATACAAGGAGCAGGGCATCACCTTCCCATCAGGAGAAAGACAAGCGCAATTGTTGCAAGAGGTCTATTCTGAGGCTGGAGTTGATCCAAACTCAGTCTACTACGTCGAATCTCACGGAACCGGAACCAAGGTCGGAGATCCACAGGAGGCAAATGCCATCTGCCAAGTTTTCTGCTCCACCCGTTCCGATTCCCTTCTCATTGGATCCGTCAAATCCAACATGGGACACGCTGAGCCAGCATCCGGAGTCATGTCTCTCACCAAGATCCTTCTCTCCATCGAACGCGGAATGATTCCACCAAATCTGCACTACAACACTCCTAACCAATACATTCCGGGACTTGTCGACGGGCGTTTGAAGGTTGTCACGGAACCAACTCCACTTCCAGGAGGTATCATCGGAGTCAACTCGTTCGGATTCGGAGGATCCAACACTCACGTCATCTTGAAGGCTGCCGATCATGTTGCTCCACCCATTACTAAGCATCCATTCACCAAGATTGTGACGTAAGTGGAACTGGGATTGAAGTCATAGAAACAAAACCTATTTTTCAGATACTGTGGAAGAACTCAAGAGGCTGTCGAGAAGATCTTCGGAGAGATTGAGAACAACAAGGATGATCTCTACCTTCAAGCCTTGCTGTCCAACCAATCCAACATGCCAGCCAATCTCCTTCCATTCCGTGGATACATGCTCTTGGACAGAGAAAACAACCAAACACCATTGAGGAACATCACCAAGGTTCCAATCACCGAGCCTCGTCCAATCTACTTCATCTACTCTGGAATGGGATCTCAATGGCCAGGAATGGCCATGGGACTTATGAAGATTCCAATCTACGATGAATCTCTTCGTGCTTCCAGCAAGACTCTTGAGGAGTACGGACTGGACGTCTACAAGATGCTCTGCAACCCAGATCCAGAGCAATACGCCAACAACACCATGAACTGCATGCTCGCCATCACTGCCATCCAAATCGCTTTGACCGATACCCTCACAGCTCTCGGAGTCTCTCCAGATGGAATCATCGGACACTCCACCGGAGAAATGGGATGTGGATATGCTGATGGAGGAATTACCCGCGAGCAGACCATGAGATTGGCTTACCATCGTGGAACCACCATCATGAAACACAAGGAGATCAAGGGAGCCATGGCTGCCGTCGGTTTGTCTTGGGAGGAAGTGAAGGCTCAAGCTCCACCAGGAGTCGTCGCTGCTTGCCACAACGGAGCAGACTCTGTCACCATTTCCGGAGATGCCGCGGGAGTAGAGCAGTTCTGTGCTCAACTCACGGAGCAAGGGAAATTCGCCAAGAAGGTCGAGACTTCCGGAATTCCATTCCACTCTCCAGCCATGCTTGCTGTCAAGCAGGAGATGATTGACTGCATGAAAACCGCTGTCCCAGAACCAAAACCAAGATCTTCCAAGTGGATCTCCACCTCCATTCCAGAGGAAGACTGGGAATCTGATTTGGCTGCTACTTGCTCTGCTGAGTACCACGTGCACAACGCCTGCTCTCCAGTTCTCTTCCACGAGGCCATCCAGAAGATCCCAGCCAACGCCGTCACCATCGAAATGGCTCCACACTCGTTGATGCAAGCCATCCTCCGTCGCTCCCTTCAGAAGACATGCAGCAACATCGGACTCATGAACAAGCCAAAGACCGAGAACGACAACGAACTCGAGCTCTTCTTGGGATCCCTCGGAAAGATCTACCAGGCCGGAGTCAACATCCAGATCTCTGAGCTCTACCCAGGAGGACAATACAAGGGACTTGTTCCAAAGGGAACTCCAATGATTGGACCAATGTGGCAATGGGATCACTCTCAAGACTGGCAAGCCATCGATGGGCGTCAGATGGTCGCTGGAGGAGGTGGCTCTATTCCAGCCTCTGCCACCTACAACATCGATCCATTCGCTTCTGACTCGAAAGAGGCTTACCTTCTTGACCACGTCATCGATGGACGTGTCCTCTACCCATTCACTGGACACATGGTTCTTGCCTGGAAGACTCTGTGCAAGCTGAAGAGTTTGGATTTCCAAAAGACTCCAGTCGTCTTCGAGAACATCAATGTCTACTCTGCTACCATTTTGACCAAGCCAAGTGAGTTCACCTATTATTCCAAACATAATTTCAATTTTCTAAATTTTTTCAGTCAAACTGGAAGTCGTCTTGACGCCAGGAAACGGATACTTCGAGATCATCTCCGATGAGCAAGTGGCTGCTTCCGGAAGAATCTACGTTCCTGAAGACAACCAACCATTCTACTACGGAAAGCTCGAGGACATCCGCACTTCGGAAATCGCTGACCGTATTGAGTTGGACACTGAGGATGCCTACAAGGAGTTCCTCCTCAGAGGATACGAATACGGACAGGCCTTCCGTGGAATCTACAAGACCTGCAACTCTGGAGAACGCGGATACTTGTACTGGACTGGAAACTGGGTCACCTTCCTGGATTCTCTCCTTCAAACTGCTCTTCTCGCAGAGAGATCCGACACCCTCCGTCTTCCAACTCGCGTTCGTCATCTTCGCATCGATCCAAACAAGCATTTGGAGCATGTTGTAGAGAGAGATGGAATCCAGGTCGTTGAACTCAGAAATGACCATTCCACCAACGGATGCATCGCTGGAGGAGTCGAGTGCTGTGATCTGAATGCTCATTCCGTGGCTAGAAGAATCCAAGTCTCTGGACAACTCTACCACGAGAAGGTCTACTTCGTGCCCCACTTCGACACCAACTGTCTCAAGGAGCAGCCAGAAACGGCGGTCACCCTCAAGGACTACACCGCTGTCATCAAGCAGACCCTCTTCAACGGATTCTCCGCTTGGAAGAGTGCCGGACTCCTGAAGAAGTTGAAGAATGGAGCCCTCATCGAGAAAGCTCTTCCTGCTCTCAAGTCTTCGTTGTCTGATGTTGTCTTGGATGACACTGTCACCCGATTCATGCACGATGGGAAGTGCACCGTGCTCCCACACTTCACCGAGCTGTTCAAGATTCAAGATTCGGAAGATTTCGAGGATCATGTCATTGGAAAGCTGAAGAGCGTCCGTGGAATTTTTGAGTTGGATCGTCTCTGGGCGGGAGCTGTTCTCAATGACCGCGTCGTGAAGAGTCTTCAAGATATCTGTATCGAAAACTCTGCTGGCCATCATGCCAAGATGGCTGCCGTCGACTTGGTCTCCACCGATCAAATCCGTCACTGCATTGAAGCCAACTCATCCCATCCACTTCTCGAGATCGACTACACTTGTATTGGAGCCAATGTTGATCATTTGGACGAGAGCACTCTTGAGATCGTCGGAGGAAAGAAGCAGAAGATCGTTCTCGATGAGACCTTCACTGGACATGGAGAAGTCAAGAACTTGGACTACGTTCTCTTGGACAAGGTCCTCAACAAGAAGGCTGATCCAGTCGCTTTCATCGAAGCATGCAAGCACTTGATCCGTGACGATGGATTCTTGTTGGTCGTTGAAGTCACCGGACAGTATGAAATCGCTCTTGCAATTGAAGCTCTTCTCGGAAACGAGTTGACTGGAGATTCCGGACGTCAATACTCCCAGTTCTTCACCCATGAGCAACTCTTGAAGATGTTCGAGTCCACTGGATTCAAGATCTGTAACTACCAATCGGACCCAGCTATGATGACCACCACCTACGCCATCCGTCGTATCGCCTCCGTTCCACGTGACCCAGCATTCATCAATGTTGACGACATCAAGGAGTTCTCATGGATCGAGCCACTCCAGAAGACTGCCGAGGAGAGATTGAACGAGCCAGATTCCAAGACCATCTGGCTTGTCAGTAACGAGTGCCGCAACAATGGAGTTGTTGGACTTGCTCTTTGCTTTGTTGAGGAGAATCTGAAGTCCAACAGATTCCGTTCCGCTTTCGACATGTCTGCCACCAAGGCTATTCGTGATGGACCAGCTGTCTGGAACATTGGAGATGAGGAGACCAAGAAGATCATTGACCTCGATCTCCATGCCAACGACTACATGGATGGACAATGGGGATCGATGCGCCACATCGTTGTGAAGGATGAGGATGCCCACGTCTACAAGGACTGTGAGCACGCTTTCATCAACACTCTCACTCGTGGAGACGTCTCTTCCCTCACCTGGTTCGAGTCTCCAAACCAATACTTCGAGTCGATGGCCAAGACCAAGTCGTCGCAAGAGTTGTGCTCTGTCTACTATGCTCCAATCAACTTCCGTGACATCATGCTTGCCTACGGACGTCTTCCACCAGATGCCATCCCAGGAAACTTTGCCGATCGTGAATGCCTTCTCGGAATGGAGTTCTCCGGACGTCTCAAGGATGGAACCCGTTTGATGGGAATCCTTCCAGCTCAGGCTCTTGCCACAACCGTCATGGTTGACAGAGACTACGCTTGGGAGGTTCCAACCAACTGGACTCTTGCCGAGGCTGCTACTGTTCCAGTCGTCTACACCACTGCTTACTATGCTCTGGTCAGACGTGGACAGATGAAGAAGGGAGACAAGGTGCTGATTCACGGAGGAGCTGGAGGAGTCGGACAAGCCGCTATCGCCATCGCTTTGGCAGCCGGATGCGAAGTCTTCACCACCGTCGGATCTGCTGAGAAGCGTGAATTCTTGAAGAATCTCTTCCCACAACTTCAAGAGCATCACTTCGCCAACTCTCGTTCCGCCGACTTCGAGTTGCACATCCGCCAACACACGAAGGGACGTGGAGTCAACATCGTTCTCAACTCTCTTGCTAATGAGATGCTCCAAGCTTCTCTCAGATGCTTGGCTCGTCACGGACGCTTCCTGGAGATCGGAAAGGTCGACTTGTCTCAGAACTCTTCCCTCGGAATGGCCAAGCTTCTGGATAACGTCTCCGTCCACGGAATCCTTCTCGACTCTATCATGGACCCAACTGTTGGAGATTTGGACGAGTGGAAGGAGATCGCCAGACTTCTGGAGCAAGGAATTAAGAGCGGCGTCGTCAAGCCACTTCACTACCACTCCTTCCCAGCTGACAAGGCTGAAGAGGCTTTCCGTTTCATGTCTGCTGGAAAGCACATCGGAAAGGTCACCATGGAGATTCGTCCGGAAGAAGACACCAAGGTTTGCCCACCATCGAGAATCACCGTTCGTGCCATCTGCCGTACTCTCTGCCATCCACAACACGTCTACCTGATCACCGGAGGACTTGGAGGATTCGGACTCGAGTTGGCTCAATGGCTCATCAACCGTGGAGCTCGCAAGCTTGTGCTCACCTCAAGAACCGGAATCCGTACTGGATACCAAGCAAGATGCGTGCACTTCTGGAGAAGAACTGGAGTCTCCATTCTGGTCTCCACTTTGAATATCGCCAAGAAGTCGGATGCTGTCGAGCTCATGAAACAATGCACCGCCATGGGTCCATTGGGAGGAGTCTTCCATTTGGCCATGGTTCTCCGTGATTGCCTCTTCGAGAACCAGAACATCCAGAACTTCAAGGATGCCGCTGAAGCCAAGTACTATGGAACCATCAACTTGGATTATGCTACTCGTGATCACGCCGACAAAGAGTTCCTCAAGTGGTGAGTTGAAATTATCAACATCTGTGAATACAAAGTCAAAACATATTTTAGGTTCGTCGTGTTCTCTTCCATCACTTCGGGACGTGGAAATGCTGGACAGACCAACTACGGATGGTCGAACTCTTGCATGGAGAGAATGATCGATCAACGTCGTGCTGACGGATTCCCAGGAATCGCCATTCAATGGGGAGCCATCGGAGACGTCGGAGTCATTCTTGAGAATATGGGAGACAACAACACCGTCGTCGGAGGAACTCTTCCCCAGAGAATGCCGTCTTGCCTCTCTTCCCTCGACAACTTCTTGTCCTGGAACCATCCAATCGTTTCTTCCTTCATCAAGGCTGACTTGGGAGCCAAGAAGAGTGCCGGAGGTGGCAATTTGATGCAAACCATCGCCCATATCCTTGGAGTCAACGACATCTCTCAATTGAACCCTGATGCCAACCTCGGAGACTTGGGACTCGATTCTTTGATGGGAGTGGAGATCAAGCAGGCTCTCGAGAGAGACTACGATATCGTTCTCTCTATGAAGGACATCCGTACTCTTACACTCAACAAGCTCCAACAGCTTGCTGAGCAAGGAGGAACCGGAGGAACTGCTCTGCAAGTCAACGAGTTGGAGATGAAGAAGGACGGAGAGCGTGATGCCGAGTTGAACACCGTTGAGATGCTCGAGAAGCAGATGAACCAACTGTTCAAGATGAGAGTCGACGTCAACGACTTGGACCCACAGGATATCATCGTGAAGGCCAACAAGGTTGAGGAGGGACCAATCACCTTCTTCGTTCACTCGATCGAAGGAATTGCCACTCCACTCAAGAAGGTCATGTCCAAGTGCGAATTCCCAGTTTACTGCTTCCAATCCACCAAGAACGTTCCCCAAACTTCCATCGAAGATGTGGCCAAGTGCTACATCCGTGAGATGAAGAAGGTTCAACCATCCGGACCATACAGGATCATCGGATACTCCTACGGAGCCTGCATCGGATTCGAGATGGCTTGCATGCTTCAAAAATCCGACGGAGAAGACGCTGTTGAGAAGCTGGTCCTTCTCGACGGTTCCCATCTCTACATGCAGACATACCGTAATGTCTACCGTATGGCCTTCGGAGTCACCGGAGACACCCTGGTCAACAATCCACTCTTCGAATCCGAGATCATGTGTGCTATGACTCTCCGCTTCGCCAATGTGGACTACAAGAAGTTCCGTGTCGAACTTCTCCAACAGCCAGGATTCACGGCCCGTGTGCATAAGGTCGTGGACACTGTCATGACGACCGGTCTCTTCAAGTCGCCAGAGACCGTCGCATTCGCCTGCATGGCAATGCATTCCAAGTTCATCATGGCTGACAAGTGAGTTTCTTTATCATCCGAGAATCGAATTCAACAAATTGAAATTTCAGGTACAAGCCAGAGAGAAAGTTCAATGGACACATCACACTGATCAGAGCTGAGCAAGGAGCTGCCCGCGAGGAGGATGTCGGAAGAGATTATGGAATCAGTCAGGTTTCTGATGATTCTGATGTAAGTTGACCATTTTTAACCTCAATATTTCAATCGATTCATTTTCAGGTGCACGTTGTCGAAGGAGACCACGATACTTTCGTTCAAGGAAAGTCATCGGCCAAGACAGTCAGCATCATCAACTCCATCATCTTGAACAAGTAGATCCCCCATCCATAATCTCACACCCTCATTTCTCTCTCCAATGTTTTAATTTTGTTGGCTTTATAACTTTTCGACTTTCAAACTGTTATATTATCTTTTCCCCCTTTCTCTAGAACTTTTTCCTTTCTCCATGCGTGTCACCAATCTTGCTCTTTGCTCAGAAAACTATCTTTAGTGTGTGTGTTTCATGTATTTCTATCAATTGAGTGTTAGTTTTTGAAATGAACCTTCTAGGACTGCCCACCCTAGTTTCTTCACCAGAATTCTATCTTTTCATTTGACTAGAAATCCCCCCTTCTCTCTTCGATCTGTTTTTTGTACTTTTTCCACTTCCTCTTCACAGGTCTCTTTCTCCCTCTCCCCAGTGCCATGCCGTTACGGTTAAGTAGGTTACTGATTCTTTTCCCCCAACAACAACAACCAACTTTCTCTTTTTTTTTAAACTTTTCTTTCTCGAATTCTCTTTTTCTGTTTCTTAAAAACTCAAGCTTCCCGCGGAACCAATTCACATTATTGCCCATTTCCTTTTTCTTTGTTGTGTTCTCAATGTTTCTCTTTTCTTTTCTCTGCTTTCAAATTTCTATTGAGCTGAATAAATTTAACTGAAATTCAACTGGTTCACAATCCAACACTATAACAGATAACTGGACAATTTGGATGTCCATTTCGACGTTGTGCCGGTTCCAGATCATTCATCAAGAGTTGAAGCTCCGCCTTTTGCGTAGAAAACTGAAAAAATGCTGAAATAGTTGAGAAAATTCTCAGAATCCCACCCGTGGCCCAGCTTCTGCAATGCGTCCGAGAATATTGAGGTCCAAATACAGTTTATACTGCCACGTGTTTTCTCTGAGCAACTCAGCCGCAGTTGTTGCTGCTTTCTCCTTCAATCTAACATCGTTCCATTGAAGAAGTGCTGGAAGATGATGAGTGATTCCGAGGGAAACCAGGAGACCTCTTTGGAATTCATCGGCGGTCGCAAGCAGATTTCCAACGATCCAAAGAGACTCCTTTTTCAGACGCTCTTCTTTAGAGTTGATTCCACTCAAAAGCCAGGAGTAGAACTTCTCCGGCTTGTCGAGAATGTAATCCACGTGACGTGGAGCACCTGCGACAATGTTCGATATGATCCATGCAGCTTCACTATGATATTCAGCAGATGACATTGCGATATTCTTAAAAATTAAATAATACTAACATCAATGTTAAAATTCACCATAACAGTTCTGAAGTTGGGATGTTCCAGAAGTTGATCGGTTTGATTATCGTTCCCAACAACAACATTGCCAAGAAGACGTAGAGCCGCAGAATGACATGGTTTTTCATTTTCATCAAGGAAGAGCAAAAGGACGTGTTCAATGAGAAGAGGTTGTGAGAGGAGCATATCAATCTGAAGGATTCGAAATCTGGAGCATTTTTCAAAGTTCCACTTACTCGAGTAGTATCTTGGGCACTGTCAACCAAGTTTGCAAGAGTCCACAAAATCATGGAACCGCATTTCATCTTCTGAATTGTTGCAGTATCCAGAAGAATGTTCGAGAATCCACGAATCAAAGATCTAGAAACTGGAGATGTCATTGTTGCTCTTCCCCCGGACAGAATGTTATTGATGCACCAAATAAGATGACGATACTCGTTTTCGTCAAGGCCTTCTGGATTTTGCAGCAGTTTTGAGAGAATCTGAATGGAACTTTTAGGGTGTAAATAAGGTTATTAGATATCACCTTTAGCAGTTTTGGTTTTCGGCACATCATTTTACACAATGAGCAATCGGCAGCAATATTTGCAATTGCCCAAATCGTTTGATTTGAGAGACGACGATTTGGAGAACGAAGAAGTTGGGTGAGAGTGTCGATGACATTCTGAAGACAACGTTCTTACCTATTTGAAGACATTTCTGGAACAAACCGATTGGACGAAGAGATGAGTAACTTCTTGACTGATACAGCACATATTGGTTATAATCCATACCGCATTCACCTCTCCATCAAAATCCAAAATTTGACTACGGAGTGCATTCAGAACTCCGTTTTTCTGAAATACTGTCTTATAAAATAGAATCGAAAAAATCATAACTAAATCAGTAATAGTGTCACACCCTTATACCTCAATTTCCCGGATTATCCCGGTTCACATTAGGTAGTCAAAAAAGTTGTTAACTAATAGAATGTTGGACATAATAAGAGCTGCATTTTATTAATTGACAACTTTTTGTAATTCTAAATGCGAACCGAGATAGCTGGGCTGGGAGTGAGGCAAGGGAATAGGACACAGGTTCTGCAGAATGTGTGCCTGATTCACATACGATTCTCGGATAGAACTGCTCTCGAATAACAATATGTGATGCTTCGTGACCATTGGCAAACGTTTTTCGGAAGAAATGTAGAGCAGTGGATAATTGAATACGACAAGATGATTCTAGCATGGCGACAAACATGGATGCGTCGATTGCGGAAGATGCTGGCGGGTCCACCGATTCATTCTTCACTTTTCGTGTCGATTTCACCATGATATTCGAAGTAATGTGAGGATTAGATCCAAGATCCACGCATCGAAAATTCGGAATCCACATTCTAAAACGTGTTAGGTTCATTTTTTTGTGAGCAACACAGTTCAGTTCTGTTAACATATTCTGCAATGGATGACTCAGAAGAAGACAAGATTTATCAAAAACAAGGAGACAAAAAAACAGTAGAACAATTAAAATCTTTAATAAAGACGATATGGAATGAATCATGGGTAAGAGCTTCATATATGCTGTAAAATCTGCAATAGCGGTGGTATCAATCAGCCTTCATTCAATTTCTCTATTGACAACTTTTTGGAAAATTTCTAACTCCTGAGATAATTCTTCTTCGATTCTTCTTTTTCACTTTCAGAATCGCTCCTACATCCCCGTATTCCTCTTCGTAGCATTTATCCTTATGGTCAACGCAGTCCACATTTATAGACAAAAGTATGATGGAGAACGAATATTCAAGGAGACCCGCTTCAATTTGACTACTCATTTCGATGAAGGTTTCTTTTTTTTCCACACTGCCTAATTTTCTTGTGAATTATATGTTCAGGAAGGTTCACTAATCTCTGCGGTTGGATAATTGCTAAATTTGGATACCATTTGAGTGAGACTTTTTCAAATTACTCGTTTTAAATTATGCTCTCAGATCGAACATGCTCCGGACATACACTTTATCATCGTCGTCACAGATATGGTTGTTTCTTGAGTGAGTGTGGAGATCCGAAGAGAATATCGTGCAGAAGGCACGAGAATGGATGGATTTCCAAAGATGTAGTCAGATGTCCGGACCCATCCAGAATCCGTCATTTTTGTTGTCGACCACAATCCCGTCTTTGTACTTGGCAAGGAGTATGGTCATCAGTGAGGTCACTCCAGGACGTAGATTGCCGTTTTGAGCCTGATTCCGGTTGTGGAAAGTTGATTTGTAATGTCGGTGGAAATCTTGTTGATAGCATGGTAACATAAGCTATTCAGAATGGAGAGCATCAAATAGTCAGAGATAAAAGAGGCAGATGTCAGAAGATTTACATTAACGGGAAGCTCGGAAGTGCTAAATGTGGTCAAATAGATTTTGCCGACGAATCTGATACTTGGTTTAAGAAAGTGTGAGCTATTCAAAAGACAGAGCCACCGCATACTTAAAACTTTCAGAGATGCCTATTCAACTTTGGATTATCAAATAATTTCATTTACGCAGAAAGATGAGCTTCAGTCCTATTAAACCGGTTGATGTGTTTTTTTTTTCTCGATAATCATTATGAAAGTTGATGATTTTCTTTTGGAATGAGATATTTTATTAATAAAATCAGATCAAACTTAGAGTTGCAGAGATTGAGTAATTAAACAGTACTGTGCCCGAACGTTTTCACAAGAGCCGACTCTCTGTTGTCCATTCCATC
The DNA here is from genome assembly GCA_900536305.3 of Caenorhabditis sp. 40 LS-2015. Taxonomy (NCBI): domain Eukaryota; kingdom Metazoa; phylum Nematoda; class Chromadorea; order Rhabditida; family Rhabditidae; genus Caenorhabditis; species Caenorhabditis tribulationis. The sequence continues at coordinate 140,387 of LR546417.1, forward strand.
CGAAGCTGTATAAGCGAGAAGTAGAGAGTTTGGATGCCATGCCACTGAATATGTTTCACCCGTATGTTTGATCTCGTAGCAGCGAGATCCATCGGGAACGTAGGCGATGTCGATTGAATGATCTTCAGAGCCAGAAGCGAGTAGTTGACCGTTACATGAGAACGAGACGGTTCGAATTCCATAGTCATGTCTGAGAAATTTAGATTCACCGAGAAAACTAATGAAGCTAACCTCGGAATAACTTTCTCACAAATCAGTTCATCGAGATCCCAAAGTGAACATGATGCATCAGATGCTCCAACAGCAAGTTTTTGACCGTCTTTAGAAATGGAGAGTGCAAGGCAATCTACTTGTTGCGAATGAGCTTGAATCGAGGTTATTGGTTCAAGAGCACCGCCAGTAAACTTCAGGATTTCGACCTTTCCTCCTGATTCGGCTACGAACACGTGATTCGATAAAGGATGAAATGTGAGCTCGTGTGAGAATGATTTCATGTCATGTGTCTGAATAAAGTTAATGATTCTGATAGTGAGTGAATATACCGTATACTTACATTGACTACTTTGAAGTTTCTGACATCTACAGTGTTCACACGATTATCTTTGTCTAGAAATATGAAGTATTGATCGCAAGGTGACCAAGAAATGAAGAAATTTCCAACTGAAATTCACACTATAACCATGTTCAGGATGTTTTTCCCACCTTTGTTGGTAATCCGATGTGTTGGTTTGCTCTGCCTGATATCCCATACACAGATATTGCGATCTGCACTTGCCGAAGCGAACAGATTTGGTTGTTTCTCACTGCAAGCAACTTGTTCAACAGATGCCGTGTGACTGGAGCCGACCCAAGAAAACCGAAGTCTTCCTCCATCCACATTCGCAACGCTGACTTTTTTGTCGAAGGCTCCGCAGACAAGTTTGGTCCCGTCACAATTGAAAGCCACTGATTGACATTGTTGGACCTGGATATATATTTTGAGATTTTCATAAAATCTGTGAACTCTCACTTTCATATCTGTTGTTCGAATTCTTTTGTACTTTTCAAAGTATGCCGTTGCGTCTGTCTGTGTTTGAAGCCGGGCACACCGACGATCTCTCGAAGCCACGGTCATCTGAATATCCGGATGAAGCATGAAGAAGAACCATCGAAGACGAAGAAACATTGAAATATCGTTTGAGGCACATTAACCCTTCAGATAGGACAAAAAGGAAAGTACGCGAGAATTGTTTCATAGATATACAGGAACCCGTGGGGACAAGAGAGATAAATTAAATAAAAATAATCATTGAATCGATGATTATTGTAAGGCTTTGGTGAACGCTCTGGAAATCGACATTTCAACGTCGGTGGAAGGTGCTGGTAACCGGTTATAAGCACGGGTGCCGAACTTAATCAGACCATTAGCCTCTTCTGTAAAGAATATGTTTTATACTAGCTCTATAGAATGACGATTTACCTGGACACGCATCAACAAACTGTGGAAGTAACATAATTGCGTATTGAGAAATTTGATAATTGGAGTGACAAAGAGCAACACGATAGGCGTCCAGTAGCACTCGGCGGGGCTGAAAAGGAGCACCATTTTATCTTTTTTGAGTCTTTCGAATGCTCACACTTTGTGGATTGGAAAGAATCGTCAAGCAAACTGTGAACGCAGCTTTTCGTATCGACGCTGTTTTATGAGTGAGAAGTTGTGCCACGAATTTCGGCGCTTTGGAGCATCTTTCAGGGCCGTTTCTCTGCACATTTCGAATAAGATCAAGGAGTTCTCGGTCTTGAAACGAATGTGATTGCTCATACTCGGAAATCAATTTCGACATCGGATCACTAAAAAGTTGTTGTATTTACTCCATAAAATTCAATCATTTCGGAAGAACTCACTTCTGCATATGGGACTCTGTTGGTAAAAACCGTTGATGGCTGACAACTCTTCCTACTCGCTCGTCAATATCACCCATTGAATCTGAAATTTTGCGAAACCAAATAGGAAATTCTAAAATCCAAGTTTTTTTTTTCAATTTGAAAAATCTCGCAAGCATTGAAAACGTTGAGATGTGTGCATTTGCGCGTTGAGGTGTTTGCGACCGAGAATAAATTTATCAGCGGGTGCTTTGAAAAGGATATCGCATTTCTCTATTTTATCGTTTGAGCTCAAATCTAATTTCTAAATATTCATATAGGGGACTGTTTTCCGAAGTAATGGACGAAGACGCTCCGATGGATCTGGCTGATGACCGCTTCGATGACCAGTGCATCCAAGACGAGCCTCTCGAGGACGGTGAATCCTTTTGTAAGTTAACAATTCATTTTTTCACGCCTGATATTTTTTCCAGACGATGCTGATGGATACCTGGAGTGCGAAGAAGATGAAGAAGAGGTTGTGCCAACATCAGAAAACTTTCGAGTTGAAAGTCGATACAAACCAAGTCAACACACTCCAAGAGAGTTACCAACTATTCGAGAGGAAAGTACTAGTTCTCGCATCAACACTCGTCCTCCAAGTGTTATGAGTGATAAATCGAATGACATCTCCAATCAATTCGGGTTTCAAGACGCAGGTGAGTCACAAGCCTTCCCGGAAACTTAAAGTTGTGAAGTTCAGGTCGAGCAATTGATCAGTATACTGATCAGTTTTTCTCTGATGGGAATAGAGCCGAACGATTGTTTCCGGAAGCTGATTTGGTCAACAAAGGAATGTCACCAGCCAGAGACAAACACAATTCGTGGGAGCCATCAGTGTGCCATTATGAAAAGCAGCCAACCCCAGAAGTTCATAACAACTCACCCGGTCTCATATTCGGAAATTTGAATTCCAAGAAGGAAACTTCGAAGAAACAAGAAAATGTCAGGACAGGGAAAATGCTTCCAGATAAAGTGAATAATGAGAATGAGATGATCAGTCGGAGGCTGTCACCAGAGAGAAACACATTTGTAACATCTCCGATGAATTCAACCAAGTTTTTGGAAGAGAAAACAAGCACACCTAAAAGACGTATGTGAAGTAATCTGAACTTTTTAAATGAAATGATTCCGTTTTATAGCAGGAGGAAACCGCATCGGAGCACGCCTTCCAAACTTTGAATACTCAACGATTTACGATATCAGCCCTCAACGTTGTTCCGGAACTCCAAAAAACACTTACCAAACTCGCCATCCGACGAATCCCATCACCCCAAACACTGCGAGCTCCTCTGACACGATCCTTTCGAATAGAACAGTTGGTGACACTACTGTCTTGAATGTACTGAGCGGGAATTTCGACAATGATCTGATGGCTGCCCTTGAAAATGCACGCAAGAAAAGAGAGAAGCCACTTGCGAAGCCGGATTTCAGATTGTGAGTTTATCTTTCTTTTACAGTTTAGTAAGAGTTTTCTTCAGAAATCAGTCTCGTTTGAAGCCGTCCACCTCTCAGCGACCGAAGCTCACCGATAATGCATCGTTGACCTCAACGAATTCGACATCTCTGCATCGCAGAGCTACGGAATCGCAGCGTAACAATTCGAATGCGACAGATTTGACAAACTCGAACACAACGAACATGACGAGCACTAGCAGAATATCAACTGCGAAGTCTGATTTCACTCGCTCTTCTCGTCAAAGGGGAGGGTTTTCGGATTCATCTGTGAGCACTGTAATCCCCGTGAACTCGACGACAGCAAGAGATGGACGGGATTCTGTGAGCTCGATGCGCACTGTTTCCCGTGCCTCTTCTACCATGACGATAGGAGGAAATGCGGCTCACACGATGCCAGGGACTTTCAAACCCTTACGGATACATACTAGCCGACTCGCTTTTGGCTATGTTCCAACAGGAGAAACTTTGACGATGCAGTTGGAAGTGGAGAACGTGTCTGATCGATCCTGCCAAGTGCATGCCTCTTTCGACAGAAATTCGACAAAACCATACTTTCAACTATTGGATAATGAAACGACAATGGTTGATCCGAAGAAATCTATGAAAATTCGCGTTGCTTTCACTCCAACATCTCTTGGACGTTATTCAATTTACCTGAAAATCGAAGTTCCAACGCAAAACTTCACTCAAATGGTATGTAAGAAGTGCTATTTATTAAAAGCTCAGCATACCAATACTTTTACAGGTTTCCGTTTGGGGATTCGGAGGAATTTCAAAAATCGCTCCTATCCCTGCTCAAGATCTTCGTCCCACTTCTAACTCATCTGAGTTTGCAATGTACTCGTTCGACATGCGTCGTATTTCGTTCAGACTCGGAAACAGTGGGACTAGGTGAGATGAATCTGAACACCCCGTCTTTTATATTAACTTTTCAGAAGCGGTTTCGCCCTTTTGGCAGTCTACGATTCGTCAATGCGACCTGTTCCAAGCGATTATGTTCGCTTTAGCCCATCTCAAGGCGTTGTCATTGGTAGAAACTCCGAAAAGCGGATTGAAGTTCGAATCGATTCTTCGTATATCGAACATTACGATGAATTCGCGACTCGCAGAGCCTCTTCTGCAATGTCGACTGTTTCCAATGCTACTTCTATGGCTTCACTTCGACGACGTGGGATCCCTGGAACCGATTTCGTGATTCAAGTAGCTTGGGGCGTTGAAGGAATCAGAGAGCGACTTCGAATGTGAGTGCTCGAATACTCTTCACTAACATTGCCCCATTGTTTTCAGGCTCGAAGCTCAAAACAAGTGTCTTAAACAAATAGATGGACTAGACTTTACTTCCCACGCATTCACCGATGAAAAACCTGATGTTTATCCACCGCCGAGCGGCTTCCCGAAGATTTCCAACGAGGATGCCGATCTTTTCGCCTCCTCGTACAATAGCTTCTACATTAACATCTTCCCGTCACCATCTGGGCTCAATGCTTTCCGCGCGGCTACGGTTATTTCGACTGCTACTAACAATGATGCCACACTTTTGGAGACATCTGCTTTCCGACACAACACGTTCGTCAATGACGTCACCGTGGTTCAACGGCCAAAAAAGAGGATGTAGTGATCCTGTCAAGACAATTCATTTTTCTGTATAAAACATCCCGGCAATTTTTCCGCTTCCTATTTAGTATGCTCAGCTTCCTTTCTCCTTCGATAGTTTCGCCCTCATTGTGAAATGAAGACCACAAAATTATTGAAATTTGCAAATAATTTATGTTGTAAAATACTGGTTGTTAGGTAGATTTACTAGATGATTCTGCCATTTCTGCATCTGCATTGTTCTCAGCTTCTTGGTCTTTCTCATTTTCGGTGTCCTTCTGCTCGTTTTCAGCTTCCTCATCCGATTCATCTGCTCCTTGACCCTCCGCATCTGGCATCATGCACAAACGATGACGCTTTCGAAGATAGAACTGCCACTGAAGAACAATCTGGTCTTCGACGAATTTCGCACTTGGACCTGAAAAAAAAGTTTGCGAACAATCACCAGAAGAAATGAATACCGTATGCCATCGCATCCCGGAACTGCTGACTTTGCAGCGCTTCGAGCATGTGCAAGCATTGTGGGAATTTCAAGCATCTTGCGTACAGCGGGTTTTTCCAGTAAAGCAGATATTTCAGATAGTTGACGAAGTACTCTTCCTTGAAATAGCCACGCTGTGCAAGGACTGAAACACAATTAAAATGAACATTGAAACGAAAAAAGATTACCTTACAGTTGAGATAGTTCGGATTAGCGAGCGCTTGAACGAACTCGCACTCCACCTCGAATCTCGTTTTTTCGCTTTCTGAAGTCTCCATTTGGTGTTCCTGTAGAATTGAAACATTCGTTAAAGAAAACCAAACGAAATTAATTAAAACCAGAGGGGCACGCCCCTCTGGGGCCCTTCGGGCCAACGTAATTTTTGGACATGTGTGAATTAATTCCGTGAACTCGTCACTCTCCCCTCTCAGAACTGATTAATACTAAAGTGAGGTTTTTGAGCCCTCCCGACCTCATTTCTCAACAAATCAAAAATCGAAAAAAACGGGCATCATTAAGACCCAAATTCTGATGACCTGTGAGAATTTCAGAAAATTCGGTCCAGTGGGGACTTCGCTAGGGCGGGAGACCCACACACAAACAGACACACAGACGGAATTTTGCGTTTGTTAATAGTAAAGATATCGAAACGGGTGCTAAAACCGATAGTTTTAAGAATTTTCAAGCTGTTAACAAAAACTTCATTATGAGATCAGAACATAAACCTAGAGAAGTGAAAAATTGAAATCTAGAGCTGAACGCTCGGTCTGATAAGTTTAAAACGAGATATGTTGAATTCACAGAGTAAAAAGTATGATGATTCAAAGATTCAATTGACACCAGAGTCCGAAGTTGAATCGATTGTATAGTGGCTCATGGGTGGGGTGGTAGAAACAACGACACGCTTGACAACGTCATCCACGGTCTGAATATAAATAAGATATATTGATTATTTTCAACTAATCTTACATCTTGGAGTTTCCTTTTGGCCGCGACCTTTGCAGCTGAACGTTTATCAGTAGCCGCCAAAATGTTGGTTGTATCAATATTCATGCCGTTCTGAAAATATTGTGCTTTTGGTGAATGATGAGTGTCGTCCCTTACATTCAATACACGGGCAATAGAGCTCGGTGTAACAGCAATTGAGCTGCTTGGCATCGGTGGTCTCTGTAGGGCGTTCACAGCCACAGCTTCCTCTTCGTTTGCACGGTCTTCCGAGAAGCAGAGAGCGAGTCGTTTGGTTTCATCGGCGGTAGACTCTCTTGTCATTTGGAGACGCATTGGTTCGAGCAGGATTGTGCGCATGCGGGCCTAAATCCAGTAGATTTGAAATTTTAAATGGGAAGCAGAAAACTGACATAAAACTCTGCATACTCCGTGCTGCTGGTAATTTCTTCGGAGAGGTTGATATTCATTCGTCGTTGTTCATCCAGTTTTTCTCGTTCCGCATTTGTGAATGACGGTTGCTGATCGAGTGCAATATCAACGGGGTAGAAATGTTCAGCAGCAAGACGATTCAATCCGGCACGCGCTTTTTGAAGCATGGTGGCGAACTCTACGGAAGTGGATGTTGGTGGAAGAGTGGCTTTCGGTGGACAATGCACGTCAACGGACTCGCAATTCTTTGACTCGATGCGATGAATCCAGTCAGCTACTTCGGATGATTTCTCGAGTACCATCTGAATTTATTAAAAATTCAGTCAGATAAGCTGAAACAAAATACCTTCTCAGCGAATTTCCTAGCATTCCTCGAGGCGTTGAAGCGATGATCTGTCCAGAACTTTTTGCCCCACTCAATCATATCATGATGGCGGATCGAAGTGCAGAGTGACTCCACAGTGCTCATCCGTTTCTCATCTTCGGTATCCTCTGGATTGAAGGGTGCCAACGTTTCTGGGTCGATTTTGATTTTTACTGGGCGAACACGGCATCCGATTTGATCGACGTTCTAAATAACTAATTTATTGATACTCGGTAAAAATGATTCGCCAACCTTGCTGTACTGTCTTGATTTATAATAACGAGACATGGTTTTGCTTTTCTCGATCATGTATCGAATGTCACTGAAAATAAGGAAAAAATTTGAAGAAAAAAAAATTGTTTTTTCCAATGAAAAACTCACACTTCATTGAGACGAAGAGTCGAAAGGATTTCGCTGGATTGCAATTCCCTGTCAGCATCTTCCATATTTTTATGCTTCTTGATAATCGAATTGATGTGACTTTCAATGGTTTTGTAGCCTGGCTTAGTCTTAAGGACACGGATACGAGCTGCGGCCTGAAAAAAAAACATTGAATTTGAACATTTTCTAATTTAAAGTTTTAAATTTTAATCTCACCGGTATTTCGAGGTCGTTTATTCTTCTGTAGAACTCTTCTGGCGTTTCATCAACCCCCGGAGTATCTTTCGCAAGTTTCTCGTAAATCTAAAAACAAATTTCAATCGTGTGGTTCAGAGACCAGGTAACCTCTTTCATGAGCTCGTTCGGCACCTTTTTGGCTTCCTCTTTATCTTCTTCGCATAGTTCATCCTCCTCTGGATCTCGTCTACCGGATTTCATTGCGTCTATAGCATTGCAGAAGCCAGCGGCAAGCTGAAAATTAAGAGACTCCAACATTGTTTTTTTATTAACCACTCACTCTAAGCTTCGCAGCAATCAGTTGTAAATATCTTCTTCTCAATTGTTTCGGAGTCTTCTTTGGCAGAAGTATTTGACATTTGGCCCAGTTGCCTTTTCCAAAAACTTTAACGGCATACAGCAATTTTTCGTCTTCAACCAATGTGAAACGTTCGTTGACGTGAGCGGATCGATTCAAAACGTTCATCCATCTCTCTCTGCACTGCGAATCGTTTCTGTTTTGAACTGCTGAAGCAACTTTCGCCCAGTCTTTGGCTCCGTAGCGAGACACCGCACTTATGAGTAACTGAAACAAATCACAATCGTCCTCAATCGATCACCAAAATGACTAACCATATCTTCTTGATCTGTCCAACGTCCGTGTTTTACGGTTGAATCGAGAGTATGCGAGAAACGAGTTCGAACTTGTTGGCGAGTTCTTCCTGGCATGAATTGGGCAACTTTGTCCCATTGAATGTGTCCATTGATTGATGTTAGCTTCGTAAGAGCGATCAGCTTTGTATCCTCGTCATGAGTCCACTCTCTGAAAATCGTTTCTTGGTTAATAAGTCAAAGCCAAGTATATGTCGGAAACGAAAAAAGGAAAGTCCTGGTCAACTCACTTGGAATGCTGACAAACTTCAGTCTTGTATTTCTCCATGCATTGATATGATGTACGACTGGTGTTTAGATTGAGCGCGAGCGTTTGCCACGATACAAAATTTGGGCTCTCTCTAAGATATTTCAGTTTTTCTACTTCTTCGGCAGTCCATGGATCTTTATTCCATTTCGGGTTTAACTCGTTACACCATTTTGACTTCACTGCCCACTCTGTTCGCGTTCCTTTGAACTGAAAGCAAAAAGTTCGCATAAGAATCTAATTCACAATTTTTACATCGACGTTTGCCACAGCGTTCCATGGAACAACCGAGTAATCCGCCGACGCCGTCAAAACGTCTTCTTCGTCTTTTCCTTTAATATAAGTGATTTTCCTCATCACATCTTCTAACTCCATGGTCCATTGACGTCTTTCGTTATTTGTAGTAGTGATATCAGCGTTTTTCAATTTCGAAACAATGATATCTCTTCGCGAGCACATTGGCTGAACCTGGTGAGCCACCATTGCTTCCTTAACAGCAGTACGAAGAGTTTTGATTTCGGACAAAGTCCACTTCTTCTCTTCTTTCATCAATGGATCGAACCACTTCAACTCCTGCTTCTCACGTGCTTCAGTACTCATCGGTGGGCACATGTTGTTCTCGTCTTTGAAATATGGTGGCATATAAAGATGCACTGGGACCTTGCGTTTTGCAACATCAGCACGAGTGTATTTCCGATGCTCTTCTTTCAGTTGATTTTGTCTCTCACGATTATCAGCTAATTGCTTATCCACGAGAGCAAGAGACGAATCGATGATTTCTGAATACGTTTCATTGTAGAGCAGGAGATCTTCCAAGTTGCTACACTCTATTCGTTGACCGGAAAGCGCTTCTTCGTCCAGCTGAAAAAAAGTTCACTTTTCGAAGAGTTATTTCAATGCAATTGACGCTGGAATCGGAAACTCACCGTGAGCAAACCCGGTGGAAACAATGGAGCGCTGCTAGTGCTCGGTCTAGCGTCGTCTTGCTGTGAGAATGACATGATGCATACCAATTAGTGAAATTACTGGAAAATATATTAATTTTTAAATGCTCAGCTGATGGAAGATGACTGTTTAAATAGTGACAATCAAGAAAGCAGGAGAGAAATTGCAATTTGCCAAACTAAGTAAATCGAGGGGGACTAAATAGACACTAGCCGCCACTAGTCCGCGGAAACAAGAAAAAGGCGGCTTTTTGAATTGTAATGGACTCATTCATTAATATTAATCGACCAAAACGGTGTCGAACACTGTCGATTAACTCAATTCAATAGTGTATTTTTAAACAAGAGACATTCCTTATAGGGAAAGTTTGAATTAATCGACACATTTCTTGTTTAATATCAATGAATAAGTCCATAAGGTTCTGATGTGCTGTAAAAACAAACTAATAAAGCATTTAAAGCAATTTTATTGAAAATTAATGATCCTGTTCACGAAACTCCAGGAATGAGCGCCATTCTGTCATCCGGATACTTTTCTCCGAACTTTTCCTTGTACCACTTGTGATGAGACATTGCTCTCGGAGCAAGATTGCAAACAGTGAAAAAGGCAAATGCGATAGCAGGAAAGCTTCGAGCAGCAATAGCATAACCGATCCATTGAAGGCACTCTCCAAGGTAGTTTGGGCACGAGATAAATTCGAAGAGGTGTCCACGTGGAATACTGTAAGTTCCAGGTTTTCCATAACGCAAAGAAATCAGGTGCACATCAGAAACGCAATGAATTATGAATCCAATCTGGAAACAAGTTTTTTTGATTTCGAAATGTGATTTCGTTACTCACAGCGAAGAGCCAAACACCAAAGAAAACGAAAAATCTCGGATGAAATTGATCGATTTCCGGTTGGTAATAGGCGTTCCAGGATCCTTGGATAAATCCATTCCATGTGCAAAAGGCGAATGCCATCAACACGATTTCGATGGGAGTTCGGTTTTTCGAGTTCAGCAAAAACGGGTAGACGAACGAACGATATGCATAATGGAACATCATGAGGCAGGTCAAAAAGTTGCCATATTGAGTCACATGCTGATCCGTCCAATACAAACAAAATGGAATGAAGAACGCGGGAGACTCTTGGATCGACCATGCCAAATTTGCCGGAAGTGACCAGGAAGATGAAGACGGGTCACTGTATCTGCCGTATCCAGCAGGCTTTTGCGTATTGGATAGTGTCAGAAACACAAATATTCCACATGTGGTCATAAGCCAAGATCCAATAATGATTACGCCATACATCATAGTTGAGGACTAACAGTAAGAGGAAAATTGCACTGGTTTGAAGACAAGTAGTTCTTGTAAACATATGAACATCGAGTATGGATGGCATTAAACGTGGATTGATACGTTAATCATTTTTCCATGACGATGAAGCTTTCACTTTCGCTCCAACGGATAACCCCGAAGAAGCAGTTCCAAAAATTTAGTTTATTCAACACTCTCTTACGAAAGGTCGAAATCCATGCTAACCTTGGTTAACTGGGTTAAAACCAACGACTGAAGCGAGAGACTGCCTCTCATACTGCGGTGTGTACGGACACCTCGCGGGTTCCGCCGTCCACCGCGTTTTGTGTGGCGACAGACTCCGCCCACTTTCCTCCAGTTGTTCGTTGCGAGGCGAAGAGAGGGAATGCATTTTCAGAGAGGAAGACGAGTTCGATCACACCAAAGCGTTTTTACTTGAATTATCCATTTAAAACCCCGTGTCAGAGCCGAAGATGAATTTGGAATTGGCGAATGGTATGTCCCTTAGCTCGTCGTCTAAGGGACTGTTGAGCAAGCTTAATGATACAAAGAAGTTCTGCTACATGAATAAACATATCTAAGAAAACGAATTTTGTCGTATCATTTTTCTTTTAAAGTCTCAGATGAAGGAGTTATGAGGAATACTCGACCGAATCCGGAACCAAAGTTTTTTTTTCCATCAAGAGGAAGTGTGTGTTCAGGCTATTAATTGTCGTAAACCCACGCTCTGAAGATTCTCTGAGATTCAGTTTCTTTTAACCGCCATTAAAAAGCATACCCTCTTTCGATCCTTTCTCCGAACCCAATCTTAATTTTCAATCTTTTCAAAATTTGGAAAAGAGAACAGTTCAAGGACAGGATTCTGCCTTACCACTACCCTCCTTTCCTCGGAATGAGAAGAACTTATTATCGAACTAAAAACTGTTGTCTATTCTTCGGTTTACTTCTTATTGTTTGTTTTGCTTCTCGTCTGATATTCGAAGACATCCATCATGTGAGTCCTACCCTAAGTCCAAAAAAAAAGTCACCTATTGGAAGTTCAGGATTCAAAGTTCGACAAGTTCCGGATATCCAGAAACTCATCACATCGGCATTTAAATATCTCTGTAGTGCTTGTGGTATCCGATGTGAAAGACGCCGAGAATGAATATAAAACAGCATTGAGATCGATGAGATGCTATTGTAAAATTCACAGTTACCCGTTTTATTTGGTTCAAGATGTCGATTATCGAGATGTTTGTCATCAGAAAGACGTGAGTTTCTAACACATTTCTGAATTTCGAATGATTTCTGACTCCAAAACGTTCAGTTCATGTTTCGGCGTCATTGTATTGTTGCACAGCTTCTCGAAAAAACCGATTGGTTGATTTTCTTGGATGCAGATATAGCAGTTGTGAATCCAAATGTGTGAGTCCTCTTCTCTCTCCATCATTATGGTAAAGTGGTTGACGCGAGCCCGGTTTTTGTCCGTACACACGCTACTACTACCCTCGGCGCGTCGCCCTTACCCTATCGCTTCTTCGGCTTATTAGCTAAGATCAAAGTGTAGTATCTGTTCTTATCGTATTAACCTACGGTATACACTCGAATGAGTGTAATAAAGGTTATATGATTTTTGGAACCTAGGAAAGACTCGGGGCTTGCTCCGACTTTCCAAGGGTCGTCCTGGCGTTGCACTGCTGCCGGGCTCGGCCCAGTCCCCGCGGGGACAAACGAAACGTGCAACTGTTGCAGACTCCTTGAAGAATACATCAATCCCTCATACGACTTGACATTCTATGATCGATTCGTTAACTGGGAAGTTGCTGCTGGATCATACATTGCTCACAATACTCCTTGGGCAAAATCGTTCCTTCAAAACTTTGCTAATTTCGAGACTCAACTTCCGAACAGTTTCCACGGCACAGATAACGGAGCTCTACATGTAACCCTGAGCGATCCAATATCTTATCAAACCACAGCTTTCAGATATACTTCCAACAGGCGTTCTATCCTCAACTCTCTGCTGAATCTCAAATTTGTAGGAAAATATGGGAGACCGCTGAAAACTTTCAAGATCTCTTCACTTTCGAAGCATGTATTCGAACGGTAATGGGTGATGTTCATGAGTTCGATAGAGCACGGATACTGAAGAAGGTAGTTTCTGTAGTTTTTCATATTCGAAGTTCGAGTTTCAGGGAACTGGATGGGTCAGGGATATCTGGTTGACCGACTCAAAATGGAATCCTGAAAGAGATTTCATGCTGCACGGTCTGAAAGACTCGAATGAGATTCTGCTGGAACAAGGATTTATTGTCAACACGATATACGGAAACTTCAATTGGCGATCTCCGTTTTCGTCAAATCTAGAAAAATGTGGATCTTCAGAAGTACCAAAATGGGAAATGAATGAAAACTTGATTGCTTCGAAGCAAGAAGTGGAGAGATATTTGAGGGAACACTTCGAGGAAGTAGAACGGAGAAGATGGGAGAGTTTATCAGCAGTTGCCGGTTATGTTTGATCTCTTGAAATTTTCATGTTGAAGCTTTAAATTTGAAATCAAGTTGTTGTGTACTTTTTCTATCATCATACTTTCAAATTATCTCCTAAAGGTTTCGGAGGCGCAAATCGCTCTGGAATGAGTAATAAAGAAGAATCGATATCACGATACTATTTTTATCTGAAAAAAGTAGACTCGTCTTGATTGCTAAACTAATTTATAACAAAAGGAATTTCTCGGCTAGCGAAGTTGAACTTTTTCTCATAAACAGGGTTCAGATATAACCGATCAAACATATTCAGGTTCTGAAATAAAAAGTCAGAAAAATGATCACCTGATTTGTGTTGGGGCCTCACAAAATAGAAATCAGACAATATTAGAAGTAGACACCGCGGAAGATAACAATTAACGTGAGCATCCAAATCCACAAGGACAACTTTGCTAGCTCAAGTGATCATTTTTACTGATTTTCGTTTGAGGATCAAAAACAGTTTGACCGAGTATATGGGAACACGTTTGGCTTAACCAGCCTCGGAATCTCCTCCTGAATTTAGTTTTCCGAAGAATGAGAGCTCGACTCCTGCACCCCAAACTCTGCCGCCGGTTTCAGCCAACTCAATCCAAACGGAAACCAGTTACATGTCTTCTTCTTCAGAAAAGACAAAAAGAAGATGATGAGATACACTGATATATACGTAATAAAGCTAAGAAGCCTTCACGAATCTCCGGAGAAGACGTCCTCTCTTTTCTTTCCGATAAATGTGAATCGGTAAAAAAGTGGTATTAGCCACGACGCAGCAATAATAATGAACGGCGAGATGGGCGGGCTAACGACTACCAGTATTTAATCGAAGACTCCATCCAGATGAACCTCTTTATTCTACACAGTTTATACAGTTGTGTATAGCAGAAGAAGAAGGACTTCTTCTTTTGTTTTGTATTTAGCTCTAGATTCCACAACAATGTGGTGGCACTTCTTTCTGAAGGTTTGTTAATGTTGTTGGCTCTTTTGCTTATTCTATTATTCAGTTCTTGCTTTTTTTGTACTCGCTGACCAGTACATCCTGCTTTGAAATACAAAATGGAGTCGTTGGGAAGCCAGAAGTTTTCTGTGGAATCGACACCATCAGAGTGAAGATTAACACCGAACATCCATTCAATGGTAAGAACAGCTCTAAATTTCTAGTACTCTCAAGACCTTCAGGAAGGATCTACGTGGACGGGGAATCTGACAAACAGCACTGCGTGCATCACTCCGCAGATGCTCACTCCTCCCCGCAAGAGTTCACAATTCCAATCGGAGCATGTAATATGCGTCGTCAAAGAACCCTTCATCCACGTGGAATCTCATTCTCCTTTACAATGATCACCTCATTCCATCCATTCTTTGTTACTGGTATGGATCGAGCATTCAGTATTCGATGCTTCTTCCTCGAGTCTATCAAAGGATTGAATGCTGAAATCAATGTTGGGTAGGGGTGCAATGTAGTAAAGAAAATAAACTTGTTTTCCAGAACTTTGGCTCCCCAAAATGTTGATCAAGAGTATTCCCTACCAGTTTGTGCCTATCACTTGAAAGATGGAATCGAAGGACATGTGCTGAGATTTGCTCAGGTTGGACAGAAAGTGACTCATGTTTGGAGGTGTGATCAAGGTATTGGATCCAGAAAACAAAAACTTTACACTTCAAAACTTTAATTTTCAGATGCCAGTCATGTGTATGGAATACTGATTCACAGTTGCTTCGCTGATGATGGACATGGAAACAAATTCGAACTGGTTGATGATAGAGGGTAACTAAATGAGCCCTGATTATAGAGATAAGAAATTTGCAGCTGTTCCACGGATCCATTTCTCCTTCCACAAATTGAATATGAAGCAGGGGCGATTTCAGCATTCACCAACGCGCACGTCTTCAAGTATGCAGATAAAGTAAGTATATTTTACAAGAATGTTTTTCGACTTTTCGAGTTGTACGATCTCCCATAATTTGAGTACAGGCAAAACCGATCTTGCAAATTCTGAAATCAACTCATGAAACCTTCTTGTTTTTTTCTCGTCCATATCTTGATTTCCAGGTTCAATTGTATTTCACTTGCACCGTTCAACTGTGCTATAAACATGACGGCGGTTGTGAGGGTATCACTCCACCCACTTGCTCTGGACACTCTCGTGGAGCTATTCATTCTCCGAGAACCCCAGCGGAACACAAATTTGTGAATCTCGGACCGGACAGTGAGACTCGCGGAAACAGCCATCACAATGAGAACGATCTCAGTGCAGAAGCCCAATTCCATGAGCACGAATCAACTCCTCGTGTCCCGGGATACATCAAACCCGATGCCTTCCAGCCGATTATTCTGGGACCACCACATCCTACGGTCTTCCAGAAAGATGGAGGACCACCTCATAATGTTGCACCATTCAAAGGTCCCAAGGATATTCAAAGAATCAGTGCAGATGAGGATGCTCCAAGTCCATACCGCCGTGATAGTCCTCTAAATGACACCGCTGAAGATGATATTGTGATGCAAGTGGTCACATTGAGAACTACTGTGCCCACAGTGACCCATACTCCTGATTTAGTCACTTTCAAGCCAGTTGTAACCACAACTAGAAAAACGATGAGGAAAAATGAAGATGAAGAGGAAGAAGAGTTGATTACACCGAGGGTGTTTGGCAGTACTCATTCAAGTGTGTCTACTACAAAAGTCAGAAGAACAGCTGGAGAAATGGAGACGGATGTCTCGGTGGATGTCATTGTGTTACCAGTAGAAGATAAGGAGAGAAAAGGTTTTCACTTGTTCAGGGCTTGACATAATCGTTTCCATTTCCAGACACCAACAGTCCCCCTCAATCCCTGTCCTTCCAATCTGCATCTGAAGTGTGTCTCTCCAAAACTTCTACAGTAATCTTCTCCACCGCCGTCCTTCTTGCTCTCTTCTGTTGTGTCACGGTCACATTCCTAGTGACTCGCCAACGAAATCGTCAACTTTTGCATCATGCATCGAAACGAAGGATTGACAACTTCTAATCCCCTTCAATTACACCAACCTCTTTCCTATCTGTCTGTATATTTCTGATCTTTTCTTCCTCCTGTCTTCAGGTTCTCATTTCCCCCTCTTTTTGCACCCCTAACAACCAAAACGCTCAATTATTTGTCTAGTGTGCCTTTATGTCTAATAAAACATCTTCATTCACTTTGACAAGAAATTAGTTCTGGTTAAGTTCCGGATGATTCGGGACAGTCAGTTTCAATGGAACTTCAGTCCAGTAGAAGGGTTTCACGACGTAAAGACTTTTGGTCAGTGGCAAGACTGGAGACTCCAGAATGTTAGCCTGAAAATTTGAAATTTAAAATTAAGTAATTCAATTAAGGAAACTATTACCTCTCCCTGCTTGAGTGAGAGGAAATTCATCTGACACGTTGGCTTCTTCGTACTCTTCAGAATATCATCAACCGTCTCAAAACGACCATTTTGGGACATATCGACAACCACATTATCAGCAATCACAACCACGAAGCTGAAAATAAAAGTTTAGATTTTCGGAGTATTCCAGATTGAGTTACTTCTGCTCTATTGGAGCGATTCTTTCCTTGAAAAAGGCTTGAATACGCAAATTGTAGTCTTCAATGTTTTCAGATGCGAAGAATCCTCGCAGTGGTTTGTATTGATGATTGATTGGATAGCCAAGACCCAGATACTGAAAAATTAATAATATAGGCCAAGAGAAGACAGAATAGAGTTACTGTTTTCGGCGAGAGCAGCATCTCATGATAATTCGGTGGGAGCATTTGACGATAACCCATCAGTGCTGGCTCGATGTTGATCTGAAAGGCTAGGATATTGAACCGCAGTAGTCTGAAGTCTCACCGTAGTGAACGACAATCCAAGTCCTTTCACCAGAGCAGCCGCAGTTTGCACTGATTTCATATCAGGCGAACAGAACACTTCGTATGGACGAATTCCACGGTTGATCAGTCCGCGACCGTGAGTTTCAGCCACAATGTGACCTCTCTCAGTGAGTGGCGAATCAAATTTGTAATGCAGGGGCTGACGAGGAACGAGTTTTGGAGGCATGTTCATGTCGTATGGTTGGTACTCCATCGGACCACGACGATAGCAGATACGAACCCAGTTCGGGAAAATGAGACCCATGGATTCAGCATGTGACACTGAAATGAAGAAATTAGGCAGACAGTCTAATAGGAAACTGAAAACCCTGATCTAATTCTAACTCATCTCCAACCTTCGGCGACTGAGGCACCGAAACTTACAGTATCTGGCTATTAGTGATTTTCAGTGCAAAACGATTTAGACCTTAAAAGATTCCTTATATACATTTGAATCAAATCGAATGCGGTTATCGGCGTGATTACTATCAGAAGTGGTTATGGTCAATGTTGGATGATATTTTTGGCGGATGCTATCATTGATGGATGGATTGATGGATGGATTGGTGGATGGATGAATGGATGGATGAATGGATGGATGCATCATTCGTGAATGTGATTATTGACCCCGTGATTATCCGGTGATTCTGACTAGAATTCACCTGTTTAAATTTCTATTTTTTCGTATCTTGTGTCAGTGGCCTTGTGCCCTTCAATGAATAAACAAACAAACAAAAACGATCAAGCTAAACGGTTTCCAATAATCTAAATTTTCGGTAGTTTTGTGAGTGTATTATGCAACTCAAGGTCTCCATTTTTGCAGTCGACAAATTTTTGATACCACCAAAACCAGGTCAATTGTGTGACGGCAAGTTTCACACATTTGAGAATCTCTCGTCTATGCCTAACTGGCCTAATTTTGATTTTAATGAAAAGCTGTCAACTACAAAAGTGAAGTTCTGGAGTTCTTTGATACACTCTCCAATTTTCAAAAAAATCGAGTTGTCAAGAACCATTTTCAAGCTGCATATTGACTCCTGCTGACCCCACACTTTCTCCATACTTACTTATGGCAACTGTCAGCTGGCGCGCCGGTTGCTCAGCTTGAGCCAGCACTGTCAGGAACTTCTCTCCGGGCACTGGATTTTCTGGAGCACTGCAAGTAGATGCACCAATTGAACCTGAAACGAGACTTTCGATATTAGCAAGAATCTTGAATTTCACTTGTACTATCTCTTCTTTTTCCAGCTTCATCTGGCATGCTCGACGGAGCGCTGTTCATTTTTCGACAAAAACAAAACGAAACTGATTATTTTTCAAATAGAAATTCCGAAAATTTTTAGTTCATTTTTTCTTGCTTCCAATCGTGACCTTCGATAATACAATAGAAAGTGACGTGACATCCCAGAGGCCGGAAGGTTGAGGTTGTGTCAGGGTCAGGGCGAGAAAAAAGGGTAAATCAGAATCGATCAATAACAGACTTCAGTTCGAAGTTACGAAGGAAGAAGAGAAGGTTGTGCCTCTGGTGCTCGTACAAGAATGCTCGTGCCACTGACTGCTATCGTGACGACGTCTTTGCCCATGGCTGCCGCCATCGCACTCTGTGCCAAGGATCGCAAGACGGTAAAGAATCTCTAGGTAATTCCTGATGAAACTAAGGATCATTCAGACTCATGCCAAGAACAAGAATAAGAGTAACAAGTCGACCAGATCGAAATCTGCTCATGGAAAGAGCTCGAAGAGTGGAAAGTCTTCGAGATCTCATCGCTCGAAGAGCCAGCGCTCGAAGAGATCTTCCAAGTCTGGAAAGAAGGGAAAATCCTCCAAATCGAAAAAGTCCGGAAAGTCTGGAAAGGCCGGAAAGTCTGGGAAATCCAGCAAGTCGAAGAAGCAAGTGAAAGGAACTGCCACCAGTTCCGCTTCTGCTGCTTCGGCTGCTTCTGGAGCATCTGAGAAATCCGAGAAGTCTGCGAAGTCGTCGAAGTCTTCCCGCAAGAGCTCGAAGAGTTCGAAGAGCCGCAAAGCCCGTCTCGATTCGGATGCTCAGAAGAAGATGGAGAAGTCCGGAAAGAGCACGAAGGTCGTCTCGGCTGCCTGCGCTGCGAAACCGGTAAGAGAAGTGATGAATTGTTACTTTCCAATTGTAGTTTGTCAGCAAGCAACCGGTGGAAAACAAATGGAAAAGTCTCTGGTCGAGGAAGTCAACTCGATCAAACACTCGAATCAGATGAGTGTGGCTCCGGCGAAACTTCAATATCAGACTCTGGGAGGTCTCAGTCAAATTGAATTGAAGAATACTTCTGGAGAACGCAAGGCCTACAAGGTCAAGTGTTCGGACAACGCCCTGTACCGTGTCAATCCAGTCTATGGGTTCGCTGAACCACACTCGACTACAAAAATTGATGTCTTGAGATTGAATGGGGAGCAGAAGACTGACAAACTCGTTCTCTTAACCGCCAATGTAAGAATACCTAAATCTTGTTCTGGTGTTTATTGAATGATCTTCAGGCCAAGGACTCTTCGGATCCTCATGAGGCATTCGCCAAACAACAGGAGCACCGCGAGATGATGGTCGTCCCATTGGTCGCTGCCTAGATCACAAACGTGTAAACTTGAAATCTCCCGCGAAGGGTACTGCTACTATGTTCTTTAATAAAAGGGCTATTTGGTGTCTTCTTGAATATTTTTTGATGATGTCATGTTCTGATACTTCGTCTAGACTTTTCTCAATATTTTTAAAAATCAGTTGACTGCATGAAAACAAAAATAGGTGTACTATAAAAGGCTAACTCGTTGCGTGAAAAATCTTCAGCAAATAATAAAAATGAACTTCGGTTTTCTATTGGTTTTTATGATGGCCGTTGTTGGTGAGTATCCAGTACTTTTTTTTCATCCGCCAACCTCAGAATTTTCAGGTGCCCTCGGTGGCTGGTCCCATTCTTTCTCTCACTCTCATGAATTCCATGGACGTCATCATGGAGGTCTTCTCGGAGGAGGTGGATTCAATCCTTATGGAGGATACTATCAAAACAGTTATTGGGGAAAACGGAAGTAGGGATTGAGATGAAGCTTGTCGACTGAAAACCTACATGATTATATTGTATACTTGATTTTTATACTGAAATCTGAACCATTTAAATAAATTGTATGTATTCAAGACATCATGTTGTTCTGGACAGCAAATCGAGGGTGTTGGATCATAGTCAAGTGGATCAAACAACTGCCCGTTGTATTATCTTCATTACACAATGACGCCCTAAAAATTTCATCTGTTCCACGAATAGATCACTGACGTTTTTTCTTAACTGGACGGCGCCCAAAACAGAAATCGCGTCCTACGTGCCGCAGAAAAGCGAGCAACCATCTGAGCTACAAAAGCAGGTCAGTGTTGTTCGTCACATAAGAAACTGGCGGAGAACGAGCATGCGTTGACTATGGTAATTGGTAAAATTAGGTTTGACTGTTCAATCAAGTTCAAATTCCATCTACTTCGTGACCCAAATGTCTGAAACAACAAAAATTGTTTTCTCGGCCACATTTCCCCCATGATGTCATATCTTCTTCGGAACCCGTCACAGTCTCATTCTGATTCTGATTTGTCTCTCTTATCAAACGTATTCTCTAGTCTCTAGACGTGTGGATTGATGTCACGGTATATATTCTGACCAAAAAAACCGCTTTGTGTTTGGCGAAAACATATATCAACACAAAATGGAATATATAAGGACGAATTAGAAGGAATCGAAATACCCAAGAAATATGTTGAACCAACAAAGACTTTCCGTACTTTTGCTTATCCTTCTTCTGGCTGTTGGTGAGTTTTGAACCCGGTATCGGTTGTTTTTCAAATTCTTTTGGTTTTCAGTAGCCTACTCTCATCATTCTCACTCCCACTCTCATTCCCATGAACACTACCATCATCATCATCACGGAGGATATTATGGTGGAGGATATCAGCCATATGGATACGGAGGATACGGTAACAATGGATACAATGGATACTACCAACATAACTATTGGGGAAGAAGGAAGTAGAAAATGAAGTGTAGCAAGAACTCAATGATTGACGACTGGAATTTTTTTCTGATATCTCTCTGCTTTAAATATGAACTAAATCTGGAAATGAAACTATTTTAACATTCTTCTGATTTTATTGAGACACATTTTTCAGATCTGACTTTTCATCGTAGCTCCGTTCATCTGACACTTCCAGCCATCAAATATATCTCAAACTGAATCATTTTCATCATACGCGTATATACTATCCACTTTCATCGAATAAATTTGGAAAATTCATCCATTCTCCAAAATCGTCTCTCACTCTGAAAATGCATTCCGTCTCTTCCCCTCGCAACGAACAACTGGAGGAAAGTGGGCGGAGTCTGTCGCCACACAAAAGGCGGTGGGCGGCGGAACCCGCGAGGTGTCCGTACACACTGCAGTATGAGAGGCAGTCTCTCGCTTCAGTCGTTGGTTTTAACCCAGTTAACCAAGGTTAGCATGGATTTCGACCTTTCGAAAGAGAGTGTTGAATAAACTAAATTTTTGGAACTGCTTCTTCGGGGTTATCCGTTGGAGCGAAAGCGAAGAACAAATGGATTTGCAGGTGAATTTGTTACGATGAAATGGGAAACCGAAGACAACGCCTGGTCAGAAGAGTCGCATGTGCTGATAATCCCCGGTTACCTCTTGTACCCATAAAACTAATCTCGGGTTGTCCTTCTATCTGCTGACGAGATCTTCAGAAGCCATAAAAAGTAATGTTTTCCGGTCCCTTTTACTTTGAAAAACCACCCAAAAACGGGGGAATAGAACAAGGCGTCAAAATCAGAGAGAATAGTGGCGCCTTTCTCTTTTTTTTTGTGCCTGCCGAAGTGTCTTTTTGCTTCTTCATCTTTTCTGTATAATGGGTGAGGGGACCAGAGGAGAAGTTGTAGAAAAAAGGAAAGGAGGAACAACATTTATAAGAATGCTCGAGGAGCACCACATCTTCTTTTTCTTGCTCCTGCCAACTCTTTCTTTGTCTTCCGGGGTCCTTTGCCATCTCAGGGGACCGCCTTCTAAAACTAACAGACTCTCTCTCTCCGATATATTCATAACTTTCTTTTGCTCATCCTTTTTTTGTTTAGCCGTTTACATATCACTCCCCTGTCTATCCTTCTCCCGAACCTCATAATTTGCTCTCTGTGTTCCTCCCGGAGAAACCAACGCGTTTTTTCTTTTCCCCTAAAACATGACTCCCTGTTGGAAGGAAAAAGGAAGAAGGAGGAGCTAACCCGATTTGGAAGAGAAAAAAGAAGAAGTCAGTGCTCCAACTCTGAAGGCACTAACAAGGTTCTGCATCCTCCTGGAAGACGTTTATTTTTGAAATATTATAGAGACTCAACTCCTCAAACAGCACCCCAATAAAATCTTTGCCGTGGATACCTATATTTTGTTCCGCAGTACTTTAGAGGCAACTCTCCCTAGAAACATATACCCAAAATCTGAGTTTGAAAGAAGGCCAATTTTCAGGATAGCCAAAGATCTCTGATTTTTAACTTCATTTTCTGCTAAGTTTGACAATCCAAAACTGAGCTCTAGTTTTCAGAAAAAAAGTCTTTGGTCTCTTTTGTGCAATTGCTAACTGATTCATCTCTGAACTTTTTGAAGAGTTCCGTCTACTATTGCTAATTGTTCTTTTATATTTTACAGAAATATAAATTCTCGTATACATCCCCAAAAGAATCAAAAATTGATGAAAGTGCATTTGCTTGCCGACAATCGTAAAGGAGATACGAGAGCTAGGGTTAAGCCCCGCCCACTTGCCCTCAAATAAAAACTCATTTGCTGAAATGTTCTCTTTTAGTTTCAGACACCTAGCTCGATTATTGAAAGTTTGTAGGTCAACCTTTTTTCCTTTTTTTTTCTGTTGCTCCGTCCCATGAAATATTCAAGTGTCAAATCCACAATACCTTCTTCATTTTTTCCTAAAAGAAAACGAGAGGTTGAATAGTAAACCTGAGGTGGGGGTGGTCAGAAATCCATTGTCTTCATCGTCTTTTTTGTTTCTTTTCACACGACTTCTCTTTTTTCTTTTCAATGAGCTCTGCAGTAGACTCGAGAATCATTTTCTCGAAAAAAGTTGTTTTTTTCTCCGTACCTTTGAAATTAGTTCAATCTCTTACGAATGCATTTTAGCTTCTTCTCTTCTCCATTTTTTCAGTCCATTCCTCATTCCATAAATCCCATTGGTCGTCGATTGCCCCCGTCAGTTATTTCTCTTTGAACTGGGTCCCCGTTTAGTTTTCCCCATTTTTTGCCTCGAAAAAAAGTTTTCCATTTAAATACCTTTGTCTGGAGATAGAATGGGCACAGAGTCAAAGTAGTTTGGTCTAATTCTGCTTCTTGACTTTCGATCATTGTGTTTTTTTTTCGATTCAGAATCGCTATTAGGGGTTTTTACATTTGGTTACTCAAACACTTTTTAGGATCTGTTACAAGAACCGAACAGAAATCGGTCAAATTGACGACAGTGGGCCATTTTCTATTACAGTATCGGGAAATCGGAAATTGGACTTGGAGTACCTTACAAAGTTCTGTATAGTTCGAGATTTTAAATTTTCTCTCAAAATTTCACCCAATCCTTCCACGTGCAGCTTTTCTCGTTTTTCTCTCTCCGTTATTTTTGCTTCTTCCACTGGGAGACAGAATGGCAACGTTCCTCGACACTTTTGATTTGATTTCCTTATCCTCCGACTGTTGGAATTCTTCAGTTTTCTACTCTTCTTTTTTCTAACTTTACACTTTGGAGTGTTTTTGCCGAGTAGAACTTCTAGAAATCTCCAATTTTTGTGTTTCCCTTTCCTACTTCCACACTTTTCTCCTTTTTTTGAAATCGCTCATACCCAAAACCAATTCATCTTCTTCAACTTCATCCAGCCTCCCCTCAATTTTAACTTCTTCGCACTCCGCAATCTTCAAACTTTTCGAATTCTCCAATATCCGTTAAAAGTATTCCATTTCTAGAGTCTTCTTCCTTTCCGTCACTCAACCCACAAAGCAATGAAGCAAAGTATAAGATGACTGAAGATGAGGAATATTCATACTGTAGTATTTTTGCTCTTACTCTTGCTCCTCGCAAGTCTGCACGTGGATGCTCTTAGTTGGGCAGCATGGAGTCCCTGGAGCTCATGCACAAAGACGGTCGGTTCCTGGATTCAACGCCTCTTCCATCATAATTTTTGATTTCAGTGTGGCGGAGGAGTTTCCCGTCAGCTCCGTCGATGCCTTACATCAAAATGCTCAGGAGAATCGGTTCGATTCAAAGTTTGTGCTCAAAAGACGTGCGAGTCAAAGTCTAGATTAGCTAGGGATACTATTTGTGGCGGGGAGGAGATCGTGTCAAGACAGCAGGTATTTTGAGAGAAGGGGAGAACTTGAATTCAGATTATTTTCAGTGTGAGGTGGTGTGTAGATCCAGAGTGACCGGGGCCAACTTCTTATGGAGAGTTGATGATGGAACACCCTGCCAGGCGGCGACGAGTCGTGCGGTCTGTAGTAAAGGAGCTTGCCAGGTAGGTGGTACCGTGAGTCCTGTACTAAAAAACGTTTCTGTCATAAATATGTTGTTAGTTGAATGCTTTCTGATATCTAAAACAGAAACCGAAACACATTTAGTTGAAGTGGCGGTGCGAAGTTCACCCTAATTTATGCATTCTAAGTAACCTTTTGGACTACCTAAAAGTAAGTGCAAGAATTTTATGCTAAGTTAGCACTCACTACCATCACTGAAACAGATTCTAAATCTATGGTTGGTTGGGGGAAACACATATTCACAAATTATCAATCATGCAAAACTAGCACGGCTTCTCTAAAAAAACTTCAGATCGTTGGCTGTGATGGCCTCATCGGTTCCTCATTCCGTTTCGATGCATGTGGTGTTTGCGGAGGACGAGGTGACACGTGTGACAATGGAAAATTCATCTGGAAAGTTTCAGGTAACTCCAGAGTCTCGAAATTCCATATAAATCTATCATCAATTCCAGAGGAATACACAGCGTGTGCATCAAACTGTGATGACGTCGTGGACTGGTCGGGAGCCGGTCGTTCGATTGCCTCTACGAGTCAACCGATCGTTGTCTGCGTGAATGCAATCAGTGGAAGAGTTGTACCGGAGAAATTATGTGCTGATAAGCTGAGGCCGAAGGTGGAAGCGAGACCCTGTCCAATACTGATTTGCCCTTCAAGGTTTGAGATTTTCATGGGTGGCAGAAGTTCGCTTTGTATGCATAGTCTGGTTTCTCAATTCATTTAAAAAATGTTCCTGAAAAACTGTAGACCATTTGCCAAACTGAAGTACTCCAGAATCTGACAACAGTTTCCAAGTATTGAAAAACTAACTTTTCTTATAATCCCGCCCCTTTTCAGATGCCGGTGAGTTTTTGTGTTTCAATGCAGGTGGTAAGCTTACAAAAGTGTGCCCCAAAAGAATGAAGGGGATGATTGATTGTTATTTTCATTTATCTTATTTTCGTTTGATTCTTTCTTCTTCACAAAAATTTCACTGAGATTTTCAATGAATGGCTATGTTTTCTTAAAATCACAGTAGATTAATGACAATGTTTCTCTATGCTTTCTAGACGCCGTGATATCTTCTTTTTCAATTAAATAAAATACTTTTTATTGTAGATGGATCACTGCTGACTGGACTGAATGCATTCCTCATTGTGGAGCAGGAACCAGACAACGAGAGGTTTACTGTGTACAGACTGCTCACAATGTGACAGTTCACGTCACGGATTCCTTCTGCGAAAATGGAACCAGACCGGTTAGTCGGATTCTCAGTCAGGCTTTCTAAGATCCACCGGTTCAGACAGCCGAAGAGAACTGCATTTCAACATCGTGTGGAAGATGGGAAGCTGGAAAGTGGTCGAAATGCACAGCTTCTTGTGGGCAAGGAGTGCGTCGGAGACATGTAGCATGTGTTGGAGGATCGGATTGTGATGAGGGGGGAAGACCGAGACAGGAGACAACTTGTTATGCTGGGATGCCATGTGGTTTGGCTACTAATAGGTGAGTCTATAGATTTTCAGTGCTTTAAGGAGCACAAGTTTCTTGTAATTGAGAAAACCATAGCCTTATAGAGAGTTGTTCTGTGAATCGCTCTGAAACGTGAAGTGCGGATGCTTGAGAAGAAAAAAAAATGCAACCAAGTGTAAAAGCCCTGCTGCACTGTTGAAATTTCATTCGATACAATTTTTCACATTACGTCATTAACATTTTTAGTTGACCATTTTTTGACATCTGCCACGGACCTAGATGAAGTTGGTCAAAGAGACGGTAAGCTCCGGTAGCTTTCAAGAAAATCTATACAAAACAATAGTGTTTACAATTCTCATCCCCGTTGCACTTTCTTCTTTTACATTTTCCACAAATCTCAACTCTTCTCTGAATTCCTCATCAATCACCATCTCACTAAACTTCTTCTGATTTCTCCATTCTCTCCCGAATGTACTTTTTCTTCGAAAGATTACGCATTTCGTAGTAGTTGAACTTGTATTACTTTTTCGAACCAAAACCCAAGAAAAGGGAAGACTAAGAAAAATTACTACCACTCCTCGTCTTTACTTTAAGCAGAAAAAGGATAGTGGAAGCGGAGTGTAAAAAATGAGGGAATCAAGAAGAGTCAAGGATTATATGGAAGTCACCCCAGGGATTTTTGAAGAGAGGGAAAGTGAATGTTGCCATTTTTGGAGAAAATAAATGACAGGAAGTGGGAAAGGGTTACGGTGGTGGGAAATAGGTGCAGATGTGAGGATACTGCAGCTTTGGACTTCATAAACGAGCAACGAAGAAATAGGAGATCATTTTTGAGTTGAGTTTCGAAGAACTGATCTGCTCAAAATCTAGTGACCCCTCCAAGCCATATTGCGAGATCATTGAGTTGAAATTATTCATTTAAAATCTGAAGTGAAAATCTCATAATGGGACAAAAGATGAATCAACTCATATCTGCTAGATTCTGCAAAATTTTCGGTCCAAACTTTTACAGCTTCATAACATGCAGACATTAAGTGTCTCTTTGAGAATCTGATTCCATGGCTCTATTCTAGCTATGATTGAAACCCCATCCATACATCGAGTCCCATGATGCCTGTCCATTTTTCTGATTTCTGACCATCACTATCATTTGTGATCCTTCGAAAGCAGTACACACGAAAAGTTTGCACCCCATCTCAAAAAGTGGGTCTATCAAATTCAAAAGTGCCCTTCTTCTTCTCCATCCTCTTCTCGCTTTATTCTCCACTACTACTATTGTTCTTTGCCGCTGCTCCTTTTCTTTTTGGCGACATTCAAGAGCCGATAAGCAACGCCTTCTTTTCTTGTCTTCTTCTCTTCTCCTGCGAAGAAAATAAATTGATGGGTCGTCTTCGTCTTCGGAAGCAGAGCCTGTGCTGCTCTCCGTTTTCTTTCTAGACTCCGCCCCCTGAAACCCCTGGCTCTTCATTCAATAATTGGGCGTGCCCGCCCCGTCTCTCTGTCTTTTTCTTCTTCCATTTGTTTCCCGAAAAGTGAAGAAAAACTAGAAGACGACCCCCAGGAGTCCTTCGGAATCTCCTCATCGTTCGGAGCATCATGCTCACCCTTCTACTATTCATTTCAGCACCATGGTGTGCCAGTGCATTGTAAGTTCTCTTTTGTTTTGTTAGAATTGAACTTGGTATATCCTAACTAGATGCATCCTTTCTCTTCTGAACAAGTAAGATTCATTAGCATTGAGTGATGACAGATGGAGTAAAGGGACCCCCATGAGAGAAGGAACATAAGGCTTCGAGGTGGCCACTTCAGAAATCAAGAGGTGTGAAATGGCTTCAGAAGGGAAGATGTGTGAAAGGTCTAGTGGAGTAAACAAATCTGGAGGACTTCCTTATTATCAGAATGACAATATTGGAGCTAGAAGTTTCAGTTGGACTGTTTTCTAGAAGATCGGTTAAGTTGAACATTCTCTCACAACCTGGATCGAGGTTGAATTGATCATACAAATTCAGAATCAAAAATGGAAACGGAAAAAGCTCACGAGATTCCAGGTGTAACCTCTAATTGAAAACCAGACAATATTGGAGCTTCAGAAGATGAGGATCCTTTGGTGGATATCAAGATTACGAGAAAAGGCGTTGATAGATGCTTGACCTTAATCATGATCATCATCAAGAACGTAGGCTGAACACTAGGATCCGTTGCTCCAGTGAACGCCAAGTTTGAGATTTCAGCTTGGAAAGTTACGTTCAAAATTTTTGATATTTTGAGAACTTTTGCTTTTTAAAACATTCTTCTCTAAGATCCAGAAATTCTTCGACCGAATCCTGTAAATGTAACCGAACTTGTACTGTCCAGATTTCACAGTCATCAAAAATCACACATCTATCCCAGATTTTGGGCACTTTCTCGAAGCATTAACTTCACAAAATTCGAATTCTGACCTAATTTTTCTCTAGTCGGAACTGGTTTTGGTATGTTGCACCCAATTGTTTGTGTATACACTAACTTTTGCATTCTCCAGAGACTAAAACAGAAACATGAAGTTGTTACTCCCTCGGATGCTCTTTGTTTTCTCCTCTCCTCCTCCACCGCTTTTCACCTCTCATCAAAAATCATGCAAACCTTCGGCCATGCCGATGGACATTATAATTGTGGCTGGTGGTGTTCTGACCATTGGAGAGGAAATCCACAAATAAATAATGAACAACAGGAGCGGCTCAATGGAGCAAGAGAACACTTATCCGCACACTTTGTTCTTCCGATTATTTCAATGGGACCCCCCGCTTCTAGTGTCAAACCCATTATGTCATTTCATCTCATTTCGGCGGAACTATAGAAAAAGAAGACGACTTTGGAAGGTGACGATGATGGGGGAAGAAGTTTAGAAATCTCGAAGGAGAAGTCATGGGATGTTCGAAGCCGAAAATTGACATAATGAAATGCCTTTTGTTGGTGTAATCTCATTTCATTTTGGAACTCGGTGACTTTTAAAAATGAGGAAGTGAATTCAATGGAGTCTAATTTTAGACTCAAGGTGCATCATCACTCTTCTTGATTCGAAAATTATGCATCACAGAGCTTATTAGGAAGGAGAGACAGGGTGGAGAGGAATGATACATCTTTTTTTAAAAGGGAGATATTCGAGGAAAGTTCATCGATTCGGTCTTTAGGAGAGATTGAAAGAGGTTCATAGAAGCCTGATGGAAACCTGAATGCTTGAAAGTAAGAGCAACCTTTTTGGCCGGTGTACGTACCGTATCTTGACTTCCAGAAGTTTGCGCAGACAATCTAGCAAATCCGAATGCCCAGGTTCCATTCTATATGCAAGTGTAAAGAAAATTCTTAGAACTAGAGTTTGTGAAAGCCGGTTTTCCTGTGTAAAGTTCACATCCTTTTGATTCTGACATGAACTCCAAAACAAAATAATTTTTCACTTTTTTCCATAGTATGGATATTATCTACATGTAGTTTATGTGACCAAAAGTCATCGTATTCCAGTTGCTATTTTCCACCATACCACCACCCCATCATCTATCATTTTGACCCCTCTCCTCATTGCATCATAATCCACCCGAACTCCCTTTTCGCCCATGCCGCCACATGCACATTATCAACTGGCTTGTTGGTTTAGGACTCTCTTTCTTTTTTCTGTCTTTTGAATGTCTTGTTATCTAAAAATATCTTATCTGATTGAATTGCGAGAAAAAAAAACTGATGGTCCCAAGGGGGAAGAAGAAAGAGAACAAAACGGGTAACTGATTTTCGATAATTGCTTTAAATGAGAGTTTAGTCCTTCACATAGTTCTCACTCAAAAATCAAAGACCCCTAAAAAGAGGAAAAGGGGATCCCAAAGAATATACATGCCATACTCATTTGTCATTTTTCTTGCCCAAGAGCAAGAGTACCATGGGATTAGAAATGGAAGAGGGGAGGAAAACGCAAAATGATGGTTTTTAGGAGGGCGCGCATTCTGAGAGTTTGGGAAGAACAAAAGAGGGGAAGGAATCAGAAAAATCTAGCGAAAGAATAAGAAAGATGATACAATTTTCAGCTTGGACTGGAACGATCGCGCATATTTGGATGGAAACACGTTTGGATCCATGGACAATCACAATGACTGGCAGGCTCCGAGGTATGGAGAGGGTGTTTACAGTACTGGAAAAAAAAGAACGCTTCGTTATTTCCAGTTTAAAATAGTCAACTGTGATAGGCTGAAAAAGTGATTTCTAATCACCTGATTTTTCTGTAAACTCATGGCAACTCTAGAACTTCATTTTTGTTCTTTTTCTTGAAAATCACTGTCAAGTAAGTTATAAAGCAATCAGTGACGATGATTTCAGCGCCGATTTCCATATTTTCTAACCTCTTCTCTTTAACACGGTGTAACTTACTTGAATGTGATTTTCCAGAAAAATTGTTAACTACAAAAATAGAGGTCTAGAGTTGTGTAATACACTCCCAATTTTCAGAAAAATTGGATCATTAAAAACTACTTTTCAGCTGCTCAAAGTTAACAGTTTCAAATTGAAAATCACTAGACTTTTTGGCCAGTACTGCAGATATTAGGAAGAAAGACTGAAAAGTTAGTAGAGTCTAGTATGGCTCAAGACTAGCTGATTCACTCTCTTTAAAATCTATACCAACTTTCTCCCGAATACAATCTGAAATCCTATAACTTTCTTCACAACCCCATAACGTATTCGAATGAAAACAACCGTTTCGATTTTGCTCTCAAGCTCTCCTTCTTTAGCGTAGTTCTGCTTCAATCGTACAATTCCTTTCTGTCTTCCCCCCATAATCGAAAATTGCAGACTAGTCGCCGGCGAATGGAGTACATGCTCATCGAGCTGCGGAACTGGTGTCATGTCGCGCACCGTTGAATGCGTCGCCGTCAATCCGATCTCGTCGGCGCCCATCAAACTGCCAATGTCTGAATGCCAGGGTATGTGGAATAGAATTCAGAGAAAGGGGAAGAAGACGTTTTTATTTGAGAGCATTGCTCACGAATGACTGACTTTTGGGGGCAGACGAAAAGAAAAGATTCATCGGGCGACTTGCATAATTAATTTGGTCTTGGTTTTTTGAAAGGGGATTCCGGAAAAAAAAACATCTGAGGGGATCAAACGAGATTTTTCAGATCAAGAACAACCGAAACTCTTTGAATCGTGCGAAGTCCGTAGTTGTCCTCTCCAGGAAGACTCGAAACTGACTGAAGATGAGGCTCCTTACCAATGGAGATATGGAGACTGGACTCAATGCAGTGCATCTTGCCTCGGAGGAAAACAGAAAGCCGCTTTGAAATGTATTCAAGTCTCTTCTGGAAAATCAGTCCAATGGTCTCAATGTGACGCCCGTCGACGTCCACCAGAGAAGAGTCGTCCGTGTAATCCACATCCATGTCCGCCATTCTGGCTCACTTCAAAGTACTCGGAATGCTCTGTTTCTTGTGGAAGTGGAACCGCTCGTAGAAGTGTGAAATGTGCGCAGACTGTCAGCAAGACCGATGGAGCAGATGCTCATATAATACTTCGAGATGATCGATGTCAGTTGAAGAAACCACAGGAGTCGGAGACCTGCAATGTTGTGGCTTGCCCTCCTACCTGGGTGGTGAGTAGTCTGATTGAGTACTTGAGCTTGATATCGAATTGATAAACATTTTTTTCAGACTGCTCAATGGACCGAGTGCTCTCGATCGTGCGACTCTGGAGAACGACGTCGTCAAGTGTGGTGTGAAATCAGAGATTCCAGAGGAAAAACTCAACGTCGTCCGGATGTTGAATGTGATGCGAACACGAAACCACAATCTGTAGAAGTCTGCAGCTTTGGATCTTGCTCTCGACCGGAACTTCTTTCCAATCGTGTATTCGAACAAAATGTTGAGCAGAAGAAGCTGACTTTGGGAATTGGAGGTGTAGCAACACTCTATCAAGGAACGAGTATCAAGATTAAGTGTCCAGCGAAGAAGTTTGATAAGAAGAAGATTTACTGGAAGAAAAACGGAAAGAAGATCAAGAATGATGCTCATATCAAAGTGTCGGCTAATGGAAACTTGAGAGTTTTCCATGCGAGAATGGAAGATGCTGGAGTCTATGAATGCTTCACTGATCGACTTCAAGGAAACGTCACTTTGAATTTCAAATACAGAGATTTTCCTGCAACAAGAACTGATCTTCCACAAAAAGTGCAACTTCCATCAAACAGAAACAGACAACGGCCAACTCCCGAAATGAGCAGAGAAGATCTGATTCGCGAACAGTCGAATGTGCTTCACAAGATGAACGTCTCTCTGATTGAAGCCTTGCTCACAGCTCCAAATGACGAGAAAGCACGTGAACAGTTGAGGAAGTACGGAAATGAATTGGTGGCAAGATGGGACATCGGACACTGGTCGGAGTGTAGACAGAAGACTTGCCACGTGGCAGGATATCAGGTAAGATCTTCAGGAATCTATCCTTCCATTTGCTAAGTTTCCAGGCCCGCGGTCTCTCCTGCAAAGTGACCTTCCATGGAGAAACTCGAAACGTCGACAACTCTATCTGTGAATCCCTCGCTTCGGTCACTCCACCAGAAACTCGCCCTTGTCACCGTGAGGATTGTCCGAGATGGGAAGCATCTCAATGGTCGGAATGTTCCTCTCAGAGATGTGTCAGCAGTATGTTGGCTCAGAAGAGAAGAAATGTCACTTGTCGATTCACAAATGGAACATCAGTCGACATTCAACAGTGTGATATCACAAACCGACCAGCTACCACGATGGACTGCCCGAACCGTGAGACTTTCTACTGATTCATCAAAACGTTTAAAGTTCAAAACCTTTCAGAGAACTGCAAAGCCGAATGGAGAACTTCTGACTGGGGATCATGCAGCTCCGAGTGTGGTACCGGAGGTGTCCAACTCCGTCTTCTTTCCTGTGTATGGATATCATCCGGACGTCCAGCTGGAAGAAATTGCGAGCAAATGAGACGTCCGCATTCAGCAAGGGCATGTGTTGCCGATGAGCCACTTCCTCCGTGTATGCCAACCGCAAGCGCTCTTTTCCAAAGAGGTAAGAAGTAGAGATGAGCGGAAGAGGTTCGGAAGAGGAAGTTAGGTGGTTTATCTCCGGAATTAGAAATGCCACAAAAAGTTATGAACAGAAAAAAAGCAGATTACATTGAGATCTATCAATTGCAAAAATGAACAGTTAAAATATTAACGGACCGTTGAGATGCAGTGATGGTACGAAGATTTGTTTTAGTTTTAATTTTAGAGTCGGTTCATCTTAGTGCATCTTTTTTGGTACCCGTCTTTCACACGACATAACTAACTCGATAGGCATTTTCGGAAAAAAAAGTTGTCTACTACAAAAATGAAGATCAAGAACCGCTTACTATACTCGGGATTTCTCTTTTGTGAGGCTCCCCCGCTCACATCTGGCAAGGATCTTTCTCCGAAAAGATCGGGAGCAAAACGTTTTCCGATTTCCCAATTTCAATATTTACAGATTCCTCGTGCCAAGACCAATCTCGTTTCTGTGACATTATCAAACTGTTCCATTCGTAAGTTTACCTTTCCGAAATTTCACACCAAACAATCGGAAATTCCTCGTATTTGTTTTATCACTTATCCGATTCGTCACCTTTCGATCCGTCAAAAAGCTTTTTAGCAGGTTTACTCAACTACAGTAATCCCTATCTATTTTCAGATGCGATTCCTTGGAAGTCCGCCAAAAATGTTGTTCTACGTGTACTTTCGTCGAGCGAAAGAAGTTCTAATTCTCATTTTTTATAAAAATGTATTGACCTGAAAATCTCAACTGGACCGATTATTAATTTATTTATATGTAGTTAATAGAGTTCTATTTCTTTCAATAATTTCTAAAGATTTTTTATTTCTGATGATGATGATGACAATTCCGCATAAAACTTTTTCAAATACCCGCCAAAGGGGACCAATATTACATACACAAGAAATTTACAGTCGAAAAAAGAAGAGAGAATTGTGAGAAAAATAGGAGTTGCAGCTGCGCCTAAAGCGAGTTGAATGTTGTTGGCCCGTTTCGATGAAAATAGGTGTCGTGTTGGATTGCAGTGTGATCGGGGTGAAAACAGTGAAAGAGGATAAGAAGATGTGACGATTCAGAAGACGTCTTGAAGAGAAACGAATCTTGCTTCAAGACACTTTGGGAGAGTAATGGAGAGATAATCAAGAAGGTGTGATTATTTTCGGATCAATTTTGAATACCAGCAACTGGCCACTGAGGGGATAATCTAAAAATGAACGATGAGTTTTAGAAGTCTAGAATTTTGTGGTCACCTGTACAATGGCGTTGGTTATACACAGCCAAGAAGCCACGTTCATAACATGTAACAGGTCGTTTTGAAGAGGTTCGTAACATGTTTTCGTGTAGTATGGAGGAGGGGATCCACTGTCAAATGGATTCGTGCGACACCGATCGATTTCTGATGGGATGCAGCTGGAAGAAAGAATGTTTGCTAAATGGGAATCTCGTTTTTAAGCTTTTAGTTTCCCGGAGTCGACAAATTTTCTCATAAACATTTTGTTAGCTAACCAATTTTTTATATCTTTGACAGGAACCGATATATATTTGGTCAAAGTAAAAGGGGTGAGCTCTCCGTAAGTCTCTTCTCACTTTTCCGCCGTTTGTCTCGATTTTCATAAAGCAGCTCAAAAAGTTGTAAAATGATTCAAATTCTCACCATGACTCCGGAATCAAACTTTTCGGAGCCTTCTGATGCATGTACCACTTCGATGTCTTCCAAATCTGGGCGTCATCCGTACCATTGACACCGCAGCATTTGAACTGGAAATATTCTCCACATTATTTGAAATCGGTCAAGAAACCCTACATTCGACTGAAGAGCATCCCAGGATTCGGTGATTCCCTTCATGTCGTGTGTTCCGTAAAGTTCTCTGAGTGATGTGAGCATTTTCAGGTTCAATGGTGTATAGTGGGTCAGTTGGTCGCGAAAGTTTAATCCGATCAATCCACCGATAATCAGCATTACAGCGATTACGATCGAAGCGACTGCGCACTGAAAAAGATTCTCGGATTTTCGAAATACCAAATAATGACAAAGCATACCGATGTGACAATACACCTCATCTCCTTGAAAATGGCATAGAAACATATCAGATAGTTGGCAATGGAGAGGATGCTGATAATGACAAGGATCCTTCCGACGTCCACATAAAGGGACGGAGAGACAAGTTCAGCATATTGGGAACGTCGAGCAAGGAGCCAAATACCGTAGCATATACAGCTTATTGAGAAGAGCTGGAAGCTTTTTTGTTTCGCTCAATACTCTTTTTGTTTTCGAACAAGACACAATCACTTGACTTGTTTCCACAAGTGAGAACTTCTCTTTCATCTTTTCTATTTTCAACTTTTTCCGTTCCTTTTTTCTCTCGCTCTCAATTGGATCTCAAAAGTTCAAACAGACATCATTCTTGTCTTTTTCTCCTGCTTCACTGTATGATCAGTTAAAAATAAAAAGAATAAGGAACCAAAAATATTGTTTCTGTGTGTCTCTCAAGGTTAACCTAATTTGCATTGTTTTGTGATCGAATGTAATATAAAACTTACGATTGAAATCAGTGCTGTCACGATGTATGAAAATTTGACGAGCCGACCACGGGCTCCATAGGCACTGTTACCAAATGCTCCCATGGTTCTGAAAATTTTAAAAAATGGGCTGAGAAATGAGAAAGTTGAGAACCACGAGCGAAATGAGGCATCACTTTGAAAATATTTATCTTGGATCCCATTAAGAATTTCAAAAAGTTGACTGCCGATGAAATGTTGCTCATAATGAAAGCTATATTTTATTAATTGTAACCTTTTTGAATTTTTCAATGAGAACCAATATAAATGTATTCAAAGTGCGATGAAGAGTCTGCAGATCTTTCACGGGAGGCTCAAGGTTCTAGGTGTAGTAGAGAACTTTACGTGACTGAAATCAGACCGTCAGACCAATAAAGTAGAAGAAGCCTTCCTCTGCTGTCTGATCAGATACTTTTGCACTTTTTTCTGCTTTTCTCGCGAGAAAACGTGTTATTATCTCATATCAAAAAGTGTCCTTTTTCTACAATAGACAGTAACGTCTTCTTTAAAGAAAAGGAAGCCAAGAAGGGGGTCAAATTGAGAGGAATGTGTGGCAGTTTGGGCAATTGCAACAGAACAGAATAGAAGAGGGAAAAGAAAGGAAACGAAAAACTAAACCAATTAAAGAAAAACCTTGAGAACAAAAAATGAAGAAACGGCGAAAAAAAAATGGAAGATGACGAAGCTTTCCGAGGTGCGGGAAGGGAGATCATAGTTCGAGATATGGTATCGGAAATTAATAAAGGAATTCACACATTAATCGAAAGGTGGCATTGGCCCCAAAGGGTGCCTTATTATAATCGAAATGAAATAAATATGTGAGACAGTGGGAGGAATAAGAAGCGAAGGAAGATCGAACCGGTATTTCTAGAAGAGGGAAAAGAGACGAAGATGATGAAGACGAAGAGGCAAGTATCGAATGAATTGAGGTGCGTTTTTTGTCTCTCTCTTTTCTTCTTTTTTTAACCTCCCTCCCACAATCTTACCACCTCTTACTTTGCTCCGCGCGGTGGAGCAGTAAAAGAGAAAATCAGACAAATATTTACTCTCTCTCAGTTTTTAGTTGAAAATGAGAATATTAAATTGAAAAGAGGAGGAGGAGGCGGTGGTATGATCCGAAATGTGTGAATAACTGGTAAAAAGAAATGATCATCAATAGAAGAGAGGAAGTACGGGAAAATAGAATGCGAAGAATAAGAAAGAAGAAGAGGAAGACAACTGGTACTTTTTGCCAATGAAATGAGGATCTGACTGCGCGGCAACAGCTGACATGTAGATTAGTCAAAGCTATTGGCAGCTTTTCCCTCGATTCGATTGTATTCATATTTCTGGCATTCGCTTTGTTACTAGTAGAATAGGAGGAGAGGATGAATGATTGATGGGATTCCGGTTGGAAACAGAATCGAACGGTTTCTGTTTCAGATTTCTAGTATAGTCTTCAATACAGTCATTTTCATACTATTCAATACTTTAATTCTTCTTCTCAGTTCAATTCAGTACAGTCTTCAAGTCCAGTTAAAATTTTCGGAGCCTCAAGACAAAATCTTCACAGAACCGAGAAGTACGCCTACAAAAAACTTGTTTTGAAAACCAGAGCCTAGTCAGCTTCAGTGCTGGCTGAAAAGGTTCGATTATTGGAGAGAATGATTGCATAATGGTCAACTTTGAGCAGTTGGAAAAGTATGCTCCTATTTTTCAACCTCTTGAATTGACTATCTCGCATTGAAAAGTTGCAATAGAAACTGAGGCAGCGACTACACTGTCAAGAAAAAACGAATTTCTCATATTCCTCATTCCTTCCTTCAAACAACAAGTTTCTGGAATAAATAGACGAAGTACAAACACACCAAACACACCAAAATTCCGTACCCACCTCAACGGGAACTTGTTTTAGGTGCACATCGCTAAAATGTAGTATCAAAAAATGCACGGAACACCTCGGGAGTTTGAGAGTGTGAAAGCGATTGAAATTTCGATCGAGGTGGCAGTAAGCCTAGCATTTTATGAAACTGATCCGTGATTTGTGGAAGGTAAATAATGAAAGTATGGGGTTGAGTCGGGGCAAAAATAGGTGAAGAAGGAAGAAAAGAAAAGGCAGATCAAAATCAGAGATAAATATTAGTGACACTCACACAGTCGTATGTGCGTAGGAAGTACAGAAGGAATCGACCGCTAGTGATATAGAGGTCATATGAGCAATTTTAGGTTGCGATTTTTGAAAAACGAAATAGAGGCTTGGTCTTAAGTGGAGTGATATCTGAGGATCAAGGGAGAAGCAAAGATCTGATTTGTAGATCAGTTTCGTGACATATCAGAACCACCCAGCTGTATTGAAGGGGACAGAGAAAATGGAGACCGAAAAACGGAAAATTTATCTTTTGTTCCGAAAATACAAACTTCGGCGATTTTCTTATTACATGTTGCATGTTGAAGAAAAGGCGACTGTTATTTTTAGGAGGGTTCATATCAGGGACTGGACAACACATCAGGCTTCCAAATATCAACAGGACTTTCGCACCAATCAATGGAGTTAAGTCTTTCGAAAAAATACCTAACTTTTTATTCAGGTCTCTAAGCTCCACCTCTTCCTCTTCCCTTCCTTATCACTCTACTCCCTACTTCATTTCCCAAAAACGGGCATGAATCACAGAACGATCCGCTCCTTGTTGTGTAGAGTCATGTTTTTGAGTAACTCAGGTTTTATGTTCGAATCTGAAAAGCAAACAACAACAAACTTCCCTTGAGTTTCATCACTTTTCTTGTTTACTTGTCTGCTTTCATTGTTATGACGGTCAACTCTTGTCTCGAAGTAATACCTTTATTAGTTTTTTCAAAGTTTTTTCAGGGGTTAGACGGTCAATAAGTGTCGAAACAAACATGACGAAACTTCGAAAACTCAAGAATTCCACCAATTTTCGGAAGTCTTACGAGGGTGGTTTGGAGAAAAGAGCAGTTACGAATTGTCGTCGGGAGTGCAATATGTTTTAGTATTTGATGAAGAAATGTAGTTTGAGCAGAGATACGTTTTGCTTTTGACACGTTTTGGAAGGCATTCGAAATTGCGGGGTGTGGGGAATGTGGTAGAATTTAAGAGTACCTAAAGATCATTGTTGTCAGGTAGCACTGAAAACAAATTCTGACGTTGAGGCCCTCTGACTTATACCATCGTAAACCCTGTAATGAAAAGTCTGTCGATTTGAGCAAATTTATCTCTTTTCCTGCAACTAATGTCAAAGAATGCTAAACTAGAGAATTGTGCATAACAAAATGAGAAACATTTTTGCCGTTGACAACTTTTGAATATCTGTTACAGGAAACTAGGTGAATTTGCTTAAAGGTCGGCTTGGAGTTGTTTAGGATTTAGTCGGCGTCATTACCAACTTTCTCCATTACCCAAAAACTCACTAGAGTTTGATCTTGTTATTGTCATGAAAACTCTCACAATAAGAATCCAAATATTTATTCACCTAACACCATACCAAATACGTGCCTAATTCTAAACAGGAACGAAAGAAGTTCTTTTTGTAAACACGGAAAGACGTTTTGTCACTATAGCCCAAATTTGAGAGGAAAGCACGGAAAGTTGAAGGAAAAATAAGGAACGGAGTTATAAGATCAGGCTTCGACGGGAACCAAACGATTTGGCTGAATGGTTCCATGAGTGACACGTTGTTCGTAGTAGCGGTGGCCGTTTGCAGTTCGCTTGAATTCGAATGATCGATCTCTGGAAAACAGAGTGTTTGCTGGGAACTTGATATTTGAATTTGATATATTTGAGTTTGAAGTCCCTTGGAACTTTAAGAGTTTTATACTGAATGGGACCTCTTCACTTAGATATTCTTAGAATCCTACCGTCTTGTGAGAACTTTCTCCGCCGGACAGATGTCCACATGTTTCTCGATGAAATCACTATGTTGAGTGGTTTCTCCGTAGAACTGCCCGTTGCCAACAGTCAACTCATCTTTCGTTCTTTGCATCGGGAGCTTCTCGGCTGGAAAAACGTGATGGTGGAACATTCCAAAAGATCCGAATCTTACCATTCTTCTCCGTAAATCCATCATGATAAGTTGTGTCTGCATCGAATCTTGAAACGTGCCCAGAGAAGGAGTCATCTTTTGGTTTCACATTTATGACTCTGAAAATATCGGTCTAATTGGATTAATGGAATTCCAGACGTGTTTTGAGGTCATATCACATAAAAGTGTCTATGTATTCTCAAGGAACATTCCATTCTCTTTCAAAAAAGTGACAAGTCAAAGGGAATTACTCATTCGAACAGGAAACAGACACAATGGAGAGGAAAAAGTATACCTGACGTGAGGTTTCGGAATGAAATCGGCGCGCGCTGTAGTCGTCGAATCGAACTTCGAACCGCCAGAAGACAATAAATTGGAAGAGGAGTGGGGACGAGTCAATTTCGACTTTTCGGCTTGTTTTCGTTGGAAATCTGCATGATTCGTTGATTCACCGTCAAATGGAGCAGCAATCGAGAGTGTTGAGGAATCATTGGTGTTTCGGATAGGGAGGGA
This sequence comes from Caenorhabditis sp. 40 LS-2015, assembly GCA_900536305.3. NCBI lineage: Eukaryota > Metazoa > Nematoda > Chromadorea > Rhabditida > Rhabditidae > Caenorhabditis > Caenorhabditis tribulationis. Next base: position 180,852 of record LR546417.1, read on the forward strand.
ACGGTCACCCTGAAGTCATTGGGAACTGTGAGAGGGGGTAAAACACAGACGGTAGTCCATTGGGAGAAAAAAAAGAAACACATTACAGTGCTGGCCTAGAGGAGTCTCAGTGTGTAATGGTCCACTTCGAACTTTGAGTAGTTGGAAAAGCGATTTTCTGAAAATTTGTGGGCACATAGCAACAACAAGATCTTCAATTTTTAGTGGACTTTTTTTTTCAAAAATCAGAATCAAACCAGTTATGTCGCGTATTTCTCAATTGCTCAAAGTTGACCATTTTACGCTGAAAATCACCAAATGGGATACATGCCGTTTCTGTAATCACCTTCTTCCCAATATAATCTGCTCGATTTGTGGAGAGCACTAGAAAGGGGCTTGAAGGCGTCAACTGAGAATCATTTGCAGCTTTGAATGGCAACTGACGACTGGCCTGAAATAAACATTTTCAATTTTTCCTCCATCCTAAAAGTTACCTGTTTCCTATCAAAATCTGCCCGGTTCGTGGTGGAATCATAAAACGGACCAGCTGACAAACGTCCATCTGATGGCACCCTTGGACGTTGACGATCTGCCTAAAACGTGGAATTTCAAATGAAAATTGCTCAGTCCTTCACCTGTTTTCTATCGTAATCTGACTTATTGGTAGTGGTCCCATTAAATGGTCCAGAAAACATTTCAGTGCCTGATGGTCCTCTCAAGATTTCTGATCTTTCACCCTGAAAATGTTCATCTTTTGTAGTGTGAAATCTTTTCGAACCTGCTTCTGATCATAGTCCGACTTGTTCGTAGTGGTTCCGTTGAAAGGTCCAGTGAATAGCTGAGCATCTGTAGCTCCTCTAAAGATGCCACTTCTCTCCGCTTGTTTCTGATCGTAATCCGCCTTGTTTGTGGTCTGACCGTCGAACTGGCCCCCGAACATATTTGTATTAGTTGGACCACGAAGGATCCCCATTCTTTCAGCCTGCAACATGATTTGAAGTACCATAACAACCTTAACCGCAATTTTTATCAAGCTCATCTGGGTTCCAGTAAGAGATAAGAGATAAGCAGATATCAACTAACCGAATGTTTCTCATGATGTCTTGAACGTTTTGTTAGTAGACTAAGTTTTGATATCTGTGACAGAAACCAAGATAGCTTTGGCCATAGTGCTGGTATTTGAGGATTTACGGTACCTGCTTCTGGTCATAGTCCGCCTTGTTTGTGGTTTGCCCATTAAACGGCCCAGTGAATAATTGTCCTCCTTGTGCACCTCTGAGGATTCCCGATCGTTCAGCCTGAAATAAACTAAAAGTCAATCCCACTTGGATTTACAGTACCTGCTTCTGATCGTAATCTGATTTGTTAGTGGTCTGTCCATTGAATGGCCCAGAGAAGAGCTGAGAATCTGTAGCCCCTTTGAAGATTCCACTTCTCTCAGCCTGTTTCTGATCGTAATCCGCCTTGTTTGTGGTCTGTCCATCAAACTGACCCCCGAACATGTTCGAACTCGTTGGTCCTCTCAGAATCCCACTCCTTTCCGCCTCAAAAAAAAAAAAACATAACGTATCATTTGAATGAAAAAAGTTTACTTGTTTCCTGTCATAATCTTCTCTGTTAGTTGTGGTTGAGTTGAAGGGCCCAGAGAAAAGCGCAGCATCTTGAGGTCCACGAATCACACCTGTTCGTGGATCCTAAAACTTTCATAAAAGTTGAAGACCATACACCTTAATGTTTACCCCTTTATAGTCAAAGTCCGATTTATGAGTCGTGTATCCCTCGAACTCCCCACTTTGAAGACCATTCGTAGTGGGTCGAAGTGGGTTTTGACGATTCACCTATTTATGACTCAAGATTTCAGAGATAGAATTAAGAAGAAACTGACCGATTTTCCCTGGAAGTCAACCTTATGCGTAGTGTCACCCAAGAACTCTCCAGAATCCAACTGCCCTGAATCCACAAACTTGAACGGTGCGTTTCGAGAAACCTAGAGAATTTGGAAGTGGACTCATATTAGTTGAAGGAATTGAACCTTTTTCTCTCCGTAGTCTTGACGATTTATCGTAGTTCCATCGAAATCCCCGTCAGACAGGAACGCCGCGTTTTGAGAACGAGCCAGGCGTTCTCTGGAAACATTATTGTGAGTTAGTTTTATCCATATTTTTTCCTAGTGTCAAACTCTGACTGGTCAAATGGATTTTGACTAATACGTAAGGATAATTACACAAAGTGTTATCTTCCGTAAGACTACCTCTAACGTTGTTAGATTTCCACTTTTTGAGTTTATAACTCATGAGCATTTCATCAATTTTTGTTTCAGAATCGGAATCTGCATAAACGGTTTTTTTATTGAATTAGAGAAACAAAGTTCACCCAAACCGAAGAGAAATCTCCTGCTAGTGCCATTTTCAGTTTAGAAATTTTGTTCCTTTCTCTTTTTTCTTTTTTTTTCACAAGAACTTCCGATATTTACCACTACCCCTACAATTTTTAGTTAGTCATAAAGTTCAAAAACCGGATTAGCGTTCCACCAATTCAAAACTAGAAATATGTACAAAACACTCTAATCTATCAAACCTTGGGACCTGTTTCGCAGGATACTGCATTCCATACTCGGTTTGATTCTCCTCAATTCCATTTCCAAACCCTAAATCAGCATCAACATGATCACACTTGTGACGCCTGGAAATCGATTATTCCCGAATTGGTAACCATTGAAAATTAGTCTTATCAAATCAGAATCCAACGTACCCGCACTGACAAATCTGACAAATGCATTTCTCCACAACATCTTCAGTCATTTAGATACGAATAGAAAAGAGGTGTCTCCGGTTGGAATATGAAAATGAGAAGAAACGAAAAAAGCTCGGACCGAATGTTGATGGAAACAAAGAGCTCTTCTCTCTACTTGGAAACGGATCTCTCTTCGCAACGACAAGCTCTCCGAGCAGCAGTAGTAGCCATAATTCATCGCGCACTGCTGAGCACATTTCCGAAAAATACTAAAGCAGAGCTTTTTTCGGGAGAAAGGAAGGGGAAACCACGGATAATTGCAACGAAGAGTACAACAAAGAGTTTTTTCTTCGAGGTTACAATGGAGCAATGGAGTGAGGAATGTCTGTAGGAATGGAAAATGGATGGGGCATCAAAGTTCAGGAATGATGAATTAGGATTCCGATGGCAAGTTGAATCTGACTAACTATGAAGCTCTGTAATGCATTATTTGAAAAAAAAACCCGAAGAATAAGATCTAGAGAACAAAAGATCCTGAGCAGATTTTTATAAGGACTGTAAACTCGATTTTAATCTTTCGAGATTAAAAGGAATATTTTTGAAACGTACTCCAGATTTCTGTCATATTCCAGATTTCTACTGATTTTCCAAAAATTCCAGCTAATTTTTGAGAATTAACAAAATTTGTGCTTATCTTTACACACTTCTGCAGAATTCTGTTAAAAATTGCTGGAAACAGCTTGAGTCTGATATGTTAATTTCAAACACGGTAAATACCCTTTTTCGTAAATGGCACCGCGGGTGCCATGACAGGTCACAGCTCTGTAAAGGCGATATTCACTCACATCACCATAATTGTTTCTATAACTTTTTTAATGTAGCCGATCAGCTTCGTGGCTCTTGCTCTTCAACTCGATTTTTCTCTCATTAGTTACTGTGGCAACGACAAGCAAATTACGTGCAAGTGTTTGCACACGAGGCGCGTGTTTGAATTCCTTTTGGGTTTTTGTCCCATTTTTCTCTTTTTCTGCTGTTTTAGACCCCAATTTGCACTTGAATAGGTCTAGTTTCGCATCAGAAAAACTTTTCGAAGCATCAAGAATCGTGAAAAAAGAGATAGAGAATTGCAACGCGAATCTCTTGAAACTTCGAAACAAAAATTGCGATGAGTAATCGCTCTTTCGCGAAATTGAGAAGAACAACTGTTCTTTCTGTCATCGTTTCTTTATTTTTGTTTCTGCTTGTGTCGTTTTCCGACCTCAAACTTTTAAACTTTTTAGAGAGCGAGAGAAACTTTTATTGAAATATCCGCCTCTAATTGTATTGACCTTCCCTCCTCGCTGTTCTCAGTGCCACAAACACCAGATTCGGTGACTGAAGTTTTTGTCTTGTTGGACGACTCAAAAGGTTTTATTGAGGTTGTTCTGTGTTTCGAAACTTTTTTTACATTCTCTACGAAAAACGGCTATACTAGGGAAGAATATATCATGGAGCAACCTTTATGCTTCGTTTGAAGGCAATTGGCAGAGGGAGAAGATTCAACCAGAGTTTTTAGGGAACACCGAAAATCGGAAACTATCCTGCAGTTGTAATTCTATCGAGTCCTGCTACCTCCTGCCATCTAGAATTCAGATCTCTACTATCTTATTCTCCTAATGCTGCTATCTTCGTGAGCTCTTCCATAAAAGAACTCTTTTTTTTCTGTTTTTGTGTCAATGAAACGAAAAAATGAGGCAGCTGTAAACAACTATGTCTAGCTGTCTGCGCATCTGTTTGGCGCCCGTTCCCTCCGCGCCCTCCTCTCATTTCACTACATGACATTCACTCACAAACATTTGAATTCAGTTAAAATTGGGTGGGTTTTGGATGTTAATTTCTCGATCTTTCTGTTCATTTAAACAGCATGTTTCAAAAAGAGTAATCCCAATAGGTTTCTTCTTCCATTTTCAGAAAGAATTTAGGGAAGAGAGATGGTTCTAGGCTAACCAAAAGAATCTTCAGGAGAGACGAGAAAGATAAACAATTTGTGTTGTTTTTTTGGTCTTTGAAGTATAGAGTCGCCGGTTTAGACGTATGTATGCATTCAGTTCTAAGGCACCACAGAGCAGAACCTTCTGTATGCAGCTTTCACAAAATTTAGTAGGTTTCTCCCATATTGGCGATGTTCATTTGGAAATAGGGAGTCCGGTTATCCTCTCAAAATTTTTTCCCCTGTTGAGATTAATACGAATACGAAGAAAATACTCCTTTTGTCCCTTTTGAAGTACGAGGTTCTGGTAAACCTTCTACGTCTCAGAAGACTTTTCGATCATGAGTGTAGTACAAGAAATCAACGAAACTGTATTTTTCTCTGATAAGAAGTTCAAACGAATGGTCATTATCAGGAAGATTCATTATCAGATGTAATAGTTTTCGGGATTTCTAGAAAGTGTTAGGAGACAAAACTAATATTAAAAACACGGAATTTTTCTCACTTTTTCTTCCCGTTTTTTTGGTTGCATCATGACTCACTTTTCCATCCTTCGAAATTGACAATTCCCACCACTTCCACCCATAAACTTGGGGTATACTGTCTCCGTCCAGGAGCAAACAAAACATCACTTTCAATATATTTTTAATTTCTTCTTTCCTTTTTTGAACAAAAAAATTGTAATGTATCCGTTTTTGTTTACGCATCATGTTCGATACATTTTCTTCTGCAAAATAAGATTGCTTTTCCACCGATTTTATTATGCTTCTCCTTGATCGTAAAATACACTTTTCTTTTCTTTCACTCACAAGATTTATCTGAAATTTTCGATTTTTCAGATGGTTTTTGAATCGCTGGTTGCCGACCTGCTCAACAGGTTCCTCGGCGACTTTGTCGATAATCTGGACTCGTCTCAACTGAACATCGGAATTTGGGGAGGTAAACATATTAAAAAATGTATACAACTGAATATCCTCTATGTTGTATTTCTCAGGAGATGTTAAACTCGACAATCTGCAAGTCAAAGAAACCGCACTCGATGATTTCGATTTACCGATCAAACTCAAATACGGCTATCTCTCTTCTCTGGTGCTCAAAATCCCATGGAAGAATCTCTACAACGAGCCAGTCATTGCCACTATTGACGGACTCAACTTGATCGTCGTTCCCAATAAAGGCGTCGTCTACAATGAGGAGAAAGCTGCTAAGAACATTCAAGAAATCAAACAGAAGACTTTGGCACGACTTGAGGAGGCGCGCAAAGAACGGCGAAAGCCAAAGGATCCTCAAGCAGACACTTTCACGGAGAAGATGATCACACAGATTATCAAAAACTTGCAGGTATGATATTGGAAGAAGATAGAACGTGAAATGTTTAGTTCTGGTATGAATAATAACAAACTCTTTCCAGGTGTCCGTCTCCAATATCCATGTTCGCTTCGAAGACAGATACACTAACCGTCATCGTCCATTTGCCATGGGAGTCACCCTCGAAAAACTCTATTTCAAAGTAAGTAAGAAGTTAGGACGCGAATCGATTGTTTAATGGTTTTTTTTCAGACGACCGATGAGAACTGGAAAGAAACAATTCATAAGGATGTTGTCAAGATCATCTATAAACTTGTCTCACTTCAGAATCTTGCAGTCTATTGGAACTCTTCCACCGAGTTCATCTCAGATCTGGATGATAAAGAAGCCATACGCAAGAAATTGCAAGCAACCATTCACGATGGAAAGAATACACCAGAAGGCTTCAAATACATCTTGGAGCCGATTCAGATGGAGGCAAAGCTCAAGTTGAATCAGAAGCCGGAAACCGATGGATCACATTGGACGATTCCGAAGATTGATCTTGCTGTGGACATGCATTCCTTGGCGTTGGCCATCGGAAAGTTCCAATATCAAGACATTCTCCTCTTCCTTGAAGCACAGGAAAGATTTAATGCGGCTAGCCAATATCTCAAGTACCGTCCAAATCTCAATGAGTTCAAAGGACATTACAAGCAGTGGTGGAAATTCGCCTACACTTCTATCCTTGAAGAGAAGGTCCGGCGCCGTAGACGTAACTGGTCTTGGGATCGAATGCAGAAACATCGTCAGCTCGTTCGCAAGTATCAGAAGGCCTGGGTTCGTCGTCAAACCGAAGCAAGTCCAGGGGCCGAAGTGGAAGCTACCATCAAAGAGGCAGAGAAGAAACTGGATGTCTTCAATGTGAATGTTGCACGCCAACAAGCTGAACTGGAAATCGACAGACTTGGACTGACTCGTCAAGAAGACAAACCACAAGGATGGGTTGCTTGGGGAAAGAGCTTCTTTGGAAGCGGAAATGGACCGACTCTAGATAAGAACAAGAAGGGAGGAAAGGATATTGGTTCGCAATTCCAAGAAGCTATGACTCCAGAAGAAAAGGCAAAATTGTTCGAAGCGATCGACTACCAGGAGAACATTCCACCCACCAATTATCCGAAAGAGTTTGTTGAAAACAAATTCGATTTCAAACTCGGACAAGTTGCCATAGTTGTTGATGGAGCTGTTTCTATGCAGCTTCTCAAGCTGAAGGCCAGTGTTGAACAACGCCCAAGTGCTGGAGCAGTTCAGTAAGTTTCTTTTCCTATTTCGATATGTTTTTTCAATTACTAATTTTTCAGTGTCGAATCATCTATTCAAGAGCTCAGAATGGACGGATGTGGTTCCGAAGTCATACGTGTCCGTGATCCATCCATTCCATGGATGTCCTTCCTTCTGGATACCAATCCGCTCAAAGGAGACTACGACCAACTTGTCAAACTTGCCATTGCTCCTATCAATGTCAAGTATCAAGCACCTGCAATCAATAACGCGATCGATGTGTTCAAACCACCAGAGTCTGTTCGTCTCAACCAACTCACTGCTTTGGCAATGTCCCGTTATGAAGAAGTCAAAACAAGATCAGTCACCGGACTTGCACACGCAGTTGAGCACCGTTCTCGTCTTGTTCTTGATGTACAGATTCAACCTGCACGAATTTATGTCAGCGAAGGTGGCATCTATAGTGAAGAGAAACCAACGTTGCTGGCGGATATGGGTCTTTTGTCCGTAGTTACTGTTGATACTTCAACTGTAAATACTTCTGGAATGGACAAATTGTCGGCACTCATGGAAAAAGCGTACGATAGGTTCCATGTCAAATTGAGCAATGTCGTCATTGCTTTTGCTGAAAATGTTGCAACTGCCGAGGGATGTGTATTTGAGAAAGAGTCACCACTTCATGTGCTCAAGCCAACAGGATTGGATATTCAGATACATAAAAGTTCCATCGATGATCTGCGACTTGCAAAGATGAGAGTTCTTGGAGACTTGCCAGATATTGTTATCGGAATTTCGGGTGAGTTTTAATATACAAAGTGTTTATAATTTGAACGTTTTATTTTCAGATGTTCGACTTATTGGATTGATGAAGCTTGCTCTTTCAATTCCAACACCGAAGGCAGATGAGAAAACGAAGGCCGAGAAAGAGCTGGAAGTGGTTCCGGAAGCCAAGATCAAAGATCGTGCTAAGATGCGTACTATAATGGAAGCTGAAGAAATGGAAGAAGATGTAACTCAGAAGATGGACGATGACGATGATGAAGATGAGAAACAAAAGAAGAAGAAAACGAGTGAACAACAGGTTCAAATCGAACTCGATCTTCGTCTGAACCAAATCGGAGTGATAGTTTACCGCAAAGATGCAGTCTTCTGTGATGTGTCCATTTTGAAAATGGCATGCAAACTTCAAATGCGAACATTCGACATGGTCGTAACAGCTGAGCTCGGATCTATCCGAGTTTCCATGCCTGAGTTTAGCTCATTGGATTCAAGACGGCAGCATCTCTTCTTAATCGATAACGATGAAAATCAAGGTTCACTGATGACGCTGAAGTTCGTTCAGGCCAATCCAGAGTCACCATTCTTCGCTACAGAGTATGCACTCACAGAGCAGGCAGTAGATTTCACATTCACCAAGCTTGTCGTTTCTCTTCATCAAGAAGGAGTTCTCGAGTTGAAATCGTTCGGAGAAGCTCTCCAATCTCAACTCAATGAGCTTCAAAAGGATAAACCAGAAGAGGAAAAGGTCGAAGAAACAGCTCGCAAGATCAGCAGAAAGCTCAGTGATAGTGTCCTGTCAATCGCCTCGTTGAGTGCCTCTAGTTCCACAAGAGAAAAGAGACAAAGAAAGAAGACTGTTGGATCATCAGCAGCTGCAGAGTTGGATACCTCCAGAAACATCAAGCAGCGTATCAAGGCCTCGTTCGGAAGTTTGGCTTTGAATATTGGAACTCAGAAAACATTGGAAACTAGTCTGGCCATTGAAAATGTAGGTTCAATATCATAACTCTGAAACATAGTCTCAACTTTTCAGATTCATGCCAACGTGAAAATTACTGAGAAAGCAATGGAAGTGGTCGCAACCCTCCGAGCTATATCCATGAAAGATCGTACTACTGGAGCAGTTTACAAAAAATTGCTTTCTGTCACTGGAAAAGATGATATGCTTCGGTTCGATTTCATCCAATATCAACGAAACGACGAACAACGCGCCTTGATGAAGTCGTCTGATGTCGATATGGTTGTGAAAATGCGTCTTGCTCAAATGAGATTCGTCTTTCTCAATTTGTGGTTGGCACGTTTGATGGCATGGATTGCTCCATTCCAGAACGAAGCTGTTCGAGCTGCACAAGCAGCTCAAGCAGCAGCTGCTGAAAGAGCCGCAACCGCTGCGCAAAATGTCAAGCAGATAATGGAGCAGTCTCCACCAAGAATTCAGCTGGACGTCGTACTTGAAGCGCCATTCATCGTCGTTCCACGACTCTCTACTTCTCGTGATGTCATCGTTCTCCACCTTGGACGACTGGCTCTGAAGAACGAGATTCGAGGCGACTCTCAATATCCAAAAGCAGTCATCGACAGAATGGATATCCAGATGACAGACTGTTCATTCGGAATGGGAGTGATGAATGAGGATGTGTCTGCTGTGTCATCTTCCTGTATGATCCTCAAACCAATCTCGTTCAAACTGGCTCTGCAGAGAAACCTGACGTTCGCTGCCGTAAAGCAACTCCCAGAAATCGTTGTCGATGCTCATCTTCATTCGATTGAAGCTGAAATGTCGGACGTTGATTATAAAACGATCATGCAAACACTCTCTGGAAACTTGGCGGAAGGTGCTGACCTCGCAGTTCCACCACCACCTCCACCTCCATCCCTCGAGTCTTCCAACACTACTGTCGCTCCAACAACACCTGGAAAAGAAAAAGAGAAGAAGGATCGTGAGGCGAACGCAGGACCGCCTGTTGTGGAAAAGTCACATACTCGACTTGTTTTCCAGTTCGTTCTCGACAAGATTTCTGCAGTCTTGTACGAAGGAGAGGCCGTCAATGGTGTTCGAAATGAATCTGATGCATTCGCAGCATTGCGTCTGAACAATGTTAAAACATCTGGAAAAATTGGAGAGGACAACTCGATTGTGTTCGCGATGTCTCTGGATGCTTTCACAATGGACGACGAAAGAAAAGAGAAGACAAAAATCTCAAAGCTTATGGACAAAAAGGGATCGAAGGATGACCGTTTCTTGGATATGAGTTTCAATCAAGACGCTGAAGCGAATAAACAGATCCGTCTCAAAATGACTGCATTCTTCGTTTGTCTCTGTCCAGAGTTCTTGGGATGTCTCACCAGATTCTTCAATGTTCCACAATCCGAAGAACAATTGGAGAAAGAAGCTGTATCTTCAAATGTTCCAACGAAAGCAACTTCTAATTCATCTACAACTACCGCTGTAGGAGTCAAACCGTCTGCAGGTCCACCGCAACCAGTTGGTACACTTGCCATCGACTGTGACATGCACGGAGTGGAAGTAATTCTCGTTGAAGACTCAATGCATCCGGAATCGACACAAGCCTTGATTCTCTCTTTCAATGTAACTGCCGCTTCTCATCCAAATGAGCAAACAAAGGATACCAAAATGAATGTTGCAGTTGAGAACTTGACCATTTTCTCCAGTTTCTACAACACGAAACGCCGTAATGAGGTTACTTACCAAGTGTTGACTCCAGTTCGAATTGAAGCTTTGGTTAACATGAACACGGATCGGAAGACAACTGATGCCGTACTCAAAATGTCAGCAATGGATATCAAGATGTCACCGTCTATCATTCGTCTTTTGTCTGCAGTTTCTGCTGAATTCGCCAAAAGCAGTGGAACTGCTGAGACAGGATCAGTCAATCAGAAGATTGCGAAGCTTCGAAAGTGGCCAAATTACTTCGACTCGAAACCAATCGACCACAGAAAGTATTGGTTCTTCGCTGCACCAGTGGCTCAAGAAGCTGTAGACGCGGAAGAGGATGGTACACAAGAAGAGAAAAGCAGGACCGATTCGATGATTGGAAAGGAAAATGCGAAGGTTGAGATTGAGAGAATTTCGTTTACCTTGGAGGCTGGAACAGGAGCTGTGAGTTGTAGCATCTTATTGGTTTGATACATAACCTTTATTTCAGATTCCGGTGCCACTTATTTTCCTCGACATGCTCATTAATGCGGAAGCTCATGATTGGTCATCCGCAATGCGTGTTTCTTCTGGAATCTCATTGCAGATGTCGTACTACAACGAATCAGTCAGTATTTGGGAGCCGATCATTGAGCCTGTTGAGAACGAAAAAGGAGAGTATGAGCGTTGGAAGTTGGCAATGAACGTATGTCGAACAAAGTTATTAGAAGAAATCACACATACGAGTTTCAGATGAAGTCCCGCAACAAGCAAGACTCTACTGACACTTCTCCACAAACAGAAATCAAAATTGAAGCGGATAAAATGCTCAATGTCACTGTCACCAAATCACTTCTTTCTCTACTCAACAAGCTGTCCGAAGTGTTTGCAACCGCCGCCAAGCAGATTACTCCAACCCAGACGCGTCATCTACCAGGAATATCTCCATTCGTTGTACTGAACGAAACTGGAATCTCAGTCAAAGTTCTCGACACCGAAACGGTTAGAGTCAGCGAAAGCGGAGAAGCTGTTGATGCCACCCATGGAGACTTCATTGATGTTTATCTCAAGCATAAGAAGAACAACATGGGAGATCGTAGACTCAGTATTGAACAGGAAGAAGTTAGTGGAGATTTGAAGTTCGAGTTGACTGGAACTGTTCGTGAAACCAAGATCGGACGTGCAGAGAAGCGCATCATTCATCTGCCGAAAGTCAGTGAAGGAGGACACAAATGGCTTATTGTGGCTGAGACAACGATTGAAAACAACCGTCGCCTTGTGACTCTCAACTCGCACGTTAAGTTCACTAATCATTTGTCCTATGCTGTAGAATTGTATTCGAAACGAGATACTACTCTGGATTTGTTCGGTACTGTTGAACATGGAGAAACCATACCTTTGGCTGTCCCTCTGCTCTTCTCTCCATCTGGAGACATCTACTTAAAACCAGTGGATGACAAGTATGAAGTTTCTTTCGAATCGCTTTGTTGGCACAACTTTGAGCACAACCGACGTCAAGCTGTGAGATGCGAAGCTGATTCAGCAGATGGAAGTTTCTCCGGAATCTACATCGACTCTGTTGTTCACGAGGAAAAAATCCCAGATGGTGTGGATGATCAAACCACTAGCATCTTCCATGTTCATCTCTATCCACCTCTCGAATTCCACAACAATCTTCCATTTGACATCAATCTGGAGCTTCCTGAGCAGAAGGTTATGCCAGCTGGAACATCCACACTTCTGAACGTTGTTGCTGGAAGTCCTGTGAAGGCATGGGTCACTTATTTGGGCGAGAAGTATGTTTTGGAAATGCCAGTTCCTGAAGTCAAGAAGGATGTTGAAGTCGTGGCTCTGAACACCGAAACTGGATCAGACGAACTGGTAAGAAAAAAGTTCTTATAAGAATATATCAATAAAGTGTTTACAGCTTCTTGGACTTCACTGGACTAGCGAGTACGGGGATCAAAAAGTGTACTTGTATGCTCCATTCTGGCTCGTGAACAACACTGACAAGATGCTCCGCCATGTGGTAGGCATTTAAAAATATCGTGAAAAGAGAAAGAATCTCAGTGGCACTGCGGTTAATTTTTGGTTATATAGAAAATTGTGATTTCGTGTTTGGTCTCTGGGCTTCTTTCTCTCCCAATCCACTGCTTTTCTTTTTTGGGTCCCCACTTCTGATCTACAATTTTCCATGCTTTTTCAGATTCTGTTCATACTTATCGTACAAAGTTCTAGATATAGAGTAGTCAAACGTATCTATCTTTGTCTATCACTAATTCCGCATTTTTCAATAGGAGAGCAGCGGAAACATGTTGACGAACACAGCGCGCGGGTGTGTGCCTTGCGGAAAGAAGTCGGTCATCACGTCACAAGAGGTTCAACATTTTTCTACTTTTCATACAATAACCTTTTATTCGCAAACCATGTCAACTTTTCCGGGCATATTTTCTGGCTAACACTGTTGAAAAGGTTGTCGAAATCAACTTCACACTTGACTTCTTTGCAGAACGACGATGCTGTTCAACACGCTCCAAATGAGAATCCAATCATTCTGCCGTTCCCAGCAGTCGACCTTTCAAAGAAGAAGAAGGTACGCAGCATTTTATAACAGATGTCATTTAGGAAAATTCAGGCAAGAGTCAGAATTGAGAATGAGAGTGAATGGTCGGATGAATTTCCACTAGATACTGTCGGAAACGCTGCTAGAATTACATGCAAGGGATCACACAAGGACTTCGATGTAAGCGATTAGATTATTTTCAGTCTTTGATTTCAATCTCGTTTCAGCTAACCGTCGACATCAAGCTTTGTCAATCTGGTCTCACGAAGATTGTCACCTTTGCTCCATTTTACTTGGTGTCAAATCTTGGAAAGAATCAGATGGAAATTCGAGAAGAGGGTCATCAAGCTTGGATTGATGTTCCTGCAGAAACTGTATGTCTATAGCAGACATCTCAAATATATTTGAATCTCGGTTTTCAGTGCGTCGGAATTTGGCCAGAGGAACGTAAAAAGCGCAAGCTGATGTGTGTTCGATACAAGGAAGAGCCGGATGCCGAATCGCTTTTGTTCCCTATTACGGAGAACTACGAAACGTTGTGTCATGTGAGTTGACAGGTTCTAGCTGCAAGAATAATTCTGATTTTCCAGATGGATGGCGACTCTATTGGAGTTGAAGTATCAGTGTCCACCGGAGAATCATCTGTGGCTATTCATCTGTCACCATTCACTCCAGGAATGTGCCCAGTTCAAGTGATGAACAATCTCACCGTTCCAGTCTCGTTCGGACAAAAGGGTCACAAGAAGACTTCTGTCGGCCCAAATGAGCTTGCTCATTTCTCATGGGCCAGCATTACTGACGCGAAGGTTCTTGAAGTTGATATTGGAGATTGGCACTTCGAAGACAAGTTGGATCAGAACAGATTTGGTGATCTGCAAATTGACAAGAATGTCAGAAGATTCTCATATTATTCGAACTTCTTGATTGGAAGACAGCGTGTTCTTCTCTTCACACCCGATGTCGATATTGCAAAAGCTGCATATGGAAGCTGGGAAACTGACATCGTCGACATGCAGGCAGAAATTTCTCTTCAAGGATTCGGTCTTTCTGTCGTTGACAACATTGTCGGAAGAGAAATCATATACATGGCCATCTCATCGTCTGATATTCTTTGGGAGGAAGAGGTGAAGAAGGGACGTTTCAAGCCACTCGCTGTGAAGTACATGCAAGCTCTCGAGGAGAAATATCAATCACTTCTGATTACGCCAAACGATGAGTATGAGTCTTTGGAAGGATTCGAAGTCAACGTCAATCGCATGATCCTAAAAAAGAAGAAGGGCAAGGAAGTGCGAATTCGCAGAATCTTCGAACAAGGACTTTGGGCCACTTACGGAAAGAGCGCGCAACGGACAAGACTTCATGCAAAGATTAATCACATTCAAGTGGACAACCAGGTGAATCCAGATTCTGGCTTGTTAGTTTATTCCAAAATGTATACTTCCAGCTTGATGCCTGCATCTTCCCACGTGTTCTCTCCGTCGTACCACCGCCAAAGAGTGTCGTTGTTGACAACAGTAATAATTTCAGAGTTGGATTTAGATTTGATAATCATATTTTCAGCTCCGAAGCCGTTTATCGAGTTGTCTCTCCTTCAACGCCAACCCGAATTCTCGTCCATTGCTGAAATCGAGTATGCACATGTTCTGATCCAAGAATTTGCTGTTCAAGTCGACCAAGGACTCATCAACGCTCTGCTGCTGCTCATTTCTGGCGAAGTCGCTCGGAAACCATATGGAGTACGTTGTCTTTATTGAGGATATTGGAAAGTATAATTTTCAGAAAGAGATGTTCGATGAAGACCTAAAAATATGTCACGTAACACTCTCGGAAACTGCCAGCACATATCGCTCTCAAAGACCAAAAAGTTTCTACAACGATCTTCACATTTCCCCAATTATGATGCATTTATCGTTCTCGCAAGGTGGAACCTCAGGAGATGCTGCTGCATCGGGAGCCTCAATGCCAATCCAATCTGAAATGATCAATGTTCTTCTGCGATCCGTTGGAGTCACACTCACTGAACTTCAAGATGTCGTGTTCAAACTTGCATATTTCGAACGGAAATGCGTTTTCTACAGTCCAGAACAATTGAATGGAGAGATTATTTCTCACTACGCGAAACAGTTCATCAAACAGGTTTATGTACTTGTGTTGGGACTTGATATCATCGGAAATCCGTTCGGATTAGTTAGAGATTTGTCTGCAGGTGTGGAAGATCTCTTCTATCAACCATTCCAAGGAGCTATCCAAGGACCAGAGGTTAGTTTTACACTCGATCATTTCGTGAAAACTTATCGGAATATTGAGATAAATGTTTGCTAAAAATTATAAACTTCTAGGAGTTCGCTGCTGGTGTTGCTCTTGGAGTTCAGTCGATGTTCGGACACGCCGTCGGGGGAGCTGCAGGAGCTGTTGGCCGCATCACTGGTACTGTCGGAAAAGGAGTTGCTGCTCTGACTTTCGACGATGACTATATGAAGAAGCGTCAAGAAGACCTGAACCGAAAACCTCAATCGTTCGGAGAAGGAATGGCACGTGGACTCAAAGGTCTTGGAATGGGAGTTGTCGGAGGTATAACCGGAGTGGTAACGAAGCCAATCGAAGGAGCCAAACAAGAAGGAGGGTTCGGATTTGTAAAGGGAGTAGGCAAAGGTCTCATTGGAGTTGTCACTCGACCAGTTTCTGGAGTTGTTGACTTCGCTAGTGGAACTATGAACTCTGTTCGTGCAGTAGCCGGAACAAACAGAGAAGCTGGACCGCTTCGTCCACCACGTGTTCTTCGTGCCGACAAAATTGTCCGACCATACTCCAGCACTGATGCTTATGGATTCAAAGTTTTCAAGGACACTGATCGTGGAGAACTTGCGGAAACCGACGAATTTATCACTTATGCTTCTATTAGTGACAAGATTGTGCTGATCATCACCGATCGCCGGCTAGTTCTGAGCAAACGTACGGATATGATGGGAGTGTGGCAAACTGACTGGGCAACGGAGTACTGCAAGATCAAGGAGCCAGAGTTTATTCCAAATGGAGTGAAGATTTTGTTGAAGGTAAATAATGAATATTTTTGGCTAGGTCAATTTTGAATGTATTCCAGGAAAAGAAGAAGGGATTCCTGGGAATCGGTTCATCCGAAGGAAAGATCATAACATTCCAAAATGCCGAGAAAATCCATACAAAGCTCGCTGCTGCATACAAGAAGGCTACTCTTGCTTAGCTCTGAATACATTCATGTTCATCCAATTTCCGATTCGATATGTCAAATACATGTTCATAATATTTTTTTTTCTCTAATAGTCCTCTGTCATCTTTAATTTCAGCAGTTGAAAATATTGAATCGTTACGGATCTTTTATTGTGTTTCTTTTCAATGTTCTATTAATTTTTTAATATGTATCTGCCTCCGTAATTCAGTTGAAAATAAAATGTTTTTGTGGGAAAATCTATGTGAAAAGTAAACGTTGCGAAATGTGTGCCGGTGTCTGCGCCCTCTGTTTGGTCAACTAATCCCTAATATCTTTATTTCTCTGCGACACTCACACCCCAAACAAGCAAAGCATATTTCGAAAAACTTCACAGTTTTTATATAATAGTAAACTTCAAACGAATACTCCTGACATCATTTAACTTAAAACTATTCTAGTCGTTTCCACTGAATGGCTTCTTCGTCGGAGAGTGTTTGTGACGATCAGGGTGATTATCAATGGCCATGGTGTCAAATGGGACACTTCGGAATCAATTTCATTCGAACTGATGGTTCCAAAGCTTTCGTCGAGGGCGATCTATCGAGAGCGTACATTAAGTAAGAGAAAACATCTGTTTGATCGTCTGTTTTCGGATCTGAGAAAATTAAAAAATTCACTGTTAGAAAGCAAAGACGCTCTACTGCTAGCTAATTTTTAATTTCGGTTCTCAAAATACTTCCTGAATCTATGATTTTACTAATGACTTGAAAAAAAAAACTAAGTTTTCAGAGACTACGAGCTGCTGAAAGCTAGCAAACGGCCAAGAGAGCCGAAACAACCAGAAGAAAAACTCCAAGAAGACATGGACGAAATTAGTTTGAAAGATACTGAAGCAGAGGATACCGGTTGACTATTTCATGCTATTTAGATGAAATCAATTCCTGATTTCAGCCGACCCCGCCTATAAATTGCTCGAGGAGAAAGACATGGCCTATGAAGTACTTCCAAAATGGACATCGGATAAGAGAAGAGGCAGAAAGAAGAAGATGAAAGGAAGGTACAATTACAAGTCGTTCAACGAGTATTGGGATGTATCGTGTTTTTGGCTTACTCAGCTCACCTGGGTGAATGATTATGGAGAGCAGATGACGGAAGAGAATCGGAATGATCTGTTGAAGCAGTGCGAAGATATGAAGCCAGTTTATCCGATCGATCAACACGAAAATCTCATGGTTAGTTGGACTTTTTTTTCAACACAATCGAAGTTTGATTTTCAGGATAATCCAGACTATCAAAAAGTCACAAAACTGATGCTCGAAAGAAATCCAGAAACGACATTCGAGGATCTCTATGCAGAACACTGTGAGCTGATCAAGAAGCAGTCGGAAATCGACTATCACGCGCACCAAACGAAGGCTGTCACTCGTCGATGCAAAGATATGATAGCTAGAGTTTGTTGAAAAAGTTGTTTTTCCCACACGAAACTCAATTTTTAGGTGAAGCGACTCGGTTATGCTCCAGGATTTGAAGAATCTCAGTTACCATCTTTCTACGACCTCAATAACACCGAGCAGAAGCACGAGAAACCATTGATAAAGGATATCAAGTATACAATTGATGATGCATACTCAAAGAAGTTTTGGTAAGTTTCGCAACGGTGAATATTTCAGAGCCAGTTTTCTTTTTCAGTGGATCCGAAGGTCGGGATGAAAAGGCTGATGAGTCCGCGTCTACTTCGGATGAATCTACCCCAACAGACTCTCAGATTGAAGTGGCTTCTACAGTAAATCCGTCGGAAATCCGCTTCAACTTCGATCCAGACACTGAGCAATATTTGATTGCATCGAATGCTGAAAAGCTGTATGCAAACGATCCGGAAATCAGCAAGTACTATTACCAGCGTTACCGATTGTTCTCTCGCCTGGATGAAGGAATCATTATGGATCGAGAAGGATGGTTCTCAGTGACTCCAGAAGCGATCGCTGAACACATTGCTGATCGTGTAGTTCGTCATAACGTTTCAGTTGTTGTTGATGCATTTACTGGTGTTGGAGGCAACGCTATTCAGTTTGCACTCCGTGGAGCTTATGGTATTTAGAATTTTACCTTCATTTTTTTCTTATTATCGATTCCTATTTCTAGTGATCGCCATTGACATGGATCCAGTTCGTCTGAAGTGTGCCCGAGAGAATGCGCGAGTTTACGGAGTCGAAGCCTACATTGATTTCATCTGTGCCGACTTCTTTGATGTAGCAGCTACCTGGGCAGCCGATAAGAAACTGGCTCCGAAGGTGGATGCAGTGTTTCTGAGTCCTCCATGGGGTGGACCTTCGTATCTGAAGGCTAAGGAGTTCGACCTAGCAACTGGCTGTTGTCCGAATGGAATCGACATTTTCGATGTTTCTCTGAAAATCAGTCCGAACATTGCTTACTTCCTCCCGAGAAATACCAAAGTCAGCCAAGTAAATTTTCCATTCACAGTATTACCTTCTATAGGAATCATTTTTCAGCTCACAGAACTTGCCATCAAAGCGAAAAGTCGAATGGAAATCGAGCAGTCTTCATTGAACACCAAAATCAAAACCATCACCGTCTACTATGGAAAGTTGGCGTATCGGGAGAAGACTCCTCACACTTTTGAGGATTCATAGTTTCTATTTTGGTTGATTTTTTTCATTGTTTCAGGTTGTTCTCATTTTGTTGTGTTCATTACTACTCACTGAATAAACTTCGTTGAATTTCCAAGTGTCTCAATCAAAAATCATCCGTTCTGCTCATCTCCTCTCCCCTGATGAATATCGCCAAGCCAGTGGCATCCAGGACAGCAGCTGTCAGCTTCTGCTCTCCGAGCAATTACACACTATCATTTTCCGACTTCCTCTCGCTTCTCTAGATTTTCATTATTCTTTGAACTGATCAATCAATCAATAATCACTCTAGTTTAATTTAAAGTTTATGATTTTGGAAAAAAAACCTTTGAAAACATCTGGTTTACTACATGACACACTTGCCCAAGAGCCATTCGAATGAAAAACGAACACTTTTAGTTTATGAGTTTTCGTTGGGAGACCGCAAAATATTTTGACTGAAGTTTTTGGAAGGATGATCTCACTAATTGAGAATGGACGGAGCTTGGAAACAGAATTATGTCAAAAATGGTGTTAATACCTGGAAGAAAATCAGACCTGATCTAAGATCTGACAGAATATAGTCCAACTATTCTGATTCTCCAAAAAGAAGTATTCGAACCTAAACATCGAAATCCAGTTTTTTTCTCTTTTGATAGATATAGAACCTCCTATAAAAGTACTGAACCAGTCCATTCGAACTTTTTCATATTCCATTAGGAATTCTCGACCAACTCTATTAAAACATGCTCATTAAATTCCATTTCCCACCGCTCTCCTTCCTCTGTCTCTCTCGTCCTCCTTGAATGCCCAAAAACAATGAGGGACCAACGGAAAATGTACGGAGAAAAGGGAAGGATGGATGATGATGATGTGGGTGGTGGCGGTGCTCCCTTCTTTCCTATATTTAATCCATGTCGTCCCTTTTCTTCACCACCATCCTCTGTCACACAATCATTCATGTCCTTCTCCTGCTTCTGCTTTTCCCTCGTTTTCTTTTAATCTTTTCACTCGTCCCTTCTTCCAGTAGATGACCACTTTCAAAGTGGACAATTATGAATGAAAAATTTTTGTGGAGATTATTGTTTTTCAGGTCTCTTCATGAGGTCTTCCACAAAATGGTTTCTTACTGTAGGCACTGCTATTCTCCTCATATCCTTATTCGGTGAGTTTCCTTGGGTTTTCGGTGTCTGATTTTGGATGATCGTCTGTCAGGTCAGATGAAATAGAGCTGGAAGTACTTCGGGCCTAAAATTTGGAAGGCTGGAAATGAAACTCGTGACTTTAAAGATGAGGTTCTGCTACTTTTGGTTGTAGATCTTCAATCACCAAATGACAATGCCAACACTGGATTTGGGATGAAAATAAAAAGGATAATTGATTTAAAATGATTTTGCTAAGAGCTTGATGCATGTTTTGTTACTTTCCGGAGAAATGAGCCACATTGTCGATCAAAGGTTTACCAACAAGGATGATTTTCAGTTAAAGACAGTTCACTTGGAGGAGTTGAAAAGTGGCTCCCAGTTTTCGGATTTCTCCGATAGTTTGTGGGCGAATCATTTGTTTGATACATCTTCGAGACTTGCCTAATGTTGTCAATTTTCAACTTGAAAACGTCGAAGTTCAACTACTTTAGATCGGCATTGTAGAATTTAGAGAAGTCGAATTATTCTCGTCGCTTAATTCGAGTGAGAAGAAAATTTTGGAAATCCAATACTAGACTATAAACGGAAATATGAATCACAGATCTTGAACACCAGAATTTCGATGTTTGCAAATACAATTTCCTCGAAAAAAAATATTCAGGTCCAGACCTCTTTTTATTCTTAAAATTTTGTTTTCCTTGAACCTTCAAAATTGAGTTTACCACATGACTATTCTAAACTGAAAATGACTATTCGATCCAACAACCTTTAAGTTACAAGATGTTTGATAATCCGGGCAAATTTGGAGATCCAGAAGCAATTATCTCAATTTTAACTCCTAGACTTCCCTCCTCAAATCTATACACCATTTCGACTCGTTTCAAAAAGTGCATAATGATCCCATTTCGGCCACCCATAAAACCAAAAGGCGCAGCAAAGGCGTTGACGTCGTCCATCTTTTTTCGCTTCTCAGATTTTTCGACGCCTTCTTGTCGGTTAATACGTGAAAATGGTTCTCTGGGGATTCGAAAGTTGTTCCATATGATTTGTTTACAGTTGTCGACCTACTTTAGTTTTTTTTCTCTAGTCTGCAATTGGTGGATTTTCTGAAAATATTAGTATAGAGGAATGGGTAGGTTGGAGTGACTCGAATATTCAAAATTTCCATTTTCAGTTTCTGCCTCCGACGATGAAGAGAGATTGATGGTAGATGTATTCAGAGGGTACAACTCTCTCATCCAGCCAGTCAGAAACTCCTCAGAGCTGCCTCTAATCGTGAAAATGGCTCTACAACTTGTACTGCTCATCAATGTGGTTGGTGTCACTTTTATTCAATTATCGAGTTTCAAATCCTGTTTTCTTTCAGGACGAGAAAGATCAAGTTATGCACACAAATGTCTGGCTCACACTGGTTCGTTTTTACTTTTCCAAGTTTGTAGAACAAATTGGGATTTTTCAGCAATGGCACGATTTTCAAATGAAGTGGAATCCAGTGAACTATGGAGAAATCAAACAGATTCGAGTTTCTCCAGATAAAGTTTGGCTTCCGGACATTGTTCTTTTCAATAAGTAAGTCTAGAAGTTGTACAAAGAAAGTTATGTAACGTTTTCAGTGCTGATGGAAATTATGAAGTGTCGTTCATGTGTAATGTGGTTATTAATCATCGAGGAGACATGTTATGGGTGCCTCCAGCGATTTACAAGAGCAGTTGTATTATAGGTGAATTTTTTATTCTGACGAGGTTTTTTTCGACTTTTCCTGAACTTGTCTTATTGTCTTTGTCAGAGAAAAACCGACCTGAGCATTTGGCTAGTTATCGTACTGGAATCTAAATCTCTATGGCCCCCAACCAGGCATCTTCTTTCAAACTTTTCACGAGCCTGTCATTTTTCAGACGTTGAGTTCTTCCCATTCGATGAGCAAGTCTGCACCTTGGTCTTCGGAAGTTGGACGGTAGCTTACTCAAAAATGTTCAAACCCCACAACTCTCTATTTTCAGTACAATGAAAACGAGATCAAACTTGAATTTGTTCAAGCCGAGCTTGTCGATGTATCCGAATACTCAGCAAGTTCCATCTGGGATGTCATCGATGTTCCTGCTTCGTTGGTCAACAAGAGATCGAGAATCGAATTTCAAGTCAGGATCCGAAGGAAAACTCTTTTCTACACTGTCGTACTCATCATTCCGACAGTTTTGATGGCATTCTTGAGTATGGCTGTATTCTTCTTGCCCACTGATTCCGGAGAAAAAATCACTCTGACCATTTCGGTACTCCTTTCTATTGTGGTGTTCTTACTCCTCGTCTCCAAAATTCTTCCCCCAACATCTTCCACGATTCCCCTGATGGCCAAGTACCTTCTTTTGACTTTTGTCCTGAACGTCATTACCATTCTGGTCACTGTAATTATCATCAATGTCTATTTCCGAGGACCTAGAACTCATCGGATGCCACATTGGGTTAGGGTGGTTTTCTTGCAGGTAAAGTTTATAATTTCCTATTATTCTTCAAGTTATCACTTTCAGTACCTTCCAAAGCTAGTCTGCATGAAAAGGCCAAAGTCTGCATCCGAAAGAAGTGCAGTTCGATCCGGAATGGCTCAGCTCCCGGGAGTGGGTCAATTCACTCTGAGTCCATCTGCCCATCATCCGCTCTGTCCATCGGCAGACGATCGAACAGCGACGATTCGGAATACTGCTCTGAATGAGACATCTGCATATTATCCATTGAGCACGGATGCTCTTCGAGCAATCGATGCGATTGAGTATATCACAGAGCATCTGAAGAGGGATGAGCAACATAAATCGGTGAGCTTTTGTCCGAAGCAAGACAATCGCGGAACTAGTCTGAGAACACGTTTCATTCATAACTTCAGATAGAACCCCCTCATTTCTGAGCCAAATTTAGTTTTCTGGCAGATATCGCAATGTTATCAACTGACGAAACATTGCTCATTTTATCATAAACATTTTCTGAGTTGGCCACTTTCTGATACCTCTGACAGAAACAGAGATAAACTTGATCACGTTATGTGCTGCTATCATTAGATTTACGGACTTCTATATTCTCAGTTCCGAGACGACTGGAAATACGTGGCAATGATCATCGACCGTCTTCTGCTCTACGTTTTCTTCGGGATCACAGTTGGAGGAACCTGTGGAATCCTCTTCTCCGCTCCTCACGTCTTCCAAAGTAAGCTCAAAATTTTAGTTTCAATGAGAATCTTCAAAATTGCCCCTCTTCAGGAATCGATCAACAAGAAATGCTGGATCGACTTAAAGAAAAGTACGACACTGCTTCCAATATTCCATGATTCATGGTTTCATGTTAAACACCTTGCTATCGAAAATTATAAGTCCTTCTTTTATATCGAATTTATCCTTTTTATCGAGTCTAGTCTTTCAAACTTTTATATTCCAAAAGCGGGTGGTTGTTGAGATGAACTGGTCCCACTTTTATCATTTTTCAATGAATAGATTTTCTCTTTGTGCTCCATACAAAACGTATTCTGTTTCGCCTCGTATTGATGTTGTTTTTAAAAATTTGTACTATACTCTTTAAAAAAACAAGTTTTCAAAAAAAAGTGGAAACTATTTCGTTTATTTACATCCGATGCCCTCTCACCTCTTTCGTTCGGTAGGTGATTGATAGTATGTGACCAAAACGAAAAAAAAAGAGAAGAAGAACATGGAATTTCGATAGCCAGCGACGAAGGTCACTCTGAATGGCAAAAACATCGTTTTTTACTCGCAAAATCACAAAACCACGAAAGAATGGCTTTCCATTCTTAATACCCAACCAATGCCATAGGTCGTTTCCATTTTCTGCAACAAGGAAAACGAACTGGACAAAGGACTATTAAAGTGAAGTTCGTAGAAAACGAGTAATGGAAGAGAATGCCACGATGATGTGAGATCACAACTTCGGCGAATGGGATAAAGAAAGTCGATTTGGAGAGATCCGAATCATTCGATTAGATCATCCGTAATAAGGCGAAAAACCTCTCGAAACCGAGGAAAAACTGGGCGAATGAATGAAACAAATCAGAAAATTGAATGAATTCTGAACGGGAAGAGAAGTGGAGTTTGTTTCTTCGACGATGATTCATTTTGAGAGAACCGAACGCCTTCTAGTTGATTGTGGCTTTCGAATTAGTGGAAATTCCTCGGCTCATCCAGTTGATCTTCTTTTAAGAATCTGATTCTAGGTAAAATAGACTCTACAGACTCAGATTCAGATTTGAAAATCGGCAAAATGCTGACGTGATTCGAGTTGCCTCAGAAAGTTAAAAATGGAGTACTTCATCCAGACACAGTGAGTGTGTGTGATTTCCATTTCAGAATTTGAATCTATGGTCGTTCATTGTACCTTCAGTCAGATTATTGAGTTCAAGTGGAGGATCCGATTAATCTCCTTGTATTCAGAAACTATAAACATCGAAATTTCCCATTTTTGTTTGAACTTAAAACATGCAAGTCTCACAACTTGTCAGAAAATGAAAATTTGTTGAAATAGTTGTCATTCTCCTCAAAAACAAATTGCTCGTTTGATGTTTCCTTGCACTCCCGAATTCAAAAACACAAATCTAGAACATTCAACAAACATCTTCGGAAACCGTTTCTCGATTTTGACGTCATCTGAAATTCCCAGAACCACCATAAACAACCAAGTCAAGACAGTAAACACGTAATCTTTTGATCGACTAAAAGGAAATCAAAGAAATCAAAGTAAACACGGAGAGAGATTTCACTTCCTGCAGGTGATAAGAAGAAGAAGACATATTGGATCCGATTCAAATTCTGTGATCTGAAATTATGATACAAATATCGAGGTGTGACTGTTTCTGATCTACAATCATCTAATACAGTATACTCTGATCTCAATTACGCCATTTTAGTATATAAAAGTCCTTCTTTAAAACCAGTAAAACACATACTCAGTTCAAGTGTTCTGTTTTTGTTCAATTCCTCAAAAAGGTTCGACGTCACCGGGTTGGAAAGTTTGTCGAGGAACGATGAATGGAGAATCGTAGTCTTCACCCTTTTTTGTTTCGTTTTTTTGCCAAGTGACCCTCAAGGGAGATATGGTGGACATTGATCAGCGAGAAGAATGGGGAGATGAAGAAGGTACAAAGGACAGGATTATGTAGTTTCGGAGGAAAACTTTGTTTTGAAGTATTTTAGTAGAGTTCAGAGAAGATAATAAAAACTTTGATTTCAAAGGCTAACTTTCCTCACAAGATTTTGAATTTTTCTGAATTCCAAACTTCCATTTTTGGTTCCCAGCTATCAACCTGGAAGTCAGAAAAACTATGGCCAAACAGGAATTTTCGGGCAGTGCAGTGGTCTGTACTTTTTTTTAGGTATAGTTGCTCACAAATGTAAAAATGAACATCAGTCTTTTCAGAGTGATAGATTGAATAGAAGTATCGATCAAGAGTGTGTCAAGTTCCTAAGTTGGGGCACAACAAGCAAAAAAACAACTTTCAAAGGGCAGATCAAAAAATTCTTAATGCACCCATGAATTTTTGGAAACAGTCTGAACTGGAAAATTGGGGGACTGGAATAGGATTGAGGAACCTAGACAAAAACTCATTAAAACAGATTTTCCTAAAAAACCAAGGGTCATTTTCGATTCGAAACTGTCTCAATCTGTCCTTGAAATGTCCAATTCTGACCCATTGTTCTTCTCTTCGTTTTTTTTTCTCTCTCATTTTCTCTCCGCTTCTTCGTCTGCCCTTATGTGGTCATAACAAGTTTAAACCACATTTTCAGAGGTGTAGATTTTGAAGAGAAGGAGAAGAAAAAGACGTCAGGCAATCATTCCGTATTGCCAACGAAAGGTTTGAGAGAATCAGAGAATAAGTGTGTACACAAGGAGATACTGGTTGAAAGATGAAAAGTGGGCGGAGTCGGGACAGGGAGGAGCATGGAGACGTCGAGTATAAATGGACACGGTTTTCTCAGAGATTTCATGTTCTTTCTACGGTTTCATCTGGGTCTTTGAGTTCTGATTCTTCTTCTTCCCTTGAAAACGGTTTTGTTACCTTCGAATCTTTTCAGAATGCACACCTCCATAATCTTACTGCTATGCCTTGTCCCTCTTGCCACTTCACAAATGATTCGTCAATGTGGATGTGGAGAAATCGAAGGGTGTCTGGGCGCTGCGACCGGTGGATTCATGAAGTGTGCTGATCAGTGCCAGAACCACGTGGCAGCCATGGGAGCCAACTATCCAGCATTGAGACAGTGTATGTTGGCCAAGGAGCCAGCCATCACCAGAGCCGCCAACTGCCAGAAGTCGAACCTTCAGAATGCGTAAGTTTTGCAGTAAATTGAGTTCTGTAAATTGAAAACTTGATTCCCTTTCCAGATGCTCTCGTTCCGGAGGAGGCATGGTTCGTAAGCGTTACCCAGAGACTCTCAAACTTGCCGCTTTCACTGAAGTCAACTCGATCCTGCAGAGATCTGGTAATCCGAAGCGTCCAGAACTTCCAACAAAAACCTTTTTTCCAGGAATCCAAGCCGAGGCCAAGGCCTTCCTCTCGGTCGGAAAGAAATTCGCCACCTGTGTCATGAAGTGCATGGATCGTGGATCCACTGGAAACTGCTACAAGAAGCTTGGATGCGGACTCGACCTCCCACCAGACAGCGTCCTTGTCCAATCCACCAAACAATGCGCCATCAACTCTGGATTCGACACCGCCGGAGTCCGTCAGTTGTGTAACTGCGTGGCCGGAACCGGAGTTCGCAACCTCGCCTCATTGTGCAATCGCATCACGATCTCTTAACTCTCTTTACGACCTCTTTAATTGTACATTATGGTACCGAGTGATAATACTTTAAGCCTTTGCACATATATTACGTTAATAAACTGTCTTCCTGTAACAACTTTCTCTCGTTGAAAATCACCATTAAAATCACAAAAGAAATTTGTTCAAAAGATTCAAAACAAAAATAAGTTAAATAAAAAAATCCCGTAGAAGTGGAGGTTCGGCAAAAGTTTTAGATTCAGTAGAATGAACTCTGAAAAAAAGAAAAAATAAGCTGGAACTTCAAAAGAAAGTCTCACCAAACTACTATTATCGCTAGAAGTTTCTCTTCGTGAAGTTGGTAGTATTATCGGCGATCCATTCGCTTCAAAATATGTGTTATTGGAAGAGTTCAACGGAGGCAATGTGGATAGTTTTGATCCCAAATGCCTCATTCCGGAAGAATGCTCTATTCCACTCGCGAACCCGACATGTTTATAGGCAGAATCCACGTGGAAAGAAGGAGTGGAAGAAGAGGGAAGAGGTGGCAGACGATCCATCTCTTCCCGAGAAGTCACTATCGTCAGGTTGGGTCGAGGTATCGTAGGAGGTGGGGGAACCCCTCGAGCACGTAACGATGAACGGGATTCGGACTGATGGTAGCTGGGAGTGCGAAGGTTACCTTCAGACCTCTGCTCAGTCCAATGGGATGGTGCAACATGTTGATTGTCGTTCGTTTCGATTTTTCGGAACCAGGCGATGATTCTGAAACTCTATATTCGTAAACGAGAACACAGTGAAAACTTACTGTTTCCTGAAGCAGAACAACACGACTAGAATTATAATCAGCAACACTCCGAAGACAATCGGCAACACTATTTTTATAGCATTGGAGTTTTGATGAGCTGGTTGCTGAAAATCGAAGAACTCGTACTCTTCCCAATGATCGAACAACGCTTACCACTTCTGGAACACAGTTCCTGATAATCATTGAGTTGTTTCCTGCGGACTGTAACTGACAATTACAGCCTTCCGTCGGGATATCAGCTGAACAAGTGGATTGGCAGGTTACTGGGACATCGATCACATTCTCTGATAGATCAGTACATGGCATACATGTGTCGCTGTTGATTTTGTTCTGGAATTATTTCAGTCTTGAAGGGCAAAAAAGATATTGAGTCCCACCTGGAAAGTACCCTGCTCACAAGTGATGCACAACTGGCTGTAGGTTGTGTTTGGTCCGATCGTGACATTCTGGTTTTTCCTTGTGTTCTCATCAATACAATTGAGCACATTACAGTCGTTCACAGACTTCATTGCTCTCGACGATGTTATCAATCCACGTGGACACTGGACACAAGGTCCGTTAGTCCCCTGAATAAAGTTTAAGTTGGTGGACTCATGGGGGAAACCAAGAACCTCTTTGTAGTATCCATAGTCACAGTCTTGGCAATACGGTACTGGATTTGTCGCATTTCGGATCATCTCCTGTCCTGCTGGACATGTTTTCGTGCAGTCGTTCCTACTTTGCTTCCCTCCTGAAGTTTAAACATTAAGTTGCAGAAATTTTAGGCCTTTCACACCTCCAAAAGTGGATGTGTCGAATCCACAACATACACATTTTTGAACCCCTTCAGTTGGTCCGAATGTTCCTTCTGGGCAGGGTAGACACAAACCATTCGACTCGTACTCTCCCATTCCGCAGACCCCTAAAATTAAGATGAAGTCAAGTCAGTGGAAACTCGTATCGAACTCACGATAGCACTGCGACTCCTCAACTGCTCCTGTGACATCTCCAGTCGTTGTGTTTTCCGGACATGGAATGCAAGAGAACTGGTCGGTGCTCCTTGATGGACGATACGTGTTCAGGGGGCAGTCCAGGCATTGGTTTTGTGTTGTGTTGGCGAACGTTCCTTCCGCACAGCTCACTGAAAGAAGGTTGGACTCAAACTGACAGAAATGCATGTTTGGCGGTTTCCTGTGCAAAAACGTCAACTTTCTACAGTTGAAAACTGGTTTCCAGACAAGAATGCCAAAACACACCACAAACAGTAACGTTCCCATTGGTGTCCTGAATCGGGAATGATGGATCACAATCGACGGAAGAATCCTGACGAACAAATGTGAATTTGGTCTGAAGGTTCGTCAAAACTGCGGTGCTTATAGTTTCGGTTGCACTTCTGAAATACTTTCAATCATCTACAGTTGTCAACTGATTCAGTTACCTCGTTGAAAATGTATACTGCAGAGCATACGTTCCGCTTTCCTCGGCTCTCGTGTCCCCAATCACACTTGATGTGTTGCATGGTGGACGGATCGTGATTTGACAAGAGTCCATCTTATCGCAGTCCACCGTTGACCAGATTGTGTCGTGGAGTCGACGGTAGACCTGCTCACAAGTTCCATCCCCAACCACTGTTCCATTCAGAGCTTGTTCTGCCTTCACAGTCTTCCCACACGCTGGTAGGTAGTATTTTCTTGGAGTCCCTTCCAGCCATCCACCGTATTTGAAGTCACCCTGAACATGTTAGATCAGATAAAAATGATAAACTTTTGAAGATTACCATAATATCGCACACATAAAATCTGGGTCGATTCTCGATGGGGTACAAGTTATCATTACACTCTACCAATGCAACTTTCGAAGTGTAAGGGGCCATTCTAGTGGGACGGAAACTCAGTCTTCCCTCGCCCACAGTAATCTGATCTTCAGAAGGACAAGACTTCTGAACGACGATGACATCGAAAGTGCATTCTGCTGAATTTCCAGCTGCATCGAATGCAATATATCGAACTGCAGTCACACCACTGAAATTTTACGAGTTTCCGTTTAAAGCAAGGAAATTAGACTCACACTCCGAACTGTTGTCCGTTATGGAAGTTAACCTCAATTTTCACAACTCCAATGTTATCGAAAAACGCTACATCTCCATCTTTCCATTGTACTTTCACGAAGTCCTCTGTAGTGGTCACATATTTGGTTTGAGGACATTTCAAAACAGTCGGCGAAATTCGATCCTTGTCTGGGAAGCAAAATTCAACCAGCTCTCCGGAGGTTTCTGAACTCACCGCAAGTTCCAGTGGAATTGTAGTTGTTCGAGTTGGCTTGTCTTCCGAACATACACTTCACACTGCTGCATATTCCTGAAATTTCAGAATGCTCTATATGATTCACAAATTGGATTCTTTTCAACCTGAAGGATCGATGAAAACTCCGGGATTTGATGCGGAAACACGAGTGAATCCTCCGTTCCAGTTGACATAGGTTCTGTTGGCGAGGTCTTGAGGAGCATTGGTGAGAGCCTAGAAAAGAAAAGGTTTTCCATCAGAGTTGCACGGAGTTCCGATTTCCGTCTTCCAAAATCCGCGAAACTCTGATATCCGGACTAATCAGGAATGAGTGGGACAGATTCCGGGAGTCTCTCACGATACTCACATTATAGCAATCGTAGGCCAATTGTGCAATTTTAGCTTCATTAAGCCGGATGATATATAATTGAGTTATCGAAATCATTCCAACAAATCTGTTCTCGGTTTTGTTGGTCAAATCTTTCGGGGCCAATTGGAGATATCCGTATGCTCCTGGCTGAAATGACTACATTAAAATCATGTGATAATAGAGCTTACATTGAAGACAGGAGCGAATTGCGGCTGAAGTTGGACACCATCCAGATAGATCGCGTAGTTTGGATTCGTCACGTTTTCAGGACTCACGATGCAAAACTGAAATTTGTCCTGATTCCTCGAATCTTACGACTGTCACTCACATGATGCCACGTGTTGGCTGAAATCGTTGTTGACCGATAACTAGACTTTTTCAATATCTCATCCCGAGTACAAATATCATCCGGATCACAGATAAAGAATCCTTGATTGTCGAACACAATCATCTGAGATTTTCCGTATCCTCTGGCTATTAACCAAGGTTGAAGAGTTGGAACTGATGCACCAGTTGTTGGGTTCGAGTCGAAAACAGGTTGATTGTACTGGACGAAAGAGCAAATCGTGAATTGAGCAATTGTAACGTTGGCAAATGGGATGGAGATGATATCGGGCGCGTAGTTCATGCCATTGAAGACCAGGTTGAAGTTGAACGTGGCTTCTGAAAACTTTAGTCCTTTACATGTAACTTACGTGCATCACTCACTGATATCACATCGTCTTCCAGTGAAACTGGTGTTGTTGCAGTCACAAACAGCACCGCTCTCTGTCACTGTACAGTTTCCACCGTGCAAACAGTACGGAGAATGCGTACCATCTGCATTGACGATCACACATGGTTGCTGAAACTCGAGAATAAAACTTTTGACTTCAAAATACTATTTTCAACACGAACCCCCAAATCCTGACACAAGTCTCCTGTACTACCGGGTAAACATGCACACGTGCCATTTCCATCAATACAAGTTCCACCGTTAAAGCAGGTTTTATCATGGCAACTGATCTGGAAAAACATGCGGAATGGTTAGATGATTAGTTGGGAACTGAAACCATACAGACTGATTCTCGCACCGGTCACCTGTGGAATTGGAAGGGCATTTGCAGATTCCAGACGGTGGAACACAGGTTCCTCCGTTCTCGCAGGTTATGGAGTTGGTTTCACATTTGTTCTGAAGGAAGATATATTAGGGGGGTTTATGTAGGGGAAAAGTTACAGTGTTAGTTTCACAATAAGTTCCGGTATAGTACGCAGGGCAATCACAGGACTGTGTAGTTGCATTGCAAGTTCCAGAGTTTAGACAAGAGAGCACATTTGCTTTGCACACATTCTGAAGAGAACAAAATAATCTGAAAAGCTGCTAGAATGATCTTACATCCACTTGATCACATAAAGGCTTTGTGAATCCATCCAAACATTCACACAATAGGGTTCCATTAGTCAACTGATGGCATCCATGAGCATGCGCACATTGGTCTGAGCACTGAAAGCATGCGATGGTTAATGATTGGGGGATGCAGATAGATTACTGGGCAGAAAAGATTCGCATTTGGTGATTTTCAGTGCAAAACTGTCAATCAACTTTGAGTGGTTGAAAAGTGATTCCCGACGACCCGTTTTTTCTGATGTTTTATGAGTGTATCAAGCAACTCTAGATCTTCATTTTTGCAGTGGACAGCTTTACAACCATATTCAAGTTTGTCAGGTAGGAAGCACCGGACCCCACTAAACGCTACCTAACTGGCTCGATTTTGTTTAAACTTGAAAGTTTAAAACTACAAAAATGAAATTCTAGAACAAAATTTTAGGAAATTCAAATACATTGGAAGTAACTTTTTCAACCGCTGAAAATTTGGTTTTTTGCCCGGAAAATCTAGCTTACTCTTTTCTCGCAGTACGTTCCGAAAAACTGATCAGTACAAAGACAAATAGCAGTGTCCGGTGAAGTGAGCTGACAAGTTCCTCCATTTTCACAGGTGATCAACTGATTACAATTCGGAGCCACTGCCGTCTCACAGTTGGTTCCAGAATAACCAGTTGGACAAGTGCAGTTGTAAGTCTCGATCAGATCTCCGTTCAGAATATGATTGAAGTTTTGACACGTGCCACCGTTGAAGCATGGTTTGAAATTACAGTCGTAGACGTTGTCAAGACAATGGTCACCGCTGAAAACAGAGATTGATAGTGAAGAGAGAGTAAACATTGACAACTCGTAGTTCCCACTTTGTGAATCAAGAATTCATCATTTTATCGAGAAATTTGCCTCTACAGAAGTCAAAACTCGTTATAAAACTATGCAGAATGAGTTGGGAAAAACGCGAGAAAGTATTTCGAAACTCACCTGAACCCAAGATAACACTGACATCTCACATGCGTTGTAAAGTTACTGTAGCACTTCTGCGTATTTTCACAAACCGAGCAATCATCGAGCTGCGGCGGAATTTCACAGTATTGTCCTGAAAACTCAGAAACTTCATTTATTGAGTTCCAGACCGATACTAACCCTTCCACTTGTTTTCACTGCAATCACAACTCTGCTGTCCCGTGAATGCATCGAAACTACATTTTCCATGTTGTTGACAAGGATTATTGAAATAGCATAGGTCCCAGGGAATCTGATAGTTTGAATATGAAAAGGCTTCAAATCCAAAAACTTACCGTACAACTGCCACTGGAGTCTGGGATGTAGCCAGCATCGCAGTTACAGTACTCTATTCCGTTTTCGCGATGACACGTTCCATAATTACAGTCTTTTCCGAGAACACAACTGTAAAAAGTCTTTTCAAATTTTGAAGTGGCAGATTTTTTGAACCCACTTGTCCTCGACACGAGCGTTCTCACAAAAGTTACCGTAGAAGTTAGATAGGCAATCGCACGATTTCTTAATGAAATTGCAAGTTCCTCCGTTTTGACACAAGTACTTCTCATTGTTAGTACCATCGTAGCAGAACTTGCTGGCGTTACAAGACCGCCCGTAGTATCCTGAATATCAGAATTTTCAGATTCTGAGCACAGGTAAAGCGCTGCCGATACTCAAAAGGATCAGTTATGGCACAAAAACCTGGAACCATCCATAACGCATCGGCAGCGCTCTACCTGTGAGACTTATCTCTCACCCGGCAAACATTCACAAACTACTCCTCCCTTGAATGGTGTGAATCCATTGTATGAGTAATAACAGTTTTTGTTGTTATTTTTACAGGTTCTCTGAATAAATTTAACTACAATACAAAAAGTTTTTACTTTGAGAAAAAGTTACAAAATCTACAGTAGCGGTTGAAGAATATCAAATTTCGCGCTTTGGTGCAGAAGGTCAATTTTGAACAGTTGAAAAGTTGATTTGCTTTTATCCGATTTTGTCAAAAATTTCTGAGTGTATCAAGCGACTCAATCCCTGCATTTTTGTAGCTGACATCTTTTCAATAAAACCGGAAGTTGAAATTTTCTCAATACAACTAGAACATTTTGTCAGTGTAACTTTTGAGTCTTCTTACACGCGACCTAATTGACTTGCTTTTGATTATGCTTGAAAGTAATCATTTACAAAACTAAAGATCTAGAGCTGCTTAATACACTCACAAAATTTCAGACAACTCGGGTTACTAGAAGTACTTTTCAACCGCTCAAAAGTTGACTGCACTGAAGATTACACCTATCCGCACATACCAAACTCATCTCGGTTCCTCTGACATATATCAAAAAAGTTTAACTAGCTAGCAAAATATTTACAAAAAAGAAATAAGTATTTTTTAATTGACAATTTTTTGATATCTATTACAGGAATCAAGATAAATTGGGTTGAAGTAAGAGGTGCACATCCGGACAAAAAAGCTTCACTCACAATACATGGATTATCTTCATGTGGCTCAGGTGTTGTCGTCGGTTCTTGTGCACATATAACCCCAGGCATTGCGTATTCCGTATCAACACTGTCACATACATTTGTTGCTACTGCGTTCTGAAAATGTCTTCTGTGGAAATTACAAGGAGCATCTGAGCTTACACTAGCACCATTTTCCAACATATAAATGAAACTTCGGTTCTGGATCATTCCGGCGTATTGACAGAAATCACCGACGTAGGCTAAAAGATTTATCGTCATACTATTATTAACAATAAGCGCTTACAAAATTCCGTTGAGTTCAGACATCCTTGGTGTTGATCATCCAGTCCGGTTTCACAGTTATATCCACTGTTCCTGGTTCTGCTGGTAAGTGAACAATGATTTGGTTTGCAGTACGGTACTCCCAACTCAGAATCATAGTCACTTATGAACACTGAAAACCTTTAAATCATTGAAGACATCAAAAATAATTTCTCACAATCGTTGCAACGACAGTTATAATATCCATCATGTTGTTGGCATTCACCATTTTGGCAAGAATCCACTGTACACAAGGAAGATTGATCGAATTGAGGGACTGGAGCAGGAGTTGTACCTGAGAGTTGAAGCTTTGTTTTTTCAGATTTTGAGAAATAAACGAACAGATTGGTTTAGGATCACAAATACAAGGCTTGTTTTGTATCACCCATCCTTTTCGACTGTCACAATACCCATTCACGGCTGGTAGTCTGAAAGAATGTGATGACAATCAACGTTGTAAAAAACCAAACGTCCGCTTGTGTGGCCATTTTTTCCAAACTTAAACTTCTTCCAAGCCAGGTTTGTATAATATATCGGTCCTTAAAATCTAAACTGGCTTTGCAATTTTTCACTGCCAAAAAAATGTCTTTCAAATTGGTTGACCGACAAGCCGACATCCCAACCCCTAACGAAATCCTTACCTCTGATTACTTGTACACGATGCTGAGAGATATCTTCTCATTGTGAACGGTTTAGATGAAGACAGATGTAGTCCATTGTAATCAACTTCATCACAAATGCTCTCTCTTATTGTCACTCCACAGATTTGCACGTATCCATTGGCTCTAATCGAAATAGCCAAATTCGGTTTCAGATTCTTCAGTTTGACCACAAAGCTTCCCGAGGAAGTTGTGTTCATGACTGGCCGGAAATCAGAAATCGGAGGGATGAATCCATCCGATGATGAAGAAACTCCAACTTGGACACTTGAATTGCACTGGGAGACGTCAATTAATAGTTCTATTTGATCAGACTTCAGTGGAGTTGGGATAGAAGTGACGAAAAATGAGACGGGGAAGGTCCATTGATGTACGATGCATCCGGACGGGGTCCATATCCACTGGAAATTGTATTAGATTGTTCCATTCAAACGAGGAGATCCGTAGGCTGCTTAGGTTGCACTTCTTCTCGTAGTCTGATTTGAGGTACAACCAATCATACAGGTCCTGTTTGACAGACAAAGTTGTCCCTAATAGTAAGACTAAGGGTCCATTTTTCGAATCTCGAATAATGTCCGGTATCGACAGTTTAACCGAAGTTATCTAATTTTAAAAGAAAGCACTCACATCTCCAGTCTGTGTCCACATCGCGGGCTGCTCTAATAAATTACTCTCTTTGAATGTCATACTCCCCTCGATCACAATATCATCATATCCAATGAACGATCCTTCAGATGCAGTCGGTCCCCATACGTTCTCTGTGGATGGAGTCGCTCGAGTTGTAGTAGGATTGGAAAGAGAAGTAGCAAATGGGTTGAACGTGAACACAGCAGGAGTTGAATAGCTTCCCGGCGTAGTAGTAGTTGAGGGAGTGTACGACGACGTTGTTGAAATCGGAAGGCATTTTGGGAGGATAGGCAGCCAAACTGAAAAAATTAAAAATTTTCGAAACTTCTGATATTGATTCACCAAAGTCTTCTCCTCGACGGGTACAAGTGATAGTCTCACTGTCCACAGGCATCGTATAACCAGCGGCACACTCCAGATGAACGACAGTCGACACTTCGAATCCATTCCCAACGGGACGATCGAAACTTTTGATTCGAAGTGGGGGCAGGATGAATTGAGTAATATTCGAACAACTTGGATCTGTATCGTTATTTGATTGTGGCAAAACTATCATAGTTTGATCGAAAACTTACAAACGCATTGTGGTAGAATTTCCCATTGAGCGCTGACATTGCAGAACACTTTTGGCCGTCCTAAAACAAAATTAAGTGAGTGAAACTTCCTATTTCAAACAAACCTATCATGATTAGCTCCTGGTTTTTACAAGAGACATCGATGGTTTGGAATATGTGGAACGAAGGGATACCGACGCCAGAGTACTTGAAATTTGACAGAGCATCTTGGGAACAAGCAGACAGAGGATTGGGAAACGGCTGCAACTGAGTGTCGTCAAAGCAATACTCTTTGAATTGGAAAACGCAATCATATATGTCAGAATTACAGAGATTCGTTGCATACGAGTAGCCCATTGAGTCGCCACTTCTGAAAAGTCAAATCGAGTTTGCTTTAACACTTACAGTACCGGCCTAAAACGGATTACAGTGCAAGATGGTCAACTTTGTGCAGTCGGAATACTAATATCCCTTTTTTGCACTCTCGATAACAGACACCATAGATTGAGGATCACTAGTTCTCATCGAGAAAAGAACTCACTTGTAATAATTGAGAGAACTCGGCGGAGAAATAACATTGAGTCTCTTCTGTGCCCAATCGTTCGAGTATAGACAAGTTGTCTCTGAAACCATGAACTATTTCCTCTAATAGATCGTCAATGTTTAACTATCAAAACATTTATCATACAGAGAGAAACACTTTGACAGTTTACCCCCTTTTAGTAACTGTTACAGGAACCGATATAAATTTAATTGAAGGAACGGTAAGGTGATCCGTGTCTAATAGAGAAAATACGGAAAATCTCAGATCACCAGTAACCCACCAACACAACTGTATCCATTGATGAGCCACTGACTGACTGGGCTCCAGTAGGATAAATCTGAACCAGATGCATTGTAAACGTGGGTATTGATCGGACAGTCGCACGAGAATCCACCATCGAAGTTGCGACAATAAGACTTGCTGTCACACAGAGTGATTTCGTCTTCGCATTCGTTTCGGTCTGAAAACAGGAGGATTAGCAACAATATCGGGGATTTTCAACTTGCAACAGATTGGGTGGACCTTACTCCTACCTTAATCCTACTCATATGTCACCTGTCCTGTCCCGTTGTGCAACCCTCATAAATGGTATTCTAAATTTCTCTATCTACAGGTTATAGAATTCCCAACCTGCACTTGCAAGAGATGACACTTCTGTATGTGAAGAGACCATTGGAAAGACGAAGCTCGGAAACGGTTTTTGCCATATTCAAGAACGGCTGACAACCTTCAGAAGTCGAGTATGAGCATCTGAAGTTTTTTTGCGGGCGCAACAGACATCCCGTACAGAAAGTGAACTTCAAAAGCTCATAACTCGACTTCTGGAGGGGTTAGACAGTTTTTGAAGATGAGGAAGTATGTTTCAAAACCTTTTCTTTCCTGATACTCATCACATAAATAAGCAGTGTCATAGTCCACCATTCTTTGTTAAGGTTACAACAGTGAACTCGTCAGAATCTGCTTACATACCCACCTACACATCGACCGTTTGAATATTTATATCCGTTTTTGCAATCACAACTGTAGAAACCAGTGTGTTGCACATAGGTACCGTGTGGTAGACATGGATCTTGGAATCCTAAACATCTGAATGTAAGATTGTCAAAAACTTGAAAAAAAATCACCTGGCTCATCTTGACAACTACATCCGAAACTATCATAAGACTGAATTGCTCCGTTCATTGCCCTCCAAAGTCCGTTGTCACATGTATAAGATTTGAGCACTGTGTTGCAAAGCATACATGTCATTATAATCTGTAAAACTATGAAAGAAAACTGC
The DNA here is from genome assembly GCA_900536305.3 of Caenorhabditis sp. 40 LS-2015. Classification (NCBI taxonomy): domain Eukaryota; kingdom Metazoa; phylum Nematoda; class Chromadorea; order Rhabditida; family Rhabditidae; genus Caenorhabditis; species Caenorhabditis tribulationis. Next base: position 219,056 of record LR546417.1, read on the forward strand.
TTAGGTCACTCTGCTTACTGATTGCCCCTGTCTGAATACGTATTGAAATGATGGCTCGAACGTTACGTCCGCTGCCTGTGGTAGAATGCAGGCGTTTGTGTAATCGAAGTCGCTCGTCTCATAATTATAACACATCCACTCATTCGGGAGCGTTTCATCATCTCCACAAACACAAAACGGATGGAAGTTCAAATAACCGATGTACGGGTACATTCTAATTGATCCATATGCTGTAACGAAAGAATCTGGCACATAGTGACTTTGATCTTCAATTGGAGTCACAGATGGACAGTTTATGGGAAGACATTGGACTGTTGGGTGATCGACTGGATAACTTTTCTCGTTTCCATCTTTCCAGATTCCGTATTGATTGCAGGTTAGGATATTTCCTTTATCGCTCAACATGTATCCTTGATTACAACCGACGTTGACAATCGTTCCAACAGAGTAATTCTCATCGGTCACATTTTGGATGTATCCATAGATCACAGAGGGGAGCTTACAGATCCCGTAGTCATCTGAAAACTGACCGTTTACTTTCCCTATATTAAAAAACCCAACTTTCTGGGGTGGCGGTCGTAGTGGAAACAATTGGCGTCATGGAAGCGGATTCCAGTTCCTGATTGTATTCATCCAGGAATCTTCCAGAACCTTCTGAGACGATACTCTCCTGTTGAACACTGTAGATGGCATGAAATTCAAATGGTTCAGCTGACTGATGAACCACTACTGTCGTGGGCCCAACCCCAGAAACAATTCTCGGCTCTTTCAAGTATGTGGATAGGTTCTTGGATACAATCTGAAATGTTTTCTTAAATACAACGCTTGGGGTAAATATGCTTTCAAACCTGCACGTTATCTTCACTGCAACTTTTCGAGAATTGTTTCACATCCCAAATGGATTTGGTTGGATCTGCTCGCTCAGAATCCTCTGATGACGTCACAATCATATTCACAGTGAGTGTTCGGAACTGCCCTCCCATACATACTTCACTGGATTTCGGAACCCATTCAATTTCTAAACTGCTATCAATCAGAAAAACATCTAGTTTTTCTTCTTCTCCAGTTTTGACCTCGAAAAATTGAATGTCGAGTTTCGTCTCGCTTCCAGGCCACGTGGAATCAACTCCGATGTTCAAAGAGTTTGAAGGAATGATCAATAGCTTTTTGGATTGCCTTGGAGCCAGAGAAAGTGTAGAGTTGTTGAATTGGATTGAGGCCACAGATGGAGACATTCCCTCGCACTTTCGAATCAAAATTGCAACGTAGGAAGAGAGGGATTCGGTGGAGAAGGGATAGTTACAGGGCATTGGAATCAGTTCCGAATCGAAGAACAACTGATTGTGCTCAGAGATTTTGCACAGGGCGTTGTCTGAAATTGAATCCTCGGTTGGTTGGGTTAAACATTTCACAATCTCGGACAATCTAAAACTCACCAGCAACTTGATAATAAATCTGAAACTCAATCCTCCGAGTATCCGTGTCAGACGCCGTCAAAATAAATGAGGAAGATGCAAGAGTGATTGAAGAAGTCTCGTTCCTGGAGTTTAGAAAAATGCGACCATTCTGATCTTTTCCTTCGATGAAAATCGATGTGGAGGTAGTAGGCGACAACCATTTTATCTGAAATTGTATAGTTTAGTCGTCCGTTCTTGCAGAATAAAAGTTTAGTATGCATATTTTATTCTAATCATGAGAAACAAGTTGAATTTTCTCACACTTCCCTACTATAAATGCTTTTCTTCTTTCTCCTCCAACATCATTCTATCTCGAACCATGAAACTTCTCGTCCTCTTCTTCCTGCTAGCCGTTTTCATGGTTTATCTCTACTATTTCCGATCAAATTCCGAATCCCGAATTTCCAGAGTCCCTCCTCTTCTCAAAATCTCTGCATCGTCTGCAACCCTCTCATCGCCATGCCAACCGACTGGATCGGTGCTCAATTGGCTCTTAACGTGGCTTGCAGTGTTCTTTTCCCGCAAATCAGTGCGCCGTGTATCGGATTGTTCAACTCTATCAATCTAACGGATTCCTATCAGACTATGTATCCTTTCATCATTTCGATGAAGGATGAGTTGTGCAAGAATTGCAATGTTTGATGAAACGAATGAAGTCTATGAATCTTGTAAAACCGAACTCACCCAAACAATAAAATGCTGATCGTTCGGAGAAAGAACCGTCCATCTATGGGTGCACTCTCCTCTTCCATATCTCACTGTAGTCGGTGACAATACTCCTCCACTCGACACAATCATTGGCCATTCGTAGACTGGATTCTCTCGAAGAATACTTGAGAGAAGAGAGTTGGGAGTTGGAGATGAAATCGGAATTGCTTCTGATGCATCTCGTTCATCAGATCCATCGAGACAATCTTTGAATCCGTCGTTTTGAAATGAAGAAGGGATGCATTTCGAGTTGTCGGCGCATCGAAAAGTTCCAGGAAGGCAAGCATAGTTTTGGCAGAGGATTGGAAGTTGGTAGGAGCATGGAAGGGCTCTCCATCCGAAGTTTGAGGAGTTACGGAGATCGAGGGCGATGCAGAGACCAGCTAACTCTTCGGAGGTGAGGTCCTATAAATAAATTTTTAAAAAGGCTTTTTTTTTCATAGAAAGTTGCTTCAAAAAACGATCCTTCAATTGAGCATTCCGCCGATGTTTTGTTCCAGCATCAGAACGAGGGGGATTGATTTAACATTAACTCGGATTACGAGAAACTAGACTAGCCGAAGAATATCCTCGAAAGAAATTTATAGAAGGTCCTTTTTAATAAGACAAATGCTCACCTCTCTCGGTTCCCCCTCCGCCCACAACGGATTGTACATGGATGTGAAATCGGCCACAGCCGCCGTCGTATCATCAGTAGCATCTTCTGACTCCACCACAATCACTTCTTCACTCTTCACAATCAATCCTGTCCAGTAGAGTCTCATCAGATTTCGATTCAGTTCTTGTTTGAATAACTCGAGGAGTTGAGATGCTATCAACCAATTGGTTTCTCGATACCCGATGCTGTGGTTTACCCTGAAACGTTTTTTGATGTTGTGTTCTGCTGCACTATAATCACTTACGCTCCACACATCTGAGCAGCTGTCGAATAGTTTCGTTCGAATTGAGTCAGTGGGAAAATGCATGTGGCTGCCAAATGATACCATCCTTGCGCATTTTGAAAACAGTCACTGTACATTTCGGGATCATAGTATTGCGGATTCGTACAGTAACCCAGACCAACAAAACAGGATAAAAATATGATCCATCTCGAATTCGTCATAATAATGTCATTTGAAAATTCGAATTCCGGGACAAATTAGTTAAATCTGGTGAAAATAGGCAGAGAATAGAAGAGAAACCGAAGAAAAGAACAGGTGCTTATCATCATCACTTATCATGTTTCTGTGTATGTATGCGTCTCTCTTGCCTACAGTACTCCCTCGTCGGGAGGCTCGCGGAGCAAGACGAAAAGAGCACTCGAAATGGACATGACTCAAACGAGAGATACACTTTTGGAGGGGAAGACAAGGGAGAGGGAGTGGCATCGAACTGATAACAACTTATCGTCTTTTGTACAGGATGCTTTTCAGTTAGTTGGATTCGAGGAAAAGCTGCAGAATTTCTTGACCTCCATGCTCTGTAAAAGTTGTAACTTTCGTTACTGTCGCTTTTCCCATAATTATTCTCGGCTCCTATAACAGATGCAGAAAAGTCGTCAATTCACAAAATAATTCTAGCAAACAGATACGTAGACATTTTCACAGTTGACCACTTTTGGAAACCTGTTACAGTAACCGAGATAGCTTAGGTCGAAAGCTTTGCTTCTATAATAGGGTTTGTAACATGGTTCATTGGGTGTTATCAGCTTTTTGGTCCATACTTTAATTAAATATTAGTTGACCATCCATTTGATTTTGTGTGTTCTCTCGTCAGTATCTGCGTTCCGGAACACTTGTGATTGTAAATATCACACATCGTGTCTTACTTCTTATATTAACTGGTTCTACCATTTTTGAAAAATGAAGGTTAGTCGCAGTCTTCGTTACTTTTTATGAAAAAAATCGAAACAAAGACATTGAATTAAAAAAAAGAGAGAAACTTGTGACATGATGAATGGGAAGGGAATCTGGAAAATCTGAAAGGAAAACTTCAGATGATCGTGGAAATCTTGGGTCTTTCTTTAATCGTAAATATTTTGAACTCGAAACACTTTTGGAAAACACGGTTTCTCTAATTTGAAGAGAATTTGAAGTGTAAAAACTGAAATTTTCCTATAGAATTTCGAGAGTTTCCAAACTCTCAAATCCATACAGTACTGACCCACTCTCCCTGGAAACCTGAACACTTTGCGGAGATGAAAACTGAATTATCCGATGTTTCTGAAATTTCTTGACTCTACTAACCTACTCTTGATATTCATTTTTCTAGTTGACCACTTTTTCAAAAACCGCTCTCAAGCCAGGACAAGTTGAAGTCAAGAGGACCCAAAAAATAACCATAATTGGGGAAAAAAATGTTCAACTTCAAAGATGAAAGTCTGGAACTGTCTACGTCCACAAAATTTCAGAAATACCTAGTGATTGGAACATACTTTTCAATTGCTCAAAGTTTTTCATTTGAAACTGAAAATCACCAAAATGTATACCTGAAGGAAATCACCTTTTTTCAACATTTTCTAAAGATTTTTTGAAAACTTTGTTTTTCCAACTTGATTGACGTGTAGAATGAAAGTATTCTGCCTTCATTCTTGACTGCTTGCTAGTTTTTATAGTCCCAGGTGTAATCAGTTTCGAAAATCTGGAAAAAAAAGAGAAATTGAACCAAATATCATTCTAGTTTTTGGCCAAAAATCAGTTGCATCTTCTCGATCTAAAACCACGTTCGCCCTAGAAACCCATTTCACTTTTCTTTCGATATCTTCTCATTTTTTCTCCCGTTTGCAAAGTGACATGATAAGATATGATAAGATACTCCCTTTCAATTGTTCCTTTTGTCTCTTTTTGGTTTTTTGGCAGAAAGAAAAAGTTCAGACAGTGTCACCTGATCCATTCATTTTTTCTTCTCGTGAATTTCTCGTGACTTGATTCAGTTTTCACTCCCTTTTTTTCGACTTTTTTGTTCAATTTGATAAGATAAAGACAGTGCTAATTGGTACGAATCAAGAATTCAATGTTTTATTCGTATACGGTTAAATCAATTGGAGAGTGAGATTGGAAGAAATGAGATCCTGTAGTTTCGAGAGAGATATGGATTTCGGCAGATGAATCAGAATTATCACAGATGTGCATTAGAAGACGTCGTTGCTTCAGAAGAGTTTCAGAATTGATAGTTGGAGTAGGAGACGTTGACACCGACAGAGCTGACGGTTTCCCAGGTGTCAATCGAGTTGCCGTACCATTTGTCAGCGTATTTCTCGGCTTCTTCGGCTTCGGATTTCAGAATTTCCTCAAAAGGTTCGTCGAATTCTTCGAGGGAAATGATTTCGAGTTTGCCTGACATTTTGAATGCTGAAAGTGGAGAACAATTAGTGATGAAAAATAACAGAGATACGGTAGAAATTCGAAAGAAAAAAGTTCGAAGAAGCAAAAAACGCAAGAGGTCCTGAAACTCTGAGAATCAGCTGAGTATTTTTTGCACTTCAGTCCGATATTCTGTCTCTTTTCGATTTCATTTTATACTCCTCTATTTCTCTTTCTCTCCGTTTCCGACCCACCCCCCATTCGTCCCCTGATAACAGATCATAAGGGAGAGAAGAGAAGATTTCATCATTTTTCCGAAATCTTTGATGCGGTTCTTGTTCTTTTTTTTGCGACGAATGGACAGCTGGAAGAAGAGAGTGAGAGCGTTTTGTAGTTTGAGTTCATTTCATACTTATAATGGTTTATGGTTTTGCTAAAAGGAGCAGGGTCATATGACTTTGTGCATTTTTATCAAGGTTCAATTCTAGGAACTACAAAGTTGAGAAAAGTTTTCTTTTCTTTTTAAGAAGTTTATAAATAGGTTCTCAACCATCCGATTTTTTCAAAATTTTATGAGTGTACTAAACAATTCTAGATCTTCACTTTTGTAGTTGACAACTGTATTGGATTCCACAGAACAGACGAAAGCGGTTTTCATAAAAAGTTGTCAACTACTTTAATGAAGATCTAGAGTTCATTAATACATTCACCAATTTTCAGAATAATTGGATTGTTGGGAATCATTTTTCACCTGTTTAAATTTTATATTTTCTGTAGATTTAGATTCCAAAATTGGAGATTTTAGGCTAGAAAGTTTCAGACTGAAAAACCTAAAACTTATACATCTTGAAATCAGTTTTTCAGAGTCACTAAAAACAATATCATGATGACTTTCAGACTCCAAAACATTTCAAAATTTCTGAAATTCTAACAAAGAATGAACACACCGTATCTGAACAAACGTTCCCAACACAAAACAAGTGTTCACATTTTTTCGAAAGAATGGGAGTTGCCCGTGTTATTTACTAGGCCAACAGCTGAAGAGAGGATTATAGAATCATAAATAATTATTATTTGTGAGTGAAAAAAAAGAGGAGGGAAATGACCAAAATAACGTCTCCCTCTCTCTCTGTTTCCTCTCTCTCCCCAGCACCTCTTGGCACTTCGGGGACACCTAGTACGAGGAGGCAGAAAAAAAAGTAGATTGTTTCATGTAGGATGTATCTTGTGCAGACTAGGGAATATAAAAAAATGCTTTGGAGAGAAAACTTTTATTACATAATCCTATGTCTGACAACTATTTTAAATTGTGAAAACATTTTCAAAAGTGCAAAAAAAAGAGCACGAGTCTATACAATAGTGTAGTACATTTGGAAGAAAGGGCAATTGGGAGTCGTGGATATTTGAAAATGGATATGATGTGAAATGATTCAACATAAGAAAAATGGGTCGCCTCAAGTCAAAAACCGCGCCCAAACGTCTGCTGAGTGCATTACACCGGGGAGCAAAATGATTGGTCTTACTATCTAAGACTCTGGGCGCATCAATCACGGATTTCTGACAAGTACAGCTTAAAGAGAGATCAAAGCTTCATTTGCAAGTTCTTAACGGATAAAACATAAAAAGTCCATGATTCTAATATCGTAAAGTGCGAATTCTGACGATTTTCAGTGCAAAATGATAAACTTTGAGCACTTTAAAAATTGGTCCAAAACCATTCGATTTTTCTGAAAATCGGTAGTTACATAAAACAACTTTGAATCTTCATTTTTGTAGTTGACAACTATTTCTGAAAATCGCTCTCAAGACCACTCGGTCCTGTGAAAGGTAAGAGGATCGAAAATTTTCCGAAATTCGAGGTCCTGTCTCTAAACGTGCCCTAACTAACTTCAAACCCGTTATCCAAAAAAGTTATCAACTATTAAAACGAAGATCTAAAGTTTTTCAATTGACTCAAAAAATTTCAGAACAATCGATTATTATGGAACCATTTTTGAACTGCTCAAAGCTGGCGATTAAAAAAATTTATCATGAAGTAACTATTCAAGTAAAGTATTTATTATCCTTGAAAGTTTTTTCCAAACTTGAAATGGTCAAGATAGCTTAAAGCAGTTTTTGGAAAAAGCAGAAACACTGAAACAGCTTCAAGTTGCTATCCAAGATTCGACAGTCTCCCTAAAAGGACTCGAACCTCGGTCAACTTCCAGTGTCCTCTTCCACCATTCGCACTTGATGTTATATACACGATCTGAAACTACACCCGTGACGTAGTACAACCATAACCACCATTACTAGAGAAGAGACCACTCCTCCACACATGACAAGAGATGATGCAAGGAAAGACAAAAGTGATTTTGATCTCGTGAGAAAAAGAAGAACACCGGAGGAGAAAAAGAGAGTTGGCGAGAGAAGAGGAGAAGAAGTCTTCGTATCATCTTTATATCATTTTTCCCTCCTGTTTCTTTTCCTCACCCATGACTGTCTTCTATTTTCAGAACTTGACCCCACGTGACGATTCTTCCACCATCACACGTTTCAACCAAGGTTCCCACGTGATGACGTCATTGTTTTGGAAGTTTTTGATCTTCAAAGTGTGTATCTGGTCACCCAGACAGTGTTGTGTGTTTCTTTAAAGGTTATATTTGTTCTTTGAAACGATCACAGAGTTCACGAAAACATTTGTCTGGTGGGGTGCCAATGTAAATAGTGTTGGGGAGAGAAATATATGTTTTTTTTTCAGATGTCACTTTTCGGAATCGACCGAAATTGAAAATTAGGTCATTTACAGTGCTGTTCAGTACAGTGTATACAATTTGACAACTTTCCACTGAAAATTGTTGAAATGGTCCATTTTGAACAGCTGAAAATATGATTTCCAGTGAATAAATTTTCTGAACTTTCGTAGGTGTATTAAAAAATTCTAGATCTTCTTCCTTTTTTGTCGTTGGCAAACTTCTCCAAAAATTACTGTCAAGTCTGTTCTATCGCGTATAGTGGCGCGATCTCTTGTTTCAGTCAAACTAAGATCTAATTGCGCACTTTTATGACCTTTGTTCTTTCACTCCGTCTCACCGATTTTCAAAAAAAATGAAAATCATAATTCTCAATCGGCACTGTCTCATTTTTTCAAAAGTCTAGTCTGGAAAGGCTCATGACATTTACACAGTGACAGTTTAAACCTATTCTCTGAAACTTCCCAAGTACCTTCTCCTCCAGCCAGACCGATTTCCAAAATTGCAGTATTTTCAAAGCGAAGGATTGCCTTTGTTCCCAATTTCAACATTGCCTGTTATACACCATCCCATAAAACTAGTACTAATACTGTCTGTCAGCCAACAAACACTTCCTTCTCCCCTTTTTTTCCTCTTGTTTCATTCATTCAACACCACAATCCATTTCAGTCATTCCACAAACAACTCCTATCATTTCCTCGTTATTTTGCCCCGTTATCTTATCAATATTAGCATCAAGGAGCACTCATCTTTATGTTCTCTTTTTGTCTTGTGACACGAGTCAGACGACGGGGCGCCGATGTTTCAGGTACAGGAATGACAGTTTCAAAATCAACGTCAAAGTTGGGAGAATTAATTTGTTCGCATTCAATAATAATTTTCAAACTGCTTAATACGAGAACTCAATTTTTTCAGCCAGAGTTCCCCTTGAGATCCCATTTGAAATCTAAAAATGATTGAACAACGTAGAAACGTTAATACTTGGAACAGTGGCAAAACACAGATGTAAAGATTAAACAGATGAAAAGATTCAAAAGTGGGTACTGTTGAACAGACTCAAACATAGTACTCATACGACGAAGGTTGGTCGTGCCTAGCCTTGATGGTGACCATGGATTGAAGATCCTGGCGAGGTCTGAAAATTGCTTTCATTACAGAAAATCTTCCCCCTACACTCACTTGCTCGATCCGAAACGAGTATGCGAGAACTCAAGGCCGGTGTATGTGACGTTAGTCGTTGGCTTGTATGTGAACAAATATGGATACTTCTCCTGGATGTGCTTAAGATTCGAGTTGATATCATCCCATCTCTCGAGTGCGAGGCAGACGAACATGTTGTTGACCACTTCGACCACAGCCAAGTCGTTACTCGGAGCCTTCTTTCCCAACACGACTGGCTTTCCGGCGCCGCCGAGGTTGCTGCAAGTTTCAGCTTTGCTCGAAGCGGTCCTGACGATGTGTTCGGGTATTGGCTGATAGCTAAAAACGAATATTTTATTTATTTTTATTACCATACTAAAAGCTTACTTCTCATCAGCATTGACATCTCCCTTCCAGATTGGAACGTCCACTCCAGCCTCGGTGGCACGGAAGTAAATCAGCCCTGGGCTGGCGTATATGCGCAGCTGGGCTGGAAAAAAGAAGTTTGTCTGAAACTCGAATTCAAAAAAGACAAACCTGGCATGTGTCCAAGAACTTCATCCGGACGGAGACCGGCTGCGACGGCACAACTTTCGAAGCACTTCGAAGATCCGTCTGCTCCACATTTGATAAACACAATTCTCTCCATTTCTCCCTTTCTCGGATTCTTGATGTCCCACGAGGAAGAGAATTGAGCGAAAAGAGCGTTTCCAAGCTCAGCAGCGAAGATTCCACACTGAAAATTAATTTTTGAAAAATAGGCCTAAAAATTCGTCTCACTGGTCTTCTTGGAACCCGTCCGAACATGTATCTGCAGACGAAATTGACGAGCTCCTTGACTTCTGTGTACATTTTTCCTGAAAAATCAATTAGGTGAGCAGAGAGAATCGAAGAAATTGAGAAAAAGAATGAGCAAATCAGCTGAAAATGAGAGCTTCTTCGTGTGAGGTCCGCGGGACCTCCCACGAAGAAAGCGGGTGGACCACCAACGAAGAAACTGCAAAGACTGCAAGCTACGGTGATTGTGTAATCGAAAAGAAATCAGGTTTTTGTGAAAAAAAAACATGAATAAACAGAAAAAAAAATACCTGAATTTTTTCGGCAAGTCCGAAAGTTCAATTTTTAAAAATTTACAGAAAAAAGAGAACTGATCAGCCAGATTTCTATAAATCAAAAATTGCAAAAAAAAAGCATAATCTATTTTTCTTGTTATGTCAGATTTGGTCGTAACTCTGAAATAAATCATCAGTTTGATTAATTTTTCAGGTTTAATTCACAACCGTTGAGGTACAAAAACAGATAAATATTCCAAATGTAACATTTTTGAATATTCCAGGAATCAAAACGGAAACATCATCTTCCTACATTTCATTTTAAAAAATGACATGTTCACGAAATCGAGACGGATTTTTTGAAACTTTGACTTTACGATCTCAGACTTTTTATGTCGTCTAGGTTTATTCCATCTATGGTAGAGACCTCCGAGCAAGTAGTCATACTTCTTGATTCTTCGACGCAATGCTTCGACTTTTCTCCTTGCCTCTTCTTCTTTTTCCGTTGGTTTCCACTGATCGTGTTTGGAAGATGATGTTCATCTACGGAGAGGTGAAGAAAATCTCCGAATATCCGATAAGCCATATTTCATGAGAGCAGTGTTACTCAACTTGTTACTACAACGATAAGTGTGTGGTAAGGCCATTCTCAAAAATCTGTCAATTTTGCATTGACAACATTTTAGTTGGTCTATCATTCACTTTCTGGCTGTCAGTTTTACGATTTCGGTAGTGTGCAGGCCCAAAAACTCGATAGTTCTCACCAGAACATGCTTGCCAAAATTGAAGACGCACAATGTCCGTCCACGGCTTCCAATCCCGTACTCTTCACTTCCGGATCCGATTCTGATGTTTGGGCATCTGAATTCGCGTACAAAAACACGATTGTGTCGAATGGCTCTTATTTGACCATCAAATACAGTGTTTCTAAATGCAAAAATGAAACCAAACTCTTCCAGCGAGGTTCCCATCATGTCTGTCTGGGACTTCGTCTATTTACGGGGTCATTGAATTGTGATAAGCACGAGGAAGCTGTGAAATTGTGCAGTAGTGATGGATGGCTAACAACAACTGGTTCAGTTGGAAACGAAGAGTTGAATTACTTTCTTGGTGAGATTCTTGTTCTTTTCCTGATATTACCTATGAGATGTTTCCAGCTTTGAGTCCGAAAGGTAAAATTAGAGGGAAACATTAACTGATATGGGTGGATGGGCCTTCTGTTTTCTGGGATAACACAACTGGCGGAGATGTGAATTATCCGAAATGTCGAAATGTCGTTCTTTGTATCCTAAAGACTGTGGTTATATCGGCCATACGACTTGTCCTAGTGTCAGCACACAGTGAGTTGTAGAGTGAGATGTGCACAAATAACTTTGAGCTTCTTCCCGCAATATTGAAGAATTTTGCTGGCGAGGAGCTGCTTGTCGAATGGAGCTCATAAAAATCCTCTGATCGCTGCTTTCGCTGCGTTCGCTTCTTATCAATTATTGTTCTATTGGGACGAGTTTTGAACTTCTGTCATGATTTGCGTTTTTTTTTTTCAATTAAAGATCATGATCTTTATGACAACCACAAATTTGTTAATTTATCAGAGGGGACGAATAACAATCAATAAGAAGGTGGAGGCGTACATACCACCGCTACAGCTACAGTCACTACAGTCAACTAATAAAATGTTGCTCAGGTTGTTATGAGCTGTTACAGAAAACGAGACTTTTTGGTCAAAGTACCAGTGAGAGGTAGTCCTTTTACAGGAGTCACTGTGTATCTCCTCACTCATAACTGGTAATAAGCAGTGCTCTCTGAATCCTCTTCTTCCTTACTTTCTTCACTTCCTTCTTCTTCCCCTTCGTGTGTCCTACAGTAGCATCATCGCCTTGGATCAATGGATTGAGACGGTTGTTGGGTCCATGGACGTATGTGTTCTTGTCTGAATTTCGGGGGAATCGAAAGAAGGTAGGAGCTGATTCTAAACACCTGAACAGTTTACCCGGTTCTTCCCTGGTCATTTTATAATACACCGGTGGGAAAGGTGATATTCAAACGTTGATGGTTCTTCATAAGCTAGAAGACTGGGCAAGCCTACTGTAATAAACTTCGAAGAAATATTGGGAATCCGAAGCAAACATCCTTCCATCTGAATACCCGGCCCCTCCCTTTACGTTACTTTGACATAGTTTATCTCCGTTTCTGTAACAGTTATCAAAAAGCGGTCAACTAAATCTCGCGTATTCATACATTTTTGATTTCCATGCTATCCCAGACACCTCTCACCCTAACCCATGAAGATTTTATCCTTTTCTGAACATCATTTTTCTCCTCCTCCATCAAACGCTCACTCTGCAAATTAAACCTGAACTTTTTCGAGCCCCTTCTTCCCTCATAACCGAAATCTCCACCAAATTCAGGAATAGTGGGCGGAGCGATAGACGTTCCTCGAGTGAAAAAAGAGAAAAGAGATGAAGAGAAGAAGGAGAGAAAAGACGGGGTGTCAGTGCCTCCTTGGTTCTGTGTTAGTTTCTCTTTTCTCTTCGTTTTCCCCTTATTTCGTTTCCCTGGTTGCCCCGAATCGCAGAAGTTTTTTCTTCTCTTCTGTCGGCATTTCTTGGGGAAGTGAATTTTAGGAGAAGAAGAAGAAGGGAACATTCTCCCTTTTTGAATCAGTTAGATAAGAGGTCAACTGTATTTTCTCTATGTTTTCTCATTTCAGATGAAAATAGAGGAAGAAGAACAAAGAGTGGATAACGAATCTTTTGGGTCAATAACTCCTGAATTCATCGCTCATCTGAATTCGCCGCGTGGACGACCATTCGTCAGATCGGAAAGTGTACCAATCGGAGAAACTTTGAACGAAAATAACAAAAAGAGTGGAATCAGAAAAGGTGAGCAAATTCCTAGTTATCAAGAAAATTGGTGCGTACTCTGTTTTCTTACGAAATGTGCTCAGAAAGAACAGAAAAGAGTGGTCTTGTACTTAGCGTTATACTTTTAGAAGGTTGTGGTCATGATCCGGAAAAATTGGAGATTTGAGAAGAATGTTTCTTTTTATATCAAAAAGTGATCGACTAACAAAATATTTCTCAGAATGCCATAACCATTTTGTTAGGTGACCACTTTTTGACATCTGTTACAGTAACCGAGATAAACTTTGTCAAAAAATAACTTGGACCCGAATAATCCTCAAACTCATTTTCAGCCCGAGAAGATGTCACCAGCCGTTCCAGAATAGAAATAATCAACTGGGTGCTAGCAAGTGATGAGCTCGCGAAAGGTTGCAGCATAAACCAAGCTCCCTTTAACTCAAGAGTTTTCAGTTTGCATTTGCCCCTACTGCCTGAAAATTCACTCGAGACGGGATAACACACGTACACATATCAAAAAGGATCATAGAGGTCTGGAAGTTCGGGAATTCGTTAAAGGAGTCGACGCGAATTTGGATCATGTTCGGCGGGTCAATGAGATTGGGAAATGTGAGCGCTTTTTTCTTATTCATTTTTTGATGATTAGAAGAGAGGAGAATACACCGGAAATGATAATGAGCCGGTTGCCTATATTGTTTTTGGCATTGTGTACGGAAATCGTATGATCGACTCCCCCCATGTCTAGATTGACAATTAAACCAAACACTATTCAGTGTTTTTCTCTGTTTTCTTTTTACCCAATATCATTCTCTGATACAGTATTCTCAACCGTGGGAATCTTCATTCTTATGCAAATCTGAGAGCATACAACCATTTGAAAAGAAAAGAAAGAAACCCTCGACACATTTTCTTGAAAAAGTATCAAGGCAAAAATGATTGATGGGGGTAGGGATAGGCGAAAAATGAAAGGATTGGAGTGAGAAGAAAGAGAAGAAATTTACACTATTTGGATCTGGATCATCAGGGGATAAGAGTTGGGAAGGGGGGACTGGAATATTGAGAAACGAGACTTTTTTCTTTTGAAAGTTTTTTATCCATTTTGACACGTTTGAAACATCTGAAACAGACCTTCTGAAGATCCGTATTAGTTTTTGAAACTGATGGAATATGTATGCTTTGTCAGTCCCCCCACCAAAATTTCGAGGTGCCTCGTTGATGTTGCGTAAGCGCCGTATATTTTCCAAAAAAAGTTAAGATTGAGTTCTTATTATTTTGAACCGAACCCACGCCTTCAAAATTGCATCCGGTTCACTTACCACTGGACCATAAAAAGCACAGTTTTCAATCTGGAAGGTGGCGGTGATGAAGGCGGCGCCTGCGCAACAGGAATGAGAAGAAATCACTACGAATGTCTGGTAAAGAACTGTGGAAAACAAGGGTTGATAGTACTACTTTTGGAGACACATATCTTGATTCTGAGATGTCCGTGGCAAAAATTCAAAATGATTAATCCCACGGACTACGCAGACCCTTGCCTTGTAAAGAGAAAGTGTTAAACTACAGTGTCCCTATTGCTCAACTAAAGTGCCTTCTCCTCCCTTTCATTCCCCATAACATTTGAAAAAGTGTTCACATTCATGTGTCACTCTAAAAAGACATTGGATCTGTGCAGAGATTCGCTCTTTCCTCCTCCTTCTTCCTAAAAGGACTCTCATTCGGACTAAAAAAGGAGAATAAGAAGAGAGAGAGAAGGCATCCCCATGGGACACAGAAACACATACACACAAGTGTATCCGGTTGCCACGTCACGGACGGCGGACCCATCCATCCATCTATATCCTCTCCAGTGCTTCCTTTGGCTCCGCGGAGCAAGATTGAGAGATGGAGCATCTCCACAGGCACTTCAGTCCTCTCGAAATCTTTGGGGAGAGCAAGAGAAGTGGTCCGGAGTATGGATTGGAATGCTCAGCGATCCGGAGATTTCGCCCCATGACAACTGGAGAGCTCGTTTTCAGGAGAATTCTCGATTCACCTGCCCTCAGAACTTAACATTTCCCTGCTCTCTCGGGTAGACTCGAGTTCGAATTCAGTGGCCCATTATCCGAAAAGACTTCGTGCCTTCCCCTCAAAATTCCAATCCCCGGGGCGTTGATCCTATCCTTGTTTCGTTTTCACTGTGTTTCAAGGAGTAATCCGATCCCCCGTTTTCCTCCATTTCTTTCTCTTTCTTCGCAAGGACCAACTCCTCTTTTCCACTCAATCAGAGAGTCTTCCTTCGCCCCCCTTCATCTTCATTTTCTATTTTCTTTTCGCCGCCCCATTCGTTTTTGTTCGTGGACCATTTTATTGTCTTTTCTAGAGAGAGTCCCCTCTTCGAAAATGGGGTGCAAATTAGTTTTATTGTCAAGTGTGAATTCTTCGAGAATGTGTGATGGGAGGGATTACGGTTTATGGTCTTTCGTTTGAAGCCAACCATCCAATCGACACTTTTTTTCGGAAATCCATCTATGACTTGGTTAAGACAAAGAAAGAAAACATTTTGACAAAATCAGAACACCGAACCCTCGACCGGTGCGTCTCGAATTCAAATAGACAGGCACAAGAAAGCGGGGGAGAACGCGCAACGACTCGGTTTTGGGTTCTAGTTTATCAAGTCTACGTGCCATTTCTTGTACCTTGAACTTGTTATCCTTCTCATTCCTTTTCGACAGAACCTTCTTACTGTATCGCATCGAAAAACTTCCGAATCATATTAGTAACGACGCTATCACCATCAGATCATTTTTTCTTCTTTTTTTCTAATTATCACCCGATCTCCGTCCTTTTTTTATCACTTTCACTTTTTAGGTGAATCCAAAAAAAAACAGTGAAAAGGAATCTATGGGACGCCGCCCATGTGTCAAACCATATCAATCTCATTCGAAATTTTTGAGAAAAAGATATAACTTCCCGTCTCTAGGAAACCTTTACACTGTTTGTTCAGTTGATAAGGGACGGGGGGATCGAGTCACTTTTGAAAAGGCCGAGGGGTTTGGGAATATGGTTGTTAAAAGGGGGGATCCACGCGACTCTTACAGTCTCTCTCCTTTTATCTATTCAAATCTCACACAATTGATTATTCAATCACCATTCAAAATCCATTCAATCCTTTTGTTGGCTCTCTATCCAGTTTGTGATGTACGAATTCCCATCATTATCATAAACTGAGCCTCTATGGATTGGACGGAGACTTAGAGATACAAACCATCCTCCGGCCATCGACCATTCAATCCTCTCTCTCCGCTTTTCCGTCTTCAATTTTTATGCGAATTCATTTTTCGGTGAGATTTCGAGTAGGATTCACATTGGGGCAGTCTGCGAAAATGGATTGTGAATCGTTGTTTGAGATTTGCATGACTAATGCACCCTCGAATTCTCTTCTTGTGATAAATGTCCATAGATTCCCAAAAACTGGTCATATGATTTTGATCATGAGTAGACGACTATAGTGTCTGAAGGTTTCAAGAACTTGCTCTGAAAAAAGAGAAACCTTCTTTAAACACATGGTGCTAGGCTAGTTGGGTTGAACTTTTTCTCGTAACCTTTTGCTAACATGAGCTCAAACCTGTAGATAAAATAAAAATAAGTCAATTTGGCTTCAAGTTATAAGGCAATAACTATAACTTTGTGAGGTCACAACTCGAATCGTGTGAGATTTTTGTTGATTTTTATTTCAGAATCACGAATCTGTGAAGCCGTCGATTTCACGTTCATCCAGATGGAAAAAAAATTTAGGGGTTGATCAGTATTCCATCTTGTGACTTGAGAGTCCACAAGTCCAAAATCCATATTACTCTCTATCAACCTAAAAATGAAATTTCGAAAGATATATACGAATTCTCAGCATTTTGACGCCTCCAAGTATATCATTAGTGTCCAAAGCACTTTCCCAGAATACGCCTTCTTGCGTCAAGCTCTCCCCTCCAAGTTAGTCCTCATTTTTCGATTCCAAGTACTCCGTTTGTTTTCTCTTTGTCTCCATAGCTCTGTTAATCCAAAACTAATAACCTCATTTATTATCACCTGTCCTCCTTCGCTTCGTCCTCATGATCCTTCTTCTTCTTCCACTCTTTTAACTTTTGCTTCCCCTTCAGGAAAATGTCTCATATAAACCTATATGCGGTTTCCACTGACCATAAGAATCTGATTCGTTGTCGATACTGTGAGAAGATCTATAAAATCGACAACGGTTCGAGTGGTTTCATCCGTCATCTTCGGTGCAAACATCCTGAAGTTCTCTATCAAATGGGCTCCTCACACCAAGCTCTTTCTCCCCCGGAAGAGCAAAAAGTGGTTCAGTTGTTCAACCAAAACACACATCTTCCGACGACTGAAAATAACAATACAATCGATATAAAAGAGGAAGGAAATGATATGTTCACTATGATGATGCAGGACATGACTTCTAATCACTTCTTTGCTAATTTCATGAGCCATGTCGAGTCCGGCCAGGATCATGGTTAGTGGGGAGTTCCAGCAAGGACTTTGAAGCAGAGAAATCTTTTTTCATACATAATCTCTGAATGTTTCAGTTCCGAGACTACCGGAAAAGCGTCCTCGAATCTCCCCAACTCCTACCGATAATCCAGTGTCCCCGATCGTGGAGAGCTCCGAAGAACAAGAGTTGAAGATTTTCACTACCGAAAATCCACTGGAGGAATTCCTCAATAAAAGTGAGAACTTTCCAAATTACTCTCGATAATTAAGATACTTTTTCAGTCAACAAGATAACCCAACAAAATGGGAATATGTCAGAAACAAATGGAGTTGGAGAAGCGAGCACGTCTGCCGGTGCAATGGAGATGCCGATTTCTTCGAAGGGATCCAGAGAACCGACTCCGAACAGCAGTGTGCTGGGTAAGAACATCATCGAGATTCAGAGATTGAAACGATCGCAAAAATGAGGGACTTCTTTCTAGCGAATTTAGTTGCAAAGTTGCCAACGTGCCCCATATTTTTGTGCAAATTCCGTTCCGCGCACGTTATTAGCACTGGTAGACCACAAAGCGACGAACTATTGATTTACCAGTGTTCAAATCCATGTTATATTCTTGACCAAAACACAGTGACATGTCGAGCAATTCGAGAAATGAACACATTTTCTCATACTGAAATACCCAAAACTATCGCAGTTTGAGGTAACTTCAAGGAGTCTTAAACATATCTTGAGAACACATTGTTCTTCTTCGAGTGGCCTAGAGGCTGGAATTGCCTTTGATCAAACTTTCAGAAAACTGCCAAGAGCCCTCAAAAAACATCGTGCTGGTTAAAAAAAACTCGATAGGGTCACATCACGTAGTTTCTTTTCCAGGTGGAACCGAGAACCTGGACTCTCCACCCCAACACGTCTTCAATCCACTTCTCCCATTCGGATGTGTCTTCTGTCCGTGCTCTTTCGGCCAAATGAAAGAGCTCACATTCCACGTGGATCATGTTCACCGGACTCGTTTTCGCTGCAATGGGTGCCTGGCAGAATTTGTGCAATCTCAACAACTGGAGAACCATTACACAATGACTCACGTCATCGGAGGAGAAACTAGAAACAGTCAATTATAACGGGATGGGAAAACGAGTGTGTGATATTTACCAATTTTTATCTATCTTGGAAATGTTTGTAAACAAAAAGAAACATGGAGTTTTGGTATTTTTATTGAAACTCTCTAGTGTTATTGTTAATCCTTTATTAAAACAATCTTCTTCCTGTCACTTTGACCAAGTTTATCTCGGTTCCTATAACAGTTATAAAAAGTTGTCAACTGACGAAATGTTTCGCGTGTTGTGTTAAACATTTTGCTAGTTGGCCACTTCTTGATAGCTGTTATGAGAACTGAGATAAACTTAATTGATCTGGCGGTATGTGGGTGTCGTTAAACTACAGGATTTACGGTGTGTTTCGGATATTTTTCATGAATCGGGATATTTTGTACTATGAATTTCAGATCAAAATTTAGTTGCCTTTTTCTGGTTTTATCCGCTTCCAATAAACTTTTTACATTCCACTTGCAATTCAACCCAGAACTTTTTGCCCAGAAATTCAGGAAGGTCAAAATCTCGTCTCAAATCCTCTCTTCCTCCAATTTCTTCTAATCACCCTGTCGTCTTCCTCCTCTTTCCCTCTCACAAGAAGAATCATCATTATTTACCTGAGTCTTCCTCTCTCCTTTCCTCTCTACCTCCGTCCATTTCTTTTTCCGTTATGTCAATAAAAACGGAAAGCCAAAAAAAAGAGGACATGTCAGAACCGGACGATTCGGCCCGCTTTTTTCTCGTTTTGTTTTAAAACTCGGCATATAATTATTCAGAACAGGTTGAACCCTCCAGAATAAAAACC
The DNA here is from genome assembly GCA_900536305.3 of Caenorhabditis sp. 40 LS-2015. Taxonomy (NCBI): domain Eukaryota; kingdom Metazoa; phylum Nematoda; class Chromadorea; order Rhabditida; family Rhabditidae; genus Caenorhabditis; species Caenorhabditis tribulationis. The sequence goes on from LR546417.1 coordinate 238,657, forward strand.
TATTTTTTTGTTGAATTACCGTACCTTTTTTAGAAGGGAGGGAAACTTCAATTAATCTATTCTTAACTGAAATTTCCTCTGTTTTATGATCACTGGGATAGTCCACTCCCCAGATCTAATATTCCCCCTAGCACTGAAATTTCTAATCTAGGAGAACACATGTTTGAATTCTCCGTTTTCCCCCATCGATGAATCACCGTCTCCTTCTCTAAACCATCTCGAATCCGCTCAGTCTCTAGTCTTTTCTTCGTTTTCTCTACCATCTGGTATATTTCGTCACTTTTTTCCTTTTTCGTTCTTCAAAATGTTTCCATGTCTTTCCTCCACTCTCCCCGTAGACATTCATTTACTGTGTCGGAGTGAGAGAGCCTCTTTCTTGGCATGCAACATTTTCTCTTGTGTGATAACACTTTTCGGTTTTGAAAAATGATTCATTTTCTTTCTCATGACAGATTGTGGATACCAAATGAGTCACTAATGTTCAGCATATACTACCAAAACTTGAGCGTCCCTCTGTCAATAGACTCATATCATCCATAATATGGACCATAGAGCGCGATTGCATCCATTGCTAATTAATTAGGAAGCATATAACCCAGACAAGTACTCCGACAGGCTTCCCAAATTCAATTCTATTTTCTTTTCCGAATTAACGATCCCGAGGATCAGAGGTTTTGGAGTGTTGACGATACGCTCCACATGTATGCGAAAATTTCCGCTTTTTCCGGTACTAGTAGATCAAATATCCAACCTTTTGCTTTGAGTTGGATTTGATCCACCGGTGCTGAAAAAGCGCGCGCAAAATTTAGCACCAAAAATTGAGTTGTGGAGCGTCGTCAACATTCTCAAAATATTAATAACGGCCACCAATATAGTTCATTAAAACATCATCGTTTTTTAAATAAGCCAGTTTTTGATTTTGTTTCTAGAAATCTGTTTTCACGGATGGAAATTATTGAACAACTGATTATTGGAATCTGAGTCTTATGAACGTTTAAAGTCTCCTGTACCCTTATTATCTTTTCTGATACACTCGAAGCACATCAACATATCAAACAGACGATCGAGACCTCGAAAATAAGTCCCCATCATCGTGATATGACTCATCCTTTTTTCTCTTCTCCAAATGTCTGCGTCTCTCATTCTCCATGATCTCTTTTGGCAGTAGTACACTTTGTCCTAGCTTTTAGAACTGAATACACAGAAACAATTTCACAATTCTCGTCATTTTGTAATTTGTTCAATTCAATGTTAGGTTTATTGGTAGGTCAAATCGAAGAGCTTTTTGATCTACCAGTGCTGCGATTTTGTACAAACAAGAGATCGTCCTGCTCTGAGGCTTTTCTCTAGCTTTAAGTTCGCAACATTTTGAAAGGCCTTTTCTTCATAGGCTTCTAGGTTTAGTTATGTTTGAACCTGAGTATCCCTCTCTTCCCCGTGTGAAGGTCACTTCTCAAAGGTGGCAAGGATGTGGATGAAGATGGGCACAAAGTGACCACTCCCTCTCTCTTTTTCCGTTCGGCCTGTTTCCTCTTCAAAAAGTCGATTCGTCTCACCTCAATTGGTCACTCTAACTGTCTGTCCATCTCTTCACAAGCGGACAGTTGACTTACTTTTCGTAGAATAATATCGTTCGAACATTTTCAGCTTTACCACAGTTCTAGAAACTTCAGACCTTATTCTTCAACCCAACCTTCTCACTCCTCCTTCCCGATTCCATGTCATCAATCTTTCCTCTCTTTTGACTCCCCCCTCAATTATGATGGAAATTACCGGATTACTCTCTACCACCTGTAATAAAAACGCGACAATTGGGAACTTGGTCGAAATAGACATTCATAATCCTAATCGTCGACTTTTGCTTTTTGTTTTCTCTCAAGAAACACTTCATTTTCAGTGAGGAGGCCGTGGTGGTCCAGAATGGCGTTCCACTGGCAATCAAAAGTGAATGTACAGCATGTCGGGGTGGATGACATGGTGCTTCTGCCCAAACTCAATGAGCAGAGTATTGTGGAGAACTTGAAGAAGAGAATTCAAGCCAACAGCATTTTCGTGAGTTTTTCAATTTTTGTGAAAAAAAAAACAACCATTCAATTTCAGACTTACATCGGTCCAGTGTTGATATCAGTGAATCCATTCAAACAGATGCCATATTTCACGGAGAAAGAAATGCTCCTGTACCAGGGAGCTGCTCAATACGAAAATGCTCCACATATCTATGCGCTGGCAGATAACATGTATAGGAATATGCTCATCGACAACGAATCGCAGTGTGTAATCATTTCGGGAGAATCTGGTGCTGGAAAAACCGTGAACGCCAAGTTTATCATGAACTACATCTCTAGGATTTCGGGCGGAGGACAGAAAGTTCAGGTACATATTTCCAGACATGACAAAAAGTTACAGTTCATATTCAGCATGTCAAAGATGTCATTCTCCAATCCAACCCTCTTCTCGAAGCATTCGGAAACAGTGCGACTGTTCGAAATTGGAACAGTTCTCGATTCGGAAAATACGTTGAGATAGTGTTCAGTAGAGGAGGAGAACCGATCGGTGGGAAGCTTTCCAACTTCTTGCTGGAGAAGTCTCGAGTCGTGCATCAAAATGAAGGAGACCGCAACTTCCACATATTCTATCAATTGTGTGCGGGAGCAGACAAGAATTTGAGAAGTAATCTGGGAATCGGAGAACTTCAATATTACAATTACTTGAATATGAGTGGAGTTTTCAAGGCGGAGGATACGGATGATGGAAAGGAGTTTGAGACCACTTTGGTGAGTTTTTCTTTAGAATCTGTTTCTTCTCAAATAGAGTAATCTTCTTGTCGCTTTGACCAAATATATATTTGCCACTGTAACAGATATGAAAGATTGGTCAACTAATAAAATGTTTCTCGCATCGCGTTAAACATTTTTTTAGTTGACCACTTCAAGCTGTCTCTTACAGTAACCGAGATAAATTTGGTCGTAGTGCCGGGACGGGGTTCCGGTCTATTAATCGAAATAAGGTCATATCTTTTGGGGAGTTGAAAAAGTGATTTCAGAATGTTAAATTTTTCAGCATGCTATGAAAGTTGTGGGTGTGAATGAGCAAGAACAACTGGAAGTGCTTCGCATTGTCTCTGCTGTTCTTCACATTGGAAATATTACTTTTACGGAAGACAATAATTTTGCAGCTGTCAGTGGAAAGGATTGTAAGCCATAACTTCAACAAGCTAAAAATAATTCTCAACTACTTACAGATCTTGAATTCCCGGCCTTCCTTCTCGGACTCACTAATGCTGACATTGAAGCCAAATTGACTGGTAGAAAAATGGAAAGCAAGTGAGTATTCATCGTCTTTTTCCTTTCCATCAAATAATTTTTAGATGGGGAACCCAGAAAGAAGAGATCAACATGAAGCTCAATGTCGATCAGGCAAACTATACAAGGGATGCTTGGGTCAAGGCAATCTACGCCAGGCTGTTTGATTACTTGGGTTAGTATTAGATTACGGTATTCAGTTGATACAAAATCTGTTTTCAGTCAAAAAAGTCAACGATGCTCTGAATGTTACCGTTCAATCGAACTCTGACAATTTCTCGATCGGAATTCTTGATATTTATGGATTCGAGATTTTCAATAACAATGGATTCGAGCAGTTTTGGTGAGCTTTCACTAGAATAAAGATCCATATTCCGTTTTTACAGCATAAACTTTGTGAATGAAAAGCTCCAGCAAATCTTCATAGAGTTGACACTGAGAGCTGAGCAAGAGGAGTACGTGAAGGAAGGAATCAAATGGACGGAAATCTCATATTTCGATAACAAAATCGTTTGTGATCTCATTGAAATCAAAAAACCACCAGGTAACTTTATTTTGTCTAATGCTGATCCTAAACTCTTCCTTCGATAGGAATCATGAGTCTTCTGGATGATACATGTGCTCAAAACCATGGACAAAGGGAAGGAGTCGATCGTCAGCTTTTGACGACTCTCTCGAAAGCCTTCACTGGACACAATCATTTTGGTCCCGGATCGGATTCGTTTGTGATCAAGCATTATGCTGGAGATGTCACATATAATGTTGACGGATTCTGTGATCGCAATCGGGATGTATTGTATCCAGATCTCATTCTTCTAATGCAGCAATCTTCCAAGTAAGACTGTTTTAATAGGGGACTTTTTATAACAAAACTTTTTAGCGCTTTCATCCGATCTCTGTTCCCTGAAAATGTTGCTGCAATGCAAGGAAAACGACCGACCACGTTCTCGACTAAAATCAGAGTGAGTCCATTTGACAAAAGTTATCCTGATTCCTGTGAAAGGGTTTCAAAAAGTAACTAAATGCAGAAACGTTTCTCATAGATGGCTTGACTTTTCAGACCCAAGCGAATACCCTCGTGGAATCCCTGATGAAGTGTTCTCCTCATTATGTCCGTTGCATAAAGCCAAACGAAACGAAGCGACCGAACGATTGGGATGAGAGTCGGTTAGTCTATTCTCATTCACAACACAATGCATATATTCCAAATTTTCAGAGTGAAACATCAGGTGGAGTATCTTGGACTCAAGGAGAATATTCGTGTACGAAGAGCCGGTTTCGCTTATCGGTAAGCTATTGAACCAGAAGATTAGGTATATCTCGTAAAAATTTTAGTCGACCATTTGACAAGTTCGCACAACGTTATGCCATCGTGACTCCACAAACATGGCCATCTTACAATGGAGCCCCACAGAAAGCATGTGAAATTATCTGTGACTCGGTTCATATGGAAAAGAATCAGTATCAAATGGGAAAGTCGAAGATTTTCATCAAGAATCCAGAATCGGTATGAAAACTCTTGATTCGAAAGAGAAAAAGAGTCTCAATGTTTCAGCTGTTCTTGTTGGAAGAGACTCGAGAGCGGAAATTTGATGGTTTCGCGCGTGTCATTCAGAAGGCATGGAGACAGTTTGCTGCCAGAAAGCAACACATCAAGCAGAAGGAACAGGCCGCGGATCTGATGTACGGAAAGAAGGAACGTCGTCGGTATTCGCTGAATCGAAACTTCGTCGGAGACTACATTGGATTAGAGCATCATCCAACACTTCAGTCTTTGGTTGGAAAGAGGCAACGGGTTTTGTTCGCTTGCACTGCGAATAAGTACGATAGAAAGTTCAGGGTATGAAGATTTTCGATATTTCTCTAGAAAGATGACTTTTCAACTCCTTTTCCAGGTCTCAAAACTGGACATGCTGCTCACTGCAAACCATTTGACTCTTATTGGAAAAGAGAAAATGAAGAATGGACCGGAGAAGGGAAAAATAGTGGAGGTCATCAAGCGGTAGGATCATCCCCGAGCCCCCTAATTTCAAGAGATAATTTTCAGACAACTCGATCTTTCTCAAATCAAGTCGATTGGTTTGTCTTCATATCAAGATGATTTTGTGATCCTTTATGTGAATGGAGAGGAATACACATCTCTTTTGGAGACACCATTCAAAACTGAGTTCTGTACTGCTATTTCGTGAGTTTTTTTTTGGATAAAACCACTGGAAACTGAAGTTGCTTTCATTCCAGAAAAGCGTACAAAGAGAAAACCAGCAACAACCTGCATTTGGACTTCCGCAATTCTCATATCGTCAGTTACAAAAAAATGAAGTTCGATTTTTCGGATGGAAAGCGTACTGTTCAATTCGGGACAGATGGTTCATCGACTGCAGAGAAGTCATTGAAACCGAATGGAAAGGTGTTGAATGTCAGCATTGGTGTGGGGCTTCCTAATACAACAAGTGAGTTATTAGCTACTGACTTTTGAATCAATTCGGTTCTAGGGCCTTCCACTGAACGCCCACAAGGAGGCTATACTCCACGGAGAGATCAGCTGAGAACTTCTACTCGACGAACCAACAAGAACTTACATAAAGCACCACAACCAATGAGAGCCCCTGTACCAGCACATGGAATGAACAACAACTACAACCAGCCACCTCCTCCATCACACGAGCCGGCACCAGTGTCCACGAACCATCAGTACAGTCAAGAACCCGCCCGAATTCCAGTCATGGGAAGTGTGATCAGTCAATTGAACAACATGAACCTGGCTGCGTCAGGGAACTCGAACCCGGCTGCTGGAAGAGGGCCCCCACCAGCACGAGGTCCAAAGCCTCCGCCACCAGCGAAACCAAAGTTGAATCCGGTGGTGATTGCAGTGTATCCTTATGAGGCTCAAGACGTGGATGAGCTCAGTTTCGAAGCTGGAGAGGAGATTGAGCTAATGAATAAAGGTAAGATCTTTATAAACTCTGCAGCTGAAATCGAATCTTTAAGATGCGTCTGGATGGTGGCAAGGGAAAATCAACAACCGAGTGGGCCTTTTCCCTGGAAACTATGTCAAAGAATAACTTGTCAAAATCACCTAATTTTTACTTGCACGATCTCTTAGTCTACCCCCAACATCTGTGAAGCGCCTGTTTGTGAATATCGGTTACGAGTTTTTCGAGAAAAAAACATATGTACTCATTTAAGAACTTTTTTTGCTGCTTGTCCTGTTTCATTTGTAAAATGTAAACTAATTTTTGTAATTTCTGTTAAATTGATCCCAATGAAGATTTCAAACTGTTGACTGGCCAAGAATCAGGAAAAGATTTTAGTTTTGTTACTCGGCTCTAAAAAGGGAAGCTCTCGTAAAAAATACTCCGTTTTAGATTCGCGATAATAAAAACCAAAGTCGGAAAAGGCTTCTTTAGTGTTTCATTCCAAACATGACTTGGTCTAGAAAGCTCCTCACCTTTCTCTGTTTTGTTTCTTCGATCCACTGCCTGACATCCAGACTGTTTCTGGCTTACGGTAAGCCAATGGATACCACTGGATGGACTACAACTGAGAATTCGTGGGAAGTGTGTTTATCTATCTGCTACTATGATAAGGAGTGTCAGGTGTGACATGTACAAGGATTCTATTCCATTTTTCAAAATTTCAGTTGTTGTATCGAAATGAATCTACTTGTTCATTTTTCCATTCCGGAAATGTTACTATAAAGAAATTAGAACGTTCTACAGACAATCTCGTGGCTTTCAAGGTGAGAAGTCGTGAGATCTTGAGATGTAATTTTTCAAGAAACACGTTTCCAGTTGAACTACACCTCTGATGATTGCCCTGCGAGCATCGATAGCCTCTTCTCTGGAAACCCAACCGAATGGACATCAGATTCATTGATATACCGGAGTCAGATATCATCGGACAGCACCAAGTGGAATGTAATGTACACTGTGTCCAAATGTCCTGTTAATACCACTCTGTACACTCGATCATTCAATGGTCTGACATTTAACGTTTGTGTTGGGCTTCGTCTATTTTCGGGTAATGGTCTTGGAAACTACTCGGATGCTCAATTGCTCTGCAGAGAAAACAATGGATATGGCCTGACAGGACCTCTCAATTTAAGTGAACTGAACATATTCATAGGTAATTGTAGATTGAGGTAAACCATAAAACCAAATCTCCTTTCGTTTCAGCTTTAGTGAAATCATCTGTGAAAACAGTCGTAAGCCAAAACCGATGGATATGGATTGATGGCGTTGATAGTACAGCGGGAAAACAGGAATATATTTTTGATGACGAATCTCATAACGGACGATCGGCTGGTTACGAATTTTATAGCGGCGAACCGAATGAAAAATCGAAAGGAGGATTGTTCATCAGTTTCCACGGCCTTCTTGGAGACTATCCGTATGTTTCATCGAAAGAAAATACTGATTTTGTTATTCAGAGCTGTGGCCGCTGATCAGAATCAAGGAGGTCTTTGCCGTGTCAATGACGTTCCAGCAGAATGAGAAATTGCTTTCGGATCCAATTAATTGTGTTTATATTTCTTGAATTGATGTCCTAATAAAGTGGAATCGATCTTTTTCGTTTGTCTCGAAAGTGAGGAACATGCCCCATATGTTATGTGTACACCCATTTACTTTGGTATTCGGAAAGAAATGTAGGTTATGAAAAAAAAAGCGTTCAGTTTTTTTGGTTTATGCACCGAGGTCAAAATCTTGAGATAATCTTCATTAAATTAAAAGTCGACAAAATAAACAATGAATGCATGTCAATCAAACTAGATCCTTGTAACTGGTTTCTTGTAGCTCTTTGTCACATTTCTGCTGTACAAATGATACTTTTCAACGTCTCCCAGCAGATGCTCCACCTTTTCTGTGAGGATTCTTTGGTAGCTTTCCTTGTCCTCTTTTTCAGAGCACATCATCAGTTTTGCCTGAAATTTGAGTTTCGTATGGAAAAATGAGAATAGACCAACCTGAGTAACTGGACCAAACAGGGGCAACAAACCGAGTCCTCCAAGGACAAAGTAGTAGCGGTATGAATCTTTCAACTGTAATAAAAATCATTTCTCGAAATCCCAGTTCATTTTTCAAACCTGTTCAAGAGTGTAGGGTGCTTCCTCGCCCTGGAGAGCTTCCAGGAAGTATTTGTAAAACTGCTCGAGAAGTGTCTTCCAATTGTTCCGTCTATCAACTCCAGAAAGAGTCGAGACGAAGAGTCTAACGATGTCTTCAGCGGGGTTTCCCATGTGGATTCCCTGAATCTTTCAACTTTATTTAAGAAGTCTAAGTGTTCTACTCACGGCGTAGTCGATTATTCGGTTTGCAGACATCTTTCCGCTTTTCTCCTTCCAAAGTATATTTGTTGACCATAAGTCTCCATGAACCAAAACTGGTTCAGTGATTCCTTCAAACAATTTCTGATGCTTTATTGATTTTCCTATTATTCTTACCAACATACTTGTTCACGTTACAAGCCAACTCAAAGTTCACAACCTCTATACCGAACTCTTCAATCTTCTTCACTTTCTCATCCAGCTTCTCCGGGTTCATCATACGTGCACCTTGGAGCATTTGCTTCACTCCGTCTTCAGTCATAAATGGTCCTACCATTTTGGCGAAGTCGAATCCATGAATACTTTGCTTTTCTTCGTCGGTTAGATGAAAAGTTCCAGCTTGGAAATGAGCGAGAGACTTGAGCACCTGAGGAAGAAATTAATCGTGGTCGACGAAAATTCAGACTCACTGGATGAAGTTCCTCTGGTTTCACATTTACATATAGATGTCTCACAATGTTATCTTTGACGTATTCCATTCCGATGACTCCTTTTCTCTTATTCTCAGCATCGAACTTCTTCGAAAAGTAGATTTTGGGATTCAGAATAACATCATTCTTGTTCCACTTCTCCAGAATCTTATTCATATTCACTTCTCGATTATGAACTCCTTGTGCCTCAATCTCAAACATCGCCCAGATACCAGCTTCTGCTTCTTTGCTCATTGGATTTCCTGCTGTCATCTGCTTGATGAGTCCTTGAATATGAACACAATACGGGATTTTGAGAACGAATTTGAGAGGGAGATGGTCATCAGGGACGGTCCATTCTGGTTCGACAAGAATGATACGACTCATGATTCCCTGAAAAGAGATGGAAGGAATTTTTGAGCTTACTGGAAAGTGGTCTGTGTCGGTTGGGTTCTGAATCTAGTCTTATATTTTGAATTAGTCCAAAAAATCCAACTTTCAATCTCCATTTATGCCATGGCACGTGCTTGATGTGTCAAAGTGTCTAATCTTCAATGGAGTCTCAACGGATGCCAATTTCAAAACACACTTTCCTATTCGAAATCGAACGTTAATTTGTACCAGAGGGCTGCGCCCCTCTGGGGCCCTTCGGGCAGGCCTAAAATATTTGATCTACCGGTGCAAAACTATCGCGCGAAAAACCTTCCCTGGAGAAAAAATTAGGTTTTTGAGCCCGCATGAGCTCATTTTTTGTCGAATCGAAAATCGAAAAAGACGGGCATCATTCAGGCTCCATTCCTGGTAACCTGTGAAAATTTGGGAAAATTTGGTCCAGTGGGGACTTCGCTAGGGCGGGAGACACGACACAGACAGACACACACACAGAATTTTGCGTTTGTTAATAGTAAAGATAGAAAATTAGAATAAACTCGTAGCTCTTATTATATACAACATTTCATCAGTTGACAGTTTTCTAAAATTCTCAAAGCGAACTGAGATAAATCTCCATGGAGAAAAAGGTGGGCAATGCAAATCTTTACAGGTTTCGGGGTACTTGAGCCACGACGGTACTGGTTACAAGTCAGGATCCCACGGATACGAACTACTTTCAATACGAGATAAACTCACATTTCCTTCTCCAATTACAGTATACTTAGTGTTCTTTCCGAGTGATGATTTGGTTCTCATCTGGTCCTGAATCAACTCCTCGACGTCTTCTACAGAAACATGAGTATTGAAGAGGCCATCTCCGGATTCCAGAATAGTAGTTTGATTCATTCTTACTTGGAACAATGTGAAACATTCCAATTCAGAATACTTCAGTTATATACTGGCAAAAAACACACGAGTAGTTTATGCCCTCAGAAAACTGCTGTCTCATGTGAAGAGACACAGAGAAATCACAGATGTAAAGGACACAACTTTTGTGCCAATGTGCTTTGGCTCTTGGCCATTTCAGACTTTTTTGGATTTGTCACATGAAGCACACTAACGACTTCTTTAAAATGAACTTCTGACACCAACCCTCATCTTACCCACTTAATAATAACAAAAACTTTATCACAAAGGTAAAACAAGTGAAATGCAATTTTGGTAAGTAGACATGTCTCTTTAAGGTCACAACTTGTTTGACTCGTTAATACAAGAAATGCGATGAAAATTGATCTAGAGGGGCTGTGAAACTCTGTTTGTCAATGGAATCGGGGAAAGTGACTTAGATTCTGGAAACGCTTTGGATGAGTACTCGGCCTATATACAAAATTGGATTTGTCATTCGGGGAAAGAAAGTAAAGCACGGGAATGGATGGAATGGACTAATGAATTCGAAAATAAAAAAATCTATCAAATTTACAGTATAGAAAAAATACAGGGTGAAAACTAAACTGATTCTAGACAAACAAGAAATATAGATGAAATGCGGAGACTCCATTAAGCGTCGGGATTTCCTTCGTTGATGGTTCCGAGAAAAGATTTATGCCTTCCGACGGATATCGGGGCTAATTGAATTCCAGTCGGACTTGTAGCCTGGAAAATGGTAATTTTTCAATAGATTAGAAAACAAACAAACATTTTCAGATTGAGCTCGAGTATTTTGACGGGTTAACAACGCCTTCTGTTCTTCTTTTTGCGCTTCTTCGAGCTTCTTCTGTGGCTCTTCCACTATTTCGAATCTTCCATGATCACCCTGAAAAGCTCATGTTTTTTACCAGAAATTTGATCGATAACTAAGCGGGGAGCCATGAATGAAAATAAGGAAAACATATCATACCGTTTTGGATCTTTGATAGAAGAACGTTCCTAGGATACAGACACAAATGAGTGCTGCGCTGACAACCAACCACGCCAAATTGTACAGAAACCGAATCGATCGACGAGACTACAATAAAGAATCATGCAGGCGATGCACGCAAACAGAAGCAATATTCAAAAATTGAAACTTGTGTATACCGTTTTGATAGTTTTTCCGTTATGCGAAACAAGTTCCTGGTCCTTGGCTTCGTCGAAAGTGAGAGTTTCGCACTTTTTGTGATTTGCGTAGGTACGGAAGTACGGACAACCCTATAACTTATTCAAGGTTTCACAGTCTGTCCGAAGTTTATTTGAAAAAAATAACTCACTACAGAAGGACAGAAGTAGTTATCTTGGGACAGTGTAGCTGATGAAAGATTGTAAAGGTCTCCTCCGATCAGTCGATTCCACAACCATTTCGTCGCGTAGTTGTGACCTCTTCGATTCAAAAGAGGTCTATCTCTGATGAACAAACCGCTGGGATATCTAGAAGTTATGGTGACCATGGGATAACTGATCATTCCAAATGTACTTCTCTGAAGATTATTGATATTTAGGAACCTGAAAAGGCTGCAAGTACCGATGTCACTCCAGTCTCCACGTATTTCTGAATATCTTTCCAAACTCTTGACCATTTTCTTGAAACGTCGTACATAAATCCTTCTGTTTGGTTTCGCGAGCACTGACAGCGATTTCTGGAAAGAATACGTTGAAAAAACGCAGTTTTCAGTGGAAAATTTACTTGAGAAGGTTTGATTTCTGCTCGTGGAATGAAGACACATGAACAGGTCCCAGTAGAACGACGAGGGCTTTCGGGATTTCTATCTGAAGATGTTCCACAGCCTTTTTGATGTGATCGTATGAAGGACCATCGCATTTCGTGCAAATCTGAAATCATCTATACATGTTTTGTTTCAAAAAGTTAGGACACCTCCTCTGTTCCGATAGTAATAATAATCATAATCCATTCGTTCAGATAATCGACCTCAGTGAGTTTCTTCACTCTTCGTGTCAGTTCAACTGCCTGTTTGTAGAGGTCTTTCGTAGTTGCACCGGTCTGGGCCACATTCAGTTGGTGATCAGGAAGATCTGCGCCCATTCCATGCGATACGCCGACAATTTTCGGGCTGAACTCGCGAAGAATATCTGTACAGGGTCTTGTAGTTGAAGTTGTATCTTCATTAAACTTACTCGGAATAGTGATTAACCCATCGATAGTTGAGTCCCCTCCGATTGGAAAACTTGCTCCTCTGAATTCAATATCTGCATTTGGCCATAACCCAATTCCCGTGGCCAAAGCGTCCCCCATGGCAGCGATAATTGTGATGTCTTCTGGAGATATATCAGCCACAGAACGGCCCGTAACCAGTTCGAGCTTTGTGCGTGGACAAGAAAAAGTTTTTCTGAAATTGACTACATAGCAATTATGGAGGAGGCGGAAGTGAGGACGAACCGATCATTGAAAGCTGAATTGATGACTCCAGCAACTGGTTGATGTTTTTCTGGCTTGATGGCGGTGAGTGATTTCAGATGTTGGTGATCCACACTGTCTCGTTCTCTAAAAAATGCTTCAGTAACTATCAGCAAAACCCTGTTGCATACACTCAACGTCATTCCGAAACTGTTTTAATCAAAACTGTGAACTTGAAAGGAAACCGAAATTAGGCAACTAAAAAAGTGAGAAGGGATAGATTGAAAGAGGAAGAGGAGTAGCAGAGCATGCGGTTTAAGCATTTCAAGAGAAACCCGTCTAGATCTTCCAGCTCATGAGACGATGTGGCAGTGTCGAAAAATTTGTCATAATCGTCCGATTTCCCCCACAGTTTTATTAGTCTGAATTTAAACAAAAATAATATTTTCCTCTTGACTTTTTTGCGGAAATGATGAATTTTGGGTGCTCGATTTTTATTGAAGAAAAGTACCTTTCTTCACTGATATCGCTGGAATCGTCGCTTTCATCTACTTCATCGTTTTTGGGTACTTTCTCTCGTCTTTTCTGTTCTTCTGGAGTAATTTTATCATCATCACTAGTTCGGCGACTTGCATAATCCGTCAAGTTATTCGAGAAATCTTCGTAATCCACCAAATGTCTCGTCTCGTCGTGAAACTCCCCTCTCAGATCCTTCTGATCAATTGAAAGGTTTATCGATCCGCTCCCAGCGTAAAACAGGAGGCACAATATAAGGTTTAACCGCATTCTGAAAGAATGAAATGCAAACTGAGTCGCCTGTGAAAGAAAATGTGATAAGGACTAGAAATAGCGATAACAGCGACAAAAGCGGGATTTAATAAAAACGGACTAAACCATGTAAAGTTTTTAATGTAACATTGAAAATTTCTTGTACTTTCGGGGTATCCTTCGTCACCTGCCGCTCTAATCAGTGATGAGAAACCTCAGGAGATCAAAAACAACGCGATTTCCTATGTTTTCCCCAGAGTCAGAGTGCTCAAGCTTCAGCTTGATACATTTGTCAAGTATAGACGAAGTCAATAGCGTCAAGAATCCTCATTCATCACTGATTTAATCAACGTTTTTGCGAAAAAAATATTCTGAAAAAAATTGAAAAGTAAAGCGCGCTCTACCGAACTCTTGGCTGCCTGCCAGACTTTGCTGCGTAGCGACTCAACCAATGATTTGCGATACTGCAAACGAGGACAACGGAGGCTTCGCTATTTTTGCTATTTTTTTCGCGTTTTTTCCCGAATTTGTGACAATTTGAGTCGTTTTTCTTTGAATAGTCGGTGATAAATGTGTTCTAAAAGTCGTTGCGGACCACAATCACATTTTTCCGCAGGAATTTCATGCTGGAATACAATTTTAACCAAAATAAGAAGTTTAGGTAAAAACTGTGAGATGTGGTTTCCACCAGCTGAACATGTTTCGGTTTATTGAATAATTTCTTTTTTTTTCGAACCATTTCAAGTTCACAATCTAGTTTTGATATGTTTTCAGGGTTAAACATGGCTACTCAAGATGATGCCCATCTCGCTGAGTTGAAGAAGAAGAGAACTTTCCGCAAGTTCACCTACAGAGGAGTCGACTTGGACCAACTTTTGGACATGTCCCGGTATGTTTTGGAAGGGTTTTCTCCGAGTAAAATAATTAATTTTCAGTGAACAATTCACCAAGCTTCTCCCATGCCGCATGCGCAGACGTCTCGATCGTGGACTCAAGAGAAAGCATTTGGCTCTCATCGCCAAGGTCCAGAAGGCCAAGAAGGCCGCTGGAGTTCTCGAAAAGCCAGCCACCGTCAAGACTCATCTCCGTGACATGATCATCCTTCCAGAGCTCGTCGGTGGAGTCATCGGAATCTACAACGGAAAGGTGTTCAACCAGGCAAGTCTAATTTGATCAAAAAAAATCTGAATGCCTATATTTACAGACCGAGATCAAGCCAGAGATGATCGGATTCTACCTCGGAGAGTTCGCTATCTCCTACAAGCCGGTCAAGCACGGAAGACCAGGTATTGGAGCCACCCACTCTTCCCGATTCATCCCACTCAAGTAAAGTTATTTGTTGAACAATAAACTTGTTTCCAAAGTTGATCATTGTTGTCCTCAGTATTCATAACATTAATCTGAAGAACTTTTCAAGTCGAAAATTACGCATTCAGTCTAAAACAAAAAACAGAATCGGTCGCTCATGATGTTATCCATTTGCAATTTAGCAATAATCGCATCTGAACTTGGAGAAGCTGGTGGAATAATTCCGATGTTCTTTGGAAATTGATGGGGTCTGCTCATAAGGAAGGAGTCAAGAAGCTTTCAACCCGGCGTGCTTGGTAGAATAGAAGAGAATGTTACGCTGCTCGAGTTTCAGAAAATTTTGTTTCAAAGCAGAGATCTTGAAGCTCAGAAACAGTATATCGTGTTCTGAAACTACGATTTGAAAAATCAAATGATTTCAGAGATTTGTAGAAAAACAAATGGCGGTCTCGCGAGGGCAAACATTTCAACAAAATAGGTTATTTATTGCCTACGGTTTCCCGAGTTTTAAAAAACCACGGGCCGGGTCGGACAACCCAGGCGATTTCAGAGTTTCAGAGAATACCGGAATGTGTTCGTCGCGGCTCAGAACTTCACTGATAGAAATGGTTTACTCGTGATCATGTTTCAGAACTTTATTCGGGCCATGAATAAAACTTTCACAATACATTTATTCATTCGAGAGAATTCGATCAAAAAGGTACTACAACGCAAAAAGAATAGAGGTGGAACTAGAGATATTGTGATTTATCTGGTTCCTCTTTGCTTGGCAGCAGCGACCATCTCGTCTTGGAGAGTCTCCATGATCTCGAGTCTTTGGTGGGTGACACCGGATGGGTCGAACACCAAGGTTGGCTTCTTCCAGTAGTTGTTGCGGATTCTCTCCCAGTCCCATGGAGCAGTGGAGTGGCCTGAAAAATGAAACGAGTGGGTCTATGAAATAAGAATTAGAACTCACTTCTGTCAAGCCAAATCTCGGTCTTCTCGAAGGAGTAGTAGACAGTGTATCCGAAGAGAACGCACCAGATAGCGAGAAGTCCGAAAAGTGGATAGATCTCGTAAGCGTGTCCGAGTTTGCGGAACATGAATCTGAAATTTAACATACTTCTACTACGCGGTCAAATTTCAGAAACAAAATTTTTACAGACATTCTTTTAAATTTCAGCTTTAAAAATCTAGTAAAAATCGAAGAATTGCTTTAATTTTTTTCCGTTTTATCGATGACAGTTTTTCAGAGATAATCGATCTTTTACTTTATAGATGAACACGAGAAAACCCGTTTTCAGATACACCGGTTTGCTGATGGATTATTAAAAAACTAACCTGGAAGCAGTGTCTCCGGGCTTGGCTGGGTTGGAGTAGCGAGCGTCACGGGAGACATCACGTTGGTATTTGAAGAATCCCTGCTGGTCGTTGAGCTTGATGGATTGCTCGTGCTGAAAATGAATATGTTTTGATTATTGCAACTTGGCTTTGATTGTCTACTTTCTAACTAGTAGTTTTCAGCAGCTTGTCATTAGATTTCTTGATTTTTTTTCAAATTCAAATACTTACGTCCAGGGTCATGCGCGACGATCCATTTCTGACGATGAGGATGCGAGCGACGGTGCACTTGGTGACCAGACGAGGAGTCAAGAGTGAGAGCGACATTCTGAAAACAATTAATGTTTCTGAAGTGACTTTAATCGAAGGCGAAAAGAGGTGAAAATCGATAAGCTTAATAAAAAAAATAATGTCAAACGTTGCATTGAGAAAATATTTAATCAAGAGCACGAATAAAAATTATTAATTTTTTTTAACGCACAAAAATCAATAAAAAAAGTATCCAAAAAGTACTGCTATGGACGGCTCCCCTTCAGTGCACGATACACTTCCGTACACCTCTCGGCGCAAAAGACGCTTCTCATCTTTTTTTCTGCGTCTCTCAACTTTTACTGGTGTTTCTCTCGTCTGATGGAGGCAATTCGAATGTTGCTTCATAAGTTGAGAAGCCAAGAGCATGAAAATTGCAATTCAAATTGGAATGCGAGGAAACAAAATATTCTCAAAAATCGAAGCGGTTTGTAGTTTCGTAGGTATGAGAAAATATTTATGCCTTTCAAAATCTGCAATCATGAAAATACAAAAAAATGAGTCGTGTTAATATCCATCGTTTGAGAAGTCAATGTGGTAATCCGGGTACTTTTGCTTCAGGATATCAACAGAAATTTGGTGATCAGCACGTCCGTAGCCTTGGGAGTATCCGTAGACGAGAAGATCTTTTCCCGCATCATCGTGCTTGATTCGACCACCACCGACGCACTTCAATTTGAGACCGACTGCAGCCGTGGACTGAAATAAATTTAATGAAAAAACACCCTTCAGAAGTTCAACCTATACTCACCTTCGTCTCCTGAAGGATATCGTCGTGGAAGGTGCATCGGTAATACCCACGGACCACGAACTTCTTCTCTTTGGTTGATGTATCGGTCACCTGAAATACAGATTTTGAAAATCGTCTTCAATTTCAACCCTCCGTAGGGACCCTGAACGTGAATTCTTCAATGCTCCCCCAACTTTTCCCGCCTTCTCCGAGATCTGTGAAGTAGTGCGAAGAAAAGTGTGTGTGCTCCTAGTCTCTGGGGGACGATTTCTTGTGATGGGCTCCTTCTTGCTCTTCGGAGTATTGCAGATGTATCTGGCTCATTCTTCCCTTCTTCTTTCGGGCTCAATACAACCAACCCTTGACATACCCATGTTTCGGTTTGTAAAACTGACTGTGAAAACAGCTAGTAGTTTCTGAATACTTTCCCTTTGTAGGCAAAAGCCAAAGAACTTCAGTCCTCAGGTGAGCGAATTTCCAGGTCCCATCTCATATTTCACCTTCTTCCTTTTTCACTCTTTTCGGTTTCGGAAAATCACTCTCTCTTTTTTTTGTTGGGGTGAATTTTGGAGGCTCTTTTTTCGTAGTCGAAATGATGGATCACTCTATTGTCTGTTTGCAAACAAGTAATCCCACTGTCTACTTTTCCGGGTGCTCATTGTCACTCGTCTTCACAAGATGAGTTGTTTTCAGGTCGAGAACAAAAAAATGGCAAAGTTTCTTTCTCTACACGTACTCCTAATTGGATCAGTGATACTTTATATCATTCTTGGAGCAATTGTTTTTCAAATGTTGGAGGGAGAACATTTAGATGTTGGTTTACTGAGTCAACGCCTATCATGAGAATGTAGAAATTTAGGCTCTCAAAAAAGATCACATGAATCGGATAGATCAAAATGCCAAAGACTACGTGGACCGATTATGGGTTCTGGCAAGGAGAGACAAGGATAAGTTCGATGTAAGTGTGGGAACTTACTACAGAACTTTTAATATTCCAAAAATTCAGAACGTCGATGACTTGATCCAGTCCGTGAAAGCAGAGACCTCTGATGACTTTAACGACTATGTGGATACAGTATTTTTTGCTCACAGAGCAGTCAGACATGGTTATGATGAGGATTCTCCCACTTGGGATTTCGCGAATTCTGTATTCTTCACGACTACCATGTTGACATCAATTGGATATGGCTACGTGGCACCCAGCACGTTCGGAGGACGACTATTTGGGGTGATCTATTGTTTGATAGGTTATTAGGATGATGCTGGCAAAACTTAAATGTATCATGCAGGCATCCCTCTAACTCTGGTCACTGTTGCCAACGTGGCGAAATTCCTGTCAGAAACCATATTCTTTCTTCACTACGAACTTTGGAACAAGTGTCTTGAATGGAAGAGAAAACGTAAGGGAGAAGTGGAAGCTGATCCAGCTCAGCCAATGTTCGGAGATGATGAGAACGAGGAAGAAATATTGGATCGTGTTCGATTGGTTCGATTCCCACCACTGACCGTATTCTTTTTTGTCTTCGTTTACGGATGTATTGCTGCTTGGGTGGTACGGTATTGGGAGACATGGACTTATGTGGAAAGTCTCTACTTCATATTTATTAGTATTCTTACTGTAGGCAAGTTTGAACGACACTGAGACTGAGAAAATTCTACTTGTCAGGTTTTGGTGACATCCGACCTTCTCCAGGAAACATCTGGGTCACTCTGGCATTCGTTGTGGGTCTGTGAAAACTTTAGAGAACTAAACAATCGAAGTGTTTTCAGTTGGAGTGATTCTCACCACTATGTGTATGGATGTGGTTGGTAGAATGTACTTGAAAGAGATTCACTACTTGGGAAGAAAACTGAAAAGCAGCAATCCGTTCTATTTGCTCAGAGAGGCTAAGGCCAGAAGACGTAGAGCAGCGATGGCTTCGTTACTGGCTCAGCTAGCGAAGGGAATGATATTTGCTCACAAAGACTACAACGAGTTGGCTAGAAAGAAGTCGAAGAGGAAGAAGGAGAAACGCAGGGGGAGTCATGTTTGTAAGAGGTCCAACGTATATATAAACAACTAAATTATGGGTTTCAGTGCCAAATGAGAAGTTTATGTTTGCCCGTCTCCCACCAGATCCACCAAGTGACTGTCAAGTCGTCAGTACTTCTGCGTATTCTGTGAGACTGGCGTGGGCACCTCCGTTCTCTCCAGACCCGGATTTGACATACAACATTCGTTATCGTTTGAAGCATAATGAAGATGCAAAAGTGAGAGAGCTCCGAGGAATCAAAGGAAACACAGTGGAGATTATGAGCGTTGACTCTTGCTCTCTTTACGAGTTTAGGATTACTGCTCACAACAAGTTTGGAGAGAGCAAGGCAGTCTATTTAGTTCAGTACACTGGTAAGCCACTGGTCAGAAGTCCCGAACATTCTATCTTCTCAGAACCCCAACTAAGCCCTCAGCATATTCTGGCAACCCGCTTGAATGCTAACACCATCGAGTTAACATGGGAGCCTCCATACAAGAAGTCTCACGAAGTCAAAAATTATGTGGTTTACTTCACGGAGAACCCGAATGCATCGCTCTCGGAATGGGAGAAAATCCCAGTCAACGGGAGAAGAGTTGTGTTCCCGGATTTACGATTTGATTGGTTTTATATGTTCAGGTATACTCCGATTTTTAAAAAGATTTCCTGAAGTTCATTTCAGTGCAACTGCGGTATTCAAAGATGGCCAACGATCTCCACTCTCGAGAGCACTTTTCATAAAAACGGACAAAATTGAATTCCATAAGCATTGTGAGTCTCAGGGAACCACGTACGAAAATCTTGAGTTCATTCCAGGTGTTGGTCACTCGAAAACCATCGATGTCATGGATTCAATATGTGAGAAAGAGGAGAATGAGACAACTGCTCTACTCAAGCGTGATTATGTTTCTTTTGCCGTATAAATTTAGGCTTAACTATATTTCAATAAACTATTCACTCTAACCTGGATGAGAATGTATTTGAAAACCCCTTTTGGATCAATGTCCACATCAGCAATATCGTTGAGAGGCATTGTTGCAAAACGACCTGAAATCAAGGAATTATATTTGTATGATGAATTTGAATACGTACGTGAGAAGCGGAGGAAGTTTTTGGCGAGTATGTTGTGAGCTGCAAAAAAAACTATGGCTACCGAAAACATGTTTGGCGAGGCTTTCCGGTAAAGAAATTGAAAATTCGGTGATTAATACCGTAACCGATTAAAGGGGGAGCAGCACTTAAACGGCTCAGCTGGGTTTCGTCACGAATACAATTTCCCCAAACAGAAATCAGTTTCTTTTTCATTTTTTTTTTGTCTGCAGAGAACAAATTTTCCTCTGAAAGCCTATAGAAACTTCTGAATGTTTTTGTTTACTTCGTTATTCTTTTCTGCTCTTCTAACCGTGAAGGCGCACTTGTCGTGCTTGCGCGTTTCGCGTCCAATGCAACAATTATTATTTCGAACACACTTTTCAGGTTCTCCACCAGTATTTCGTATGTGACTGTCTGAATTCGTTTTCCAGCAAGAAGATGGTTGTTCTCACTTCAGATGTAGTCTACAATCGACTACAGGATGTGAGTCGGATTTCATTCAGAAAAAAATTATGATAAAATGCAAGTTGCAGATCAAAAATCCAACACAAGAGGCCATTGAAACTATGTCTTTGTGGATTATGCATTACAAAGACAAAACATCGATAGATCTCATTGTGGATGGATGGTTAAACTGCTTCCAAACAGGTAACCTTGAATACATCGGCATTTGTCTATGATAAAATTTCCAGCTGGAACGGACAGCAAACGCATTGCGTTGTTTTACGTTATGAACGATGTCGTCCAAAAAGCCAAAGCAAAGCATTCTGATGCTCTAATCCCGGCTTTCCAACCAGCAGTTTTGACTGCCGTTTCAATCGGAAGGTAAGATTTATTATTGTGTTAGATGGCTGATTTTCAAAGTTCAGGAAACAAGACAAAGTTAAAGACGTCATGAAGCGATGTATTCAAATTTTCAAGTCAAGAAACGTCTTCTCCCCGGCAAGTACAACGGCTATGGAAAATCTTCTCGGTGAGTGAAAATACAGACTTTTCTGCAAAACCCAATTAGACTCAAGTGCAGATGAAGGATATGACGCAGAAGATCAAGCGTTGGAGGTGGATGCTGATGACTTGATTAAGAAAATCACAAACTTTGTCTCGGTATGTTCAATACCTCGAATTTTTTTCATTATTCTACAATTTCAGGCGAGAAATATCATTAGCGACATGATGAAATGTGTAAACGAAGGAGATTTCGATTACAAAGAACAGTGTAGAAGCGGGATGAAGGACCGCGAAGAAGGTGCACACATTTTGCAAGAAGTTCACGAAGCGATTGATACGATGGTTCAGGTAAAACCTAAGAGACTTTCAGATCTTGAAACATTATTTTCCAGGTCCGTCATTCTATGGAAGATCAGAAGAAGAAAATGATGGCACTCTCGGAAACACTAGAGCTAGCGAAACGGGTTTTCCAGCATCAAAAACGAGAAGTTCTCGTTGTAGAAGAAGCATATGTGAACTTCCGAGACGGAATCAAAGCTGTACATGCTGAGCTGTCGGAGATGATGGAGAAGGGAGTCTACCCGGGAGTCTTCTCTCCCGCAGCTGATGAAGATCAGCATTCATTGTATATGAGTGAGTACAAACTTTTAAGGGCTGTTCTCAGAACCAGAAAATATCCACGTGCTATAGTTTCAGATCGTCAGCAGTCTGGATGGGGCGACAATCGCAATCAGGTTGACATGGAAATGGACGAAGATGAGCGTCCACAAGCTCCCATGATGAAGCCTCACTTGCAAGCCCTGGTTGGAATATCGTCACAGCCATCTCTTCAATCCAGAATCATGCAATTGGGACTTAAAAAAATCGCCGACGGAGACGAGGATATGTTTCATCAAGACGCAACTCTTGCTCCTAGTGACGATTCTAAAAAATCCGTCCCAGCAACGATACAAGGGACACTAGCTCAAGCCCCTGTACCAATGACCCAGTTCTCAATGGTAAGGCTCTTTAATATTCCTAAAACTGACTTCACGATTCCAGCCGCCGCCTTCTATTCCCGCAGCTGCACCACCAGATCCCAGACTGCGAGCAAGTGGGGAAGGACAATCTCAGTATGCGCTAGCTCTTCAAAAACATGGTCTTCCACCACCAGGTCAACAACAGAAACAAGTCTCAACTGCTCCACAACCACCTCTACAGCAATCAACATATCAGGCTCATTTTGAGCAACGCGATCCAAGATGTAAGATTCACCGAAGTTATTGGCTAATATATGTGTATTTATAGTTGCCGCTGTCAATCAACCACCGCCAACTCAACTCACCCAAGTTCCACAGCCATCTTCTTCTGGGTATCAGGCTCAGTTTGAGCAGAGAGATCCAAGAATGGTGCATCAAAATGTGCCCCCGCCAACACAGCAAGCTTATGCAAGTACATACGAAGGTTTGTAATGGATACAAGTCTTTGAAATTATTGATTTCTTTTCAGCTCAAAAGCCACCTCTCTTGTCTCCACAGCTCCAAGGTGGCGCTTATCAAGCAAGATTCGAGCCCTCACCAAGTAAGTTAATTGTTTTATTGAGTTTTGATAATGCAATTTTTTGAAGTTTCTCCTCAAATGATGGGCCAACAACCGGGAACTCAGTATCAACAGAATCAATATCAACAGGCTGCAGGATTTAGTAGACCACCACCACCACCTTCACAACAGCAACAACCGGTACATCAGCAACCACAACGGGCATACACGGATTACCATGCGGGTGGAGGAGGTATGGTTACAGAGTTTTCAATCCAACAACTTTTTTTTTCAGATCGTAGAGATGATCGATATGATAGACGTGATGATCGTGGGAGAGGCAGTTATGATGATCGTGGTCGCAACAATTATGACGACCGCAGAGGCCATGATTACGATGATCGCCGAAAATCAGCTCCGTATAACAGCCATAGAGGCGGTGGAGACAGGTGGAGAAACGGAGGTGGATATAATGATCGGTGAGTAGTGCTGAAGAGAGTGAAAACCTGAACTATATTATTCCAGGAGCCGTAGTGATCGTGACTGGAGAGGCGGTAATCGTGGAGGTGGTGGCGGATACAATCGATACTAGTCAATTATATTCCATATGCATTCTCCCTTTTCTCAATATCCCGTCTATAGGCGTTTATTGATCCCCTTGCCTGTATTTTTGAAGTTCCAAAATTATCTCTTTCTTATGATTCTCTCACTGAACCGTTTCTCAGACTTCTCAAAATGCGATAATCTGTTCCGAAGTTGTTAATCTGTCTGGTATCATCTACCTCCGCCCTGATAAAGTTATTAACATTGTTCACCTAGCTGTAAATGGGTTTCGCAATAAACGTTTAGTATATTCTCTATATTGGGGTTTTCAATAACTTAAATGTTGCGACATTGTATTTATCTTACGGTGTGAAAATAAACTCTTTGAATGTGTTTTTTTTTTGAAGCTTCATGAGCGAAGATACAGCACCCGAGGGATATGAGGTGGAAAAATGTGGAGAATGTGAGGCCATCGACGAAGATTCAACGGTGAGAGAAATTCAGGAATTGGTTTATCTCCAAAAAAGTTCAAGAATTATTAGACTCCGCCTACTTTCGATTTTTCCTTGTGATTGATCAGGGCTGACTTGTTGTGTTTTCAGGTAACTTCTGATGAGCTCGAAGTTTTCCGGATGCCAAAAAAGATGACACTTCCTGAAAAAGTTAAGAATACGGAGGAGCTCGTTTCGAAGAATCTCCGATTCTGGAAAGACACTCTTGAAAGCCAGAAGATCACTAAAGTTCTCGCTCCGATGGTTGACCAAAGGTAGAGAGCGTCTTTGAGTTCAAACGAAACTGGGACTTTCAGCGAGTTGGCTTTCCGATTGTTCACTCGAAAATATGGAGCCCAGTTAACATTTACGCCCATGATTCATGCACACCTGTTCGTCAACGATGGAACTTATCGACGGAATGCCTTAGCCCTAGTAAAAGAAGATAGACCACTTGTTGTACAGGTATCAACACCTTGCCAGATGTTTCTAGCCCTGAAATTTCAGTTCTGCGCCAACAAAGTGGACACATTTCTGGCTGCTTGTCGTCTTGTCGAGGATGTTTGTGATGGAGTGGATTTAAACTTGGGATGTCCTCAAATGGTTGCTAAACGAGGTCGATACGGTTCATGGCTGCAAGACGAGGTTGATTTGATTTGTGAGATGGTCTCAGCTGTCAAGGATTACTGTAAACTACCGGTTTCGTGCAAAATTCGAGTGAGAGATGATCGACGGGAAACTGTGAATTATGCGAGGCGTCTGGTGGATGCTGGCGCAACCATGTAAGACATGTTTCGATGTTATTGATCTTGGAAGTTTTATACCAGGTTAACGGTTCACGGTCGTACGCGAGACATGAAGGGAGCTGAGACAGGTTTAGCGGATTGGTCGAGAATTCGAGATGTTGTTGAGGCAGTTGGCTCGAGGGTTCCAGTCATGGCCAATGGAAATATTCAGTTTCCAGGAGACGTTGAGAGATGTATGCAAGCGACTGGAGCTGTTGCTGTGATGTCAGCAGAAGGTCTTCTCTACAATCCACTAATCTTCGATGTGAGTGCTCCTAACTTCATTCTTTTTTCAACAGAATGCTTACAGGATAATAATGCTCATGTGGAGACATGGAAGATCGCAGCTGAATATCTAGAATACGCGAAAAAGTACCATGCCGGAACCAGCGCGATTCGAGCTCATGTTTTTAGGATCTGCCATCATAGGTGAAACTTCAAGACGAGACCTTATCAAACCCTCCGTTTTCAGCTTGCTAGAATACGAGGATTTACGAATGCGAGTTTCAATGGAGCATCGTGTGGAAGATTTTCAGGACATCGTGGAGGAATTGGGGAAGAGAGCAAGAGCGGATGCAGAAGCAGGGAAAGATCGGGAAGTTGGGGCGAGGACATTGTTTGAGACAATCAGGTTTTGAAAGAACATATGAGAAAATTGAACTGTTATATTTGTAGAAACGGAGAACTCATGGACGCGATTGAAGTGTCGAAGCAACCTCATTGGATTTCAAAACCTTATTTCAGATTAAAAGAGGTGAATAGGCTTGTTTCAAAATTCAAAGTATCGTATTAAAAAGCTGTAGTAGTGCTTCACTCCCTTAGCCTAAGTTTTAGATCACCTCTAACAAGCCGGCACCTACCTTATCGTCACTCTAATCGAATTCATCTCT
Source organism: Caenorhabditis sp. 40 LS-2015 (assembly GCA_900536305.3). Lineage (NCBI taxonomy): Eukaryota > Metazoa > Nematoda > Chromadorea > Rhabditida > Rhabditidae > Caenorhabditis > Caenorhabditis tribulationis. The sequence goes on from LR546417.1 coordinate 264,109, forward strand.
GTTCCTGTCACAGTTATGAGAAAGTATTCACAGGAAATATCTAGGTTTGCATCAACTTTTTCAAAACGTTGTCAACTAATGAAATACTGTTGATGACAAGAGCTACATTTCATTAGTTGGCAGTCGTTTGAAATTTTTAATGAGAACCGAGATAAACGTCCTTGAAGTGATTTTTACAATAACAAATTTGGAGTTTCAGGTTGCGAAAGAGTCGATTGTGGGAGAAGGCGAAAAGACGTTCAGAGAGAAACAGAAAGAGAAACTCGCGCAAACCGCGAAGGAAATGGGTGTATCCTTGAAGTGAGCACATTGTCTACTTTCCCCCTTTATCCTCAATATTCAGAAAAGCTCGTAAACGAGAACGTCGTCAACTGACTGGAGCTCGCATACTGGAAGCCAAGAGAACCAAGTTTCCTTCTTGTGCCAGATGTGGGCAGCCGGCTGGACAGGGGTGCAGTAACAACAAATGCAAGAAGTGCTGCAGATACCAGTGCAAAACGGAGCAGATCGACTGTAAATGTGAGTTTGATTTTTGAGAATGTTCCCAACAATCTAATTCCAGCTCATCGCTATCTTTTCGCTGGACAACAAGTAGAGATTCTTGCTGAAGTCGAAGAGTCTTGAAGTTAACTGGAGTATTATTTTTTCTATGTTATTTTTGTTGTTGATGATTATAAATTTGTTTCCTGTTTAACATAAATCAGTCTTCAATTTTTTTTTCAAAGTGAGAAATTGTATAACAGATTCTATTGGCGGTCGTCCTCAATGCTTCTTTTCTTCGACAAGTCTCATTATGACACCGAGACGATCAGCGAGATTCTTCTGAAAATCACGAAGAGTCAAATACATATTTAATCAATGTTGCTCAAAATCTGAAACTCACCAAATGATCCAATTGTTTCTTCTTGTACACAATTCCACCCAATTCATCACACATGTTCATATGGGCTCTCTCTGGATCTCCGGGCACTTGTGGTGGTCTCAATGGGTTGGTTGGAGTGAGGTTACGAGTCTCATCACAGAATTCTTGAAGACGAATCGGGAATCCGGGAGCGAAGCATTCGGGATCGATGGCGACGAAGCATTGACCCTGGAAAATTACATGTTAAAAATTGATTAATTTGGGGATATGGAAGTCTTATGGAAGGTGGGAGTGGGATACAGTGCTGTGCAGTAAGATTATTTTCAGTTAGAGAAGGGGGTTCAGTTATCCGATTTTTCTGAAAACTTTTGAGTTTGTCAGGCAACTCTAGATCTTTATTTTTGAATCAAATTGGTTGCGTAACTATTCTCTAAAGTGTTTTGATATGCCCACAAACTTTCAGACAATTCAGAGTTCAGGGAGTCATTTTTTGACTGGAAAACCGTCAGCCCGTATGCGGTAAAACCTGCATCAGCGTCGCAACTCGCTCGTCTCGCTTCTAGGTAACTTATCTTCGTTTGCATCAAGAATTTCAAAAGGCTTTCAATTGAAAAAATGTAGCTCTTATCATGAACAACATTATGTTTGGTGACAGATTCTGGAAATTCTCCATATGAACCGAGATAAATTGCCTTTAAGTTAGACAAAGAGTGCATCTCGATTGCTAGTTTTACGGAATCTTACTGCACGTTACTGTATAAGTGAGGCATGCAATTTGTATCTGAAAGAATGTGTATTTCGCGTGGTTAACCAGCTGATTGTGAAGTAGTGCGGTTCTCAGGATGCTTCCCTTGCTTCCGTGGTGCCATTGTGGTGCGAATGCATGCAGACTATACTGTTTAGTCACACACATACCAATTCAATGGCACTCACCAAATTGGCGCCTTTCATCGAGTTTTCTATTCCGTTCGACTTATAACTCACCAAGTCGGCCGTCTTACTCGTCGTCTGCCACTGACGGATGTTCTTGCCGAACGCCGAGCCGCCCATGATTCCGCAGAGCACCTCGACCATCATGCACAAGCCGGTTCCTATGAAATAGACATTGGGTCAGTATTAATTAAGACTGAGCTAGGGAATGTGTGAAAATGAGAAGGAGCCCTATTCCAGTGAAGATTTATTAACCTTTATAACCACCGGTAATTTCCGATCCTCCCAATGGCTGAAGTCCTCCTCCATCAAGAACTTCTTTTGGATTATGAGTCTCATCTCCGTGCTTATCAGCTCCCCAAGTGCTTGGAATCCAAGTCTCTCCCTTACGATCGGCCACTTCGATCTTTCCATAAGCCACCGTAGTCGAAGCCATATCCAGGAAGAAGGAGTCTCCATCCATTCCTGGAGCAGCCATACAGATTGGATTCGATCCTAGTGACTTCTCACGGGATCCTGTTGGGAAGACACATGGAGAAGTATTGGTGAACGCCATTCCCTGAAAATAAATAATTTTTGGAATGGAGATTCTTCAGGTTTCGAGTCTCACCACAAGCCCTTGACGGCAGGCATATTCCGCATACCATCCAGCGATTCCAAAATGATTCGAGTTTCTGCAGACAACCCATCCAATTCCGAATTCTTTCGCTTTCTCAACAGCCAATTGCATGCAATAGTTCCCGACCACCGGACCCAGAAGATTGTTTCCATCCACCCAAGCGGTGCTTCCTTTTGATTTGATTATTGATGGTTCACCCAGAACTGCAGTTGATTTCATCATTAGGTCATGGACATAGATATGCAGACGATTGATTCCATGGGAGTAGTGCCCTCTGAAAATGCAATTGGGGGAAACTTCTGACAAACGGTGAACGGGGAGATGGAACTGGGATTAGATTGCTATCATTAAAAACAGGAGTTTTCTGGCGTTTGAAGAATATGCAAAAAAACTTTCAGAAGACGAGTTATGAGCTTCTGAAGTTTGCACTTTTAGCATCCCTGCTCTTAAATCATTATCATTTGCCGATTTTGAGAACGCTAATATACGTTTCAGAAGCTCCTCTTTCCAACGATACCCAACATGGCCAAAGTTCCAAAGTTCACACCATCCCCTAGCGAGAAACGACTATTTGATACCTGTAATCCGAGCAGAGAAGAGTCTCAGCCAGTTGTTGAGCATGTTCTCCAACACATCCCGCTTTGGCAAGACACTCGAGAACGAAGCAGTCGAGCTGAATCAATCGTAAGTTTCAGAAAGATTACAATCGAACCAACCTTCTCCTTGGTGATGACAATCTCATCTGTTTCGTTGAACTCTCTCTTGTCTTTAATAGTCATCGTTGGTCAGAAGTTGCCTGTCTCCACTAAAAGCACAAATCAAATAGGGACGGTGATCAGAAACTTCGAAATCTTTATAGAAGGAGAGGAGGGGAAAGCGGATGATGAAATGAGATCAGACGGATCACATATTTTCAAAGGACACAGAATACAAAATGGGGGAGGAGAAAGAGGGTGAGATGATGATAATGATTCTGTCGGTGATAGATCTTTGAATTCCTTGTAAGTCTGCATCGAGTGATTGATAGTCTGTGTAATTGTGTTACGACATCTTTTCGAGTTCAGAACATCAATTACTATTTTTGGAATTGTAGCAGTGCTTTCTGGTACAAAATGATTAACTTTGAGGACAGAGCCCCCAGTGATTTCTGAAGAAAGCTGTCAACTGTGAAATTGAAAATCTAGAGTTGCTCAACAACACCCACGACTTTTCAAAGAAATACAATAGCTGAAAACCACATTGCAACTCCTCAAAGTCTTCCGTTTCCTATTGAAAATTATCAAATTTGATACACTTCTGATACTATAAGTTAAACGTTTGGTTTGGATCGAAGGCTGAGAGTGATCAAATCAAGAAAGTTGTTTCTGCAGAAACTACAAATTTCCAAACGTTGTGTCTTGTATTGTATCTTTCCTGATAGTGAGATGGACAAACTTCAAATTGAGACTCTCCAAACTCAAGCAGTCATGAATACAAATCAACAAAATTCAGACATTTTCGACCATCTCTTTATGTATGGGCAACTTTAGGAGATTATCACCGGGATTTCGTATTCAAAACATATAGGGTCGAATTTACCTTGACCCGGATCATGAGAAATAGTTCAAATGGAAGAGGCGAGAAGATTGTGGGATGAAAATCAGTATAGAGTCTGTACTGTATAGACGAAAGAAAAAAAAAGGGAAAATCGAATGAGTGAATAAATGGAGAATGGTGTGACATAGAACGAATGGAAACAACCCGTATAGCACAGGTTACCAAGTACGTCATCACAATGAAGGAGGCACGAAGAATTAGAAGACGTTGCGAAAAAAAAGAATGAAAGATAAGATATCATTGATAAGAAACGAATTGGGAACAATTAATCAACCCCCGGGGACAAGTACAGAAATAGGGATTCTCTTCGGGAGGATCGGAAATTTAGGCGGAATTTGGACTCTGGAAAGAGGAAACCGGAGTTCGGAATCCAGAAAACAGAGTTAGAACGGCGAAAAAATCGTTTCTGAATCTGAAAAATGAAATTAAGAAACCGGAAAATGAAATTGGTAATCTATAACCGAATTATGGAATCCGAGATTTAGCTCCCGGTAAAGTGAATTTTAAATCTGGAAACTGGATAGCGGAATTCGAAACGTTCGATCCGGAATTCGGAAAGAAAAATACGGAATATGGAAAACGGGATTCAGAATCCGGGAAACAGAACGATTTGTTGGAGACGAATATCCGCGCATCGTACTTTCTTCTCGACGGAAAACTCTCATGACCTAAAACAGTAAACCAGATCTCCTATTGCGGTGTCTTATGATGACATGTTTTACTTTGCACTCTCTTCTCTAGAAGATTTTTTAATGAAAACAATTTATTATTCGATTTCAATTTTCAAAAGTGAAATGTTTCAATGGAGTAGAACAGAAAAGGCGAATGGTCGGGGGTTTGAAAGCGGGTGGTAGAAACCTCGAATTGGGAGAAGATACTTTTTTGATTGATTTCAGTAAAAAGGATGCACGAGAAAAGTACCAGTAGATTAGAAAGAAGTGACCAATAAATTAGATATAGTACATGAAAATCTTGGAAAATTTAGCACCGTTTGAGGGAATGAGATGGGGAATATTTTAGGTGGGAAATACACAAGTGAGTGGGGAGAATTCTGAAAGAAGTAGGAGGATGAAAGGCAAGAGAGAACAACGTAAAACCAAAATTGAGTAAGTTTGAATGGAAACAGGAACATTGAAGAATTAGAAAACTAAAGCCCGGGAAGGAACCGTAAAAATATCACAGTTGATTAGATATAGCGTAAAAGGAAGCAGTATGAAAAAAAGAAAGCAGGAAGATCTCTTCCTTTATTTTCCCTTCTTTTTTCCTGCCGAAGCTGCAGCATCTGACGCTGCTTGCCTCTTGTTCTTTCTGTGACCTCTCTTTGGACCGCCCATTGCAGATCCAGGATCAGCAGCTGTGTACGGTGGTGGTGGTTCCAGAACAATAACAGCAGGCGATGAAGATGAGGCTCCATGAGGCGGCATTGCAGAAATCAGAGGAATCGGAGGTCCACCAACCAGAGGTGGAGGAACTGCAACGGGAACTTGTGGTGCTACAAGCGGTGGAGCAGAAGGACGTGCTGATGGCGTTGTCCTTGAAGTCGGGGCTCCGGCTGAGCGAGATTGTCCGGCAGCTGCAGGAGCACTTCCCGCAGCAGCACGGTGACGCTGACGATGTTGCCTCTGAGACGGAAAGAAATGGGTTTAAAAAGAGAAAGTTGAAAGAAAACTTACGATAAGAGTTCCAGGTCTTGTAAGCGTTTGGTAAATGTTGAGAGCCGGCGGCTTATTTGGATTTGTACTCGGTGTATGTACTGCACAACATTTAACAAACATCGCCATCATGACGAGGAAGACTAGGCCGCCGACACCAACAGCCCACCAATTATCCTGTAAATTCAAATTTTGAAACAATCTATGATTTATCCTAATACGAACCTGAGCCCATTGAGTCAACGTCTCAATAGTTCGCTTATCGAACAATAAATTCTTAAGTCGTGCCAATGGTCCATTAGCGTCGACACTTCGGCACTTTCTGAATATATCACAATATCCTTTGTAGTTGTTACATGGTGATCCGGGATGCAATATAAGTCCAGGTTTCCCTTTTCTCATGTTTTGAAGGAAGTTGGTGCGATTTGCAGCGAATTCGGGAAGATTTACAGATGATATACATTCTGAAAACAGTTAGTGGAAAAAAAATACATGAGAAGTCTGGAGTACTCACTTCCACCTTTACTACAAGCCAGAAAGCATAGCTCATCCGGTTTTCCTTCAGTGAGGAAGCAGTCTTGTAGTCCGAACATCGCGCATACGGAGCCATTGCATTGTCCAGCGGAGCACACCTTCGTACTGTCTTGGCAAGGGATTCCGTCATGCTTTGGAGGTGAAACAGGGCATTGAGCACTACGTCCATCACACGTTTGTAAATTCGAACACTCTGATTCTTGTCGACATATTTTCTCTTCGTTTCTTGCATGCAGAGAACAATTCTCGGGATTGCAACAGTAACCTTGAGATGGAGAGCATTGAGCACCTGGTTTTCTTTTGCATGGTCCGGGGCCACCTGTGCCACGTGCCTCGTGAGGAACACAACACTTATCGCCCATTTGATCACAATCTGCTTGCGAAAATCCGCAGTCACACTCCTCTCCAGGCTCGTAGATTTGGTTGCCACAGAACGCAGACGTTCTTTCTTGGAAGCAGTTCCGTTTTCCGATTCCAACTGGAGATGCATTACGAGTTGGATCCACCGGCATTGACTTTAGTACAACAGCAAGAACCGCCGAGATGTTCTTAACGGAGCACGGCGAGAACTTTCCATTGTTCCGTTTGTCTCCAGATGTTGCAGAAGCAAACATGATGAAGTTTCCATCGGGGAGACCAGGTTGACATTCTGTAAGACAACGATGTGAGTCCTAACCGTTATGTGAAAGTTGTGAACTCACCAGCTGGGAAGTCGTGAGGGGATCCGAAATTGTGTCCAATTTCATGAGCGAGAGTTAACTGAGAAACTCTCGCTGGAACTCTGTTTCCGTAATTGACAAGTGTAACTATTCCAGTGTTTAATGAGCGATAGACCCATCCACGGCTTCCTTCATTATATCGTTGATGAACTTGGCAAATTCCACCGGCAGTGTCTGGAATTCACAATAAGAAGGACTTCCGGTAAAAATGTGACTCACTAAATTGTGGACTTGCAACCCACGCTAAACCAAGAGTTCCTCCAACGAAGTCACGGAAAGTGAGGGCGTAAGCAAGACAGAATGCCGAATGATTTCTTTGAGAATTCAAGTTCAAGAAGTTTGATACATCGACGTTCTGAACATTGCTATTAGAAATGGGTTTTCGCTGAAATGTGATACCTCCTCGCAGAACGGGTTGTCGGAATCCGCTTTTGCTCTCCCACGATCACAACTGTCTGGTGTGTAAATCTGAAAACATGAATTCAGAAAATATTTTCCATTTCGAAATATTACCGAGGTTCTTTGAATCACGAAGTGAAGTCCTTTGATACCGTTAAAATTAGTTCCTTCGTATATTTCGTTCACTGCTTTAATGTGATTGTAGAATAAACTGACGATTTCCTCTCTCGTTCGAATAGGATCATTATTGCCTTCCTTCATGCGAATGTGCTCGTAGAGTTTGTGATCTGCTTGCATATAGAGTGAACACGTTCTAACCGAATAGAGACCGTCCGAGTCACGAGTTGCCCTCTTCGATCTTCCAGACATCGTCATGTAGTTCGAAAAGAAATCCGAATTCTCGCCGGAATTCTGAATGGTTGACATTTCACGACGAACACGAGATGAAAGACCACATCCTTCCATTTGTTCAGCGAGATTTTCAGCATCTCTTTTCACTCTCCACTTTCGGTGGTTGATTTCATCGTCTCGATAGATAATCGAATGATACTGATTGGGTCGATCATCTCGTTCGAAGTATTTTGCAGCTTTGTCAATTGAAAACCGACGGCCTTCTCCGGTCTGAACATGCCCCTCGAATACGCCATCAAACACACTTCCATGGACATGGGAATTGGGGTCATCTGAAAATTATTGACAGCTTATGACCAAAATTTAATCAACCTTACCTCTCAAATATCCTTCGTAGAGGAAATGACTTGGTTTGATATCAGCAAACCCTCCGTCTACATCAATCATGTGGTCTTCATGAAACAGTGAGTCATCGATTGGATGCAATTGAACGTGGAATGTTCTGAAAATGTGAAAGATGATATCTGAAAGGAGGATTCGAAGACAACAACTCACCGATTGTAGGCATTGAATCGAAATGCAATTGGTTCTTGATAATGTGACTCAATTGATCGTTTTCGACGGGAAACCTGAAAGTAAATGTATTTTGGAAACGCCATTGCTTTAGGAATTCGATTTCATTCGGACTCGTACCTGATTGGCAACATGTGTTGCACGATAATTGAGGGTTTCGAAGTTGTCAATAAAATTGTTCAATCCGCTGACATTCTCGTATAAAAGACAAAAGATTAATGTGACGACGAGCTGCAGTCGAAGTCTGCTCATTCTAATCTGCAAACAGAGGGGTTTGAGTGAGAATTGTTTCATAAACTAACCTAAAAAAGAAAACCCTGTAAAAATCCTATAAATGCCGTTGTCGCGTTGGTTCCCGTAGTTTCCCGTCGTTTTCTGTAAGAGATTATTATGTTTACAGAGAATGAACATTGATAAACGATAGTGCGTGCGCATTGGAGTTTCATCGGAGATCGAAATGACAAGTGTGAGATTTTTCAAACAGAACGGTATTGTAAGAAATCAGCTAGAGTGGAAATTCGTTATCATTCGAAGAAGATCTGAAAGAAGCACTCAGAGTGTAATATTACTGATTAATTTCGTAATAAACATGTTTCGGGGCCACCTGCACTCTACCAAACTCGAAATACAGTCCCAAGTTTCAAATGAAAATCAATAAATGCCTTTAGGAGGTACAGGTTAAGCGGGAGACGTCTTCTTGCTAACCAGAGCGAGGGCCGCCGTCGTCTGTGTGACCACCATAATGGCCGACACTTGGAGGAAAACGCCGCGAGATATTGTACGGGAACGTGAGGGACCGAGAGAAAAAGACATAGACAGATGGACGGATGGACGGTGAGAGAGTCGGTAAATTGAAGAAGCAGATGAGAAAATGAAAAGATGATTCCCGGGAGGTCCATACCTCGAGGGACGTTCAGCGCCATTCTTTTTTTGTTTTAAAAGCATTCTGCGGTGAAATGTTATGAATGTGCAAAAGAATAAACAACGGACAACATGTTGCTTAGATTTGAAGAAAAGTGATACCATACTCCGAAACAAATGGGAATGACTTTTTGGAAAAAAGTTTTGGGGAAAATGTCTTGCCAGATTACATGAAAAAGATGACTGAATTTTATTGAGATTTCAATTTGTTTCGTTCGACTGGCTCGGTTTTGAAAATTTCGATTCTCGAAAACTTGGAGGCTGTGTTAGTTTTTAGGGTGACAGGTGTCATTATTTCTCCTCATTTTTCTCTCCAAATCGAGGTCTTTCTTTGTCAAAAAAGAAACAAGGTCAAAAAGAAACGGGGGTAGTGATGTGAAAGTCAAATGAAACTTGGTGACAAGGGAAGTATCCGGAAGCATATTTCGAAACACTGATGAAGCTCCAAAGAGAGAATTCTCCTAAACATGAAACTTGAAGAACTAGGCTATAAGAAACGTTTTAGCGCCTGTCACGAAAGATTCTGGAATGCTTTAAAAGAAGGAAAAACGACCGGGAAGGAAAGAGCACAGCGAAAAAATGAGGAAGAGCTGTCGTCCTCTCAATCTCTTTTTACTGTTTACTTTGTCTCTTTACTCTTCTTCTCCGTTCACTTTCTCTCTCTTTTCTCTGACCAAACTGACACAGGCAACCAGTCTATACTGCTCACGGTATTAGAGAAAAAAGAAATGGTCATCTTCTCGCATTTTTCATTTTTCTGTCAACGAGAGCTAATGGCCAGAGAAAATTACAAGTGCAAACTGAATGATTCATTCTTCATCAAACATTCCCGTTTCGCTTCTTCTTCTTCTTTGAAGGGATCACTTTAAAAGAAAAATACATGCCGAAAAGAGAATCGAATTGGTTTCCGGGCTCAGGATAAAGGGCACTTGTCCTCAAAGTACAAACATTTTCCGACAGAAAAACGGAAAACTTTGAAACAAACTTTCGAGCTTCCTCGACTTTTCGAGTTGAACAGCTTCAAGAAACGTAGGGTACAATTCTAATTCTGAAATATTCGCTTCACTGCTCCCAACGAACACATTGAAGACAAAATCAATGAAACTGGAGTATAATGATGGGAAGAACGGAAGGGTTGGCAGTCGTAGAAACAACTCAATTGTCAGAATTCTTCCTCTTTTCATGTCCCCTTTCTCTCGCTATTCCTTCCGTTCGAGTGGCAACGTACCTCTTCAGAGTGAGAGAGAAAGAGGCTGTTAATTTATTCAACCCGCTGTCTAGAACTCCTCTGTGTTATTAACGTGTCCGTTATTTATGTCTGGGTTCACTTCAGACTGAAAAACTGATTGTTCGGAGAGATTATTGAAATGAACAGATTCTCCCAGCCTCATCAACAGGTTTCTCGGAAACAGGATACGAATCGAGCCAATGTATTCGATAAGCGTCCGCCACCCGACTGGCCCATGGAGAACATACACAAGGAGAAACATATTACATTTTTACAACTCGACCCACAACTTTTCTCGCTCAAAAACTTTCACTCATTCACTCACTCACACATTTTCCTGTCCGGTTTTCTCTTCAGTTATGTTTTGTGAATCGAATTACGGTCGTTCGATACAAAATAGAGTATAACCTTTCTCTAGTTCTATATATTTCTGAATGTACTGGCTAAAAATTGGAAAACGAAATGGGTGAGACTTGTTCAAACAACGGAAACAAAAAAAAACTGAAAAAGATCACAGAACGGATTATCGAGGTGTTCACACCGAAGGCATCACATTTCACGACAAATTGCACACGAAACGAGAACCCATTCTGCTACAGTAATCCTTCGTCGAGATCGGCCGAGTCATGTTGATTCTGGAAATTGGAAGAATGTAAATTTAAATCTGAAATTGTGTCATCTGTGAAAGATTTTTTTGTTACAAAATCTTTGCTATGAAATTAGTCTCTTCGTACTCTGCACCCGAACAATTGCTCTCTTCATCTTCTCTCCAAATCACCGTCTGACGCAAAATCCCCAAGACGAAAGGTCAGATGCCCTTGAGCAACTGTCATATGCTTTTGAAAGACCTATTTCAGTTCCTTTTGATCATCTCCATCAAGGTCATCAGTTTCGTGCAGCTGACCAAAAGGTCACAGGAGATACTGGAGTCAAAAGGGGGCGTGGCTTAGGGAATGAGCTCTTAAATCCTCTCGAGTCGGCTCTCAGTGTTCATTAGCTACTCCAAATATTTCACTGCTCCCGCTCGCCTGACTCACTAGTTAGGATGACTCCAAGCTATTGGAGGATGCCTGATTACGTTTTCTTTCGTAAGACGATTTTATTAATTAAATTCTGGAGTGGCTAGTATTTTTTATTGAGCGTTAAAATTCTATACATTTAAACTTTGCGGAATTGACCAGTATTTTATTTAGCATGGATCAGTTCTCTCGGGACCACCAAAAAGGATATGAATTTTGACGGTTTTCTGTTGGAAATGGTCAACTTTTAGCAGTTGAAAGAGTAGTTCACAATTGACCAATTTTCTGAAAGTTTGTGGATTCACTAAAGAATTCTGGATCTTCATTTTTGTAGTGGACGATTTTTTTCCGAAAATCGTTCTGAAATTCTGTTCAATTTAAGAAAAGTGATTCAAAAATATTCGAGACTCATTTCAAAAAGCTACAAAACCGGTTACACCTTTTTTCAGAATTCGATCTTAGATTCTAGATTCCGTTACATTCCCCAGGATAACTTTGAATACAACATCTTCCCGTTTTCGAAAAATTTCGATTTTGTAACTCTGAAATTTGCCACCATTTCGCACAGAATTTGCCATCTGCCAACTATTTTCGTTTCTGTTTCTGTAATTTCTGGTCCAAATCCAAAAACCTAATCAACAGTTCATCCTAAGATCTTTCCCCCACTTGACTCTGTTTTTCCGCAAAACATCTGGAGATCATATTTTGGTCAGGATCACATTCCGTTGTATTTATCCGGGGATAGTATTGATCTCAAAGTTATCAATGATCAAATTGTCAAGTACTAAGCTTCCCCCAGCTGACTGACCTTCTATCATCTGTTCTCACCTGTCCCATCATCATCACTTGGTCTATTACTTGTCCCCAAGGGAAAAAGAAAAAAACACGAGTGGTCTCGGAGAGCCGAATGGGTCATTTGAGCAAGCATTTGAGAAAGAGAACTTACTCGAGCAGTTGTCATGTGAAGTTCCACGTGAACTTTGCTTCGGGGATATAAAAGAGGATCTTAGATTTCTAGTTGGTCGAGATATCTAAATAGTTAGTTTCATCTGGAAGATGCTTTAGATTTCAAACATGTTCCAAGACTTATGGGGTTCTGCTTTTCCAAATGGGTGTGTTTTCTCTTCGACCACTTCCTTATAGTCTTTGCTATAACTCAGAGATCCCTGCTGCTCCTTAAGGATTTCTGATATCTTATATTTAGAATTCAAGAACACAGTTAAAAAATGTTAGTATGGAGGAATCTCCCTTTTTGAAAAATATGATTTCAATTCAATAGTCATTGAACATTCTCTGCGGAACTCATTTTAAGTATTACCGTAAACCTACGGCATTCTTGCATGCTGACGCTTCATGTCAGCAACTTCCAAAAAAAATTGACCACCAAATTCTTTATTCTTTAAGGCGGTACTGTATTTCTGTTCACATTGATAATTTAGAAAAACTAAAAACTAATGAAATGTTTGACACTACAAGAGCTACATTTCATTTGTTGAAAACTTTTCAAAAATCTTAATGGGAACCGAGATAAACTACCTCGAAGTGAGCCGACACTAATTCAGGTTCTACGGTATTTTCGATTTAAGAATCTGAGCCTCAAATGCCCATCCATCTCAATTTTTCCTTCCCAAAATCAGTTGTCCATCACATTTCTGAAAAAAGAAAGAAGACGTTTTCGCTTTTTGCTACATTACACATACATACACACTCTAATCAAAATTTCGCATCTTCTCTCCCATTTCACTTCTTTGTCCCCTTCTTTTTTTGCTGCTTTCAGCCATCACAAAGCAGCATGGAAGGAAGAGAGAAAGAGGAATAGAGAAGTAGAAGATGTGAAAAAATAGAATTGGAATGCAAGAAAAATGTGTGGAGGGTGGGATGGAAAAACACCGCCTTTTCGCGCACACTTCTTGCTTTCATGTATTTGTGTCTCCTTCCGTCTGTGACTCTTCGTCTCATACACTATTTCGCTTGGGGTGCTCTCAAAATGGAAGTTGTCTGAGTGTCTGAGTCTCCGTCTCACATGACACTCTCTTCGTATGCTTCTCTGAGTCTCTCTTCGTGTCTTTTGAGGGAGAAAGCTTGTCTAGAGACCACCAGGCCACCAAAGAGAAAGTAAAAAGAAGAAGTAGCAGCTGATATTGCATCTGAAGGTCACTTCTCCTGACCTACCTCTTCAAATTCCACTTTCGGAATTGCGGTTGCTAAGTGTGAAGTTGTAGAGGTCTTTTGTCTGGAAATGAAGGTTCTTCCTAGGTTGATAAAATCTAGATTATGTCACCATCCCACTTTCCCCTTTCTTATCTGATCTAGATGTGAAAAAAGTGAAATTATAATTTTTGACGGCCCCAAAGGTCTCAGTCTCCTCCCATTATCTGTCTTCCCCCATTTCCCTCTAGATTCATCTCTGTAGACTATACTTCCAGTTTTCCTCCTCATCTCATCAACATGTTTATTTGTTTATTCATTCACATCAGTCGAAGCAACCATTCGATTTGTTTTTGTTTTCTTACCATCGGAAATGAATGAAGAAAACACTTGACTTTTCGTGTGGAGCTCTTGCTCTCTATGTCTCTCCAGAAAGTTGCTGACGGAAAAGGCAAATTAAGTGAGAGAGAGAGAGCTCCAAGTTTTTTTTTCTCTTGCTTCATTCTGCATCACTGAAAATATTGACCCTTGATGTTTTGTTCTCTTTCGAAACAATCCGTTTCAGTCAACACTCTATTATCTGCTGGTACCTCTGTCCAGAAGAGTACGTATCTCCCTCATTGTACCAGTCCACCGTTCTTATCATTCGCTTGTTTCCATGTTTACTTCAACATTAGTCTCTACTTAAACTGACACTTTCTAAACATTTCTTTCCGTTTCAGAATTCTCAAACTATTTTCCCCTACAGTATGCCATTCATTGGTCTTGACTGGCGAGCTCCCGGTGAGACATGGGTCCGCACTCCGCACACGAACGGATGGGAACGAACCAAATTGAGACCGGTTCAGGTGAGGATGGAATCAGGGAATCTAGTTGCGATGAGAGTATACTTTGTTTGTTCCATGTGCACCGAGAGTCACAGAGTGTGCTCATATTACACATATACATGTGCGCATCTGCCCATAAATTCTGGGCTCTGGGAGAAGAGGGAAGAGTTTTGTGTGAAAACGATGTGCGACATGAAAAGGGGCAACTTTTTGCCTTGAATTCTGAATAAGATGCATTGCCCGGGAACCCGTGTTAGAAAACCTCTGAGAATGTTTTACCTTAAAGTTTTTTTCAGATTTCATCGGATCCAATTCTGATTCCTCAAGTGTCATCCAGTCCAACTCTTGGAAGCAATTCATCTCCGAAATTCATTCTCGATTCGGGTTCTTCTGCATCTTCCGTTCCAAAGTTCAGTCTCTACGACTCCGAGCAAAACAGTTCCTGTGGATCTCTACCTGGATCCGGAATCGAAAGTTGTAACTCTTCCAGCAGTGCTGAGGATTCAGGTGAGTGTATCTGCGGAAGTAGAAATGCTATAAAAAAAGTGTCAACTAAGAAAATAAAGATCAAAATAAAAAACTATAGATGGAAACTATGTGCAGTTAGAAGCGTAAACGTAACGCCGAGGTAAAATGTTTTCGGAAAAAAACATCCCCTCCCCGCCTTTAGCCTGAATTCAAAACTATTTATCTCAATTCTCATGGAGATTTTCGAAAAGCTGTTAACTAATAAAACGTAGCTCTTATTCAGGCCAACATTTCATTATCTGACAACTTTTTGAAATTCTCAATTCAAACTGAGATAAATGACCAGGAAGTACGGCTAAGGGCGGAGGCATTACTATTACATGTTTTACGGCATCTCAACTCTCCCTCCTTTTTTTCAATTCTACTTTCCACCACAGATAGATTTTATCGCGATCTGCATTTTTTTCTGTAATATTTTTCATTCGAAAGTTAAACCGTCTTCCGTTTATGTAACTCTCCGGTCACTTGTGTGTCCCCTCACTGATAAGAGAACGACGAAAAACAAGAATCGTCGGATCAGCTGATTTTCTTTGAGAGCACACATATGACCGAGTGGCGACTCTCCGAGTTGACACATGACGTGATGGAGCACTTAGAGCACTTGCTCCAAAACGAACACGTCAGAAAAATAAGGGTTTCGAAAATTTCTTATGTGATCCTCTATTCTTTCCCCACAAGTTTTCCTTCCCATCGCGATAATTAGAATTGTGTGGGGTCTCTATGAAAAGGTGAAGGGATCCAGAGAAATCGGAAACGCATGAAACATTCATTAGCAACCGCCGATTATGAGTAAAAGAGAGTGTGGGAGATAGAGAGATGCAGAGAAGTCCGTGGACACCTGCAAACGAACGGATTTATATATGCGGGGAGGTGCTATTTAGTAATAACAATTTGTTTCCCCCTCTCTGTGTAGTCTCTCCTAATCCGTTTGCTTACCTGGCGGAACGGAAATGAACATGGATTGGCCTAGAATTAATGGACAAGAGCGTACAACGGACAAAATGGGGATTCGAAATTCAAGGTTTCAGATTCCGCAAATGACAAGGACTGGATTCCACACTGCTTCGTCAAGAGCACATCCAAAGAGTTCATCGGCTGCACGAGCATGTCCGAGGCATTCCATCGTTTGGATTTGGCTCGGGCTGTCAATGATGTTAGACGGTTCAATTTCATTTGCAAGGTAGGAAAGTTGACTTGAGTTGATAAGGAGACTTTAGAGGAAAAGGTTTAACATCACTTTGAGCAAATTCATCTGGATTCCGGTAACAGATATCAAGAAGAGGTCAACTAACAAAATGTTCATCACAGCATAGGAAACATTTTTTAGTTAACCACTTTTCAATAGCGGTCACCGGAACCGAGCTAAGAGCTACACTGTTATCTTCATCTTCAGGTAGTCCAAATTCTAGTCGAAGAGAAGCTCCCAAACCTCTCTGCAACCGCTCGTAAATCTCTTTTGGGTATTCTCACTGCCATTTGTTTCCGATCATCAAACGAAGATGTCAACGTGTCAACTGCTAAAGATCTAGTCAAAAATGTAAGTTTCCTAGTATTCATCGAATCCTCACAACCTAATTTCAGTTTGGTAACGGGTTAGACAATGTCAACGTGTGCGGTTCTCCTCAACTGATCTCTCGTCATCATCAAACGGCTTCTTCTCTTCTCGATCTCATCTCGGAAAAGAACGTTCGTACGGCTGCCGATGCGGATGATGAGAGCGCTCTAACTTTCTTCGACTTGCCAAGAGAAGTATAGTTTGAAGTTCAGGGGTTCATGAACAAATGTTTGGTTTTCAGATCGTCCTTCTGATTCTCCGTCGTCTACCAGATCATCAATCTCTTCTGGAAACCGCCCAGGTCCATGAAGCATTCCAAGAGATTATCGATGGGGAGGACAAAATCTGGAAGTCTTTGTGCACTTTCCACTTCCAAGAGTATCAAATTAAAAAACAAAAAACACCGGGGAAATCGTGGCGTCAAGCCTTCTTCGACCTCAAAAAGTACCACGGCTGCCGTGAGCTCTACGCTGATCTCATTCACATCTGCTGCCATTGCAAAGCTCTCTTTTGGAAGAGTCTCGGACATCCATGTGTCCGTGAGACAACTGCTCCATCTGTCAGAGTCACTCCACGACAATTTGTCGACATGTTGATCTATTTGTAAATTTTTGAACCCTCTTCTGTAGCTTCCACAAACTGTAGAGATTGTTGCCTTTTTTCACTTCCAATTTGCACTTTTCATTGCATTCTGCATATTTTTCGTTACCCCCCAACTCATTGCTTTCTGTGTTATTTTTGTACTTGAAAACATCAAAACTTCTCTTCGAAAAATACATCGAAAACATGCCAGTTCCATCAAATCAATTCCCGATTCTTTCACACACTCCTTCCCTTTCCTAGTTTTCAATTCTTTTCATTTAATCTCGCCTGTCTTTTCTTATTTTGTCTTTGAACTTTGCCAGTTTCGGAAAAATATTGCCAGCTGTTAGATAAACAGATAATCAATTGAACTTCTCTTGGACCAACCGAGTTAAACTCTTTCAGATGCTACAATGAACCTTTTTCTTGACGATGCCGATCTTGGAAAAAAACACTTTGAAAATTGCGCTCCAGTTCTATGAAGGTGTCGCGTTTGAAGTTTTAAACCGAGGATATACAGATGCATGTTTTATTCAATAAAGGGCACAGGGTCACTGACACATGAAACAAAATGATGAAATGTCCTCGGTATGTGCCCGCAACTTTCTGCATCAGGTCCTGTTGCTCTTATCTTTGTAGAAACTAACCAGATCTGATGCAGACAGCTAGATTTTCCGCAGTACTTTTGAGGTGCCACAGAAAGTCGGGAGGTCAATAAAAAGATGCAGAAAGACGATTGACCAGTGAAACTGTTGTAGAAAGTCGAGGGCTATCGCAAAATAATTTTGAAAGTCGGAGAAGTGCTGCAGAAAGCCATAGCGAGGGTTCCACTTTTTCGTCAAATATTCAGAAATTCAATCACTAATTGTGGAGGCCCTCCCATAGAATTTAGTGATTTACAGTGCGAAATGATCAAAAGTAGTGATTTTTGAGGACTTGAAAAATGACTACCCAATGTCGTCTGTCACTAATGCTATTAGTGACTGGCGATGAGGAGACGTCGAGCCAAATTTTGCTCATTCTCTCTGGCCACTTTTTATATAGAAAGGCTTGGTTAGAGACTGTGATCATATGTTTGTCGGTTTTTGCTACAATTCCCAACCCATCTCATTGTTGGACCTTATTCAGTTTTTGCTTTCTGCAAAATTTTAAAACAAAGCTCAAATTTATGACCCCAACAAGATCCAAAACTGTTGAAAAGAAGTTGGCATTCCAGGATAGGTTCCGGAAAACGGGGAACTGATCAATTGAAAACGAATCGCTCTGAAATCACTCATTCTTCTTATTTCAAATCAGATGTGACTGTACTTGAAACCATCACATAGACAAAGGAAACGGTCGATTTCCGGTGAGGAAACGGCATGACTACAAAAACAAGAAAACAGGAAGAAATTGTTAGAAATTTGAGTCCCGCCGGTTGACTTCATTCAATCGTTTTTGCCGCTTTCCCTTTTGTCTCTACCCACGAAAAAATCGTCCCTTTCTTCTGGAGAAAGAGGAGAGAACAAAAACATGAGTGACACATTCAAAACAATAGACTTAATAAAAATATCGAAGTTTTCCTTGTCTTCGCAGAAACTACCTTTTCCCGGAGAGCAACAAAAACAGGACTTAGGCTCGGGCGCCAAAACGGATTACTGTAAATGTAGATACCGTAATCCTTTGTTTGCAAAACACAGAGAAAAGACAAAAATTGGAATGCGGATGAGAGGGGAAGAGAATCATGGAAAAAAGACCAATGATTCATGTCATTCAGCGGATGACGGCATTCATAACGAGTGGTACTTGAAGTCAAACAGGTGTTCTTCTATGGGTGTTATTGTAAGTACACGTCATCAATCATGTGTCAATCTTGAGAGAAATCTGCCATGAGCCTATGATAATAAAATATAAGGAAGTTCTAGCATTGAATAAAGTTTTGCAGACAAACCGTAAACCGTGTAATAGAAGCACGATCCTCACTGCCACTGACCCCACATTTATCTCCGTTCCCGTAACAGTTATGAAAAAGTCAACAACTAAAAAAATGTAGAGGACGAAATGAGAAACACTGTGTTAGGTGACAAATTTTTGATAGCTGTTACAGGAACTGACATAAATTTGTTCAAAGGTAGATTGAAAGAGGAGAAGATTTGGATTGATGGAATGATTTGAAAGTATATGTAACTCCTATAATATAATAGTGCCGTTGTTTTGATCAAATTTATCTGGGTTTCTATGACAGATATCAGAAAGTTGTCAACAAACAAAATGTTTCTCATGTTGTGTCCAGAATTTTGTTAGTTGACTACTTTGTGATATCTCTTACAAAAACCAAGATGAAATTGGTAGATGCATCTCGAACACAATGACGAATTTTTCAGAGCGTTGGAGCCCTAACAGAGATTCGAACTTCTCTATAGAAACATTCTAGATGTTCTTTGATTGAGGACATTTACAGACATTTCTCAGAAAAGTCCTGGAAGCTGTGGATGATTTTAGAGTTGTGAAACGAACTGTAAATCTCAGAATACATCGAACCATAGTATTCTAAAAATTCGAATCTCTTGAAACGGATCAATCAGTGTCCCCTTCCTTGACCCCCGTTCTTCCCCCTGTTCGCACTCCCCAAACCCTTTTCTCTCGAATAGTCTTTTCCCTCTTTTTCTCAACCCGTCATTGCTCCGAAAGAGCTCCTAACTGTCCGCGCGCGGACTCTCCGGAGTGAGCTTGCGGCGGCGGCGCGAGAAATTGCTCTTCTCTGGCTCTGCGTACCGCCCATTTGTGTGTTTGACATGTCTTTTTGTTTGTTATCGCCCCCAGGAGCAGCCACTGCTCCAGAGCCCAAGACTCCTGGAGCAGACGGTGTGTGTGTGTCTACCTGCCCTTTTCCATTTCTTTTGTCATTTTTATGTTCGTCTCTCTTGGGTTGGATTCCTTAGGTTCTCAGGGCTGTGGAATTCTATTTTTTTACTGTACTTCTCTTGGAACCATTATGAGTACTGTATCTTTTAGAATGGCGCCCCGTCAACGACGCCTTCTCCTGGTGACCTCGATACTACTTCACGTGGCATCTACATCA
This sequence comes from Caenorhabditis sp. 40 LS-2015, assembly GCA_900536305.3. Classification (NCBI taxonomy): domain Eukaryota; kingdom Metazoa; phylum Nematoda; class Chromadorea; order Rhabditida; family Rhabditidae; genus Caenorhabditis; species Caenorhabditis tribulationis. The sequence goes on from LR546417.1 coordinate 284,213, forward strand.
GGTAAATCTTTTTTCTTTTGTCACTTACGAAAAATTTGATATTTATCCCTTATTATCTGTTTTTGTATAGGTTTCAAATAGTTAGCACCTTTCAACTTGAATACCGTATGTCCGTTAATAGGTTCATATCCTTTCACTTTGAGCAAACGTATCTGGATTCCTTAGTAACAGATATCAAAAAGCGGAAAACTAACAAAATGTTTATGACAAAATAAGGAACACTTTGTTAGTTGACAACTAAAGGATATCTGTTTGAAAAATCCGAGATAAATTGGATCGAAGTGGAGGTTAGGGACATGCTTCAATTGCATTCTGTTGTCAATTACCGATTTTCTCGTGGATCACTTAAATTTCCGACGTTTCCGACTCTCTCCAATTCAGAATTTTGAAGCTTCAATAAGTTCTCTTTTTGTCGATATAAGAATTTAATCAAGAAATGTTTCAACCTGGTAATTGATTTCTTTGAAATAATTGAGTTTGAGTCTAGTATCTCTCTATCTCAATCTGATCAAGTCTGCCAGAACTCGAAAAGTCGTTCTCACCCGTCTATCCAAATATATCGCTATCCAATCAGTGGTGTCTCAAGTATCTCGATCTCTTTTTCTGTGTTTCCATATTTGGAGAGATCGATCGAGGAGGATTGGGTCAACAAAAGGTTCCATCCTCACAAAAAAAAAAACGTTACAGCCAATCTCTATGGAGGAGCTGCCATCCAGCAGCAACAGTATCAACAGCAGCAACCACAATACTCACAGGGTTACGGTAAGTATTGAAAAATTCCTAATATTTTGAATGTACAGTTTTCCGGTTTAATGAGTGCTTGTGAAAGCACAGGTAAAAACACATCGTATTTCATCTGATAGACCTGCCACCCCTTTAGATCAAATGTGTCTCGGTTCTTGTAAAAAAATTGGTCAACTAACGAAATGTTGAACACAGCGTGAAGAATTTTCCATTAGTTAACAACATTTTGATATTTGTTACAGTAACCGAGATAAATTTGGCCAAAGAGGCTCGAAACATTTTTCCAATTCAAAAGGGGTTTAACATAAATTAATGTCGTGTTCCTCGTGGAAACAGATAACTTGATTAGAAGTTTCAAAAGATCGTTAATGCATGATACGTCGTAAAAGTGTTCCCGTCTTTGACTCTTCTCCCTCTTTCTCTCTGGACACGATTGTTTGTCGACATGTCATTCATTTCGTTTCGCAGCCACCTTCCAAATGCACAACAACAATGAGCCAAGGCGCCAAGTGGCTATCGATATCATGATAGCGATGAAATCTGGTTGCTAAGAAATCAAGAATTAAAAACTTTAGGCGAAGCTCCATCAACATTCCAAACGTCTTTCACCTACACCCAACCTGAAACTCAATCCTACCAACCTTCTCAACAAGTCCAACCTCAGCAAGCCCAGCAGAATCTCCAATTCCACAGTTACAACTCTCAGCCAGGAGTCCAGTATGGTTCTCAAGACTCGTTCTTCCCGAATCAAGCTGCTCTAACCGCTGCTGCCACGTCATTCGCCACAAGTGCTGCTCAGCAGTACGCTCAAACATATGCACAACAGCAACAAGCACAACAGCAAGTTCAGGCGCCAGCACAAATTGATCAAGCCAACTTGGCCAAGTATTCTCAGTACTTGGACATTCTTCAAAAAGCTTATGGAATTCAACTTCCGGGAGAGTTGACCATGCAACCGAATGCGGCTGCTACATCCGCTGCTGTAGCCGGATTTCAGACTGCTCAACCTCAACAACAGGTATAGATTTTGAAAATGGGCTCTGGTTGATGTTTGAGGAAAAATAAAGCTCTCAAACCAAATACAGAAGTCTTAGAACCGTGAAGCCCGATGTTTCCGTAGTTGACAACTTTTTTCGAAAATTGCACTCAAGTCGGCCTTCTTAGAGAAAAGACCCAAAAATTGTTCGAATCGAAAGTTGAGGTTGCGTCACTTCCCGCCAATTAGCGGGATCGACTTTGGCTGTGTGAAAAAGTTGTTAACTACGAACATCGAGCTCTAAAGATTTTTAATACATTCACCAGATGTCGAACTTTCTGAAAGTCATTATGCAAACCGAGATAAATTTCTTTAAAAAAGGCGTGGCAAGCTCACAACTATTCAGTTTCACAGTCCCCATCAAAAACTCCTTACTATTAGTAAATATCCGAATACTGATGATTTTTGTTTATTATCCTATACGCATTGCAGGTTGTGAACCAAGCTCCTCAAACCTATGGCCAACAACCTCAGCAACCTCAACAACCAGCTTCTCAAACCTACTCTGGATACCCACAAAATGTTGCCCAACCCCAACCACAAGTGAACACTCAGACTCAAGCCGAGATCACTTATCAACAACAATTGGCTGCTTACCAACAGCAACAACAGGTAATCTTTTTGAAATTCTTTCAGTTCAAATCAACTGTTTTTAGCAACTTGCTCAGCAACAGCAACAACAGCAGCAACAGCAACAACAGCAACAACAACAACTTCAACAGCAGCAGCAGCAACAGGTAATCGTCTCATTTCTGAATCAGTTATCTCGGTTCCCATTGCGAATGTCAGAAAGTTGTCAACTGAAAAAAATTGTGTTCATAATACGAACTAAATGTATTATTTCACAGCTTTTTGAAAACTCCAATGCGTACCGAGATGCATGTCCTTGAAGTAAGGTGCATACCAGTCATACATTGATCACTGCCTTTTCAGTTGGCTCAACAACAAGCCGAGCAACTTGCTGCTCAACAACGGCAAGCCCAAGAACTCGCTCGTCAACAGCAATTGGCGCAGCAACAAGCTCAACAATTGCAGCAACAGATTCAGCAGCAGCAACAACAGCAACAAAACCAATACGGAGGAATGCAACCAAATCGATATGTGCAGCCGCCAGTTCAACAACCTCAACAACCTGCTCCCCAATCTGTACCACAAACTGCTCCCCAACAACCAATGAACTTCCTCCCGGCCCCACAAGCCCCGATGCCACAGCAGCCTGCTCCTCAACCACAACAGCCAATTCCTCAGCAATATGTGACTCAGCCTCCAACATACAAAAACAACTATCAAACTGCTGCTCTCGGACAAACCAACACCTACTCTGGACAAGCGAAGCCACAAGTCTACACGTATCCAGGACCGTCTCAAGTGCAGAAACCGAACCATTCGACTTCATACGGGAATCATGAGAACAGTGTTATTGAGGAGGAGCCCCACGGATCCGTGATCTCTCAACAGCAAATCGTTCCACCGAGACCAGTACAGCCGGCTCCACCCATGTCTGTTGCTACAGTAACCCGAGGCCCACCACCACCAACTTATCCAGCTCCAGTTGCTCCAAGTTCTGTCGTTCCAAAGTCTCAACCAAGGCCACCACCAACCACAAGAGTGAGTTTATCTTTATGGGTATCGATCTACCTTACCATCTTTTCAGCCTCCAACTCGTGCCACAATTCGACCAACTCCACAAAATATTCAGACTAAAGCGGTTACAAGCCGTCCAGCTACTTCGTCTGCCACGTCATCAGCTGTCACTCCATCTCCCAGTCAATCGTTGACTCAACAGGTTTATTAGGATCCTTTGGTATTCTGTTTACGAAGTTTGTTCAGATCCGCAAACTTCCCGCCGTTCTCTACATTGATTCCAAAAATGAAAGCACGAAGAAGACCGAGACACTTCTCAGAGATACCTATGGATTGCCTCTCGTAACTTTCTATGTTGATAAGGTTAGTCTTGAGTTATTAAAATTGCTCCATCGAGAAATTTGCAGACCGACAAACCAGCTGCCATCGAGCGTCAACTACAACAGCTGACTGCCCATAAGGGACTGCCGTACCTTTTCATTTGTGGAACCTTCATCGGAAGTGAGTTCTAGCCAAATTCCAAAACTGTAAAATCTACTTTCAGGCGAATCGCATATCGAAAACTACCATTCCAATGGACAGATTCCACAACTCGTCGAGTATGTTTGTGGAGACGAAAAGAAGAAGAAGAAAACGAAAAAGACTTCATCGTAACTCCACCCATCCCTTGATTATCTCATTCGGTTCTCCTATTAGTATTATATTTATTCCAAACGTCTATTTATTTATGCTGAAAACGACCCCTTAATTGTTTTTCGAAATACCGCTTAGCCCTACATTGCCGCTTTTTCGAATTTCTATTATTTATTGTAAGTGCAAATCGATCAAATTGAATCGAAAATAAATCAAGTTTTATGAACAGGTTAGAATTAAAATTTCATCGGAATCCGGCGATCTGAACCTCGTTTTTTCTTCGTAAATGTGGCATTTTTCAGATCCATGTTCACTCCACACCAGAATAGTTTTTGAGTCTTTGATGTGTCCTAAAAATATAATAACTATTTGGAAATCGATGCAGAATTTACTTTGCTTTTCTCTTTGTTAGCCTTCAATGAGTGTCCGTTGTTTCCAGTGAATAGAGGTTCTGCCATCTGGAAATATTTACATTTATTAGGATGGAAAGGTCAACTGTAAGGATATGAAAAGTGGTTCAGATATTTAAGATTTTTTCTGAAATTTTATGGGTAAATTAAGTGAACTCAGATCTTCATTTTTGCGGCTGACACCTTTTTTGTGTAACCAAAGTCAAATCATGACTAAAGTCAAATCAGTAGGTCGCAAAGGAAAAGGAACATAAATTCGGGCTAGCGTCAGTATACTCGACCTAATTGATTTGAATGCAGTTATTTATGGAAAAATGTTTTCAACAATAAAAATGAAGATACACCCACAACATTCCAGAAAAATCGGCTTTGCACTGCATATCGCATATTTCGTTTTTTCATATAATCACATAGTACCTTGCGAAAAATAGATTGTTCAGTTGTGAGGACTACATAATCATCCTCGTATCTACAGTAGATCACCCTCGGGTCGTACTCCACATGCTTCCAGTGCTTTCTTTCGAAATCATTGAGATACATTGTAGAGAGAAGAGAAGACAACGGATGTCCTTGGGGAACTCCTTTTGTGATCTTCCATGTTGTTTTGCCACGTCTGTAGAAATACGAGGATATTGTAGTTCGAAGTTTATCGAGAAGCCATTTCGAAGATACTGGCTGAAGTGTTAGAGAAATTAGTCCTTCACTGCGCAGTTTCAACTTACTTGTACATATGTAACTGTGTATCTAGCTACTCTCTTGTGCTCCATTCGCTTTCTCAATTCCATCTTTGCTTCGTTTTCGGAGTCTCTCGTAATGAACATCAGTTTGGTGTATCCTTTATCATCTTGTCCTTTTCCACAAACCGTATACATCAAACACCTAAAAGTTCAATCGGAGTTCAATCTATCTGAACTATTTACCGTTTGTCGAGAAGCCGCTCGATGATACAGATGAGATTCCGATGCTTTATTTCCGAGAAGCACTTTGAAATATCCAGAGTGTATCCAAAGATTTGAGGATAGTCAGCATTTCTAGTCAAGTATTTGTAGATCGATTGGCATGACTCTCTGATAGCTGAAAATGCCACTAACGTCAGGAATGGTATCAGAGACGTACTTGATCGACGAATTCCGTTTTTCTCGAGACACCAGGTGAGAGCCGAATTGACTTTTTTCCACTCCATTGCCTCTTCGTACCTCTCGATTTTCCTTTTCACAAAAATCGGTCTAAGTTTGTCAAAGATGACGGAGAGCTTCAACGGACCGATATGAGAGGTAGCAGAAGTGAAACATATTGATGGCTGAAAGAATCGTATTCCAGTCAGAACATGAACAGAAACTTACATTAATTCTTTTGGGCAGATAACGAGCTTTGAAATCCTTCATTTCACGGCTCAAAACTTTCAAGTATCTATTTCTCCACATCAAAGATGTCTTATAATTGTTATAAATGGGAATCGAAACTTGACGGAAGGCAGATAAGAGCCACCAACAAATAGCACTTTGCAAATTTTTGACAATTGAAGTCTGGATTCTTCTTTTCGTATAGGGATCTTCATCACTCATGACTTTCTTGGCACGGAAGGCTCGGGCGAATGGGGCTGGAATCCATTAACACAAAATGACTGACATATTGAGTTTCTCCAACCTTCCTTGTAGACAAAGATCGGTTGTCGTTGGCAATTCTCTGATTTCAGCACCTTCAGAACCCACTCGACGATTTGCTGGCAATTGGTATCTCCGATAAAACTTCGAAGATTGAACATTTCGACGATTTCAATGAGAATGTTCTCAGTTTCCTCTTCGTGTATGTAGCAGTCTCTGAAAATACCTCATTAAGAAATATAAACATTTTGAGTGCTCACTTCAGTGTGTCTTTTCCTCTTTTTGGTTTGAGATTTCTCAAATTATAAATATTCCGAGAGGACATGAGACTCTTGGATATTTTATCCACTTCTTCCATGACTGCAGAGTTTCTAATCTTCAAAATGTTGTTGAAAGAAGTAAGAAAAGTTGACATATGACGATGGCTCAGTTTAACTTTCATTTTCTGTAAAAAAAAATATCATAGATTCTGGAGAAAAAAAAACTTACTCTCTTGAAAATGTTTCTTGTCATCGACAAATTTCCGTTTTTTCGAAGAATCATATGCCATGAATGTTCGCTAAGCTCTTTGTGAAGGGTGATGAGTGGGCCTTCATTGTTTGGGTTATTCTGGAAAATAGTACATTTGAACCTTTTTCCACACGTCTTCAACTCAAAAAACCAACAATTACTCGGTGACCACTTCACTATGACATGACATGTTTCCCATATGCTGCAAACCTCTCGAATTTTCAAAATGTGTCCTTTAGATGTTGCGCATGCTCCTAATCCTGATATTGTTACCACCAGCTGACAGCTCTTCTAATCTTATAATAATGTGTATGTGGAGGAGTCGACACGTGTCAAGGGGGCACATTACGCCGTCTGACACCTACAGAGAAGGCCACGCCCCCCGTTTCTTCACACAAGGCTGTTAACTGAGAAGTGAAGTACGGTGGGTTTACGGGCACGCCTCCTTTACATTACCATTTGTCATTCTATTCTAATTGGTCGTATCGGTGTGACAGAAACTAGTCGATCAGAATGTTCAAAGTGCCGGCATCTTCATCGCCAACAATGTCTTCGTCTGGTTCGCCTCCGGGAGCAGACGAGGAATTCGAGCCGTATGTGAGAAGGAAGAGAGCAGAAGGTGGGAGTCGAAAGAAGATGCAAGGACTTAATGAGCAGGTTAGTTCCAAAAACTTTTTTGGGTTTTAGCTTCCGTATTTCCTCTCAAAGACCATTACCCCTCCCCGTTACTGTGACCGCATATATTTCGGTTCCTGTAAAACAGAATAAAAGTGGCCAAATATCAAAAATTTCCTTCATGTTCAACATTATGTTAGTTGACCACTTCTTTATACCTGTTCCAGGAACCGAGAAAAATGTGAAAAAAGTACGGGAGCTACCATCTAAGGCAGTACGGATTATTTCTAGGATTCTCTCTGAAACCAAATTGCTCTGAGGTGTTCGGCTAGAACTTCGTTCAACTCGAAAAAAAACCCGACACGATGAACCCTTCAGGAACAAAACCTGCTTCGCAACTCCATCAACAGCCGAGAACGCCGTCGGATGCATGAGTTGAATGATGAATTTGAATCCCTTCGGGAGTGTTTACCGTATTCAAATGAAGCGAACAGTCGCCGAATGAGCAAAGCGAACACTCTCTTATTGGCTTCAAACTGGATCAAACAACTGGTAAATGCCAATCACAAGCTTCAGGTTGAACTGAACGCTGCGCATTCCAAGGTGAGACTCAGTGAGAGTTTAGAGAGTTCTGTGAGACTTTCAGATCGATACTCTTACATCTCGGATTCAAAAACTGGAGAAACCAACACCAAAGTGTGCCAAATGTAATCAAAATGCGTGTTTTTCGGTAGATTGTCTCACTTCTTCTTAACTTCATAATTCCTCCTTTTGTGACTCTGGAGAGCTCTTTCTTTTGTTTTCTTTGACTCGGAGTTTCTAATCCTTTAATGACTACATTCCGTTTCCATCTGCTTACTGTTATTGTGAACACTTTACTTCCAAAATTGGGCCAGTGCAAATGAAGTTTGGAAGAGCTGTGATTGTCTTGATTTACAACTTATCCAATTATCGTATTTTCTGTTCTGATTGCGTCAGTGTCTACGTAACAGAGAAATAGCTCGAGAAGCACGAGGTGTTATGAAAGCAACCTGAGAGCATATCATATATTGGCTACGCAAGAGTCATCAACCAATTAGCGAGTCTGAGAAGACGTCCCGCAGGTGGTTGAACTGAGGTCTCCCGCGGAGGGAGGGGGTCATGCATACTATGAATACTATTTGGTGAACAAAGAGGAGATAGAGATCAATAACAAAACAGATGGATGATTTATATAGGTCATTAATAGGTGTTTGGAGCAAGATTTTGCGCGAAAGAGAACGTGTTCTCTTTTACGCAAAATCGTTAGAATGAGTTTGACCTTCTTCAGGATCAACTAGTTTTACGGTTCAATTTCGATAGCAGTGTACACTCAATAGAGCGGACTGTAAGTATCCAGGTATGTTGTCCGCATTCTGACTTCTGAGTGGATTATTTAATTTCGAACTTGACTCAAAATTTAATTTTTTGTTTTCCGTAGTCCAAATGCCAATTTGTTAAAAAAAAATCTTACACTGCCCGAACGATAATTCAAAATTTTGAGAACACTAATGCTAAGTTTCTTTTTTGTTCAATTTTCTGCTTTCCGAGTTTCCGGAGAAAGTTCTGAAAAATGAAATTAAAGCTTCGAGTGTTATGAATCAAATCGTTTGGATTCAAGATTCCGCCACCGAAACGGAGACTCATCTCCAATCAGGGATGCTATATTTCACTCTTGTATGTGTCGAAACGGGATACGGTATCCATTCTCTTTGATGATTCTTCCCATAAAACGACCATTTCATTCCTCCAAACGAAGAAACTAATCGGAATGTTTGATTTTCCGCAAACGATGTGTTGGAAAGGTATCAAAAAGGGAGGATCTCATCAAATTAGAGGATTTATGAGTCGGGCGTATTAAGAACCTTTCTCTCTTGAATTGAGGGATCTTGTTCAGTTTATTCTAGAAAATCAGCAATTACCATGTTCATCTTACCCACCATTATAACTTTTGTTAGATGACGCAACCGCGAACTGTTATCTGCAAGTGCTCATTTATGGTGAATAGAATAGAGAGTAAAAGTAACAGTTGTTCTAATCGGCACTTACAGGGAATAATTACTCATATGTCTCCTTCTCCTATTCAGGAACACTTGGAAGAAACCGTTCCCTAAATGTTCTGCTCCATTTTAAAATTTGAAAGCTTCATATTTGAAGTTTGAGAAACGAAATACAGTTGAAAATATTTATGAAGAGCGACACCGATCTGTAATTTAAATGGGAAATCAGACAGGGGGCTTGTTGCAATTGGGTAAGAAAAGGAGAGGGTAATTTTACATTTTTGAAAGTGGTCTCTGTACTCAAATGATAGGTAATTATTTATATTTTTCTTGAAAGGTGTTCTTGAAGAGAGAGAATGGGCAGTGAAATTTGGAGATTTCAAAGAGGGATTTTCAGCATGAAGATTGCCAAATTCTAGTATATTAACAACAAGAACATGGTTAAAACTTGTAGGGGACAGCAAAAATGAGGAAAAGATCGGTGTGCAACTCTGAGACAACACAACAAGAACGAATATTAGGATGGGGATAGATGTAAAAATGAGGTCCGAGTTGAAATGAGGATACTTGCTCTTATTACATAATAGAGCAACGATCGGCTGGGTCAGCTGGATCCGAAGATTCGCTGAGCTCGACAGTGATTGTAGACACATTGTCTCCTTCATTGTCCTCGAGGCGGGCAGATGGGTTCTCCCCGATTGGCCACTGAAAGCAGTAAAATTGAAACTCGATTTTCCTTACAGTTGAAAAATGATACTCACCTGCTGTTTCTTCATCACGTAAACCTCTGGTGGGCTGTGAACGGCTCCGGAGTCAGCAGACCAGACAGTGGCGCTCGCGTGTGGAGCAAGCTTCATGCGAGTGGAGAATTGGAACGATGCCTCTTTATTTCCAGCCTTGACAATCAACTTATATCCTCCGATAGATTGCTCTTCATCGGAATTGTTGGCAACCCGAACCCATTTTCCTTCCTCATCGACCTCATCGATTCCGACTGGTCCGATGGTTTCCTTGTTGAGTCGCGAGCGTCTATTAAGGTAGTCAATGTCTTGATCTTCGCCATTCACTTCGACCACACGGCGACGCTTGACGCCGCGTTGAGCGCTGGCAGCTCCCGACGAGAAGGATACGTGGTGAACCGATGCGTTTCTGGATGTGTCTTGGGTGAGGTTCAAACGCTCTTCTTCCCCTTCAAGCAAAGCTTGATACGTCTTGAGTTCGGCGTCCAGTTGAATCTTCACATCGAGCAAGTCGTGGAATTCGCTCATCATTCGTTCGATTTCCTGGTTGAGCTCCGAAATACGAGCATCTTTGTCATCAAGTTTTTCTTGGAACGATCTTTTGAGTGTTTCCAGTTCCGAACGAAGACGCTCGATGAGTGAAGCATTGCCGCTGCTAGATGTCTCCAAATCCCGGACACGAGCACGAAGATGAAGCGCATCCGACAACGCTGCTTCTTGTCGCTCACGAGCATCATTCAACTTGTTCTTGTATGCATCTTCAAATGCAGCCTTATTCTGTGCAAGATTGCTTTGGAACTGAGCACGCATCTCAGCGATTTGATCTTGAAGCTTTGATTGGTACTCGTCGTTGATTTGTTTAGCATAGGTCGTCATGTCGACCTGTCTCTTGTGACGAACTTCCTCAAGCTCTCCCTTATGCTGCTGCAGAGCAAAAGCGAGGTCTTCTTCCAAGCCCTTGATTTTGTTATTAGCAGCAGTGCGGAGAAGAGTTTCATCTTCTACCGCCTTCTTGAGACCCTCGACAGTATCGCGAAGAGTGATATTCTGCTTTCTCAGATCCTGAAAATGACGAATAGTTAAATATTGTTTCACATGACATTCTAACATCATTCTCTAGCACCAGCTTATCGTTGCGTGCTTGGAGCGTCTTCTGCTTGGCTTGACTTTGGTCAGCAATCGACTGAGAATGAAGGGCTTGTTCTTCGGCTCCAGCGAGTTCTCGTTCAAGCTTCTCGACTTGTGGTTTCAGCTTCTTGACTTCAACCTTGGCAGCATCATATTCAATCCGGTATTTCGCAAGCTCATCTTGAGCCGAATCGAGGGCCCGGCGCAATCGAGCCTGAAGAAGAGTAATATAAATATCTGTTTCTCAGCACTTATCGTTCGGCCGCATCGAAATTTGTTTGCCCAGTTACTTTTCGCGACAGGAAAACAAAGTACGCCGTATAAGTTTCCGACAAAACGCCTTGGGCGGAAAGTGCATAAGCATTACCTTTTCAGCTACGAATCGATCGGCCAAGTTCGACTTTTCCTTCTTCTCAACTACTTCGATATCACGAATTTGAACTTGAAGCCTGTTGTTCTCCTGCTCCAATTGACGAACTTTCTGAAAAAAAAACAAATTTTCATTAAAAATATATGTGAATGACACTTACGTCGATGTATTGGGCAAGACGGCTGTTAAGGGAAGTCAAATGATCCTTCTCTTGGAGACGCGAAGTTTCCAAGGTGGTCGAACCACTGAAAAGCATCTTGCTGAGTATCAATGATAGCACACACCGCAGCGCAACGGTACGGTAATGGTGTGGGGAAGAGTGAGGAAGCAGATTAATAAGAAAACTCACAAACTGTCGTCTCCTGCTCCATTGTTGCTGAGGGAGGAATTGACAGATCTCTCTAGCGAGACAATTCTTGAGCTGCGGGTACCTTTTCGTGTCGCCATAGCGCCTTCTCTCTGTAAAAATATATGTTGTAAAACAAGGTCTGGAAGAAGAGAAAGAAGGAATAGGAAGAGCAGCGTCATCGGCACAAAAAAAATCATGACTCAACATTTCGACACTTCTATGATAAATTTTTTAAATAAAAGTACAGTCTGTCCGCAAGAATTGTGGCAAATACTTGTATGGCCTTCGATGCGCATACAAACTTCGAATCGAGGTGTTTGTCGAAATATCGGGCGCTGTTGGGTACTTTGAGAGTTGCGCCGCGTAAGATGACCTTAGAGAAGGCAGATGGCAACATTCGTTTTACGTGTGTTTCTGCAGTGGATATCGAAGCTTTTGGAAAAATAACGAATTTAAAGCCGAGAAGAGAAGAGACGACAAAATTTAGGCTTCATAGAAATGAGTGCAAGAATAATTTTTGAAAATGGATGTTTAGCGGGCGCGCCATATATTCGCTGCGGGACCCATATTGTAAATCCAACGCTCCTTTAATCTTGAAGAATTCGGAAGTCAATTTTTAGAAGTGTCTTTTCTCAAATGAAATGCTCAACGCCTGGTCGGAAACTACGAAATTTTCGAAAGTCACAGAATTTCCCAATTTTTGAGCGACCATGCCGTTAGAGGAGAACAGAGAGAAACTACATTGCGCAGACTCGTCGGTTTTCGTTGACCAACCGTGTAGTGTCAATTTGAGAGTTGAAATTTCCAAAATCGAGATAGATTTTCGAGAAACAATCAATCAAATGTCGGGTTGCTATAAAGTGGTATGAACTGATGAAGTATAAGATAAGATATTAAATTACACAAAAAAAAGTGTAAAAAGTTGCATCAGCGGTGAAACGTAGAAGAGCTTCCTGGGTTCAAAAACGAGAAAACGCCCCACCTCACTCGTAGGGCCAGAGGCCAGGCTCTTGTGAGTTGCGCGAGTGAGCGTGCTTTTTCATCTATGTCATCTCTCCATTGGCACACTCTTTTCTCTAGTTTTTCTTTTTCGTTTTTTATGCTCACTGGCTGGAGAAACAGAGAGTCAGAATAGTTTTTAGTATTTAGTAAACAACATACATATACACAGCAACTAGGCAACATGCCTATTCAAAAAAAAATAGTGCGAATGGGAAAGAGAATTGGAATGAGTGAAGTGAAACGAGACGGAGAAAAGGCCAAACATCTGCAAGTGAAAAAAGGTCGTCTTTTCTCTCTCTCTCTCTCTCTCTCTGGTGTATTGGACACAGAATGAATGAATTCTCAACGAAGAAGGTTACCATCTGGAAAGAGCAACACAGAACGCGGCAAGACAAAGGACAACAAATCAATATATACAAGCGATGACGTAGTGTGAACGACATGTGGTAAATATGGAATTAAAAGGGATTAGTTGCATAGTGGGAGATATGAACGAGGAAGAATCAATAAAAACATAGCTCGAGTTCGAAAAAAACGAAAAAGTAGTTTATCTTTCAGTTGTTCTTCTAGATATCACAAATGTGGGTGTTTTGTTGTTTTTATAGCTATTCTGCCACTCTGCTTCTCTGCCAACGAAATAATGAAAAACAAGCACATAAAAGCCGGGGACAGGGAGACGAAGAGAAAGTATTGTCCTCTTTGAAACAATTCAGGTAACAAAAGACAATGATTGACTCTTTAAGCTGAGTTTTCAAGAAAAACTCAACAGTGCTGACGATGCCATAGAAGGGGATCTTTGCATAAATTAAATGACCAGATGCGGGTATGATCCACTTGTGACATTGGAAGGATAAAAGAGACATTTGAAATGAATGGTGGGAAAGTGACATCGCTTCAGGGCCTATTGGATTACAGAAGATTTTACTGGTTTCAAAACTATTCAATAAGGAAAACGAGCTTATTTCAACAGACTACTTTCTCATCGAATCTCTTGTAGGAACTTCATAAAATCGAGAAGTTGTCTTCATTTGTGCTCGAAACGATCAAAAATCATAAATACGAATTCAACCAAGTCGCGACAAATTAACTGGGAGAAAACCACCAACTGTGCGAAGAATGGAATTTGAAATTACAAAGAAGGCGGCGCAATTAGAGGAGTGAAATGGCCTTGGAATGGATGAACAAAAGGTTGTGTGGCGAAATTTTTTTGTATTTTCAACAATTGAGAAGTTTGAAGATTAAGTTACACATGAAAAGAGTTACTGATCATTGCAATTAATGCGGGTATGATTCAGGGTTCACACAGTTAAATATTGAGATAAATTAAATAGGGATAGTTTTATTTTTCTTCAAATGAAGAAAATTTCGAAGTCGTTTCGAAATTCTACTCTATCGCATCACTATTCGGTTTCCACCCACACGTGAAATTGAGAAAAGTGTGAGAGAAGAGAAGAGAAATTCCTTTGAGAACAAACACAGCGCATCCGCTCGCTGGGTGGAGTTTGAAGTTTCGCGCTCTTGGTGGTGGCTGGCGGTCTAGAAATCGCATGTTTTTCTAGTCCAATAATTGTTGTTCGCTCTTTTCTAATTTATTTATCTTTTGATGCAAGCACATTCTGAAGTCAGAATTTCAGAGTAAAATGGATCAATTGCTCGATGTGGAAACCTTGAAGAATCTGTCGCCGGAGCAGCAAGAGCAAGTGATCAACGGAGTGAAGCAGCAGGCTGCACTCGCAAATGCCCAGAATCTTGTCACTGTAAGTGATCGATTACATGTCGTATGATGCAAAGTCCGAAAATGATTGATTCATAGCCTGAATAGGACAAAATGAAATATATTCAAATTATTTGTTGAAGCTTCGTGATGGTTGAAGTCTTCATGAAGAATGCGTAATGAATAAGAAATTTCATTTACAGGATATCTCGGAGAAGTGTACAAACAAATGCATCACAGCTCCAGGCAGCTCCCTTGCCAGCGGTGAAAAGCAGTGCCTTCAGAGATGCATGGATCGCTTCATGGAATCTTGGAATCTGGTCTCTCAAACTCTCCAGAAGCGCCTCCAGGAAGAAATGGCATCGTCGGGTGGAATGAGTGGCGGATTCGGACAAGGACCATCTTTCTCTTAAATTCACATCGAGTTATTCTCAAGTTTCATTTTCCTGTTGTTGTTGCTTCAGTTTCCTTTCAGAGACTGTCTTTGGTAGGTAGATCAATAAAACGGTTTCATCTTGAAGTTTTCGATCTACGGAAGCGGCAAAAAATAGCCATCTGATTTGCTTTTTATTGTCGTTCGTGTAGTGCTGAACTGCCAGACGCTTTTTCTCGTTCTCAGCTCGCATCATCTCTACTTAACTTCAGGATGCCCGCCATCATCAATGTGTTGGGACTCATATTCAGTGTATATTTCTACACCTGGCTGCATCCTGATCTCAATGCGAACGTTCGCATCGGTCTCAATCGATTCAAAGTAGATTGCACCATCTACATTGGAACTGTATTATGGATGTTTTTGGCGATGTGCATCGTGGCACCGTATTATACTCGCCGTACCAACGCTCTTGTCGGAAACATTGGAATGGCCGTCTGTTCAGTTGTCGTCATTCTCGCACATTATCTTCTTGAAAATAAATGGGTGGTGAGTATTTCTGGAAGGTTTTCCGTAATGAGAATTGCTTCAGTGGAGCGGACTTCTTTACATTTGTGATATTCTGCTTTACGCATTCTTCTTGGGACTCGCTTTAATGGGACAGGCATCCACATACTACTACGACAGAAGACGTGTCATCAATCTCTCGATTCCTGCTATTAGCAATATTTTTGTAACCTGGCTGTTGGCGAGTTCAATGCAAGAAACGGTGCGTATTTTTCTTTCCTAATGCCTCTATACAATCTTTTCTCCACTTTCAGAAATATAATGACTTGGTTCCATGCGTGTCATTCGGAGTTCACACCTCTTTTGCAATCCTTGCCCAAGTAGCCGGTCCACGGTGCCCCACATGGGATTTCTTCGAGTATTTCAACAACAAGAAGAAGCGAAGATAATCGCCAGGACTCTAACTAAATAACGTTCAACTTTGTGTATTTTCTGACATTCTACGGTGTAACTGCGATCTTTTCTGAACGATCTCCGAATTACGAACTCTGTCAAACATGATATCAAATGAATTTTTCGGTGCTCTGTCTTCCGCCGGCGATTTCCGCGTTGAGTTTCAAAATGCGCGGGCAGTACTGTAGTTTCCGCTATCTGCACTCTGTATACACAACAAATTCGGAATTTGTTTTCGCATTTTTCGGCGGCTCTTGTTTTCTGTTGCATCATTTTTCTCCGTTCAAAGTATTATAACATCCACATTCTAATGACTGGTAGTGTCAGATTTCGTTGACCAAGTTGCCGAATTAGGAATGATCAATATAATTTTTCAGGGAAATTTCACCGAACCTCAGCCTGACATCATTATCAGAAAAATAGGAATGAGTATGTCCCATAATTAAACCGAATAAATAACACCCCAGTTTCAGTGAGAGGCAGCAGGAATTCGGATAATTTCGAGCAGTTCAGTGACGTCGGCGGCAACAGTCGGAGCGTCTCAGACACCTCCGAAAAAACAGATGTTACCTCAGATTCGAAATGCTCTTCGTACACGGATACAATGAGTACTTGCTCTGCATGCATGCTTTTGTCACCACACAGTCAGCTTTTCGTGTGCACTAAAAACAGTTGCGGCTACTCTCTCCAGCAGAAGGTTCCAATTATGGCACCATCACTTTTCTACACACGCGAGAAGGTTTTTTGTGGTTCGTGCGCTTTTCGTGGAGTTCATTCTCTACACAAGAAATACATGAGGTCAGCGGAGCAGCTTGCGGTAAGTTCATTAGCTTACCGGGTTATTCATTATAGTAAAAAGTTGCTCACTGTCTCTGTCTGATGCGGTAAAAGCCCATGTGTTATTTCAGTTCAAAACTGCCTCCGGTGAAGTCGGAACGAAGTTGGAGCTCAAGCTGGAGAAGTTCGCTGAGATGACTGATGAAACTCCAGTCGATTATTTTGTTATGCAAATGAATGGAAATAAGAATTTGCCGAAAGTGAGGAATTTACAGATGATTCTATTCAATTCCAAACTTGAAGATTCCGGTGGTCGAGTATCTGTCTGCATCGGAAGATATCAACGAGTGGCACAGCCGTCTTGCAATCCTCAGTGATGCCGTCCGAACTCTTAATGAGTGTTGCTTGCAAGGTCATGCTTTTGTCAAAGAACAAGCTGAGAAACTATTGGTGAGAGGATGTAGATCGAAAATAAATTTTTCATCAATTCAGACCGCATATTCGTATACTTCGCAGTTGTTGGAACACGACCTAATCACCAAAAATCAAGAGAGAGCGGAAATTAATAATAATCGACACGCAGGTATTTATAGTTATCAGAGAACACTTCGATTTCCAACTGTTTCAGAACATCATTTGCGTATGGGTATCCGCCTATGTCGTGACGACGATGAACAATCGTCTTTTTCTTCGATTTCTTCATGTTCGAGAAAATCGAGCATTTGTTCGACCTCGTCAACAGAAACTGTTCGCCAAATTCCGCCGAAAAAAGAAGTACCGGAAAATAATGATCAAGCTGTTGGAGGATCAGCCGCAACTGGGATTATGGAGGAGACGGTCAAGAATTCTGAGGTGAGGGAGAATTTATGAAATGTATAATCTTTGCTTCTCAGTTTGCCGATGAAACTGTTCGTCAAACTATCATCATCGTAGGTCGCAAATTAGAGATGCTTCGTCGAACATGTTCCGCTGATGAATCCACTCAACAGATTGTTAATTTTCTCGACTCAAGAATCCAATGTATCAATCACAAGCAGGAGGTTATTAATCAAATCGAAAAGACTTATTCTATCACCTGGCCGTGAGTTGCAACTTGTTAAATTTCTATGCTGACTAAAAAGAAATATTTTCAGTCGTAAACTTCAATGAGCGTCAACTCAATCTGCACTCGTCTTTTCCCATGACTATCTTCTACATTCATTTTACTTTCATGTTTTATTACATCTTTTTGTACTGAAAATGAGGCCTGCACGCGTAATAAAGTCTTCATTGGTGTTGTACAACTTTTTAGGACAAGAACGTTTCGATTTTGACAAGGAAAACGGTTGAAAAGTACAGTATTCATAAATGATTAGAGCTGATGATACTCGTATCGAACAGGAGAAAATTATGTATAAAAATGGGAAAGGGAGATTTCAAGAAACATACTGTATTAGGTGCCTAGGCAGATGGAAAAAGTGCGACCGCGCTCCACCGAACTGACATTTCCCTTCAAAGCTATTAGGCAAACGGCGGTAAACGCTACCGCGCCCCACCGCACTAGCACATTAAATACCTTGCGGCCTCAAGGTTTCTGCACCATTTTTGAAAATTATTGAGCAATAAATTGCTCCGAATAGAGGCAAAGGACGCAAGGGAAGAAATTTTCAAAAATAACGGAGAAATCTTAAAGGTTCCTGGTTTTAAACGAGCTAGTGCGGTGGAGCACGGTTGCACTTTGCGTCATAATACAATACAGCAATAAAATGTCAGCGCGTCACAGGTTGCAAAGCGACACACCACTTTTCTCGATGGTACGACAAAAGGGACTGTTCAAAGTTTTTTTGGAAGTTTTTTAATGCAAGCGCGCTCTGTTGCTAAGGATATCCGGGAATTGTTCTCAAACGGGACACTTCCACACTGGGTACTTCTGCTTTGGGACAATTCTGCTTTAACATACATTCCATTTTGGCACATTTTTGTTTTTGGAAATGTGCCAAAATGATATTTATTGCCACATTTCTGTTTTTGAAACATTATCTTTTGTCGTACTAAAGAAATCAGTTTCCAGCCTGTGACGCGCCGACTTTTAATTGTACATACAGTACTGACTGATTAGATAATACAGAGCGAAATTTAGACAGTGTTGTTACTGTTTCGTAAAGACAATCGGGGGAGAAGAGATCGGAGACAATGAGTTACACGTTTACGGGTTGGTTGTTTTGGCTGGTGGAATTTGATTTGGTGAGTTCCTCGGATTCGATTTCGTGCATTTCATCAGCACGGGATTGAGCGATCTGCAATTGACTTTTATATGCAAAATTAAGGAGGTCTCACAAAGAGGAGGAGAGAAAATTCAAACGTTTAGGAAATGTATATGAGGATCCTCACGACAAAGTCAGAAACCACCACAAAAACTGCATGCACTTCAAATGACTCTGGCCTACCCATTTGTTCCCCTGTATGTCTGCACTGTCGCTCACCAATGGAACTGATTCCACAGGAACGCCGTTCCAAATCTTGCTGAATTCTCCGCGGAATACTGCTAGAATTATAATCGGAATGAGCGTCGACGGTACAAGATAGATGAGTGCTGGTTGAGCAGTCTTCATCAAGGCCAAAGCCAAAAAGGTGACGATCAATCCGACTCCATATCCGAAGACTGAGACGATTCCGTAGATCAGACGTACTTGTTCCGAGAATCCATTCATTGTGAAACAGTGTGCAACAAGATAACCTGAATTTCGGAATATCCAAATTGCCCAACTATCGAATCAGTTACCTGGCATGACAATGTCGCCGAGGCCGAGGATTGTGAACTGGAATCCCAATTCAACTTCCATATCCAAACATTCGTTCATCGGATTGAAATGAGCAACTTGCATCAACATGGGGAACTGAAATAAATTTCCTCAAGACTGAGCAACACCTCGAACTAACCTTTTCTGGCACTGATTCTTGTTCAACTGGAGGGATGGGATATCCTTTCACTTTTTCTTTTCCTGAGCAAGTTAGTCCAGTTGCGACTTCCAACATAACAGAGCATCCGTTGGGTGTGATGTAAGGTGTGCCGAAAACCATTGCAGCATCGTAAACAAACATGCAAAGCATGAGAATCGATATCCATTTTAGACTCGGAAGTCGGAGACATTTTAGAACGTGCATGCACAATGCAATGTTGATTATATCGAGAAGAATGAAGGCGTACGGCTGACGGCGAACAACGAACCAGGTTGCACAGAAGGCGAAGCAAACAAGTGTGATGAAAACTTCCGAATACTGATACTTGTTCACACGGCCTGAAACTACGAGGGATTGAAAAGAAGTCGGAAATGCTTCGAATCCTACCACAACATGTCGGCGAACATTCGATCTTAGCTTTGTACCATCGGTACTCGGAGAAAGCAAAATTCGAGAAGAATCCGCGAATGCACCCGTAGAGACTGCAGGTTCCGAAGATGACCAGGAAGATGTTGAAGAATATAACTGAAAAAGACCAGTTAAAGAAGTTCGTGAAAGAATTCCTGATACCTAAAATGGGTCTGAAGAAATACCCAAGTAGAAGTACCCCACATAGAGTGATCATCATTAAAGCAATTGTTATGATTCCAGCATACGTCTCAAAATATCCTTTCACGCCAGATTCATTGATGGAAGCATTGTCTTCATGTTGCGATGTCGTCGAAACGTCCTTTCCAGCACTGAAAATTTGAAATTCTTGGATAGTTCGAAGATACGAGAATGTCTGTCTCAATGAGATCATCTTGATCAACTTACCGATGCCGATTAAACGCCCAGAATCCTCCGCCAGTGACACATGTCATAGAAATGAGCCAAATAATCACAAAAGAAGGATCGAATGGACCGCCCCAAGGACGATGGAACCGGATTTCGATGTAGTCGTCGAAAGTGTCGTTGGGGTTCGCAATTGTCTGAAATCTCTCATTTTGAAAAAATCTCGGAAATCATATTTTGATACCAAAATTTTATTAATCAAATCCGAACGATAAATGTAGAATGTCGGGATTGCAGCAGAGCTGTTGATGTATGGATCATAGAAATCCGAGAACTGGAAAAAAAACTATTCATATATTACTACCAAGTTAAGAAATACCAAATAATCTTTCCAGGCATTAACGAAAGGCTTTCCGCGATCCATGATCAGAAGAGATGCACCAGCTCCATGTTGTTTGAGCGTGTCAACCTGAAATGGCTGTCGATTCATTAGACTTTAATATTCTACAAGGAACTCACCGTGAACTGGCTAGCGTTTCGGAAAGAGGTCTGAGCCTCTACGAATGGCCTCGTGCATGAAGTACCATCATCATCAATTCGATAGTCTAATGGAACGATTCCGTTGTTGTAAGACAATTGAGGTCTTGATGGAGATGGCAATGGGCATATTTTAGTACGATTGTAGAACCCTAAAATCGTTTTTCGAGCTCAGCGTTAGATTTCGAAGCTACGAACCTTCCCAGAACTTCAAAAGAAACGAGTGAGCACTATCGAAGTCGTATCCTATCAATGATGATGGGGTATCCTCGCGCAGATACTGCTGATAATTGACACATGACTTGGCTCGCTCTCCCGTTCTCGTATTTTGAACCGTCATGAAAACATAGCTAGTTCGAAACGGTCCTCGATAGTCTCTAGATTCTGATATGGGTGATGTGGTAGTCGTCTGAAATGGGGGAAACTTACTAGGTGTATCCTAGAGGGAGTCACTTACAGTGGAAATGCATACTAGTAGGATTAGTAATATATTGGGGATGGGTATCCTCATTGAGATCGATCTGAAATGAGACGATTTTGGTAACACAATGGGGACAACAATAAAGCAGACATATGGAAGCTGAAGGTAAACAAGAGGAACAGAATAAGCCACAACAAAAATAATGAGGAGACGTCGCTATTTTTCACCAATCGCCGGTGCAAACATTAACGTCACAATTGTTCGGTTATACGGCTTCTTCTGATGCAAAAATGATGTATTTATCATTTCCGGATCAAGAAGCACAATTAATGACGTATTCACGATTTTTCGAACTCTTGCTCGGTAAGAGAAGAAAATGAAAAGGAAGTCTTTTATAAAACGAAACTTGTGGAGAAGAGAGTAGCAGAATGAGGCCAAGGTGACCTCATAATTTCTTTATTATTTGGTGGCGCCAGAGGTTTACCCTCATTTGAGGAAAACGAGATTGGACAAACTTGTGAACACGGAAAGGATGGGAAAATGAGTGGAAACATACTTGTAAGAAGATGTGTGTTCAAAATTTTCATGAACTCTTCCGAAAAAATTCCATTTTTTCCTGCAGGAAATCTTTCGCGGTGAATGTGAATGAACAAAACTGACCAAAACTCGAATCGCGGTGATGTAAGAGTGAAGGTTATGAAGTATGCGCCTTTAAGGTACAGTATGCTAAATTTCGATTTTTAACTAGCGAACACACCAAATTGATATGCCATGAGGTACGCCAGAAGTGGATAATAATCGGGTTAGAGTTGAAATTACCAGAACGCGCGATTACCTCGAACGCCCGAATTGGAAAGTCAGCAGATTCTTTAACCTTTACGCAGTTCCATTGTATTCATACAAAATGAACAAACCTAAAACCATTATCAGAGAAAAGTATAACTACTCAATCTAAAAAATTGCGGCGAATCTATTCAGGCGGTATTATTATTCTGTTGTCCGATTGATTTCCCTTCGGTGGTCATGAAAGAATATCATCCTCAAGAGCGGGGATTCAAGTGAGGCGTTCAGAAACAAGAAACAATTCTGTTCTTTGTGAAGAAGCTAATAACAGGGTTTGCTGGAAGATGTGCAGAAAAAATTGATCTCACGTGTTGAAATAAAATGAATCATCAGCAGAGAGGCGAGACATAAAATAGAGAAATGTATTGAAACGGAAACAACAAAGTGATGTTGTAAATCTGTCGGTTCCAAACACTGACCAAAGGCTAAACATAGAATTACTCATAGGATTTTGCAAAATGAAATTGAGATCACAATATGATATCGCCTTTTTGAGGATCTGAAAATTTCCAAAAAAGTTTTCCACAGGTACGATTTCGAGAACTATTTGTATAGAAGAGAACAATTTGATTCATACTGTAGAAACAGTTGGATACGAAAAAGAATATGAATCATTGAATGGAGGAGCAATCTAAACATTATCGTAACAATTGATCATCGAAACAGTTAACTTTGAACAACAGTGCATCTATGGAAGAATATGTCCACAATGACTGACTTCTCAGAATGTTTTAAGTACATTCGAGCATTCTGAAAAATTGCTTCAAAGTTTCCAGACAAACGAAGATATCCATCCTAACCATCTTACAAAGATTTGCTCACAGTAACGATCACAAGTAGTCTTAACGATTTTTACTTTTATATGGTCAACTTTGAGCACCTGAAAAATAACTTCGAATCTACTGATTCTTCTGAACATTAGTGAGTATATCAATCAACTCTAGATCTTCATTTTTGTCGTTGGCAACTTTTTACGAAATTCAAAATCTAGTCAGTTATGTCGCATGCAGTGACTCTACCTGAAATTTCTGTGCCAATGTTGTTTCTTTAACGCAACATAAGATTGTTGTCTGCGATTTCAAAATAAATTCTCATTTACGAAAATGAAGATTTAAGATTGTCGAATACATCCATCAATTTTCAGAAAAATCGGAAAGAGATCTTTTCAAGCCCTCAACGCTGGTAAACTTTTGAGCGGTACTGTATCTAACCTACAGAGATTGATTTGTTCTTCCCGGAAGACATGAAAATTAAACCAACTTTTGAAAATGTAAAAGCATGATTCAGTGTCTCAAATTGATAAGTTTGCTATCATTAAAAAGTTTTTTCTCTTATCTGAAATAACTAGTTTTTCTTTCCCTATATACCCAGACAAAGTGGAGTCTCCAACTGTTCTCCACCGAAATGAGAACCCAACAGACAATCAAAACCTAATGAAACTGAATGTAATCTTTAAATTCCTGCAGGTATATTACCAGGACGATATATCAGTTGAGAAGTTGAAGTTTAGCTACCCTTAACATTCAACTATTATATTTCACAGATGAAAAAAAAAGAGATCTATCACATTCCCATAAAAAAAATGAAGAATCAAAATACGAGTCGTGTGTTCAGTATTACGGCAAGCCGCTTTTCTCCCCTTTCTCTTTTTCTTCTATTTCCCGTCTCCGTCTCTCCGCACCTCGAATATATTGACCGAAAAACCGGGCAAGAGACGCAGGAAAAGCGGAGAGAAAGGATGCATGATGTCTCTTTCTCTCGGAAACTTCTTGTGCGTCAAATTCTGTGTTCACGTACTTCAGCTTCTCTGGTTTTGGAGAACGTTTCAGCAGAATTTTTGTCTTGAAACCAGTTCAACCGTCCTGGAAATCGATTTTCATTGATCTTCCATACAATCAGACAATCATTCTCCTTTCATCCAACCATAAGGTTTCTCTGATCTTTTCGCTTTCTCTCATTTCAATTCGTATCTCAATTCTGAACACTACCAACAAGTTATTTTCCTCTCTCGAATGGTTTAATCAATAGTTAAATTTTTTTCTGTATAACTGAGGTATCGATCAGAAACAAGGACAGATCATTTTGCATTTGTAAGATTCATCTAATTTCCACTGACCATTTGAAATGGAGCCAATTGAGATGGAAGAATTTCATTTTAGGATTCACTTTTGTGTGATTTCATAATCCGGTTCCTGTGGCTCAATTCGCAAAAAATATTAGATCATATCGGATTTTTTGCTGATGCTCAATTTTCCTATTTAAATTGAATGACTTTTCATCGTTTCACAACTTATACAGACAGCTCTACCATCTACAAAACAGGTGTTCCACAAAATTGCTTCCTCCTTTTCTCTGATTAGCAAGGTTTTCCATTATTTCACACTACATATCCCCATATTCCAGTCCATCCTAATTCTTCGAAGTCATCACATAACTTGCGCTAACCGAAATGTCCGAGTCGGCGGAGGTGATCTCCAACGCCGACGCTGACTATGGAACCGACACTGAAACCATTCCGGACGCAAGGATTCCCGATCTCACGATTCCTGATGCCAATATTCCGGATGTCACAGACTACATGTTTTCGGAAGTAGAATTTCCAAGAGTTGTTGAATTACGCGAAACAAGAGAACACGATCCAAATGTAGAGAAAACGCCAACGGACGTGATACGGGAGACAGCAGATAATACGCAGTCATGTCGAGTCTGTTACGATGAATATCATGGTTCGAGGAATCAAGCGAGAGTTTTGGCATGTGGTCACTCTTTCTGTACTCGCTGTGTCATCAGTTGTAGTTCTAATGGAATCGCTACAGTAGGAATCAAGTGTCCGGAATGCAGGAAAATCAGTGATCAAGCTCCTGCCACCGTTCCTGTTAACTTTCAGCTAATGCGTAAGTTCAGATTATAAGCCACATCAAAAACTGAGCTTTTGGTTTTCAGAAGTGCTCACTGCATTGAGTCTGTTGAAAGTGGCTCAGACACCAGAGCAAGAGCAAGACTTGCCCAACTATGAGAATTTCGAGAGACTAGGAGCACACATTCCTGTCAACGAGCTCACTCAACTTACACTTAAGGAACTTTTTGGTACGTTTTCTTCACCATTTGGTTTACAAAATTTCTAATTTCCAGAACATATGAAAGCGGTATTCAATGCGGTCCGTTCTCGAGCAAAGGCGGATCCCAGACCAAAAAACAAGGCGGCATGTGCCAGATTCGATGCAGAAATAGGAAGACTGGAGGATCTGGAGAAGAGCATGAATCGAGTGATTGGCAATGTGACACGATTACAGAGGGGAGATGTTCCTAGGGACTTTTTGGATTATGTTTGGCCGACGGAGGAGAGAACTCCTTTGCACGATAACGATTGGATGAGGGTGAGTTTTGGAGCTTTATCTGTAGGAAGAAGCTTTTTGACACGATGAAAGTAGTGAACATAAATGTTCTGCCACCTTAAGAAGAATGAAAATGGAGAGCTTACTAGAAACGCATATGGTGTGGTTTGGCCCTTTAAGACAAATTTCCGATTCTCTGGTGACTTTCATGCAGAAGATTTCTTGCCCACTAAATCCATCGTGTTTGGAAATATATTTGAGCAAATGATCAGAGAATTTTCAAGACACTAAACCATCCATTGCTTGTAAGAACCAATTCAACAATGCATCTTTGATTTCTTTCCAGGAAATGGTGGTCTTCCGTCCCCCACTGCGGATTCCTCCATTCGAACAACCGATAACAGGGATACGAGAGGTGGCAGCAGTGACACCTGTTCAGGATGTGGATACGCTGTTAGCAAGGGAGGAAGTTGCTCGGGCGGAAGCAGATCCCAACAGAAATGTCCACGTTGTTCGGGAAGCTCATCTACGAAGAGAAAGAGAGAATGCGCAGGAACGTCAAGTAGCACAGAGAAATGAACAACTCATGAGAGATCTTCTGGATGACTGGGATGAGAACGATCCAATCCACGACAACTTGAATCCTGAACTTCGTCGACGACGGATGGAGAGAACTCTGGAACTGCAATTGGCTCTTCGTACAGCCTATGATGCGGGGATGGATCAGCAGAATGCTGAAAGAGCAACCAGAGGACTGCCTCCCCTTCTAGGTCAGGACGATGTTCATGTGAATGACAGAGATGACGAAAGTGTTGGATCAGATGATTCCTCTTTCATTGATGAACCTGTTGGAACACCTTTGCCAATGACCATTGGAGAAGCTATTACTATCTATCGACTTCTTGAAGTTTTCTCACCAAGAAATCATAGACAAGGTGTAACTGCCCTTGCTCTTCCACGAAACTACCCGAACCTCGATGCTCTTGTTCAAGCAATTTTCCCTCCAAACTCTTCTGTAAACGATCCACTGAGAAATGTGCATCTCAATGATCTTCGAAACTACTCCCGAACAAATAAAGTCGATGCTGACCACCTTCTGAAATGCCTCCGCCACCATAGCATTCGTTTTGCATCAAACCTCGTCGAGGCTCCCCGGATAACCGAAAATCGTCGTCGTCGTCAAAGACCGTTAGCTGCCGACGACTACAACGCTCGTTTGAGAGTCATCAGAAGACGTGCCAAAGAAGCTCTTCGAGGCGGCAGACCGACTTCTCCGGTGAACGACGAAGAGAAGAACCTCACTACTCGGCTGATTATAAACTTGGCGAATGCAATGGGAGTTCGAGAATCACTTGTTGAAGTCATTTGCCCGAACCATAGAGAAATAGAAGAAGAGAAGGAGATTTTCGTTCCGAAGACCAATGGATCCACACGGCAACAAGTTCTCTTCTGTACCGCCTGTCGTTGTGATGTTCCATTTGGATCCAAGCAGATACATTCACGGGGAAGACGACATAGGGCTGCTTTGGCAAAGTTAGTTTTTGATATATAAATAAGAGAGTCAGAGACTATCGAGAAACAGTGGTGTAGGTTTAGGAAGACATACAGTAAAATCTGTAATTGGCGACATTGGTCACATTTCTCATTTCTTCCCGATTGGTCACAAGACCGAAAACCGTACTTCCTCCAATAGTTTGACATGCTTTACCGTCACTTTTATCAAATTTATCTCGATTTCTGTATCAGATATCGAAGAATGATCAATTACTAAAATGTCTCTCACATTGTGTTCGACATTTTCAAAGTTGAACACTTTCTCAAAACTGTTAAAGGAACCGAGATTAATTTAGCCAAAACGTCGGAAAAAGGTGCCTGTCTATTGGAGGAAATGCGGCATTCAGGAAACTCATAATTCCTATTGTTTCAGCCGAACTCCCACCCGTCAAAGACGGCAAATTCCAACACAATAAATTACAATTCCTGGGAACTGGTTTCCACCATAAAATGTTACGGATGTTCAACTATTCCTAACCGATGCTCACTCAACTTTCCCGTGCCCACTCCAGCATTCATCTTCCCATTTTCTTTACCTGCACTCACCATCAATTTTATCATTTTTCATGTACTTATTTACATCACATTCTGTATTTCTGCACCACAATAGGTGTAAAGGCTTTGCTGCCGAAAAACACCTACGGTACCGATATTTGAGCTGTTGAAAAGTGGTTCTCAACTGTGCGATTTATATGAAACTTCGTGTGTGTATTAAGTAACTCTAGATCTTCATTTTTGTAGTTGAGAACTTTTTTATAAAATCGCGGCAAAGTCAGTTAGTATGATGCGCACCCGAAATTTCAGTGCTATTTCAGACATTTTCTTCAATACGGCACAAGTTACTTGGAAGCGATTTTCAGACAAAGTTATCAAATACGAAATTGAAGATCTTGAATTGCTTAATACTCATATTTTCAGAAAATCGGGTTTCTGGTAACCACTTTTCAACTCCCCGACCATTTTTCACTGAAAACCCCCAAACTCTGTTAATATTGCATTTTTGAAGGTATTCTAGAATCCTATTCAATGTCTCAATATCCATTTCGGCCTATTCCGATTGTCTCAGAATAATCAGGTTCACCGTCTCCCTCAATTCTTCCCGTCATTTCCTGCCATTTCGTTCAGTTCAGTCCATAACCCGCGTCTGCTTTTTACTTTCATTCTTACCGTAAATTGACTATTATTTCATCCCTTTTTTATAGTAATTTATGTATTGCTTGGGCACGTATCCCGCTTTCTGAGGCATTCGCATAATTTGCAGCTTCCCCGAATTTCGTGTTTTTTGTGGAATTCTAAATTTTTGTTTTCCCAATGATTTCCTTCAATGACCATGTGTTCTAGATTATTTTGTGTGATTTCCAAATTTTGCATCACGATTCTCCCCAATCACCCTGTAAGCGACCGTTGTTATGTAGTCTCCCAGAAATTTTGAGATTATTTCTTCCTATTACATCCACCGTTCATTAAAAACCAAGAATCATCTAAATGAATAGAACAATGAAAAAGAAAGTGGAATCCCTCATCTCCAATCAGAGAATGGCAAGTTTTAAGGATCCTATCAACTCGTTCGAAAAGACTTTGCCAAAACCGATTGGAGCAGCGGGAAAAACTGGCTGGATAAATGCGTATACATATATAAACAAAACTGTGTATAAATTTGAAGAATGCCTAGAAAGAAGAGGGAAGAAGACAATTGAAATAAAACTAATCCGGTGGTAACTCGAGAATGAAGAGATGTTAAAGGATGTGTGTTGCACGGGGAATTCTAGATTCGAAAACATTTTCTAAACTGGCGAAAAATTGCTTAGTAAAACACTAGGGGTAAACTGAAAAGAATAGAACTTGACTAATGGCAAAACGGAGAGATGTGATGGATCAGAGAAACTCAGAGAGAAAATACACGTGTTGAAGAAACTGCAGAAATGGAACCGAAAAAAGGAAGTCAATATTAACAACAAAAGAAATATGAATAGAAAAATGAAGAACTTGGGAAAAATCACAGGAAATGATGGTTATGAAGGGAAAGAAAAAATACGACTAGAAATGGGAAAACTGAAATCAGAAGTTGTTGTTCTGGCTGCCACCACCATTCCCATTGTTTCCATTTGTGTTGTTGGCATTTTGAACCACCTGCGGAGGATAGAACATCATCATTGGTTGATCGACGTATGGTCCATTACGGAACTGGCCTCCTGAAACAAAAGATGAGAACGTTGGAAAATAGATTCTCACCGGATTTACCCACCTGCTTGGTACATATTATGTGGAATCATTTGCTGTTGTTGATGATGGTTAAAATTTTGATTTATCATAGTTTGATTATCGAGGAACATTGGGTGATGCATTGGGTGTTGGATTGCATTGTAGACAACAGTAGGCATTGCTCCTTGAGTCAAATGAGCCAGATGTGCAGGCAGTGGCACTCCATCGGGATCGTAACGCGTCTTATGCTCAACTGAAAAATTTCCAAGGTTAGTATTCTTTCTTGACCTTCATTTGCAATAACATACAGTAGCGGGCAGGGAGATAAACATTTGAAGACACCCGATTTTCTGGAAACTGGTGGAGCCAAAATTTTTCTGTAGTTTGATAACAAAAACCGATTTCAAGTCTGCCAGTTGGAGTAAAAAAGACAGACGTCCCAAAAATTGCGAAACTAGCACTGAATTTGACCGAAATTTAAGACCGCGCCACTGAATGCGATCTAACAGACTTGAGGTAGGTTTTAGAAACAAAAAAACCACTACAAAATAAACATCTAGGTTTGATTAATCAATCGAAAATTTTTTAGAAAAACTGGGTGCCTGGAAAGCCCTGTGACTTGCTCAAAGTTTCCCATTTTCAACGATTCGGTCGTCATTAGGAATAACTTACCTCTCCTCTCCAGCGGAGTTGCCTTGTCGCAATTTTTAATCTGGTGAGGTCCTCCACAGTTGGGACAACTGGCTGGGATGTACTGCAGAGAGTGTTATTCATTCAAATGAACGAATATTAGACTACTAACCTGCAGATGTGATGGTTGTATATTAGAATAGAGGAACGGGGGGATGCTTTTGGGAAATTGTTGAGGTTCAATGTTTCCAGCCGCATCGCGATTGTAGTAATTATCCGGAGACTTGGCATGTGGATTCTTCCATCGAGAGAATATCAATCCGTCCGAGGCATCGCGTGCTTCCTGCAAAGACTTGGCATCAAATCTATTTATACTGATCGAAAATCCTACATCCTCTGTACGAGCCCTTGTTCCATTAAACTCTTCACATATCACTGTTGAGAGCATCATCCGTGCAGGCAAATCGGATAATTCGTTAATATACTGTACGAGTTGGGCAGGCGTGGCATCACAAGGCAGTCGGGGAACGATCCGCTCGCCAGAAGAAGCGAATGCTACTGGAAGAAAGGAGATCATATAATTTTACAATGAATATAGTGCACTCACTTTCCATGGTCGAAGTGCTCGCGGATAGCTTCTTGCTCTCCTCGTCGAAAGAGGAAATTGACGAGCCCATTCCATGATGGTACTTCTCACTTCTTTGTTGGCCGAATTCATCGAGCAGTCGGTGTTGTAGCGCTTTCAACTGATCCTTTGTCCGTTGCGTGAAGGTTCGATCGCCGTCACTCCAGTGAATCTCCAAGCTGAACAGATTGTCGTTTCTCTCGACCTGACGTCCTATGAATCGGGTAATGAAGAAAGTTCCAGGAGCCGATGACGACGTTTCCGCGTTGTAGCCGTGAGAGCGCAAGTTATTATCTGAAAATGTTCTCAGGATGAAAATTCTTCTTATTTCAAAGATCACCATGAAGCTTTTGCTCAACGTAGTAAGAATACGAATCTTCATCATTCGATTCCTCTCCATCGTCCAAATCACCAACACCTTCGGTTGCCGTGGCCGCTAGTTTTCTCCGTTCTTCTGTTTTCTCAGGTGAGTAGTACGATTGGAATAGACTCTCGATCTCAGTTCGCAAACCATCTCGCATTTCCCCATACTTTATCTTGTCGTCAAGAGACACAGCGGGGTGATGAATCAAGGCAGCCACTGAATAATATCGACGAAAAGTTTTGGGGAATCTTGAGACAACTATTACCAAGCTTTCCAATATCCTGAATCACATCGATCTTGTCTAATTCATTCGGAATGCGTTCAAGAATTTGAGTCTTCTCCTTGAGGAGTACGTCTCCAACGTAGTCCGCAATCTGGAAACCGTTGTATCATATCATAACTCTACCTCGAGATAAAGTTACCTTTGATGCCGATCTCCTATTAGTTGAGAAACACACAGAAATAAGTATATACAGATAATTAGCGAGTTCTCGAATAGCTGGAAGAAATTTCTCTGGCTCTTGAGGAACTTTTGGTTCGGCCTGCTTCGCAGAAGACGACCTGGCAGGCAAAGTTGATGGAGCTGGAGCAGTTTCAGGTTCCGGAGTTTTTGTAGATGGCTGATTAGAAGTAGTTGTAGTAGGGTTGACCTTGTTTTGATCATCTTGCGATTTACTCTCGGATGATGTGTTGCTACTTTCACCAGTGGTGGAACTTGTTGTCGTTGTTCCATTACAAGGTTCATCAGACGTATGTTGAATCGGCGATAAAACAGCATTCGATGAGGACGAACTTTGGTAATGAGAATCCATTGGAAACACAACATTTGGTCTAAAAGTGGCTTGATGAAGCTATGGTAGCCTTTTGAAACACTTACATCAGTGGTTGTAAACCAGGCGGATGTGAAAACATACTATTGACCATATTCCGTTGGTTGAATTGCGCCGCCTCAGAAGGCGAACTCGTTGGTGGTGGTTGTGGAGAACAGATGAAAGACGGGAAGCAGGACATTGGATCAGTCCCATTCGATAATCTCTCATGGGGGAGCATTTGGTTGGAATAAGCTCGAGTCAATCCGTCGACGCAATTTCCGAGGAGACGAAGATCGGTTGGCGAGAGAAACAGTAATAACTCACACATCAATTCTACCCTGTTCCATTCATCGTGCTAAAAAAGGTTCAATTTCACTATCAGAGATGCAGTATTTGCCGCTTACTTCTTGAAACGCCATCACTGTGTCCATATCTTTCGGATCAGAACTTCTGAATGCCTCTGGCTCAACTTCTTTCTTGACAGTCTTTGAGATTTGCTTCTCTCCCTCAACAAGATCATCCGTCTGCACGGTTTTCGATTCAAATGTAACGGCAGGTGTGGGAACAGGAGAAACTATTTGAGTGGTTGGTGCATTAGGTGAACCGCTTATTGTTGTAGAAGACGCGTTTCCAATAGAAGAAAGTGAGGAATTAGATGGGAATCGAGTTGTTTTTCCTGTTTCTCCAGAATGAGCAGAATGTTGCTGTTGACTGTGGTTCCCATAGCTGTTGACGAAACCACCACCTCGATGACTTTGATTGGAATGATCCCGGTTCTGAAACTCCAATTAGGTCAGAAAAATAAGCCTCATCATATTCACCTTGTTGTCCTTTTTCCGATGAACCTGTTGAATCCCCCCTCCCGCTGCTGACGCTGTCGAATGGCTAGCATTGTTATGATGATTCGGCTGGTTTCCTTGTCTTCCACTCATGAAGTTCCTGAACACACGAAAATGAAAAAAGTTGAGCATGTGCTCGTTTTTCATTACTTTTCTTTCTCTTTTGCCTTCTGATCCTTGTTCCCACCTCCTCGAAATGCGCTATTGGCTTGGTTTCCCTGTGATCCAGAACTAGGGTTTATCTGCAATATAATCTTAAAACGGCATGAGGCCAAAGTACGTTTTTGATAGAAACTGATTGCAAAAACTCACTTTCTCCACTTCATGCTGACCCTTTTTCCCCATCTGCTTGGGATTATTTGACTGTTGTGACGAAGAAGGCGTGAACGGATTTTTCTGGTGGTGTTGATGGTTCTGTGATTGATTGGAATTCTGCACAGGTGCCACTGTTGGATTGGATGCGGCTGACGGAGGATTTGGTGTTGATGACCCATCTAGAATAGCAAATATAGCTTTTTCGCAGTATTTGTCCATATTTTATTACCTTCAAATGGAACATATTTTTTCTTACGGTGATTATTAGGCACATTTCTATCGGTATCCAAAAACAACTTGAACTCCGATGTAAATATATGAAAATAATAAGGCATTAGCCCTGTTAGACCTTTAAAGAACTTTGGATCTTGTTAATCGATAAACAATAGAAATGACTAACTGGGTTGAAAATGATTCAGAATAAAAAATCTGAATTCATGAAAGTTGCACTGGTCACATGTGGAAAAGTGCGGATTTTTATTTATGGCAACATATCCAGCTGGATGCCTTTCGATTTGAGAGCGAAAAGAATGAAAGAGAGAGAGAGAGGAAAAATAGGGAACGAGGACGGTGCTTGTGTTGGTGGTCTTTCTCATCTTTTTTTGCTTTTTTATTATATGTTTGCTTTCCTTGATTCTGTATTCTTCACCGTTCACTTTTCCTCGAGATTAAATAGGTCATATTTTGCATACTGTGGGAACAATGTGCTTGGCATCCTTTCATACTCACGAATTCTTGAGACCGAGAAGAAAAAGAGAACAGAAAAGCACAGAAATAATAAACCAGCATTGTGGGCGGAGATTCGATACGCAGAAACATTGATGCGTCACTGATGGGAGTGCTTTCGAAATCGCGCCTTGCGATCTCATTTATGAAAAATGTAGTCTACTTACTAGACGTCACTGGACTGTTGTTTGAATTCGAAGATCCAACATTTTGATTTTGAGAACTCTGCGACACGTTTTGAACGGATCCAGTCGTCGCTGTTGAGTTGTTTCCGTTCATTGCCGCACTTTCGGTGTTCTTTTTGTTCTGATTGTTCTGGAACAGATTTTCTGGTCAGAAAATTATCACCCCAATGAAATCACCTTCTTGTTCGCCATTATATGTGTTCACAAACCAGTTCGCCAAGACTTGTTGCTTTTCGTGTGAAAGCAAGTTTGTCTGGAAAGTTGATAGTCTTGAAATTTAAACGTTTAGGTTAGCAACAAAGTATAGAACATTGTGGAGCAACAATGTGATAGATAGTTCAAATGCCATGGAATAATTGAATTTACAGATTCATATTTACAGCGGAATTAACTTTAACCTGTAAGAAATCACAAATATCAAAATGAGCAGGATTTAAGATTTAGTTATTCGCAGCAACTTTCCATTTTCCAAATTCAAATCGCACTCCGTTTTCTTCGAATATTTCTGCGTTTTCTGAAGAAAGTTCTGCATCGATAACCTTCGTGAGTTTGTTGAAGTCGAGAGATTTGAGATGAACATCGGCTTCGAAGCTGAAAACATATTTTCTGGTTAATGACACTAATGATAGAAAATACTTTTTATGAACACGAGTCAAATGAATCTCGTCAACCAGATTCTCTCGCAACACGAGGTCATAGATTTCAGCTCCTCCAATATTCCAAATCGTTTCGATTGAATCCGCGAATGGTTTTTCAGTGAGAATTTTGAGAGCACTTTCGAGAGAATTACTGAAGAAATCTTCTTATGACTATTCCAGAAGAAACTAACTTACACTATAAGTAGATCATCCGACTTCTTTTCAGGAAGCTGCCGACTGAGCACAATGTTCAACCGTCCGACGAGAGGGCGACGGCATTCTGGAATACTTTCCCAGCATTTGCGACCCATCAATACAGCGTTTCTCTGAAAACAAATAGCGATACGTACGTTTAAAGCAGTCTGAGTACCTTTGAAGGATCATTAACTGCTTTGGTAACGGCTGCGAAGTACTGCATATCTTTTTTGATTCTCCATGGCAACACTCCATTCTTTCCTATTCCTCCCTCTGTATCCATCGCGACGATCAAATTCATTTTACGCATTTTGAAGAGAGCTCTGAAAACCACACATTACGATTTCTAACAGTACAGGAATCTTGAATTGAACAAAAATCGTTCGAAAAGTGAACTATTACAACGGAGCAATCACCTTGCCAGTACTTAATGGAAGACAGAGATGAAATTAATAAGTGAGAAACAGAATTAAGACTAAAGAAGAACTGAAAAATAAGATTTTGCCTGGGGCTTATTTTTGAAGAAATTAAGTTACTCCAGTGAGAAAAGCAAATGAAGGAAAGCTGCGAGAAAATCTCAATTCTCTTCGATAGGGCGCACTTGCAGTCACTGTCGAAACTCAAAATTTTAGTTTATTCGTTTGACATCAAAAACAAAAAAAAATTGAGCTTTTTTGATATATTTATACAACTTGAGCGAAAAAAAAGGCAGCATGCTGCAGCATTTTCCAATCATTTTGCTCATTTTTATTATTCCTCGAACTGTAATCGATGCGAGAGACGATTTTCGTTGAATATGTCCCTTTAAACTACGGTTTATAAGACGTTCACGATCTGTCCAACTTTTTCTCTTGCCTCGCGTATTTTATTTATATTATGTCTAAAAATGCCAATTTTCGAATTTCAGATCAAAAATGGGAGAAGACGACAAGTTTGCTGTTCCTGCACCACCGAAACAGTTTGGATCACTGGCCAATATCGACAGTGTGAATGCAATCTTGGTTCGTTTTTCAAATATCTTCCAGAAAAAACTTCTGAAAATTTTAGCACGCACCACAAAAGAGCCATGGTCCTACGGTATCTCTAGAACGGATGGAAGTAACAAATCAAGCAGAATCCCGTCATGACGCTGAGATGCTTGCAGAGTTCGACAGAAGAAGAAGAGCACGAACCTTGACTCTTCCAACAGATGATGTTCAGGTCAAACTGAAACTTCGAGCTTTGAATCAGCCGATTTGTTTGTTCGGAGAAGATGCACTCGACAGAAGAGAAAGACTTCGAGCGTTACTTTCCACGATGTCTGAAGATGAAATTGCAGCAGTATTACATACAGACGAAGTTAATGCGGATAAAGCTGATGAGGAAACGGTCACTTGGTATCATCGTGGACCGGTAGAACTTCGTAAAGCTCGTGTTGCTATTGCTGACTTTTCATTGAGACAAGCCAAATTGAGGTTTCTCCCAAAATTCAAATCTTCCTGCGTTAATCAACATTTCAGGTTGGAAAAAGCGCGAGAAGATGCCGCTCAGCCCGCTCATGAGAAAGCCTTGGCTAGACAAGAAGCTCACAAATGGGTGCAGCAGATTAATCTTCATGCTTCTCAAGTAGCTGACACTCGTCCTGTTGCCTTCTGCGAATTTTCAGCGGATTCTCAGCACATTGGTTAGTTCATTTCACAAATTCTAAGCTGAAATGTGTTTTTCAGTGACGGCTGGATGGTCGGGCTCAGTGGCAGTTTGGAAACGAGAGCAGTGTGCCCAGGAGATCAAATATACCGGACACTCGGCTCAAGCAGGATGTGCTCGCTTTCATCCAGGGGCTTTCACTCAGAATGATAGTGCATCGCTGAATGTAGTGTCTTGCTCTTATGATGGTAAACAATCCTTGGTTTCAATAGTCAAAATAATATAAAATTCAGGTACTGTCCTTTTGTGGTCTCTGGCACAGGAAACTCCGATTGGGGAGATTGAGAAGCATTCACAACGAGTGTCCAAACTAGCTTTTCATCCCAATGGTCTTCATCTTGCAACTGCTTGGTGAGAAGAAAAAGCTGTGACCTCTATTCTGAATAATTTTATTTCAGCTTCGATTCAACTTGGCGAATGTACGATTTGACAACTCGAAAAGAACTTCTCTTCCAAGAAGGACACTCTAAATCCGTTGCGGACGTTGCATTCCACCCAGATGGATCTGTAGCTTTGACTGGCGGACATGATTGTTACGGCAGAGTATGGGATATGCGGACAGGAAGATGCATCATGTTCCTTGATGGCCATACGAAGGAGATTCATTCTGTCGAGTGGATGCCGAATGGGTAAGGAAAGCGGCTCTTTCAAATTAAAAGTGATTCGATTTCAGTTACGAAATGATAACGGGAAGTTCGGATAACTCTATGAAAGTTTGGGACCTCCGAATGCGACGAAACACGTATACGATGCCAGCACACACATCCGTCGTCACTCGTGTTCGAGCTGCTGCAGCGGGACAATATCTCGTTTCAGCAAGTTTTGATTGCACTCTGAAAATGTGGTCCACCACTGGATGGCAACCACTCAGACAGCTTCAGGTATTGTTCTCTCGAAATATAAGCTTTTGAAGTGGAAATTTCAGGGTCACGACACTCGAATCCTTTGTGTTGATATCAGTCCGGATGGTCAATGGATGTGCTCGTCTGCTTTTGATCGTACTTTCAAGTTATGGGCACAATCTGATTATTGATAACTTGTTGAATGTTTCGCTGTTATTTCTGATTTGTTCTCTCCTCCGAAAAGATCTGTGAATTAAAGTTATTTCATTATTTTTTGGGCTCCCGACGCGACAACTGAAAACCACAATTATTCTCCACTTCCTTTTTCTTCATCATCCACGTTTAGTTTTACTAAATATCAATCCATCGAAATCCTTCTCGAATCATTCCTACCTTTGGATTACTAATTATTAGAGAACAAATCGACCAAAAATGTCTTCTAATAAAAGTGAGTCTGTTCAAATGCCATCTGAATCCCAGAAGAATCATTGAAGAGAACAAAAAGAGCAAAACTGTCCGGGAGCAAGATAAGAGTCAGAAAGCTCCAGGATTTGATGAGCCAACCACTGCGGACAGGAAACGCGAAAGGAAACAAGTGAAACTGCCTTTGAATAACCTGAATAAAATTCCTCTCAGATTGTGAAATTCGTGGCAAGAACTTTGGAGAAAGGGCCTTC
The DNA here is from genome assembly GCA_900536305.3 of Caenorhabditis sp. 40 LS-2015. Taxonomy (NCBI): domain Eukaryota; kingdom Metazoa; phylum Nematoda; class Chromadorea; order Rhabditida; family Rhabditidae; genus Caenorhabditis; species Caenorhabditis tribulationis. Next base: position 321,920 of record LR546417.1, read on the forward strand.
CGGTCTCCGTTCGGAGTTTGCTGGCATGAAAAGATTCAATGATTTCACGAAGATGAAGGCGTTCAAAGAGAATCAGGCTGCTGGGAAGAACCGCTACAAAGACGTTGGATGCCTTGACAACAATCGTGTCAAGTTGGGCGGATCATGGCCGCATGAGTACATCCATGCGAACTACGTGGCCACACCCAACAATCAGAAACGTTTCATCTGCACTCAGGCGCCGCTGGAGAAGACTTGTGCCGACTTTTGGTACATGTGCCTTCAGGATCGTGTCGAGACCATTTTCATGTTGTGCAACTACACTGAAAAGGGTGCGAAGAAGTGTTATGAGTACTTGCCAACTGAAGAGAAACAAGAGACAATGACGTTCAAGGAGAAGGGACAGAAGGTTACTGTGAAGTTCGAATCGTCTAGTTCTATCACCTTCCGAGACAGCAGTAATGCGAAGGTCACGAAGACTATTCTGACTGTTGAGGGGGCTGGTTGTGAGAAGTTGAAGACAACTCACTATCATTGGATTGATTGGCCTGATCGTGGTGTTCCCACTGCTGACAATGCTATCCTGGAGTTGTTGGACAAGGCGAGAGTCTCAAAGTAAGACGGGTTCAGATAAAAACCCTAAACCTCACTTCAACAATATTTATCTCGGCTCATATTGGTTTATTTCAGAGTCAATTAATAAAATGTAGCTCTTATTATGAGCAACGTTTCATTGGTTGATAGCTTCTTGATATTCTCAATGCAAATCGTGATACAGTACCGTTTAGAATTAAATAGAAACTAGCGTCGAAAGCTGGTAACTACAAAAATGAATATCTAGAGCTTTTTGTCTATAAATACAAACTCAGAAAATTTTGGTTATTGGAACAAACTTTTTCAACTGCTCAAAGTTGACCGTTTTGCAGTGAGAATCAACAAATGGGATGTTTCTGTGTCCCCTATTGTATCTCGGTTCGCATTTGTTTATTGGAAAAGGTGTCAACTAATAACATGTGAATTGTATTATGAACATCATTTCTTTAGTTGACAACTTTTTCAAATTCTCAATGATGACCGAGATAAATTTCCTCAAAGTGAAGAGACTAGTACATGCTTCACCGTATTTTCAGAGGACCAATTGTCGTCCATTGCTCAGCTGGCATCGGCCGTACTGGTTCTGTGGTGATGATCGAATACGTGATGGATCAGTTGTTGGCTGGTCAGAATATCGAAGAAAGTGACAAGATCCTGCAGAAGATTCGCGAGCAACGCAACAACTCTGTTCAGGTATTGCCAACTTCCAGAATGTACATGGATTAGTATACTTCAGACCGATCACCAGTACCTGTTCGTCCATCAAGTTATGCTCAACTTCTTCGAGAAACGTGGATTGCTCGATGAAAATACGATGTCTTTCCACAAAGACTTCACCGAGCAATACAGCAAGTGTGTCCTCTGAAAACCGTGTATAACAATGTCTTTTCCAATAAAGGTCGAATTGAGCTGTTCTTTTATTATCTCTTCCTTTGGTCTTGTGTTACACAAGTTTTTTTAATATGACGTTTTCTAGGAATGATGAGAGACATGAATAAAAGAAACCACCTCTAGTCATTAACACATATTTTTTCATTGAGCATTTCAAATGAAGAAAGTGATCGAACGTTCAGCAGCTGTTGCTACCCTCACTGGATGTGTTTGTATAGTTAGTCAGTTTTCTAGTATTCTTATTTCCTTTCAAAAGTATGTATTTTCAGGGCTCTATTACCTTCTTGGGATATTCTTTGTTGTGCTCCACTTTTATCTAATCATTGTTGCAAGCATAAAATATCATGATTGCCCTGGAAGAAGAGGATTTTCATTTGTAGTTCTATACTTAGGGATCACTTTATTCTTCCAATCGATGATCGAATGTTGCCATCAGTTCGGAAAACGGAAACCAACCCAAGAAAATGGAGTAAGCATCCAAGATGATGGGTGTTCTCTCCGAAAAACTGTTAGATGCTTCCTGTTTATATGGTGATCATGATTACTTTTTGATTGTTCCTATGTAAATTTTCGAATTTCAGGAGTTTCGTCTTGTGTGTTTACGTTTTCACATTCCATCCAGATGCACAACAATGCGACTCGCTTCTTTACTATTCTTTATTCGTGTATTGCATCGTTTACCTATTCTGTTCTTGCTTAGCACTCGTTGTTATTTCTTGCAGTCTTCTGATTTCTTGGTGGTTTCGTCGGGTATCAAAACCGAACGTTGCTGAGAACGTTGTCTGATAGTTTCCTAGTAGTTTCTGATGCTTCCTGGGCCTACCCCCATGAACATCCCCATGAACATCGCTCCACTGGAAAAAATGAGACTCGGAAAACTTCGATTTAGAAAATATCGTGCGAAAGTAGACCTTTTTGTAAAAACTCATAACCGGTAAATAAGACATTTATTCAAGCACAGTCAACATTACAAAAAACGAAAAAAGTAGAATTTAGGATCTCAATTCCGCTTAACAGTAATAAATTCTGTTTCATTGACTCGTACATCCGTCGATACACTTTGATATCCACCGACAACTATGAAGCAGCAACAACAAATCCAGAAAATCGAGGCGATCACGTAGGATATAAGAGCAATAATACAGTAGAGGAAGGCTGTCCAGTAGAGCAATGTGTCACATTGATTTTGAATAGGGACAATTGAGAAAACCAATACACATCCGAGTATGGTTCTGGAACGGAATTTTCAGTGCGCCTAGAAAAGCTTCTGAAAGGGCAAAGTCTTTGGTTTAGAGTTCACTTTTCTGTTGATTGGTGACCGTCTAATTCTGTGTTGGTTGTAGGTGGCTAAAAATCACTCGTAACCAACGGTAGATCCTCGAATCTCGGTTCGATTACAAAACGACCGGTGGTTACAAACTTCAAAATGCTCTGATTTCATCTACATTTCAAGTTTTCTTCCAGTTGCACTTTTGTGAAAAACTTTGAAATCTACTAAAAATCACATGTCACAAATATCGACTGGTGAAAAAAAAAACTTACGCAGCAAATAATGCAAGACGACTGAAATAGAGCAGCAAACTGAGGCAGGAACAACAATCGATCGAACAGTCCTTCACACTTTTCATCGATCGATCTCTGATTGGTCTGACGGATTCGAGAAGGATTTGAAGAAAGATAAGACTCGAAACACAAATCATCCATATCGGAATATTGGGTTCAACTGGGCAGTGATCCATTCTTGAGACTCCCATGAACATCAGGAAAGACGGAATGCCCAAGGAAATGACGAGAAGGAATAGGAAACATGCTGAAATGATATGTTCCGATGCTTCTTGAGATGTGAAAACCTACGGAAGCAACAACAGCATTCTAAGCACGATGAAGTTTTTGACATTTTCAGGAGAAAAAAAATATTCGCCGGAGAAGAGAAGCAGCGCGTCTTTTATTGGCAGATGGAGAGCAGTTACATAAATTGATAACGAGGGAACATGGGAGAACGATGACGCCTCGTAGTTTTATAGTTTTTTTCTTATCGGAAGAATTCATGAGGTATAATCGATTCAGGGGAACTTAAAGAAAAGAAAAACAACTCAACTAGGAAGCTAGGAATAATTCGAATATCGTGGTGATTTCAACGAAAAGTTGGGTTTAGAAAGTTTACAGTTCTTGAAAAACTGTCCCCAATATTATGCGAGAGTTCAAATCAAAAAAGATCTCAATCCACTGAAAGTAGTAACTAAACCTTGGTTTCACTTGTATCCTCTCATTATTACGGAAGCAGTACCGAGAAAAACTTGAACTTCTGGACGTTCTGTTGTTACTTTCGAAACCTTTTGATACGTATTTTGTACAAAAGTTTCGACTGAAACTCCGATAACCAACGTGGAAACCATTCGGAAAACAAACAGAACTCTCTGCTTGATTGCTTCGCACCATTCTGAACTCCATTTCCTACAGTATACTAGAAGTTTAGAAAGAATTTACTCGATAGAAAATGTCATCGAAATCCGGATCAGCTGCTGCCCTGTGTGCATGTTGTATTCTTCGTTAGTTTCCAGTAGATTCTATTCTACGAATGTTCACACTTCAGCATGCTACATATCCATCATGATAGTCTTTCTCGTGATTCCCGTTCTTTTCATCGTCGTCGGAATCATCAAATTCAACGATTGTCCGATTGATCCGAGAATCCCAATTTGGATGATTTCGATCGCAGGAGTGATTCTTTTGGAGAGAATTCTGGAGGCAGTCAAGGTGATGGGCGATCAAAAGTTTGCGAGTGAGAATCCGAAGCCAGAGGGAGTTGATGCCATCGATCAATGGGAGCAGAGCAAGAAGGAAAATCAGTCCACAATTCTGATGGTTCTTCTTTTCTTGGTCCGAGTTGCTGTGCTGTCTGGGTTGGTCCGATAATATATCTTGTACCTATTTTATGAAGAAAATTAAAAAATTGAGAAGTCGATGGTTAGCTTTGAGCAGTGGAAAAAATGTTCCGATTACCCTTTTTTAGGAAATTTGGTTGGTTTGTTAAGGAATTTCAGATCTTCCTTTTTGTAGTTTACTACTCTTTTCCGAAAGTCACAATCAATTTAGTCTGAAAAAGACCGAAGTTTGCACTGCAATGTATCAAATTTCGAAGTCGCGTGACTATACACTGCATAACGAATGTGATTGTTGTTTCCAAAAAGAGTTGTCAACTACAGAAACGGAGATCTGAAGCTGCTCAATACACTTTCATTCCTAATCTCTTTTTACCTAGGAGAGAGAAATTAAAATCACACACGAGAACTAAATCAAGTACATTTCCAGAACCATCGTCGGATGCGTCTTCATATTCTCAATTTTCGAAAAACGTGAGAAATGCGACGACCTCGTCTTCTGGTCCTCATTCGTCTACTGTGTGCTGTCCCTGGCCATCTACGCTCTTTTCCTTCTACTCGTAGCATGTCTCTGTTGTTTACTTGCACTCAATATCACAATTTCTTCTTAGATATAAAATCTGATTTAAAGCGTTCCGTGTTTTCAAAGAACTATCGTTCATAAGATAGACGAATCACCTAGATAACCTCGACTTCCTGGTTCAAATCTATTCACGAACCTTCTCCCCCGTTTCTCTCTCGAGATCGAATTCTCTTCCCAATCTATTTCCCCTTTTTCATGTTCTCCTTGTCCTCTCTAGTTTAACATCGACTGTTTTCGAAAGTTTCTGTGAAAAAAATTAGTTCCGCATTCTGGTCGGGAAGGGTTCAAAAAAGAAAAAGTGATCCCAGAGAATCACATTGTAAAAGTGTTTTGAGTCAGTTGTCATCTGTTCGTGCACTTTGAGAAGTTTCAACGACTTGTTTTCTGAAAGATTTCTCATTTTCGGTTCAGCCATCCTCGGGTTTTTGGTGACTCCCCTCCTCAGGTTTACATCATTTTTTTTTGAATCTTAGGAGTTCAGTATGGATTGGTGAGATAATGGGAACCTATGTTTAGGACTTTATAAACCCCATGAACATTTTCGAAAAATGACACTAAATTTAAGAGTTTCAACTTCTGGCCAAAACCTGACTTCTTACACATTTTACTGTAAGTACTATCGTGATTTTATCAACCTAAGACCATGTTGAAAGTACTTGAATCCGTTCTTGTTCAAAAATATCTTCGCAATCTATCATCTTTCCGTCGTCTCCTGCCCTCTCACCTGTAAGATCACGAATGGTCAAACTACTTCCCTGTTGGATTGATAAAAGGGAACGAAGTTCTACTTTTTCCTGGTCATTTCTGCAGCCGCCCACTTTTTGACTGCTCACTTGTATAGCTTTACTGAACCTCGTTATTTTCAGCACCATGCCATCCAAATCAGCGGTGACTTCGAAGCTGTCCTTCTTCAACCTGCTTCGTAACTTTATCAGTTACTCCCCATTAGTTCCAATCATTTGATTTTCAGCAATTGTGATTGTCGTGACACTGTTGGGATTGACCATTCCCTTGGTCATGCTCGCTGTGGGTATCACTCACAGAAACGATTGTGAACCAGATCAGAGAATTCCCGACTGGATGATTTTCGTTGCTGTTCTAATGCTGATCGAGAGATTAGTTGGATCCATTAACACTGTTAAAGACAGGAAGTTTGTGAGCGAGAATCCAAAGCCAGACTCTGAGGAGGACGGAGGAAGCGAAGCACTGATTGAGTGGAAGAAGAGAAGAAAGGCCAACAAATCCACCGCTGTTATCTTATTCGGATCCTTCATTCGCTTGGTTCAATTTGTGGCGTAAGTGATAATCAGAGAAGTTCACCCTTATCATATGGGAACTTTCAGATTCGTGGTCGGCTGCTTCTGGGTCTTCGGAATCTATTCTGAGAGTGATCGTTGCAATGGATACGTCTTCTGGACTTCCTACCTCTATTGCCTCCTCTCGATCGTTTGCTACATCGTCGGAGCGTGTGTCCTTGGATGTGTCTGCTGCTGTGTTGCTCTCATTTCCAGTGATTGAGCGGGTGGAGGAGTGCAATGAAGAAATAATATGCAATAATTTTTCATAATATGTGTTGAATAGATTTTCATCAAAGTTATCTCAGTGTTTTTTCTGAAAGACTGAAACAACCTGGAGCGTTAAAAATAATCGCATTTGCAGAAGTGGTCGGTCTTTTACAGGATTGCAGCATTATTTACAGCATTATACAGTACTTACAGCATATACAAAACTTTTAAGGTATGTATTTTTCTCCAATCTCCAATTTGTTTGTCAACTCTACCATCAAACTCAACTATCCCGACAGTTTAGTTTCGCTTTACCCACGTTTTTCTTAACAGTTCGGAAACTTTTACAAAAAGTTGATTACAAGATGAACAAACTTTGGAATAAGTAAAGAATGCACCCAATTCCAGCTCATGTTCTTTCCAAAGAAACTGATAAGAGTTATCATATAAACCTCCCCGTCGTCGTGACTTCCTTTTCTTTGCCGGGTGAATTAACGACTTATTTTCACATCTGACATTGTTTACGGCAAAATGTCAAGAACATCTGATATTGCTGCCATCTGCGCATGTTGCTGTGGATTACGTACGGTTCTAGGTGTTGACCAATGCAGGAGTTTTTTTTCAGAGGTCTTCATTGCCATAACATGTGCACTGCTGGCGATTCCAATATATCTTCTAGTGGTGGGAATTGTCAAAATGGATAGTTGCCCTGCGGATTCTAGAATTCCAGTCTGGATGATTTGCACTTCTGCTCTGATTATAATGGAAAGAATGATGGAGTCAACGAATCAAGCGATGGATCAAAGGTTCCTGAGTAACAATCCTAAACCAGGGGTGAAAGACGGAGAGATAAAAATGGCCGAATGGGAGAAAAGGAGAAGTCAATACAAGTCAAAGGCTCTTTTCGGATTTATAACTTTGAATCGGTTTGCTGTTTTCGTTTCGTAAGTTTACTTTGGTTATTATGTCTATCAAATTCTTTCAGTACCATCGTCGGAAGTGTCTTCGTCTTTTCTGTCTATACGAATCGTTCCCAATGTGACGGTCTTCTCTATTGGTCCGCATTTGTATTCTGTGTTGTCAGTCTTTCTCTATCTGCACTGGGGCTGGTTGTTTTTGGAGGAATGTGCTGCATTTTCGCAATTCTAGCAACGAGATCAAGATGAACCTTTCGTCGAGTTTTTTTTCTCAATAAATTTGAGCCAATTTTCGATCTGAGATGAAATTAATTTATTAGTAGGATATTTTTTGAAAAGTGACCAGAGCCTTCGAGGTGGGAACATGTATTTGCAATGACTAAACACATACTGTAACACGAACAGAGAGATCGAGATAGGTATTAAAAAAAACATGGATGCCCGAACATTATGTGATACTTTGACGGAGTCCTTTCGTGTTTTGAATTTTCTTTCCGCACATCGCACAAATTCCTTTTTGGTATGCACATGTGGAACAGTAATGACTTCCGGGCTGAAATTGTTTCATGTTATTAATGAATCAATGAAGAATAATTACCTGATGGATCAGCATTTTGCAAAGTTTGCATTTTGCTCCAACGATTGTTGCCCTGAAAAATACAATTTGTAGTTTGAAACTATTCTCGTTTTCTCACTTCTTTTGAACTCCAATAAGTCGATTTTTCGTTGTCATTGTTTTTGGCCCCGTTCCGTCAGCATTCCGATTTACTTTTTTGTTTCGATATGGGTCCACCCCAACTATTTTCGTCAACTTCTTCTCGCAATCACCGCAAACCATGATCTAGAAAATACGATATTTACTTCATTGTAGACTTATATTTTCATTGTAAATATGGTATCCGTTAGATACGAATTATGCTAATGCATCGAGTTTTTCTTCTGTAAACCGAAACATTTATTGAAACAAATACTATAAAACAGGTAATCGAGAAGATCAAAATGTGTTAAAAAGTAAATAAATAGGAGATCGATTGAAATCACTGTTGTTGAGCGTGAGCTTGAAGTTCCAACGAGAGTGCCATATTCAGTTCTTCCAGTTTTCTCTTCAGAATTCCGATTCCCATGGTCACAATTCTCTGAACAGGGAGAGCACCAGTGCCTTCGACTGAAACTCGTAATTTTAGATTTGTTAAGAACACTTAAGAACTTACTGGAGAACCAGAATTTGTTTGGCTTTCCGTGTTGATCAAACGGCGCCTCCTTTTCAACACTGTCTTCCGGCAAAGAAGAATGATCACTTCTGAAGATTTCAACTTTTTCGTCATAATTATTGTTCAACGCACCTTGGCCATTCTTCAACGTTAGGATAAATAGTGTGTCGAAGAGCATTATCTGGATCATACTCGAACGCCACTCCACATGTCGGGTTCCACTTGGCATGCTCCTTACCAAATCCTTTTTTGGCGTATGCTTTCAGATTCAGCTCTTGTCCTTTTCGCAGTTTGACAATCAAGATTTCTTCTCTGTTATGGAACTCGTCGCGACCTGCGGCACGCTCACGAAGCGCTTCTCCACATGCTGGACGAACAGTCTTAAATAAAAACGTCAGAAAAGTCCCAATCAGTCATCAGATACCGTTTCATGGTTCATTGGGCGCAAGTCTGCTGTGGTCACTGCCAAAGTCGCTTCGTCCTTGCACTTCATTTGCAAGATGAAAGGGATTGAGCATTCATCGCAGAATTCAGCACAATCGCATTCCTTCAAATCACTTGTTAACATGAATAAACGAAATATCAAACTTACTCTGGTGTACTGCATTTTCTCGACATGGTAATCCGAAAGGAACGGAATAAGTCCCATTCGATGAGCGATGAACTCGTCATGAAGTACTGATGTGTTTGTTTCAATTTGAACCCAATCGATAGCAATAGTCGGAACCTGTAAAACTATCATAGATATAGTTCAAAAAAGCAAGAAAAACCTTACCTCGGCCATAAAAACGCGCCGCAATGAATTTGCGACACTCAGATCGGTATCCCACAGCACAAACTTGATGAGATCATTTGTGAGTTCTGTCACCTCAATCTGAGGCTGATTTGCATACGGCATGTCTAAAAATGATGAATATTTGGCTTTTTTTTTTGACTCGATGGAAATGATTCAGAATAATTCGCAATTAGAATAGGAGCAGGCGTTATTGCGGAATGTCGTTGCACGAAGGTTTCGTCGCGATCTCGAGTACGGTAACACTTGTTTCAACTGTGCGATTTTCACCCTCGCATTTTAAAATCATCATTCCTGTTGACTTGATATCCACAAACAGAGTTTCATGAATTTTTGAAAATCTTAAAATTACAGATGAACAGATACGATCGCGCTATCACTATCTTCTCTCCAGACGGCCACTTATTCCAGGTGGAATACGCTCAGGAAGCTGTCAAAAAGGGATCAACTGCTGTGAGTTAGAGCATTTTCAAATTTGATGAAATAATGACTTAACTAGTTTCACAAATGATAAAGAGAGCTGCTCTCAAGTAGATTGTTTCTGTTGTCGATGTCATTTTATTCAAATCGTTGCAGGTCGGAGTCCGCGGAAAGGATTGTATTGTTATTGGAGTAGAGAAGAAGTCTATCCCAGCCCTTCAAGATGATCGCACGATTCGCAAAATCCACATGATCGACGATCATGTCATGCTTGCATTCGCGGGACTTTCCGCTGATGCGCGTGTTCTTGTCGACCGGGCAAGAATTGAATGTCAGTCGTACAAGTTGACTCTTGAAGACCCAGTCACTGTCGCATACATCTCAAGATACATTGCTAACACCAAGCAGGTGAGTCCTCGTACTATGCACTATTGCCGAAAATAACATCGCAAGTTTTTCAGCGTTTCACCCAGTCGCCTGGTCGTCGTCCATTCGGAATTTCAATGCTGATCGGAGGATTCGATCACGACGGAACTCCACGTCTTTTCAAAACTGAACCATCCGGAGCATATTACGAGTACGTTGCCAACTCGACTGGAAGAGGAGAGAAGCCAGTGCGCGAATATCTCGAAGAGCACTACAGTGAGGAAAACACTGCCGACGAGGCAACCACGCTCAAGTTGGTCGTCAAGTCGTTGGCCCAAGTCGTCCCACCAGGATCGCAAAACATCGAGATTGCTGTAATGAAAAAAGTCAATGTGAGTTTCTTCCATACCTAAAATATGTAGAAAACATTTTTCAGGACGAACTCCAACAACGTGTGCTGACTATTGACGAAATCGAGGCACTATTGAAGGTGGTTGAGGCCGAACGCGCGGCTGCTGAAGCTGAAGAAGCCGCTTCCAAGAAGAAGTAGAGGCTGAGGATCGTCATCCCTGTCCATTTTCCGTGTGTATTGATTTCCCAGTTATTCGCTCCCATTTTTCCTTTGAAAACCTAATTTATTTTATTCATCTTTATTGACGGGAATAAAATATTATTTCCCCAACAATCCTGAAATTCCAAACCAAAAAAGCAGAAGCGATATATTCAAAATGACAGGATAATTGTGGGGTGAAAAAAAAAAGAAATAGAGAATAGAACGAAAATGCGAGCGATATCGCGATGCTGGGCTTCAACTTCATCTTCAATTCGAGATTGAATCTTCTTTTTACCGACGGATCCCATTTTCAGTTCTCTTCACAATTGTTGACCCTATTTTTTAACCGAAAGTCCAGCGGTGACTCGGGAGGAGCAGTGGTTATGCAAATCGTTCTATACATTTCCTCTCCAGGAGAAAGAGGTGGAGCCAAAGTTTTCGGAGCATTCCGAATAAGGAGGTTTGGAATTTGAATATAAAAAGAAGAGAATATTTGATTGAGGAGTCTTGAGTTTCGGAGAGTTGCCAAATTTTCCCCCATTTTCATAGTCTTGATGGTCCCGAATTTCAGAATGTTACGAGTCTCAAAATTTCGGAATCTCAGAATCATTTCGGAAATTGGAAAGTGTAGTTTGCGACTTTTTTTCTGGAGAAACCACCATTCGAAATTCCAATTGCAAAGTTCTTGTGTTTCGAATTTTATGCGATTTCGAATCTCCGTTCAGTACGCCTAGGATTGCGTACAGTATTCAGTCTCTTCTTCAGATGTTCAAAAAGTTTAAAAATATTTAAATCCAAGTTAATAACAAAACGGACAGTAGAGCAGAGTCTAGGTACTCCTCCGTCACTGCTTCCGGAATAATGAAACCGGAACTCCGAGCATTCCGGGAGTATTAGGAAGAAAACTCCGACTAGAGAGATTCCGAATTTTTTTCTGAGAATTTGAAATATGACTGGTGACGGGGAAACCTTTCAACATCAGAAAGAAATGATCATAAAGTGTCGGTATTTTGATATTTTTCCGGATTATTCGGACAGTCCGAAATTCAAATCCTCGGTATCTCGGAATTATCCCAAAAATCCCATTCCGAAAACCCTTGCTTCCGACCTCTCTCTCTCTCCTAATAACCCAATAAGCTCTCTTTGTAAGGAGGAGAAAGGGGCGTGGCTTACAAGATCTATGTGCAGTACGTTTTGTGCGAAGGGACACGACTTGTCCATTGGATCTCGTGCACTGTTTTCTCCGACCAGTTTTAAAACTTCTGAGCCAACGTTTCTGTTTGTCGGGTCAGTTTTAATTCAGTTTCATTCGCTCCTTTTGTCACATTTAATGAAACCAAGGCAATCGAACAGATCTTTTTTTCACAGAGAAAAAGAAGGAAGTTTGTCAGAAAAAGGGAACGATGGATCGCAGGAAACAACAATAAACCGAATTTGTGTCCACACAGAAATCAGCTTTCTTTTTCGTACTTTTCAGATCTTCCTTCTTTTTACACTTTACTTTTCCCCAACAAAAAATGAACGAAAAGAATTCGAATATTCTTCTTCTTGAAGAAACTTGTCCCTTCAAAAGGTGTCTTCTTTTCTTTCTTTTTTGTGCCACCGAATTTTGATTCAATTTAGGTTTAACGCCCAGAAATCTCTTCCTTTCAACTTTCTTTCATACTTTTTGTAATACTTTTCTGTAAATAACTTGCGAGGTGGTGCACTTTTTTGAAGAGGATTCAGAACTTTATGATCTACAAATAGTTGGAATATGCAAATATCACTCAAACGGTTTCTTTTGAAGTATTTTGTTTATTTTGAAACTGTTTTCGAAAAAAAATGCTTGAATCTTTTTTTGTATTGTTCTCTTTGAAATAGAAATTGATTTTGAGCCAGATCAAGATCAAATTGTTTTCTTGGGCAAAAATAATCATGTTCAATATTTTGTTAGTTTTCCAGAAGTGTTAACGATGCGATCTACTTGTCCTAAAAAAGTTACATCAAAGATTCGAAAGAAGCGGGTTTTAAAAGTTTGTAGAAAGCGAATATCTTTCGAATATTTTATATATGTATTCGTTTATTTTCGAGGATAATTCAAAGGTAAGAATATTCATCGAATCAGGATTTAATTTGTTGATAGTTACATGTTGATAGTACATTGATAGTTCACCTGTATCAGCCAAAAGTTCGAAACTTAGAGTAGTACCCTTCCAAAAAAAAGTACGACTATTTATTGAAATCTTTTACAGGAATCCAGACAAATTAGATTGGAGAGATGTTCTGCATCTTTGACAAATGTCCTGGGTCTGTCAAGATTACAAACATTGAACATTTTACGATTTTGTCCATCTGAAACTTTCAAAAATCAGTTTTTCTTCCTATTTGTACTCTCTGTCTCTCTAGAACGCTCGAAAATCTCAAAATTTCAGGAAAATTTACATGCAATGGACTGAACTTGGATCCTTCAATTGAACAATGATTGGCTCTTCAACCAGTAATTTATTATTCTTTCTACTTATTTTCAACCTCTCCTTTTCCACTCGAGCAGTTCTTCAACATGGTTTGTTTTCTTCTTTAGATACAGTTCCAGCGATCTTTTTTGCTCCACCTACTACTAGCAGATTCCAAATTCCACAATAACAATAAAGCACGAAAAAGAGAATACCAAAGAGAGGTGTGTCACCGGAAGCGTTCTGAAGCCGCCTAGTAGCAGCTAATAGGTGTCAACGAGAGCGTGTTCTAATCGTCCCTCTCTCGGTGACTTCCGGATTTCCGTTTTTATGCCCTTTTTCTCTGCGTCTCTTTCACTCTCGTGCTCTTTTTTCAAGTACAAATTGGCATTGTTTTCGAAGGGAAACACCAAGAGCATTCAGGTGCTTGACATGACCTTCAGAAAGGGTTCTGGGGTCTGGGATCGGAATGTGGACTATGATGAATTTGTGTTCTTTTCAGAAGATCGCGTTCCAAACGCCCCCCAAAACGTTCGTGTCAAAACCCAAGCGACATCAGCGACGCTCTGGTGGGACGCTCCTCCGGATCCGACAGTACTCATTCGAGGGTATACTGTAGAATATGGAGAGGGGAGTATTTCACAGAGAATACTCATCGAGGGACCGGATAGTACCTCGTTTACAGTGACAAGACTAGGTGAGTAGTTGAACTTCGATAGATAGAAAGAAACATACAGTAAGAATCAAAGGAAAACTGGCAACCTTCAAGACTTGAAAAGTGACTTCCAGTGACCAGATTTCTCTCGAGTTTGTTGGTATACTGAACAACTTTTGATCTATATTTTTGAAAATAACAACTTTGGGCGCAACCTCTAAATTTCGATAGGAAAGCGCTCTAGCTGACTTTAAAGCAGTAATCCCAAAAAGTTATCAACTACGAGAATAAATATCTAAAGTTGTTTTGTACACTCAAAAATTAGTTTTCAGAAAAACCGGTAATTTGAGAACCGTTTTTTAGCTCCTCAAAGTTTACCTATTTTATCTAATAGACCATTCCTCTCCCATCACTTTGACCAAAGTTATCTCGATTACTGTTACAGATATCAAAAAGCGATCAACTAACAAACGTTTATGAAGAACTAAGAAACATTTTGCTAGTTGTCCACTTTTTGACATCTGTTACAGGAACCGGGATGAATTTGGCCCAAGTGACCGTCAAGTAGGTGTCGCTCCATTGGAAATACGGTACTTTTGATCTATACTGTGATGGAATTGTAGCTCCCAACACAAACTACGTGTTTGCTGTTTCTGCATATAATGAAGCTGAGGGTGAGGATGGAACGAAAGTGATGGTAGCTGCTAAGACCCGTCCAGCAGAAGGAAGTCAAACTGAGAAACTCTGGCCACCAACCTCCGTGAGAGCAAGAATCGAAGAGACTCCTGGAAATGCAATCGTCTCGTGGGACGATCCGAATCCAGAGAATCCAGCTGATAATACGATCGACGCGGCTCAAAGACAATATGTTATCAAGTGCGTTTTTAGATCTTTATCATCGTCTATACAGTTCGTCATTTCAGCTACGGAGTCTACGAAAGTGACACTCAACAGAAAGTTCGGTCAAATGCAAAAGCTGTCCGACTAACTGGATTGCTACCTGGAAAAGAGTACGAGGTGGCAGTGAAAGTGGTCGCTGGTGATGGGAGTGAGAGTCCGTGGAGTATTCGAGACTTGTTCCTCGTTCCCGAGAGTGAGTTTCTTGAGAATGGAAAACCTAGAAACATCCCTCGTTTCAGTAAAAACAATATCCCGATTCGATTGGTTCTGTCGTCTAAACGATACCGAGATGTGCTCGATTCACAGTTCTCCTCACTGGAAATTGTGTACTTCCAAACATGATACATACTCACAGAGAGATGCCGGAGCGTGCCCACGTGTACAGTATCCGTCGTCACCTGCATTCCTGACCACGCCCACAATCAGTCTTCCGGATGCTCAACGTCTTTGTTTTTACTTCAGATTCGCTCTTCTCAACTTTCATCCAGGTGGGAAGATAAAAGTCGTCGTCGAGTTCAGAAGATGTCACACGTTCATGTGGATTCAGATTACAGCAAAAAAGTTTAGCCTAAATCTTCTGACCTGACTTTTGTTTCGTGCTGTGTGGAAAGGAAATCTCTGTAGGATTCGTAGACAAAGTATCGATTGGTTCAATCGAAGTCCTGTGATTCATACTTATGAAAAACTGAAACTAAAAAATCTTTCCCTTTCAGGTCAAATGAAAGTGGAAATCTTCTCCGATGGAGACACATCGAATCGTCAAATCGTCTGGAAGACCCGAATGGCAAATGTGCGAACTCATGTCGTTCAGAACGTCTACATTCCATTCGCTCAACAAGTCCAACCATTCAAAGTATTGTTTGTCTGGAATGTTGGTCTGAATGATGGCTAGCTTTTGTAGGTCTCCGTGTCTCTGAAATGGGATGGTCAACCGATGCCACGTGTCATCGTGCATGAGATGGATGTGTTGAGTGGAGGATGTTCGGAACGATCTACAGGTAAGATAAGTTGGAAACGTCGAAAGTTTAGTTCCATGAAACGGTTTTCTTGAAACACAAATAACTAAAAATCTACATATAATTTTTCCGAAACTTCCGAGTTCCATCCTTCTTTTGATTCATTGTGCACATCTCCTCTAAAACACTCCAACCAAAACAATGCATTCTTCCATCAAAATGTAGTAGCAGGGCAGGAGGTCGTGTCCCTCTCTCTTCTCACCATCAAAAAACTGGCGCATCTTTTTTGGTCCCAATTCTTCCACGTTGTCTTCCTCTTCTCCTCCTTCGTGGCCTTCTCCTCTTCCATCGTCCTTAGACTCCGCCCCCACAGTTTTGGAGAAGTCCCTTCGGCTGCTTTGTTTCACACGAGAGAGAGGAAGAGGAAACTGATGTATAACTAACTTTGGCCCCTCCTTCTCGTTTCTTGAACCAGCACAAAGAAAGCAAAAGAAGCATATTTTCATATTTCTCTCTTTAATCCCCAGGAATTACCCAAAACTCACTTCCACTTCTACTTTTACTCTCTTTTTTTCTGTCTATACTCTTTCTTTGAACCATTTGATGAACTCTAATCATGCTGGTGCCACATTTCGAAGGACTACTGTATTTCTGTGTGCTCTATCTCATACGAGTCTCACAAGCACAGCCTCCGACGTTTTTCGCCCTTAATTCGCTTCCAGGCGGTGAGTTGTTTTTGGTTCTTGGGGGAAGTTCAAAATTTTAAGAAGATTGAGTCTTATCTGTAGCTCTTGATGTTTCTCTCAAATTCAGTGCGATTCAAGTGGGATACCGTAAATCTTGTAATGGAACTTTGTAATAGAACTACATACCTTACCGCCACTCTGACCAAATTTATCTTCGTACCAGACACAATAAAGCGGCATGATTAAAGGTCACGAGACAGAAGACAACCTTATCACCTTCTGCGCATATGTTGATTTTCGGGAGAGAGTGAGAACAAGAGTTGTTCAACCTTTTCCGACGAAAGATGTTGGAAACTGTCTGTCTATTAGAAATTTTGAGAATTTTGATTCGAAAAAAACGAACGATAATAGAACAAACTCGCATAGAGATAACTTTAGTGAAAGAGGTGTGCTTCTATCAAAGGATGTCTGGCATCTTGGTTTTATAAGCATCAATAAACTTCGGGATAGTTTCCACTAACAAGTTTTTTCCCGATTCCTTGATTTATGTCTAGTACCATCCAACAACTTCCTGCCTTTCTGCTTCCACAGACGAGCCAATTGTTGCTTCCCGAAACGGAACACAATTGGCACCTGTCATCCTCCTCCTCCACATTTTGCTCTTCTTCCTTGTCGAGATTCTCCTTCTTCGCCTTGTCCTTGTTCCGTCCCCAGAGAGGGACGCTCTTTTTGTCTCCCGTGAAGCGAAAGATATCGCTTGTATTCTTGTATATCTCCACGGGACAGGAAGGAGAGTGTCGCTTTTTCATTTATTCATCCATCATTATTTGTTGGGATATATTGACACCAAGGATTATGACACTATGTAGTAGTCGTGTGAAGTGTTTGGAAATTGAAGGGAGAGACAGCAGTGGCGACAAGATATTAGTACATTCGGATGCTTATTAATAATTGATTTGGTAGCAATGAAATAGATAATTGAGAAAGGGGGCAACAATAGATACAGGCTTATGATCTGGAAAGATGCATTTTGAAAGACCAACCAAATTTGCATCGGTTCCTGTGACAGATGAACATAAACAAGTTGTCAATTGACACAATGTTGCTCAGGTTTTAATAAAAACTTTATTAGTTGACCACATCTTGATAAGTGTTACTGAAACCGAAATTAATTCGATCAAAGTGACGGCAAGATGGTGCCGGTCTATTAGAGCAAATACGGTATCAGCTCAGAGTTAATATTTTCAGCTGGGTTTTATTGCAATCGATAGGTCTTGTTGTGATCTGCGTTTCCTCATCTGAAAACATTTCTGCATCACTTTTCAGTCCAACGAAAAACCGTAAAGCTCTTCCGCTCTTTTCTGGTTTACACCTTCGCCTTCAGGCAATTAGAGTCTCCAACCACAACAGTTTTTTTCCTCTTCTCCGTTTCAAATACTCCAGTTTTATGTGTCCTAAACGCTCCCCTCCGATATCCATCCATAAATGTAATAAATTATGTAATAAAGGTCGTCTGCTAATGCGCAGACCGACTAAAAACAGCTGAAGGCATCCGGACGCTCATTTTGATTCATTTCGAAACGAAATCGATGTGTCGAGGAAGTCGTAGAAGAAGAAGTAGTTTGTCTCTCTGTCGAGGTTAATGGTCACACATGGATTTTGGATGGAATTTAGAGAAGAGGGAGAATTTGAAGTTCAGAAAATTTAAAAGTTGGTTCTGAAACTATCTCGTTTTTTTTGCTGTTCTGCGTGACATCAATTATGTCTAATCTTTCTTCGATTCTGCAGCAGATGTCGAAGAGTGACCAACTCAGAAAATGATTATGACAAAATTAGGAACATTTTTGCAGTTGACGACTTTTTCATAGCTGTTACAAAACACCGAGATAAATTTGGTCCAAGTGAAAGTTGTGATTCTATTACAGGAAACATCACCAATACCCTTCAATAGGCTAACCATTAGCTAACATAACCTAGATGAGAGATTTTTAATATATATCAAGATTTCTGATGTTAGAGAGATCCAAAAGAAGAGTGAAGCTCCTGGTGTTACCGTAATCTTTTTCTCAAAGACTTAGGTGAAGCAATAAATCTAGAAACACGACTTCAAAGCAACACACTTTTATCGTTTTTCGATTCCACACTACTTCCTAAAAAACAATCAATCAAACATATGCCTTTTCATAGGTCACTTCGAATCTTCCTTTTTCTTCTCTTAATCCTAACGATGCCATTATAATGAAGAGGATAGGGATTCATAGATAGAGGAGGTTAATCCTCCTGCTGATCATAAAAACCACTGGTGAATAGAAAAATTACAGTAAACAGTTTTGATTTCGTTGAGATCCAAAACTACAAAACAAAAATCCCAATTCATAATTTCGATAGAATCTGACTAGATTCCTTCAATAATTAAGGAGCCTCATTTCATCTCATTCTCCTCTAAGTCCATCCACTGTCGATACCATTAATCATTGCTTCCCATCCCTGCTCTCTTTCTGCTTCTCTTTGATTTTTCGAACGTAATTGATTGTTCATGGGCCGCCGGAAAAGAGAGGAGCACGTACGGATGCTCTTGCGGAAAGAACACAAAACGAAAAAGAAGAAGAAGAAAAATGAGGTGCGAATAAATCAAATCTCAAAGAGAAAACGAGCGGAAAAATGGATGAGTGGGGAAGTGGAGGACACCAGAAGTTCTCAGGTGACGTTTTAAGGGGGTTTTTGGAAAGAGACGGAGAATGGGAGGATTCTGAAGTATATTCTTTTATAAAAAATTGGGAAACAACCTAAAGATATTCTATTCTGAAAGCCATTGAAAGTTTTTCAAAACAGTTTCAAACAATTTTACAAGATTCTTGAGCTTTTGGAAGATTTAAAAGGCTCTGGATTCTGGAGAATCCTGCCGGATTTTAAAGGGTTCTGAATAATTGCGAAGGATCCTGAAAGATTCTGAAGTGCTCCTTAGGGTTCCAAAGATGCTGGTGGAACCTGAAAGATTCTGGAGAATCCTATAAGTTTCGGAATCTTTTGAACTCTTGCATGTGTCCGTCTGGTTCTCCTGAAGAAAGTTTTCAGGGAGCACTTCAAGATTTGTTGAATAACATTTCATCAGCTCCCCCGAGCCTCTTCCCACCTGAGAACTATTTCTGTCTTTTCCATCACCAAAAAAATATCGAAGAAGAGCACTACTTAAAAGTGGTCGTTTCTCAAAAAAATGTTTGCTCTCTCTCTCCCTTCCATCCATACCTCCACAAAACGAACCCCAGGGGACGCATTATCTCAAAACAACACACTTTTTTGTTCTTTCCCCCTGTTGTTGTTCGTCAGTTCGGAATCCGCAACACGAATTTATTGCTTTTGCGATTTTCAGTGTTTGAGCGGAAGAAGAGAGGGGAGGAGAAGAAAATAAAAGCAAAATAATGGGTCTTAGAACTTTTTTTGTCTTCATTTTTCGATAATTCCCAAAGGAGATGGGAGGAAAATGTTGCAAAGATGTGTAATGTGCAGTCCATTGGAAAGGGGTCAATACTATAAGAATTTCAGATTCCGAGACAGAAGTTGATTTATTGGCACCAGTGAAGGCTTCGTTGAATGCAGATGCACGGGTATTTCGAGCGAAAGGAATCGAATCATTGCCAGCCATCGGGTTACAGGTGAGTCAAGGGAAGCGGGAGAATGGAACATGGAAAATTTTGATATTGCTCAAAAAGACTTTCAGATGAGGTTCCGTTGTTCAAAAGGAAGGTGTTTTCAGAGGAGCCTTGAAACCCTTCCCGTACTTTTTGACATGCTGAAAACGATGATTTAAAAAAAATACTTCCTGCTCTTGCATTATCTGGAGCTCAAAAATACAACTTGAGGGCATTGAGAACAGTGTGAATGTAACCTCGGGCTTAGGCCAAGGCTTTCAGTTAAACTTTTGAGCCTCTGAAGACCTTGAGGTGGAAGATTTTTTCTCACCGTTTTCAGCGTGTCTAAATCTATCCTTGGGCAGATTTACAAAAAGTTTGAACCCTCTTTAACAGCACCTTGAATCTGAGAAACATTTTACCAATTGACAACTTTTCGGCTAATGTTACGAAAACCCAGATAAATTTGGTCAAGGTTACATCATCTCCATTTTCAGAGAGGCGTTGAAATCGCTGTTCCCTATCGTCTATATCTCCCCAGAAACTTCTTCAAACAGTTCTCCCTTCTCGCCACTATCAAACCCATGGACAAACGGTATGATTCTTGATTCAAGATTTCCCATTATTTTCTCCTTCCAGAGGTGGATACCTTTTTGCTGCTGTGAATGCATACGACTCTGCAGTTGACATTGGATTGCTCATCGAGCCGGCTGGTAGGATAGAAGAAGATAGTCCATCAGAAAGGGGGATTTTTTAGGAACAAAGCAAACGAACATCTCTCTGATCGTCCGATCAGTTGCAATTGTGTCGTTTTTGGTAGAAGATTTCTCTCAGCAATGGACACAGTTTGCATTGGAAGTCATCGATCAGACAGTCACGTTTTACTTCAAGTGTCGGAGGTTTGCTTCTAGACAGGTAAGCATGTGCCTGTGTCAGTGAAAACCAACGCTTTCATCTAAACGAAATATGGAACTCGAAAATCGAATGCCGAAAAGCCTGTAGCACTGTTGCACTTTTCAGTTCACAGCCATTTCTCTCGGTTCGCGTTAGGGAATTTCGAAAATCAGCAAGTTAATGAATTGTTTTTCGTTTTATGAGCAAAATTTCATTAGTTGACAACTTTTCGAAATTCTCAAAGCGAACCGAAACAAATGACTTCAAAAGAAACCGAGTAGCTGGAACACTAGTCATGTTTTCTGACAACTACAAAACCATTTTCAGGTAACATCACTTCCGGATTTCTCATTCGACGAAGCTGAGAAACTCTACATTGCAAGTGCGGGACCAATCATAGACAATGGATTTGAGGTACGATTTTCTATCATTTGTGTTTCAGATCCATCACAATTTCCACGAGCAACATGACATTTTCGAAGAGCATGAAATAGGATATCAAACAGAATCTCGTTCTATGAATCATTCATTTCAAAATAACGGAAGAGAATGCGTGGTTTATGTTGACATAAGTTTTTTCTCTTAACTTTTCTCCTTGATTCAAGTTTGAAAAAAAACTTGAGGAGACATTGTTTTTCGGGAGGTATCACATGAATTCAATTTCTCCCTCAACTTTCCTTCGGTATTCAAATCTCTGCTCTTCTCTGGAGAAACGTTGAACTGTTACAGTACACCTCATTAAAAAGTGCAATCACTCTAACCAAATTAGACTCAAAAAGAAAGCCGCTTCTTTGAGTCATCATTCTTTTCTGCGTCTCTACACCTCCCTATACTATTTATCCGGTTACCTAAAATGTGTCGCAATGTGTACTTTCAAATTGAGTTGAGTTTTCCCACGTTTCATGGTTTCTTTTTGGGTGTCATTTGAATGGGGGCGGTCCGTTTCGGTACTTGGCACTGCCAGGTTTTTGTTGATTGGGTCGTTGTGCATTCGACCAACGTTTTCATTTCCCATGCCATTTCGAACTCATTCTTTTTTTTTTGAAATGGCATGAGTTGCTTGGAGTATGGTGATAGGATAGGTGTGTTTTTCCGCTCTTTAAGGTTGACCATTTTGCTTTCTGGAAATCACCTCATTCGTTCTACTTTTGATGGTGATACTGTAAATAATCAGACCAAAACCTTCAACTTAAATTATCCGAGATCCTTGAATCGACAACAGTCTGAATCCTATTCCATTGCTTTTTTGATTGAAAAATCTGCAATAGTTGTAAAATTGAAAGCATGCTTCGTGCTTTCCCTCCATTTCACTTTTTCAATGCAACTCTTCAGAAAACTTCTCTGATTTTTCACTGAAAACTTATTAGCAACCCGGATTCGAAAGTTCTGGAAACTTTCGAAACGTTTCCATCGTCTTTTATTAGTTTTCCTGGCATTCCCTGTATCTGAAGAATGTCTCCCTCCATTCCGATATCAAAACACATCTTTCTTATTTTTATTGTTTTTAGATTTTGCAAAAAAAGAAGATTGGTGTCATTTGAAATAGTCATGCGCCTTCAACTTAAATTGGCTGAAATTTTTGTATTTTCGTTTTTTGGAAATGACTATGAGCAAGTATATAAACAAAGAAATACTCAGACTCTATATTTTTGAGAACTCACTGAATTCAAATTTTCAAAACTCAAAGAAGAAGAAGGAGTCATCAAAAAATCCCATCAAAATCATTTTCGTATATCCGAAAAGCATTGAAGAAGCTTAGACGAAAAAACGTAAACTATTTTGGCTCGAAGTGCATGAAAGTTTATTTATAAAAAATTTCGAGGAGAGACTTTTGGATTAATTGAGACGATTTTTGATGGTCGATTTGTTGATTTTAGGGGAAATCGTAGTTTGGATTTTTGAAGAAAAATTTTTTTTGAAGAAAAAGGTTGCAAATCGAAACATACTTCTCAACTGCTCAAAGTTGCTATTTTGCACCGAAAATCACCGAAACTAACTTTTTTGACCAATACTGTAGAACCACATAGGCGATCAAATTGTTGGTTTTTATTGCAATGCTCTTCAATATCTCAAAATTTTCAAACTTTTCCGTCATTTCCCTCAAACTCCTACACTTCATTACCAAATCTCAACAAGATGTAACCTCTCTTCAGTTTTCTTTTTCTCCCCCTTTCCAACTTCTAGAAAAAAGAATACACGCGGACGATGAGTGATCCGAAATGAATCATCTCGAAAAGTTGCAACTTTGCCACCTCATTCCTACAGTACTCCCATTCCTCACTATTATCTCTTCTTTTCGATCATGACACAATTCTTTGTCTCCGCCCCCTTCCAATAAATGTTTCTTGGGGGCTCCTGTCACATTCCCATCATCCACTCAATACCGCAAACACCTTCTTTCTTCATCATTTTGATATCAAATCACACATCCTCCGTGGTATATTAAATGATAAAAAAAGAGCTCCTATCTCTTGAGCTCTCGAGGAGAGCAAGGAGGAAGATGCTCTAGTGCTGTCTTGCTCTGCAGTCTATGATTAATTTGTTGGCCCTTTGATTCTCCGTTTTCTAGGTCGCCTGTTCGCTAGAAAAAGACACACTCTTCATCAAACTATGAAACTCATTCTTCTCGTCGGGAATCACGCATAGTTTAGCCATTCGAGATTTTTCTTAGTTTTTTTTTGTTTTTGAACTAGTGTGTATACTTCAAAGGATGTGAGCTTTTTAGAGTCTTCCAGGACCAACACCATCTTCGTTCCTTTCCTTTGAATAGATTTATCTCACTTCCAGTGAGTGATATTGAAAAGTGGTCAACTAACAAAACATTGAAGACAAAAAGAGAAATAATGTGTTAGTTGATCGATTTTTAATATGTCTTACAAGAACCGGGATAAAATTTATCAAAGAGCTTTTATTACAAATTCGATTTTGGGGATTTTCAGACTGTCAATATTGAGTAGTCTAAAAATCATTTTTCAATGACCCGATTTTTTTGAAAATTGATAGACGTACCAAACAGCTCTAGACCTTCGTTTTTTTAGTTGGCAACTTTTTTTGAAAACTGCTGTCAAGTCAGTTAAAGTGACCCAACTTCGGTTCACATTAGGGCTAGTTTCGGAGTGTCTCTTTCCTTTATGGCGACCAATCAGAGTTGTCATGATTTTCAAGAGAAACTGTCAACTACAAAAGTGAAGATCTAGAGCTACCGCTTAATTAACATTCAAAATGAAAATAAAAACAGAGTTGAGAATTACTTTTCGGAGGACTCAAAATTGACCACTTTTGATGAAAATGATATTTTTTGCCTGATTTCTAGGTTCCATATTTCTAGAACTCGTTAGCATTTTTCATGTTCATTGTTTCTCTTCTTCTTATCTCAACCCGCTCCTAAAGAATCCCTAAAAATTTCGCTCTCCTTTCTCCAGATGGGTCGTCTCCTTGCACTATCCGTAGTGCTCCTTCTTCTCGTTGTTCCTGCTCTCGGAGGAGCGGAAGAGTTCGAAAACGAAAACGATTTTCCTCTTCTCTCTTCTGAAGTACAGACTGCAACTGGAGAACAAAGTGAATTCTCTCCCGAAGACTCCTCCATCCCCGGTACCGTATTCCAAGTGCATGTTCCACGTGATGATGCACGCGTCCGTCAGGCGCGTGCTTCTTCTGAAGAACGAGAAATCGTTCAAGAAAATGTCATGTTACCTGTGGAAGTTGTGGAAGTGATCGATGATGGAACTACTTATGAGGATGATGGCAAGGTAATTGATGTTTTCAGGGAGCAATTCAAGAGTTGAAACTGATTGATGATGCAACTCAAGGTTCACGACAATGTGATGAGCAATGGGTAGGAAAAATAGAAATTCTGTCTTTCAAAAAAAGAGTAAAAGAGGTAAACCACTAAATTTTCTGTAGTGGCGTCGCCGAAAGCTTGAGAAAGAGCGAGATCAGATGAGAAAAGTAAGTTCCGTCGCGCGTCTTTTGTGACGTCGTCAGCTTACTGTAATCGGTGTCGTAGAATTTAGATTTAGAACTTTTTATCGTCGATTCAGTCTATTGTCCAGCAATTTGGAGTCTTTCTTCCTAACGAAAATCAAAGTTATTCAGGGTGTCGAAGGATCTGGAACTCCAGAAGAGTTCAAAAAGAGCCCAGAGTCATCGGAACTTCAGAAGATCGCTGATCTTCCACCGACTCCAGCTCCGCCACCACCCTATCCAACACCACAGTTGGCTCCGCAAGGTGAGTGATGGAAACTCTGAAGTTTTCCAAGAATCTTTGAAGACCTCCTCCTTTGCAGATCTATTTCTATCTGATGATTCACTTGTTGTTCCTTTTCTTGGGGGTGGCCCAGGAACTAGAGGTTATTTGATTAGAAGCGAGAGAATTCCCCTTTTAGAAGTTTTCTGCTTTCCAGATTTGCATGGTGTGATAAAATGAGAAAAGTTTGTATTTAAAACAGCTGAAAATGTTCGATTTAAAACACAAAAAGTTGCAAAATTTACAGTAAATTTTTTTATTAAAGCATACTGCCACTTTAATCTGTTTCAGGAACCGAGATGAAGTTGGTCAAAGTGATCTAGTTTGATACTCAGAACATAAAAAGAGCAACATTCATCAATATCTCTAGAAAACTACAAACCTTATTATTTGGGTCCCAAAACTCGGAAATTGTTTTCTAGAATCCAGTTTTTTTTCTGGATGTGTGCTTCTGACCATCTTTCTTATTTCTAACCCTGATCCACATGATTCCAGACCTTCGATCCTATGAACAACAAGCAGCCACCACTCCATTCCAAGGCGTCCCCTCCCCATCCTCACAATGTACTCAAATCTGCCGTGGAGAGACCGGACCACAGGGACCAGCCGGAAAAGACGGAATTCCAGGATCTCACGGATCTCCAGGTCATCAAGGAGAACGTGGAAATGATGGATCGCCGGGAATGCATGGATCACGCGGAGAGCAAGGACCACCCGGACCACCTGGAATGCCTGGACTTGCTGGACCGCCTGGACTACCGGGATCTGGATCAGGAACTGGGTCAGGAGCCGATGGACCACCAGGACCTCCAGGGCTTCCGGGAGCGCCTGGAAGAGACGGAGCTGCCGGAAATGAAGGGCAAAGAGGTCCGCAAGGACCGCCGGGACCGAAAGGAGACGACGGAGTCAGTATGGAGAATCTGACAGATGACGATATTGAGAGAATCGCAAGAAGAGTGGCGATGATTCAAAAAGAATCGCAAGAGCCGATGAGAGGAGATCTTCCCGAGTACAATGCGAAGGTTCACAGTCACACGATGAAGGGAGAAAAGGGAGAACGAGGAGCGCCTGGTGCTCCGGGAGCCCCCGCATATGGAGGTTTGTTTATTTCTAGAAAAGAGAAGAAAATGTTCCAAAGACTTGCTATAGTTTGGACATCGACTAGTTTTTGTTAGTTTTAAAAATGACAAATATTTTATGTTCCGTGCCTCTTTTCTTCTTACTGTTGCCTGGTTATTCCACAGTATACGTATTTCCAATTCCAGAAATATTTCTGAAAGGTATCAGGAAAAAATAATTAAAAAAATACTGGATCTAATCAATATGAAATTTGCAGCCATCTCGACTGGAACTGCTGTCAACGTCCATGCAACAACTGTCGAATTGTTCGCCTCGGCTCGAGCCACATCCGTCGGACAACTGGCGTTTGCCACGTCATCTCAGCAACTCTTCATTCGGGTCACGAACGGATGGAAGGAAATCCAGCTGACACACTTCCATCCATTCCTTGAGACGAGACATTCGACGGTGCGTTCTTGGGTTTCTAGTGTTTGCTGTTATCCCGTTTTATCTTCAATAAGTTTTTTGATTTTCCATTTTTAGCCAATTGAATTAGATTCACGCTATTCGCCGAATAGCATTGAATTCTGGGTGAGTCTTGTCAGATGTTGTGATTGTCATGTCAAGTTTTCCTGGATGTCGGATACTTGCTGGTTTTCTACAGTACCGCTCAAAAGTTTATTACTGTAATACCTGCGCAGATTCAAGCTTTACTTTTAGAACATTTATCTCGATTCGCATTAGGAATTTCAAAAAGTCTCCAACTAATAAAATTTTTCTCATAGCAAAAGCTGAATTTCATTAATTGAAAACTTTTTCTAATGTTCCACAGAAACCAAGATAAATTACCTAGAAGTAAGGTGAGAGGAGGTGCAGCGTTATTACAAGTTTTAGAGTAAAACGGTCAACTTTGAGCAGTTGAGAAATTATTCCCAACCATCCAGTTTCTTCGAAACTTTGAGGCTGTGTTAAGTAACTCTAGATCTTCATTTTTGAAGTCGATGACATTTTAGTAGAATTGCATATAGAATTGCATTCAATTCAGTTATGTTGGTTCATTTTTGGATCTTGCTTTCAACGTACTACAATTATCTTTATCGTAATTCTCGAAAAAAAAGTTATTAACTAGAAAAGGGAAGGTCTAAAGTTTCTTAACAAACCCACGACATTTCAGAAAAACCGGGTAGTTGAAAACTACATTTTCAGCTTCTCAAATTTGACATTATTGCCCTCTGAAATTCTTCAGATTTGATATATCGGTACAAAATCCAGCAAACATCCTCATGTAGAATATGCTTAAAATCAGTCCATGTATTCATCCCAACTCAGAGCCGTCAAAATGGTCATAAATGTTCATCGCGACATCCTCGAAATTCAAATGTAACTTATCGATATTAGTCCTGGTTTTGCCTTGTTTAGGAATCACTCACAACAGCTATCCATTCACATCCTTTAGTAGTATCTTAGCTTAGTTCCATTCCCCCTTTTTCCATCACAAGTCACCCTAAGTTTCAATAGGTTTTTCGTAAGTCTCGTGTGGAGCAGTTCTCGTCCAGCACAATTTTCAGTGAACTCTAAAAACTTCTTCCACAAAAAAAACGAGAACTTTAGCAAAACTCCCGACAAAACGACGCCTCTCAACCATCAGTTGTCGCTCCATGGCATCCGAGAGTAAATTTGGAGGAAGCTCAGAGAGAAGGAGGGCCGAACAACAAGGATCGAGTGGTTAGTTTTTATTTAATTTCACGAGCGACGAGAAATTATGTTATTTTTAGATCCACATGATCGCCCTATCCCAACCATTCTCCGGAAACATTCATGGACTTCGTGGGGCGGATCTTCAGTGTTATCGTGAAGCACGCGCCGCTGGATACAGTACCACTTTCAGAGCAATGCTCTCGAGCAATGTTCAGGATTTGATTAGAATCGTTCATTCCGTGGATTACGATACTCCGGTCGTCAACGTCGCCGGTCATCATTTGTTCGCCAGTTGGAGAGCGTTTGTGAACGGAGCACAGATGAATCAATACGCGAAGTTGTTCTCCTTCGACAGACACGATGTTCTGAACGATTCGAGATGGTGAGTGGCGACGTTTACAGAACAGGAAATTCAGAAACATTTATCTCGGTTCGCAGTAATTTATTCGGAAAAGTATCAACTAATAAAATGTAGCTCTTATTATGAACAACATTTAACTAGTTAACAGCTTTAAAAATTTTGTAGTGGCCTCGCCTCATTTTGACGGCATATATGTTTGTTCGCATTACGAACTTCAAAAAACTTGTAACTAATAAAATGTAGTCCTTTCATCTCTATACCTTTTCAGGCCTGACAAACGAGTGTGGCACGGATCGAAAGACGGAGGAATCAGAGCCGAGCAGTATTGTGATGGATGGAGAAGATCTGATGGTAAAAGCGTGACCATCGGACCTAAGAAAATCCTAGCGAATTTTCAGCCTCCTTGACTTCATTGGCCGGTCAAATCTCCTCGAACACCAGCATTTTCCAGTCCAGCGGGCCCGCCAAATGCGAGAACAAGCTGGTAGTGTTGTGCGTCGAGGTGAGTCTTGAAGTCTTGATTTTTTATTGAGCACATAGACTGTGAATAAATAATAGAGGTTTCCGCATTCCTTATTTTCAGAACATGTCCAAATACCACGGCGATCGAATTCTCCGTCTCAACAGAATCACTTCCGACTTCAAGATTTAAACCCTAGATCTTTTAGATCCAATTTCCAAATTTGACCCATAGATATTTCTTTCTCTACGTTCTCCCCGATTCTGACCAAAGATCATTTATTGTTTTTCCATTACGAAAATCTCGAAACGACCCAAACTTACGAAAACGGCTCTCCACATCTTCACTATTCAATGCCTTGCTTTTGAATGTTTTTTTTTTTTGAAACCAAACTTCTTTCCCTTTACTGCCATTTTGAATTTGAAATTACTCTTATATTATGAATGTTTCAACTCTTTATTCACAAGTGAACAATATTATATTTACAGAAATTATGAGATGAGTGCAGGTGAGAATAATAATACTAAAGGAAGAAGTTAAAACAGAGTACATCTATCGGTGATACTGCCACTGTTGCGGTTGCTGCTGACTGGGTCCAGGTTGTTGTTGTCCCATTTGAGGTGGAGCCATTCCACGACCAGGCATAAATCCTTGAGGTGGAACTCCTTGTGGCCGCATTCCCATGGGCATACCCATTTGCGGATTCATGTATCCTTGGGGACCTGGTCCAGGTACCGCGCCTGGTGGTTGTCCAGGACGTTGTGGGTAGTATCCGGAACCTGCCTGAGGCATCATTTGCATCATCGGTGGTCCTTGTTGACCATGGTAATCCTGAGGACCATATGCTGGAGGCATCGGACCATACTGAAAACTGAACTGTAACAGAAAATTAACATGTGTTAGCTCACTCTGCCAACTGGAACGTTTCCCATTCGCATCATTTTCGCCTGCGGACCTCCATCATCCATTCCACCTTGCATTGAATCGTGCATCTGCTGATACTGCATCTGAAGCTGAGCAACAATTTGCTGAAGGTTTGTCGTTTTCTACTTACGTGATGCTGCTGTTGCTGCTGTTGCTGCATCATCTGATGTGCATGACCATCCGGAGCAACACCAGGATGCACTCCACCCATAGGTGGTTGGCCCATTTGTGGAGGTACCATTTGTGGTGGACCCAGTTGGGGTTGACCCATTTGAGGCTGACCCATCTGGGGTTGTCCCATTTGTGGTTGTCCCATTTGAGGCTGACCCATCTGATTCTGGCCCATCTGGGGTTGACCCATTTGTGGTTGTCCCATCATTTGAGGAGGTCCCATTTGTGGTGGTTGTATTTGCATTTGTTGTTGCTGTTGTTGCTGCGGGGGTTGCTGAAACTGGTGAATTGAAAAAGTACTATTAATAACTTTTACTCACAGTCATTTGCTGTTCCTTCTTAGAATATGGTATCGGGTACTTATTGAAGACGTCATCTGTTTCTCTGGGCGGTCTTTCCATTTTCTGAAATCATCAACTTTTCTAATAAGATTAACCTCAATCATACTCTGAAATAATAATCGTTCATGGCCTCCTCGCAGCTAACTCGTTTTGTTGGATCGACGGTCAATAATTTCACAAGCAATCGATAAGGAGAGCTTTGCGAGTTTATCTTCCATTTGTCGAAGTATCGTTGTAAGCTGTTCGGAAATGTCTGGATGGGAGTTCTGAATGAAACGAACGTTCGGTTTTCTACCAAAGGTTTCTTCTCACCCTTCATTTCTCGCATCGTTCAAAAGTCTCTGGTGATCCGGCATCTTCTTCATATCTGGCCAATCCGTGTCTGAAGGATATCCCAACAAATGAAATATTCTGAAAAAGACATATGCCGCGCCACATTCAATTTCTGGTTAATACCTTTTGACTTGATCGTAGTGGTACGGGTTTTGTGCCTTAATGTCTTCCTCCTTACAGAAAAACAATGGCTCTGCAGTGAGAAGTTCTGCAAAAATGCATCCGATGGCCCACACATCGATGGCCTGAAGAATACAAATCATGAACAGTTGAACAACCTTGAAGAACTAATACCTTCGTGTAATGTTTCGCACCAAGAAGCAATTCAGGGGCTCTGTACCAGAAGGTGACAACGACAGGATCCAATTCAGCCATTGGTTTCAGAGGATTCGCATAAATTCTCGAAAATCCTAGGTCTGCGATTTTGACCCTTCCACGCATATCTGGTGGACCATCTCCCATAAGAAGGATGTTGGCAGGCTTCAGATCACGGTGAAGCACCCAGTTTGAATGGAGGTAATGCATTCCTGGAAGATTTGAAGATATATCGACAGAAAAATTCTACAAAAAAATTAGGCTCCGCCCCTTCACGGGAGGCTCATACCACGAAATAGTCCGAGAGAAGGGGGCAGAAGAATGCCTCCTCTCACATACCTGATAAAATTTGAAACAGTATATTCTTGACCATGTTCCGAGGAACCATAATCGGAACTTTTTTGGTTTTTGCTGTGCGATGATGCTTGATCACATGCCACAGATCGTGCTCTGCATAGTCCAGTAGTAGCCATACTTTCTTTTCGTTCGTCAGAAAAACACGTTGCAGACATATGAGATTCGGGTGCCTGAACATATATTTTGAATCTGATAATACAAAAGAAAATCTCACTTCAATTCACGGAACAAGGCGATCTCTCTACATGCGGACATGGAGAATCCTTGTCCTTCTATCATCTTCAGTGCGTATTCTTTGTTTGGAAACCTTCCATTTGGTTGCTTTGGAACTGCTTTGTACACCAACCCATAAGTTCCCCGGCCAATTTCTTTGGAGTTTTCAAAATAGAACAAATCTTCAACACGTTCTCGACTGACGCCCAGCCGTTTTTTGAAATTTTCATCTATCATCAACCTGCAAAAGTTATTTAAATTGTCCGTTCTGTCAAAATAATACTCACGTCATTGTACAGGTTCAGTCTAGTGAGATTCAGAGGAGCTGCATTTATTGACCGAATTTAATATAAAAGTACGGTCGAATAGTCCGCAAACACCATACTGCGTCCAATGCGCCCCATTTTACGACATTTCCGTTGCCGTCCTCTCGCGTTTTTCATCTCATCGAATTTTATCACGATCGAACATAGTTGTTCGCATTCGAGGGGCAGAAATGAATACATTCAAATGTATTCTGAATCATTAATCACAGAAAAAAAAACACTAATTAACAAAACAGAAAAGGGGGGACAGCAGTCATAATGTGTCAACGAAATAATACGTCAATCGATTGCAGTCGAAACAAGGTTAATAGTCAATCGCGGGTTTCAAAATTGATTTCAGATTTTAACAAAAATAACCGATTCAACGAATTCCGAAATCATATTTGCTCCACAGAAACTAAACATAATAAAACGCTTTCTTTGTTGTTTTCCTCCTTGTTTCAGTATTTAGATGTTCATTTCAAAGAAAAATTGCAGAGTAACCTGTTCAGATGCAAATGGGTGATCATCAAATGATGGGGAACCAGAGGTGAGTTATTTTTTTTGTTGAAATACGTGTCGAAATTTCCGTTCAGTTTTGAGAGATGAGCTGATTTCAGAACGTATGTTCAAAAGGGGATTCCTGGACAGACCGGTGGGGGGACTCCTCAGAATGTTAACTATGTACAAAATCAAAGTGTTCGGATAGTCCCTCAAGAAGTCAACGGGCAGCCGAGGGTGAGAAACACAATATTATGTCATTAAAAACTGAAAATGACCTATTTCTCAGATAATTCAACCTATTACTCGTCAAATTCCTCAGAACGGCGGAGGTGCACATTACGTTCGACAAGCTCCTGGAGGCCAGCAATTTCAGCCGAACTATGGCCACGGTGTTAGTGCAAAGAGAAACATGAATAATATATAAGCTAAATATGACGGGTTCAGAATACTATCGCTGGTCGCAGTGCGGCAGCTTCGGTTGCTGTTCGAGCTGTTCACGGATCACAGCAAAATGTATACAGTAAGTATCGGGGATTATAACTCTGTATATATTTTATCTCATTTCTAGGAACCGTTGTGCCCGTTGTTTCTCAAGGCTCGCAACAACAACAAAGATATGTGACTGTACATACTGGACAACAAATCATCCAAGGAACACGGATGGTTGCAGTTCAAGTAAGTTAAAAATAGCGTGCAGTGCTTCTAAACGGTTATTAGCGTCGATTCCAGAGCCAACAACCACAACAACACTTCAACCGCCCGCCACAACCCCCGAATCAAATGATGATGCAGCGGCAGCAGAATCAAGATCACCAGCAACCACAGCAACATCATCAGATGGTTCAGCAGCCACAGATGGTCCGGCAGCAGGTTATGCAACATCATCCGCAACAAGTTCCTCAACAACATCCGCAACAGAACCATCAACAAGTTTATATCCAGCCTGGCATGAATCTGGCCGTACCTTTGAGAGAGCCAACACCAGAACCTGTATTTCTCTGAAGACAAAGATCTTTATCTGATTTCAATGCTTTCAGGTGATAATGACGAGAGAGGAACCACAACCTCCACCAGAAAATTCAATGAGGAAGGAAGAGCCTATGCCAGACGAGGGTGATATTGATATCCAGGTATACCGTAGTTGAGCCATGTTTTTGAAACATGCTCCATTTTCAGATTCGAAATGTTGTCTGCAACTACACTCTTCCTCTTCACATCGACCTCCGTAAACTAGCAATGAACACCCATAATGTAACGTACGAACGCGAGAAAGGAGTGATGATGAAGCAGAAGAGAAATCCGGGTTGCTACATCAAAGTGTACAGCTCTGGAAAAGTCTACATTGTCGGATGTCGGAGTGAGGTGGATTGCAGAAGAGCTGCTCGTTCGATTGCTAGACATGTTCAGAGAGTGATGGGGAAGACGAAAGAGAAGGTTTCGATGCGCAATTACAGAGTAAGTCAAAATGGATCCTTACATCCATTTTCAAATTGTTTTTCAGGTGAACAACGTTCTTGCCACATGTCGCTTGCCCTTCGGAATCAAAATCGAGGAGGTTGCTGCAAAATATCCGTCAGAATCTACATACGAACCAGAGTTGTCGGTTGGACTCGTTTGGCGATCGACTACACCAAAAGCAACCCTTCGGATTCACACAACCGGATCCATCACTGTAACTGGAGCCTCATCAGAAGCCGACGTTTTGGAGGTGCTCTCAAAGATCTACCCGATTGTTCTCGACTTCCGCTGTCACGAAAGAGCGAAAGGAAACGTCGCAGCTCAGAAGAAAAGAAAGCGAAAGGCTCCGACCAACAGAGGGTGAGCTTTCCCCACTAAAAATATCTTTAAGTATCCAATTTGCAGGCCACCCGTCAAACGTGAACGTTTCGATGATGCCAATTATGGTAACTCGGGAGTCATCAACAACCAGGTGAGTGCTTCTGAGACATACTCCCAAAGGAAAACGTTTAATTTTTCTAGGTCTATTTCTCGGACGAAGATGAAGACCTCTACGATGACCTCGACTTGGATGACTGAAAAATCACAGTTCTCCTCTCTACTCGCTTCAATTTATTTGCAATCGTTCTTAATCAATGGTCCATTATTATTATTCTTGTCATAATTCCGTTTCCCCGTATATTATCCTCATTCCTCAGCTTTTTTGTCTCCAAGTGCTTCAACTTTCATGCTTTAGTCGCCTTCTTCCGCCTCTCGCAACCCAACCCACTTCAAAAAATCTCTATTCATTTTTGTAAAATTAACTCAGAAAAAAAACCAAGTTTCTCGCGTTCTTCCCGCTCTTTCTATCTCTCCCACCGTGCTCTCTACTTCGTGTGACTTCTTCTTTTTTTTTTTCCGCCCCATCTGAAAACGCTCCAAAATTTCTTAACCCCACCCACCCATCATTTCCAAATTCCCGTTATAATGACAATTTAGTTGTATTGCTATTCTTCCTTTTTTTTTTCCTCACAGAAATTCCGCAAAAATTTCCTTAAAAACAAACGTGTTGCACCCAGATTGAGCCCTTTTCTTCATTATTTACATGTGATTTTTCTCCTATTTTCAGTCCAATTTTTATAATTCCTCCAGAACGTAGTTTCATTTCGTCGATTCCACTTTCTCGTTTACATTCAAGAATATAAACATTTATATATATATAGTTTTCATTCGACAATTTTCTTTTCGCAGATGTGACAAGTTAGAACGTATGATAGCAATGATGAAAAGTAGTCAATTATTTGTATCTTTCCTGGCGGATGCGCGGAATGCACGTTCCTTTTCGAATTGACGATTGTCTGCTCGGTCCAAGAACTCCATCTTGTTCAAGTAACCGCCCTTTCCGCGGTTGTGAGATTCCAAGTCCTCCTGTGATGTTCGAAATGTTATTACCCTCAACAAAAACTTGTCATACCTTGAGATTGTTTTGCGCTGTGAAAGCTTTCCAATCTTGATCTGACCTCTCCAGCACAGACATCTTTGACCGTTTTGAGAGAGCTTTAGCGGCGTCTAGG
This sequence comes from Caenorhabditis sp. 40 LS-2015, assembly GCA_900536305.3. NCBI lineage: Eukaryota > Metazoa > Nematoda > Chromadorea > Rhabditida > Rhabditidae > Caenorhabditis > Caenorhabditis tribulationis. Next base: position 357,067 of record LR546417.1, read on the forward strand.
AGACCGACACGCTTTTTCCCAGTAGTATTAGATCCCTGAGATGCTTGCTCGGATGGTCTGAAAATGTTTACCACTAGAAAACAGCTGTCGTTTGAAAAACTTACGTTCGCGGATAAACTTTGAGAGCTTCTGTGGGTGTAGCAGTACTAAAAATGAAGTTTTTCTAAAGATGAAATGGAATGGACGCACTTACACAGTCTTCGGGTACACTTTCTCCGCTGTGCTGGTACTTGCTGGAACCGTAGTGCTTGTAGTTGGAGGAGCCAGTCCGGTGAGCTCGGCGAAGATTGCGTCTACGTCGACTTTGCTCTCGCCTGCCGAGGAACTTGAAGATGCTTCTGATTTCTTCTGCGCTCCCGATTCTTCTTTCAACTTGTCCACGTCTTCTTCTAATTCCTCTTCTCCTTCTTCGTTATCATCGATCTGTTCAGGAGAGAAAGCAATAAACGCACGGTATCTTGGTATTCTTACTTCATCTTGTGGATTGGCCTCCGTATCCTTCGTTGGATCGTAGTCTTCATCAGAAGAAGAGTTGTAATCGTCGTCATCTGCCTCACGGGGATCTGACATTTTGGTGTTCTGAAAAAAGTAGTGTATGTTAGAAAAAAAATCACGATATTCAATACCAAATGTTATTCTCAAGCCTTTTTTACAACGATCGCGATCGATTGAAGTACACTTTTTGAAATGAATTGCAGAAAAACATTTGAACACATTTGTCTGCAATTGCGCGGGAAATGTGGTGTTTGGTGAGATGGAGCGCGTTTACTGAATGATGATTTTGTTCAATTTTGTTTTGTGCCGGTCTTGTCATCTTTACTTCTTTTCTTCTCTCAGCGTTCGGCGAATTTTCATATCATTAAGATTATTTAAGAGTGAAAATGAATGCTCACGAAGACGTTCAGCGTACTCTGAATCCAACTTGCACCGGAACATCGGTCATCGCACTTCAGTACAAAACTGGAGTCGTCGTCCTCACCGATCGCGTCGTTTCCTATGGAAAAACTGCCAGATACAAGGTATGTGTGCACGGTTAGCTTAGAATTTTAAAAGGCACGGTTTTAGCACGTCTCTCGCCAATATAAGGTCAATGAGAATGTGCTCATCGCCTTCGGAGGAGATCACGCCGATTTCCATTGGCTTCAAAATGTTATCGAGCGTCAAGTGCTTCTCTGGAAGCGTTTCGATCAAGATATTGGACCAAAAGCACTTCATGGATATCTTACCAGCCTTCTCTACGGAAGGTTAGATATGTTGCTAGTACAATAAAAATAACCTAAGTTACCTTCAGACGCTGCAAAATGAACCCGGTTTGGAACACCCTTGTTGTTGCTGGTGTTGAAGAGGAAGAAAAGAACAACAAGGAAACGAGCACTCCATTCATCGGTGTTATTACCCAAAAGGTTAGTGAGTTCCGAAGACCATGTTCTCTTAAACGAGTAGTCGATTTCAGGGGTGCGCGTATCAAGTCAAGCACATCGCCACTGGACTCGGTGCGTTCCTTCTCAATCAGGCCGTTGAGGATGAGTGGAGAAAGAAAGGAGAAGATCTCTCTCGTGAAGACGCAGAGGCTGTTCTTCGCAAATCACTCGAACTGACGATCTACCACGATTGTGTTGCTGACAACGAGTTCGAGATTGGGCGCGTTGATGCCACCGAAGGAGTCGTCTTGGGAAAAGAGGAGAAGCTCATCGGAGATTGGGCAATTGCCGAAACCAACTGTCAATACGAATAAATTCCCCAGCTCCTGAAGTTTTCAAGATCCAATCCAAATGTTTAATTTATTTGTCGCTTTTAAATGTTTTAACCCAACCCCTTTTTCTACCCCATTCGGTGTTTGATTCTTTATTCTGCGTGAACTCAATAAAGAAGACCATCTTGATGTTGAAATTTGTTTAGTTTTGAAAAGATAATAATAGATTCCAAAATGACTAGCATGAGATTTGGAGGTATAAAAAGTGAGTTGAGAAAGTTGCTGTGTGGAAATGATGCCTCATGAAATTCAGGTAAACTGCAAAAGTTCAGCTTTACGCCATCTAAAGATAAACCACCAAAATCTCCCGAGCTAGAAAAGAAGCAGGAGAAGCCCAAAAACATAAACTACAAAAAGAAGATGAAGCAAAGATATAACTTGACTGACTCTCAATTCGAAGAGGAAAAGTGAAAATAAATTTAATAAGTGTGAAAATGTATTTCATTCAAGAAAAATCGCTCAAAGGCAGTTGAAAAATTGGGAAGACCACCGCAAGGAACAAGTTCTTCAGATATTCCAGTCCAATTCTGAATATATATCCAAATCAAAGAAGTCGGATGTTGTAAGGCTGAGAAATGTTTATTGTTTCAATGAGATTTCTTCTTTTCAGCGGCATCCTAAATTGGCCAAAGCAAACGTTGTAATGAATAGTAGAGGTGAGAAGGTTGACGTGGAGTTCGGACGACTGAAGGAGTTCTATCTATGCACTTTGGCACCTTGCAAAGAGTTTGTTTCGATTCGGGATCATGTGAAGTGTTCATCATTAAAATATTGTCTCATTCTGTAATCTTTACAGACTGAGCAAGAAAAACAGTTGGAGAAAATTCGTAACAAGAAAAAGAAGCATGTTACTGAAGAGAAGGAAGCGCATTGGCAGAAGAAGAATAATGAATATGCAATGAGTAAAAGGTTAGAAATGTAGTAAGGACATTATCAAATAAATAATTTTCAGTATTTATGAAACTCCGGGTGCTCCCCAGAAGGCCAAAGTCACTCAGCGAGAGAAACCCGAAGTCGAAGATACTACAGCACCACTGGAGAAGTTTGGTTAGGCGAATATTTCCCAACAAGCATTGACTCATTCAATTTCAGTTTCCAACACCACTGATGAGAAACACACCCAGTTTTCGGAAAATTGGTATCATCAGTCCATAACTCGGACCAAGTTGAAACCGGGAAAAATGAATTATTGGTTGGGAGAGGAAGAGGAGTAGGTTTGCGTGGAGTCACCAGAAAAAGAAATTTGGTTTTTCAGTGACGACGCTACTGTTGATGATGATCCTGATGGAAAGTACACAGTTACAGCCGAGAGGTTGATTGAGACATTGACGGCTGGTGGGAAAGTCAAAGACTCTGGAGTTAAAGAACCCGCAGGCAGCTCCTCAAAGACACCTTTGACCGAACCTCTATCTTCCATGTTGTCGAGATACAAAAAGACGTGCGGCAGAGAAGCGAACTACCTGAACACTCTCAAAGGAACAATAGATTTCGTGAAAAACCAGAATAATGCCGAACCAACTCTCAGCACTCACACATTGACGCAAGATGATCCAACCGAGTGAGTTCTCATCTCCATACTTTACATATTAACGCGCTGTCATTACAGCGCGCCAAACCAAATCACCTTCGCTTCAACTATCAGTGCTAATGTTTTCAAAGGGAAGAGGATCAAGCGGCAGTTTTCATCTAAAAAAGACATTGAAACTTTCGAAGAAAAACGGAAAGACTATACGAGAGAAGCAGGAGAGGAAACTAGTGGACTATGACTTTTGAAGTACAAAATTCACAGGAATAAACTTTACTATGACATTTTTTTACTCTAAAAACGGCGAAAAATTATAATTGCATAGAACTGTGTCATGTTCTCATTCAAGCTTCGAGAGCGGCGATTCTCTTCTGTTCGGCGACCTTAGCCTTTGTGTCCTTGGAGATGTAGTCGGATGGGACGAGGTATCCGAAGACATAGCGACGGCCGATCATCTCTCCGACAAAGAACCAGAAGACAACTTCGAGAGCGACAGCGGTGTAGACGAGTCCTTCCTGAAGTTTCAATTTACAATAGAAAACATGAACTGAAACGTACTTTCACAGTCAAGTTAGCGTATTGCTTAGTCTGAATGAACTTCTGAACTTTGGTCCAGTCAGCCTTAATGGCTGGCCAATCAGCGGTTCTTGGTGGAGCGAGCTCGTGCTTTCCAACAGCCTTCAGGATGGCGAGACGGCGCGGGAACTGCTGAGCTTGGTGCCGGTAAAGAGCCCCAGACAGGTTGGCGATCTTTTCGAAAAAGCTCAGCTTTTGGGTCGCCATAGCTGAAAAATGCAATTTTGAAGCATTTTCGCACAACTCAATCGAGAAGAAAACAAAGGAATACGAATCAACAAAGAAATCGGGGAAAGGCAGTCCATTTGATTGACTACAGTACTTTTTATTTTCGCGGCGGGACCACACACTACTTTCAAACAAAAGTCCTTTAAAAAAATTACTCTTCCGCTCGATTCAGGACTTGTTTTGAATCTGGAGTTCTATTTTCGGGAAATTTTCTTTCAAACAGACGATTTTATAGGAATGCCCGTGTAGTTACGCGGCGCCGTGTTTGCGGACTTCGTTCACAAGCCGCATCACTCACGTTTTCACAAACTTGTATTTTATCAACTCGGAAAATAAATTTTTTGTTATCCAAGCGTACACAAATTGCAGATGATAAGTCTTCGACGTCTGGTGCACACTACGTGCCGAGCAGAACGTGGAAGAACTGCATTCTACAATATTCACCAGAAGGTACAAATTTAACTGTATTAAAATTCAAAGTTTCTTATGTTTCAGGTAACTGATCCCGCTAAGCAAGATCCTGAATATTTCGAGAAAAAGGCCAGAGAACTTCCTCTAGGTAAGGAATGATTTGAGCTGTTTCTTCTTTAAATGTAAATTTTTAGACCAAAACTATATTGATGCTCTTTCAAAACTTTACTACGAGAAAATCGGTAGCGAGCGTGATTTGGGACTGAAAGCTGCAGACAATTTGGTGAGTGAAGATATTTTTGCCGGCGTCATCCCCGACTTTTTACAGATCCTTGAAAAGACAGAGTTCGGATTGCCCCGAATCGAGAAATCGAAAATTAGGGCAAAGTATGAAGATCTGGATGTGCTCTCGAGTGCTCCAGAATCAGTGAAGAAGATCTTTAGTGTTGAGATGGCCACTAGACGAGAGTTATCCCAAGAATGGAAACAGAGTCTTATCAACTCAGTTCGTCAACATTCCCTCGATGACAACAGTCTAGAGATGAAAAGTAATTCAAATCAAATTTTGAATGATGTTGCACTCCATTTTTTTCAGTTGCCTGGCTAACTGCTCTGATTCGACATTGGTCTCTTCTTGTAAATGACATTGGACAAGAAACAAAAAAAGTAGGCAGATATCAAAGTGCTTCGAAAATTTCTTTTTCCAGAAACCCACTTGGTTAACTCATCGAATTTGGTTGGTGATCAATGAGCGCAGAAAAGCTCTCCGAATCCTCCGGGAACGCAACGAGATCGCTTTCGAGAAGACTATTTCAGCGCTCAAAATTTCCTATCACGTGCCGAAGCAACCAGCCCATGTCAAAACTAGAAAAGTGAGTTATTTAAAAAATTTATTAAAATCCTAAACTTGAATTTCGAAGGCGTGGGCTGAAGCACAACTCAAGTTGCGTGTGGAAAACGAGAAGGAAAAAAGATTGGAGGAGTTGCACGAGAAATATGAGAAAGAGGTTGAAGAGCACAAAAGAGAAACAGAGGATAAACGGAAAGCGTTGAATGCCGAGTTGGACAAGGTAAGATGCCAGCCGGAGGAAAATTTCTTGAAAAACTCGATATTGCAGTTGAACGAAGAAACGCGTCGCATCGATGTGATTGAAGGAAAATCATTCAAAACAGTCGGAAAATACGAACCATCACTGATCTCTTCTCTCACCGAAACCGTCATTCATTCAAACCTCTTCTACCACCCTCCACCCACAATGGCTGAAAAATAAGAGATTGATATTGATCTTCTTTAGTTTGTCATTTTTTTCTTGTTGTAGTTTTAGTTCTCGACTATTGTTTCTGTTTTTTTTTCTTTTACTGAAATAAAGCGCAGTTATTCTTGTTGGTTAATGGCTTGAAAACGGTAAATAACACCAAATTATTTTTTTTTAAACTTCAGTTCATATTTTCCAAATTCGAAACTGTCACTTCCAGATGTCCCGTCATCGTAATATTCGAAATCTTAATCTGGAAGATGGTAAGAGTTTTTCTTGACATAGTGTTTGCTTCACAGTATAGTCTATTCTTTCACTTTTTCAGAGATGGATGACGATTATGACGACTACGATGATTACGAAGACGAGGAAGAAGCAGAACGCAAGTTATTTCCAAGTTTTCATTCCCCAATGAAACGTTTGTTACAGGACCGTACGCATATGATAGAAATTCGATGTCAGCCAATTATTATAACTACTTGACTGATAGTGGTCGAAACTCTCCCACACCACCTGCTCCACCACCGGTCACCGTTCCGGCAACGTCTTCATATTATCCACAAGTGTCGACGGCTAGTCCGACTGCAGCTCCCTGTTCAATCGTCCGAAACATGACCGCTCCTTCATTCCAACAAAATCAAAAACCACCGAAGAATCCTAATAACCGTCCGAGCACTCCGCAGTCTTCAAGTAACTTGAACACTCCAAAAAGAACTCCACAAGTGAAAAATGTGTGAATTCGTGATCGAAATGCAAGAAAAATTCAGTTTTTTTTTTAGTTGCAAATGGAATCCGCAAGTCCAAGTGTGAGTCGACCGTCCTCTGAAGTGGATCTGACAGCATTCCGCCGCAATCAACTTCAAAATATAGCAAAAGCTCCCTCAGTTGCCCGCAAAACAGTCAAACCTAGAGTGGCTGATAAAGATTTGATCAATTTAATTGTCGTTGGACATGTCGATGCTGGAAAAAGTACTCTTATGGGACATTTGCTCCATGATGTGAGTTTCTGGATTGATTTATTTACATTAAGTGCATTTTTTATTGTTTCAGCTGGAAGTAATCGACACTAGAACAATAGACAAGTTCAAGCACGAGGCAGCCAGAAGTGGGAAGGCTTCGTTTGCGTATGCATGGGTTCTAGATGAAACTGAAGAAGAACGGTGAGAAAAATTGGGTCAAGAAGTAAATTAATAGCATTCTTTACAGTGAGCGTGGAGTCACAATGGATATTGGACGAACTAGTTTCGAGACTCCAAATCGTCGAATCGTTCTTCTTGATGCTCCTGGTCATAAAGATTTTATTTCGAATATGATTACGGGAACATCACAGGCGGATGCAGCCATCTTAGTAGTTAATGCAACTACAGGAGAGTTTGAAACTGGTTTTGAGAACGGAGGACAAACGAAGGAGCACGCATTGTTGCTCAGAAGTTTAGGTAGGTAGAAAATAGCCATGACATCTTTTTATCGTCAGTTTAATCAAAATTATCTCGGTTTCTGTAATAGTTATGAAAAGGTTGTCAACTAACAAAACGTGCAGCACAGTATGAGGAAACGTTTGTTAGTAGACCTTTTTTGATGATTGTTGAAGGAACGCTAATAACATTGGTTAAGTTGACAGCAAATACGATGTTTTGAAATTTTAACTCCTCTTCATTCCAGGTGTCACCCAACTCGTCGTAGCGGTTAACAAGTTGGATACTGTCGATTGGTCCGTGGATCGATTCGAAGAGATTAAGAACAACCTTTCAGTTTTCCTAACCCGACAAGCCGGTTTCTCAAAGCCCAAATTTGTTCCAGTGTCTGGATTCACCGGAGAGAACTTGGTAAAAAGAATGGATTTGAGTTGGTATGAGGGCCCTTGTCTATTAGAACTGATTGGTGAGTACCCGCCCTTGTTTCTAATCAGCATTCATCGGTTTCAGATAGTTTCGTAGCACCTCAGCCACCATCAGATGGACCATTGAGGATCGGAGTTAGCGATGTACTCAAGGTCTCTTCGAATCAGCTCGTTGTCAGTGGAAAAATCGAATCTGGAGAAGTCGAGAAGGACGACAAAGTGTTCATTATGCCGAGTGTTGTTGCTGCTACGGTTAAAGGTAACAGAAAGAAACACGGTTTCCACTGATATCGTTTTTTTTTTCTTCAGAGTGCGCAAACAACGATGGCTCGAAGCACTGTTTCGCAGGAGACTACATTCTGCTCACACTACAAGGCACATTTGAACCAGAATCGGTTCAAACTGGCTCAGTTGTCGTCAGATCTGGTCCAGATACTTTGATCCCAGCCAAAAAGTTTGAAGTCAGATTGGTTGTCTTCGAAATAGCAACGCCAATTATCAAAGGAGCCAAGTCGGAACTGTATGCCCACTCACTGTGTGTCCCGTGCATTTTCACTAAGCTCATTCATACAATCAATAAATCAAATGGAGAGGTTTTAAAACAGAGACCAAGGTTTGAAAATGGTCACTTGTCTTACAAATGTCACATTTTTTTCAGGTTCCTTGCCAAAGGATTCTCTGCTGTCGTTGAGATCGAAACAGAACACGACATTGCTATTGAATCCTTCACCAGTTGTCGAGCTCTCGGCAGAGTGACTTTCCGTTCAGGTGGCAATACGATTGCAGCTGGAATCATAGAGAAAGTGATAACTCCTCAATAGTTTTTTTTCTTTTGGTATTCTTGTTGAAGAAGTTCTGTTGTTTCACATTTCAGTATCAGGATTTTGTGATTTCGGTTCTAATCTAGAGTATTGTTTATGAAATATTGATTCCTTTCTAATAAAAAAAAGCTTCTCTATTGACCTCTACCCCAATGTCCTCCAATAACCCGATCAGACACCATGACCGGGTTATATATAGCATAAAAGAAAGGGTTTCCCTCAGTCGGAATCACTGATCACATCAACCGATCATGAGAACTCTGGCGCTTTTCGTCATGCTTCTGCTCGTCGTCACTGCTATTGCTGATGAGACCGAAATCTCGCAACCTACGGAACCGGCACCCGGAACAACAAAAACCGCTGGAGCCAAAGATAGTCTGCCGGAAGAACGGGAGGAGTTGCCAGAAGGAGGAGGGAAGGATGCCGTTCCAACTCCATCAGCCACCAACGAAGCAGATGGTAATCCGGCCGAAGGTGAAGCTACAATCACAAGTGGAGCTCGTCTCGTTGGAGGAATAGTCGCCACCATCACCACTTTTGCCTACTTGTTTTAAAAAGATTTGATAAATATTTGTGAAGCTCTTTTTCTCTATTCTATAATTCACTAGAAGGTTCGACCATCAGTGACTCAGTCAGCACGTCCGCCACGTGTTTCACCGCGGTGAAAATGGGTGGAAGTATTGCACGAGTGGCAACTTTCTTTGAAAATAGCTGCTTTGAAGCGATTTTTCGGGTGTTCAGAGAAATAATTGAACCTTTAAGTTGTGATGTTTGAAATCTACACACTTGATTGCTCATTTTAAAGAGAAAAAGTTAAACAACCAGAATCTTTCTTGAAAAGAGCGAAAATTAGCAACAACCACAAACTACAGTACCCTATGTTGAAAACGCGGTCTTACTTTCAAATAAATAAATGATGGTACCATCGATGGTTTGATTTTTTTCACGAGCCTTTGTACTTTCCGATCTCCGGATCTTGCAGGTCTTTAAAGTTTTTGTTGTATTCTCCTCTAGTGTGTCAGGTGTCTCTCGGATTGTCTATCCCAACGTCATAATTCTGAAGAAATTATCTTGAAGCCTTTCTTAAAACCATGTTCCATGTAGACTAGTTCTGAATGGTTTTATTCATTCTTTGTTGGAGATAAAATTGAATTCGTAATGATGACCAATCATTAGGGGCGCGTTTAAAATCAAACGAAAAAGGAGCATAAGATAGTCAATAACCGAAACGTAATGATGTTTTCAGAGAGATGTGGTGGTGGGGGGAAAACTTATAACATGGAGGTGATTTGAAAAAAATGTTAAATAAATGGATATCTGAATCACGGGAGGAGAACTTTTGAGGTGTTTGGAAAATAATTTAATATATCGGGTGGGTTATGGAACAGACGACGGTGATGATGTGAATGAGAAGAGAAACCCTTGAGATTGGTAAGGGAGAATTTGTTTACCTCCGAGTGGTTAGGAAACGAGCTTGCATTCGTTGATATATAATACACGCATTTCACTGAAACAAGAATCGACCCGTATATTCACACAGAAAAGGAACATTGAGATAGAGAGGGGCGAAAGTTTTAAAACTAAAACAGCTCTATATGGGTATTATCAATATAGAGCTGCTTTCTTTGTTAAAATAATGAGAGGAAAAGATCACGAAAATGGGTAAAAGATCTGAATGGAGAGAAAGGATACAATGGGGGCTAAAAAGAAGAAAGAATGGAAAGAGGCTAAGATGACGATTAGGCGACCGCAGTTGTCAATGCACCATCATTCTGAGCTTCACTTAGTGTTCCATTCGTGGATACCGATGATTTTGATTTATCGAAGCCATTGGTTAAACACGCTCGTTTTGATGGTGGTGGTGAACGGGATCTCTGCGATTGAAACATTGTCAGACTGAAGTTGAAAACGCAATGCTTACCTCGTCAATTAATGCGGCGGCCGATCTTTTTTGAGATAGTCGAAGAGACTCAGACTCGTAGCCATCACACGATTCACCCTCATCCGTGTCCTTTTTTGACTCTTCTTCTTCGTTCTTATGATGATTTTCATACGACGTGATAATAGCTTCTGATGATGACGGTCTCGTTGTCTCACATTCCACCGCTCCGTTCCCGTGAATGGCTTCCGATGGAGTTGTCGAAGATGCTGATTCCACTTTGACCGATTCCGTTTCTTCCGTGGTTTTCGGGGTCTCCGCTTCTGATGTTGAAGGATCTTTTTCGTCCGTCGAGTTTGGTTGATATCCTAGAAATGGCTTGGGGAGGGCGTAAGAATCATTATTCAAGCTTTAACCATACCTTCAGAATATGTGATCTTCAATGGTTCGGGAATGTCTTCTCCGAACTCTTTGACGTATTCTTGAACTTCGTAAAGCGTGTCAGCAACCATTCCAGCAACTCGAGAATCCATCTGTAAATGGGAACTTTGAATAATTCTCAACATCCTGCTGATAAAAAACTACATATGGGAAACTATGCTTTTAGGTGAAACACAAATAAAAATAACGTACCAGTTGACTCATGGTAAACTGCAGAAGGCGTGTTTGATGTTTAAGGTAAATTTTGTACGCCTTCGGTACTTTAACTAAGAGTCGGAGCATGGAAGCAGCACGACGAAGCATTCCTACAGAAGTGCCCATCAACTCTGGATTGTCACGAAGAGCGGCCATTCCATGAGCTTGCATCACTTGGTGCATGCTTTGGTCCGCCGAATCGATGAAGAGAATCAGATGAGCAATTGTAGATGTTTCCATGGCACAAACATAGCATACCGCTTCCGAGGCAATACAGAGCGCATTCAGAATGACAATGGCGAATTCCCTGAAAGAATATGGTCATAGATAAATGAAGACTCATTTCGTACAGTATACTCACCGGTAATGAGTCTCCTCGTTCATCGTTAACAATCTGGAGAGAATGTGCACAAATTGCTCGACTCTTGACCACGATCCGGTGGAGAGGAACATATCGACATTTCGTTCAATCACTACCATCTTGCACATGATTTCCAGCGAATAGTCTCTTGGTGAGACTGGAGAAGGGGTGGTTGAATCCGTGGCTTCTGGGACTCGAGAAACAGCCCATCTCAATAATCCATCGTAAATGGGGTAAGCGATCGCATCAGGTAGCTCGAACAAGTTCAACGAAACACTCATATGCGTGAGCATTACGAATGCATCATCTCTCAACTGATTCGATGTTTCAATCATTTGAGCAGTCGTAGCATCCACTTCATCCAGGACAGACTTATCCTTGGCTCGTTTTTCCTCGGCAGTCAGCACTTTGGGTTCTTTTTTCAACTCATCCGTATCCAATACAATTTTCGGTCGCTTTGACACAATTTTGCGTTCTTCGACATTGAGTCTCATGAATCTTCCTAGTATGAACAATAAAGCCTCGTTTCTAGCCATCAAAGCGTCACTTCCAGGAACGAATGAGAAACCACGAAGAATGTTGGAAAGTGCGAGGGCACGATGTGCCAGTTCTTCCATCGCTTTGCTCTTCGGAGAAAGTGCTGTTGGTCTTGGCCACGCGAGTTCGACTTCATGCTTACAATCAGATAGTTCGTCCGGCTTAGCCCCTCGCATCAGAAGAACATCCTTTTGCTCTCTTTCTTCAGATAGTTCTTTTTTGATATCCTCAGCTGCCAACACAGTGTTCGTTTCTTTCTCATTTTCATGATCCTTCAGATACTTCGAAAACACAGGTCGTGGACGTGTCTTTTCGTGCAACAACTTTTCACTGAGGCGAGTCGCAATCCGTTCAGCGAGACCACCGCCCAACCCAACTGAATTTCTTTCCGCCACGAACTTCGAACTGATAGAACTGTCGATGAATGAGGCATCATCCAGATCGGAATTTTCCCGAATCGTTCGCTTCTGAAGCGACATGGGAATATTTTCATCACGAAAATGCACTTGGAGACCGTTTCTTGACATCTGAAAACAGAAATTGGTTCAGTATCATTATTATTATGTTTATTAAAATACACTTACCATAGTGAAAGTTGCTGTTTTATCGCTTCCCTTCCGTGGAACCACTGGCATCTTTTCAATCATGGTTTTCTTTCCTCCGTTCTCTTCGGATTTCAGCAACTTATCAACAGCCTCTTCAGAATCATCCAATATTATTGGCTTCCCAGGTTCTGTGAGTCGGAATTCCGATGGGAAAATGATGGAAAGCGTCGCATATAGATGTTCAACTATAACATTCACCAATCCCGGCATTTGTTGAAGAGATGGTTGTGGATTCGTATCATCGTATAAAAGTACATTGAGAGCATTGATCGCCCAAATCGCTTCAGCTTCCAAGCCAGACCGAAGTGACATGATGAGACGTCTCGGTGTTGCGTTGATGAGCTCCCTCGCAAAAACCTTCCGTCGTTTTCCTTGAGCTTGAGTCGTTGCCGTTGCCTCAATACTTCCGGGAGGGTATTGGTGTTGCTGTTGATGAGCCATAACATGTTGAGCCGACTGAGTAGACGATGATGGGACTTGGCCTGGTGTTGCCAGTGTATTCGCGAGATAGCTTCCAGCAGAAGGCGTAGGCTGACTCGAAGTCGACGGAGGAACTATTGGAAGAGGTGCAGCGAGCGGTTGAGGAGTCGGAGCTGTTGCACGTGATGGTGGTGCTGCTGAAAAAAGAGATATCTTGTAGAGAAGTCCTTTTCTAGAAAATAAAACTTACGAGTTCCATATCTGGCCTGCTTCCCACTGCCACCTGAAGGTGATGGTGCTCCTTGAGATGGTGGTGGCATTCTGCTTTGTGCTGGGGTTGGTGGAATAGGTCCACCTGGATACGGATATGGTGGCCGGGGTGCTCCTGGAGCTCCTTGTTGCTGTTGTAGCTGTTGCTGCTGTTGATGATACCGTTGTTGTTGTTGTTGCCAAGCCATGTACTGAGCGTGCTGAGGGTGTTGAGGATGACTCGCATGATAACCAGGTGGTTGTGGTGGTCCTCCTGGGTAGCCGTATGGACCGCCCGGAGGTGGAGCGAATCCTGTTGGCGGCCTCATCGCACCTGGTGGTGGATACCCTGGATAGCCTGGATATGCACCAGGGTGTTGAGGTGGTCCTGGTGGTCCGGCTGTTTGTTGATGTTGAGGAGCTTGTCCTGGTGTTGGAACAGTCGCACTGGTCGAAGGCGTAGGAGTCTCTGCAGATGTGCTTGCTACCGGTTCTCCAGGAGTCGACGTTTCACTGTTCGTAGCTGGTTGTGCTTCACCTCCGGCACTTTGCATGGACGAGCTGTCTGGGGTAGCACTTGGACCTGGTCCCACACTCGGTGCACGACTTCCTGCCTGGCTTCCTCCAGCGGCTGCGGATTGTTCAACTTGCAAGGAAGTCGACGCGGCTCCTGAAGCTGGCGTTGGGGGCTGGTTCGAAGCGGATGGTGTTGCTGGTTGGGTATTAGAGCCACTGGTAGGAGCTGCGGAAGCAGTTTGGGGCGCTGGAGTCGTTGATGGAGCAGGCGTGGAGGACTGTTGAGATTGTGCAGCTTGAGCTTGGGCCGCTTGAGCAGCCGCCTGTTGCTGAGCATGATGATGTGCGGCGGCAGCCTGTTGTTGAGCATGTTGCTGAGCATACCACTGTCTTTGATGTTCATCCATTTCTTGCATATGCTGGGGCAACGGTGCTCGCATGGCTTGTGCACCTGGCGGTGGCACTCCAGGTGGTCCTGGCGGTCTTTGATGTCCTGGATACTGGCCCGGGGAAAACGCGTTCATATGCTGATATCCGGGATGGCCGGGATGCGGCGGCGGCATCATTCCGTGTTGCTGATAATAGTGGTAGTTCGGATCCATTCCTGGATGTCCAGGATATTGCGGTGGTCCGCCTGGCGGTCCTCCTGGTGCTCCATTACCTGAAAAAAATTTCCATTAATATTAGTCGGAAAGTTAAATCTATTTTTGTACTGAAATCTGATCTACCTATTGGGGGGTACCCTGGTGGAAAAAAACCACGACTTCGATAAAACTGTTCACTACGAGACATGTGTTGTTGCTGTTGTAACGGCGAAGGATAACCCGGATATCCTTGCATAGCGTAATTTGAAGGAGATCTTTGAGGAGCCGCTCCAGGTGATGGTTGTCCAGATGAACCGTGAGGTATTTGCAGATATCCATTCTGTTGTGTTGGTGGCGTTCCACTGGAAGATTGAGCGGGGCCTGATGGCCACCAAGTAGAAGATACATGCGCCATTCGGATTAAATCTGGATGCTGACAGAGCTGCGTCGGTGGAGGAACGATTTCGAGTTGAGACTGAATGTGTGCCGGTAATTGATGAGAGGAGGTGAGAGAAGAGGATGGGGTGGTGGATCGAGTTGATGACTTCGATGACCGTCCACCACCTCCTCCGCCTCGTTTGCCCCTCGTAGACACTTTGAGAAGCACGGGAGTGAGCACAGGGTGCTGTTCGTCTATGATGAGAGCTAATTAGATGAGAAAAACGAAACGGTCAAAGAAGGAGAGGAGAGTGATGAAAATTAGAGACAATATCTAAGAGCTTTTGAGAATCAAGATAAAGTAAACATTTTCTAAAAGCAAATCTTTCTTTCACACCTTCCAAGTATCGCTTTAAAAAAAGACGCGCATGATTTAAAAACAAAGCATAGTACGCATGCACCAGAGAAAAATGACCACTCCAAGGGCAAACCATATAAGTGGGCGGAGTTTCGGTGTTACTGAAAATCGGCACCGGGAAAGCGAAACAAAGGAACGTGAAAGATAGAGTCAGAGAGGCTTTAGACGAGTAGACGCATCAAAACATCGACGAAAACGTCGAAGAAAACAAAAAAAAGAAGGAAAAATATAGAGGAGAGAAAGGAGAGGCGTGGCATGCAAGAAAGCGACATCACCTAGAGACAGAAGAAGAAGAGAAGTGACAAGAGCGTCATCGGGTGGAATAGCGCAACTAGTACACTGAGACAAAATGACTGATTTACGTTTTGAGAATCAGAAACAGAAAGAGAAGGAAAGACTAACTGTCCGAAGGTGATAAGTGTGATAACACCAATTGAAAATAATTGTTAGAGAAAATGAGAAGAAAGCGAAAAAAAGGGACATTTTGTTGTATTTTTCACAATGAATACATGCGGACACAAGTTCGCCATTTTCTCATCGATGCGATCTGATGCAACAAGAAAATGTGAGTTTTTTAAACATCGAATTTTTGGAAGAAAACGAATCTGGCAAGCACTAGCGCTTCAATAATGAGTCGGTTGCAAAAAAACAACCACGGTGACATTGAATACTGTACATCTTTTTGAAATTGTGTGTTTTGTCGTAGAATGCGGTGCACGCACCTGATGTATTTAACTTAACGGCATTTATTTATATCGCTCCGGATTTTCGTTGTTTAGTCGACGACAATGCATATTTCGGAGTTTTTAAGCAGAAAATTGATATAAAGGCAACTTCGATTTTGAGTCGCAAAAGAATAAGATTATTGTAACATTTGTATCAATGGGGCGCTACTATTAGTTTTGACATTCAAATATTTACATGATGCTCCCAACATAACACTGTATTTCTGTGAATCACCACCGTTTCTGCTACCCATTACATCTGATACAGTAGCCTAGTAGTAACGCGAACATTACAACCGATGTCTTCCTGCGGGACAGAGACGGAAAGTTGGAACAAGAAGAACCATACACAAAATTTTGATCAATTAGACGAAAAAGAGAAAAAAAAAGAGAGAAAGAGGCATATCATAACTACATCTATCCTACCATCACCACCAGCAGCGGGTCGAAAAGAAGAAAAACGAAGAAGGCGACGCCGACTGCTGGGTCGCTGATAAGAGAGATGGAATAGAGTGGGAAAGAGGGAGTAAGAGCCTTCCACAAAAGAGCCCCATACACACCATGCATATACACAACTACTGATAACAAGCAAGAAGGGGGGAAAAGGTGACGGGGCGAAGAATTGAGGAAGGAGGAGGCAGGAGAGAGAAAAAGAGAAAAGAAGTCGATATGCATATATTCATATGATGGTTGCCAAGTGAGCCGCCGGCCGCAGGTGGAGAAGGGAGAAGCACATGAAGAGAGAGCTGATTGGGAAAGGAAAGGAAGCGTCTATCCATATATCGCCTCTCCTCTCCTCCCGCACAATAGATGGACGGGAAGAGGAGAAGAAGAAGAAGAGGTGAGCGCCTTGGAGCGAAGCTTAGATTGGGCGGAGTCATAACCGAGTTGATAGTCAGGAGGAAGGGAGAATACGACTGCGTGGTTGACGGTGTATAGGGGGGAGGGGGAGTCGGAAGGCGGGCGCCTATACCTCATTATTATATACAGCTCTAGCCGTGCGCTCACCGGAGAGCCGCGCTTCTCGACAACCGTGATGAGAGGAGACGTAAAGGGGAAGAAGATGAAGAAGAAGAGGAGGACGACGACGACGACGTTGCCACAATGGACATGTCATAGAAACCGAATCAGACGAGCACGGAGTTCCCGAAAAACGGAGAACTCTTCCTTTCATTCTTTTATATTCCCGTTTATTATGTCAGTCCACTACTACATTCACTACATTATCCAGCAGCTAACAGGTACGTACATTGTTTTCCTCGTAGTCGTGGTTTCTTTCCGTTCAATGCACTCCTCTTAAAACTTAGAAAAATACCAACCTGGATAACCCCCTGCTGGCCCCGGTGGAGGTCCGCTACCTCCAGGAGCGCCTTGTGGTGGCTTCTGATCGCCCCCTTGTTGGGCTGCGGCTGCAGCAGCCACGGCGGCCGCCGCCGCTGCTCCCCCAGTCGGTTCTCGTTTCCTTTGCCGCTTCATCTTATCCGCAAAAGCGACTTCATCCTCAGGATTTCTACCAGTTTCACGACATTCAAGCATCAACAAATGCTTTTGATAATGCTTTCGAAGTTGGTATCCTGCGGCTGAAGACTCCGCTAGATCCGGGTTTGCCTCGGTACACAAATTCTTCCAGTACTTGTCCTTAGTGACCTGTTGGAAGCCGCCTTTCGCTCTGACTCCTATATAAAGCCGATGCAAATCTATGCTTTGCTTCGAGACTTGGGGGACCTGCAAAAGTGTATAGTTGGAGGACTCCTGTGTGAGAAATGTGTTACCATAGTGATCGGCTCTCCGCTGCGCTCGCAAAAGTCGATGAGACGCTCAAAGAACATTCTCCTCTCGTGCATCACATGCATCGGGTTGTGGTGAGTGACAGGTCCCACGAGTTTCTCGAGCAACTCTGATCTGGTTAGAACTTTCCCAGACACTTTCGGTGCTTCGGCCGGAGTCGCTGGTGTCGCAGTTGCTGACGCTGAAAATAGAAATGATACTTTATGATTGTCTTGAGCTTTTTTATGCGAGATTCACTCTAACTTCCTTAGTTTTAAATGATTAGCTTCGTTGGTTGTGAATTTCAGTTCAAGGAACAAATGAACCTAATGAGGACATTGTTTTCCTTCACTACGTCATTTTGTAGGCAACTCTTTCTTGTCGATAAGTAGTCGAAGAACGAGGTTACACTTACTACTCGAAGAAGCCTGTAGAGGTTGAGGTGTTTGAGGAGGCATTGGAGACATGATTTGTGGAGGTTGAGGAGTCGGCTGTGGTGGCATTTTTGCATCACTCGGTTTCCCGTCCATCGATTCCTCAGCTATTGAAGAAGCTGTCGGTGATGGTATCGGTTGTGACGAGGATGAAGGTGTTGCTGGATTTCCATTGGGTCCATCTTTGGGCGCTCGAGTAGCGGCCGCAGCGGCAGCCTGTTGTTGCGCAGCCCATTCCGTAGGTGTCGGACCTGGAGGCATTCTGACCATTTCCCCGGGACCCATCATTGGCGGTCTCATCATTTGTGGAGGATATCCGTAGGGCGCGCCAGGTGGCGGATAATACCCTGGATGCGGCGGATAGCCGGGATGATGACGGGGTGGCATCCCATAAGGAGGGTATCCTGGAGGGTATCCAGGCGGCATCTGGTGCTCGGCTCCTGGCGGCGGTCTCCAATCCATCGGTGGCATGCCAGGATGAGAGGGATGATGAGGGGGGTGTCCGGGAGGTTGCTGTCCAGGTGGTGGAGCAAAGCTGTTTGGCGGCACATTAGGATGTTGTGGTGGCGGAGGATACGGTGCCGGTGGATGCTGTTGCTGTTGTGGAGGTTGGGGTGGAACGGGTTGTTGTTGCGGAGGAGTAGGCGTGAGTGCTGTCGGAGGAGCTGTAGCAGGTGCGGGATCATCCTTCTTCGGACCACCACCACCATGTGCTACTTCAGCTACAGATGCAGCGTATTTGTCGGCGTCTTCTCCCTGAAAAAATATTACCGTAAGTTGTAGTTTGGAACTTTTCAGGTATGTTCAAGTTTACTCCTCACATTCTCTTTTTCCTCTTTCTGTCAACATCCCACATCTCATTAGCCGTGTCCCTTATCACATGCTTATTAAAACCAGTACGCCTCGGTAACTCTTGTTATTCCCTTAGAAGCAGAAGGCTCATACTTTTTCTCTTCACCTCGAAATTTTGATCACAGGGGCTTGTCGTTATGGCGAAAAATAGGGATAGTGTCACACGGCTGCAGATTATAAAGCAGGATTAGCCTATACATCCAGGGTGGCTGGATATCTCTAATCTTCTATTTTGGAAATATTCGTATCTCACAAAGTGCATGAGGAATTCAGGGGTTGATGCAGTTTAGATTCTTCTAGTTTGAAGCGTTCAATGTGGTGAACTTTCTACTCTTGTAAGCAATTTCAAACGGACTTCCCTTAATGAAGGGAGCAGGGGTAATCGTTTCAGCTACACTCGGATTCCCTAGGGAATAACTAATAAGGAACTGGAACGAGGCAGTTCGCAGATTTGAGATTAGAAAAATGGAGATACATTTCAGAATTTTATTTTTCCAATGATACCCACCAGATACCGGAGTTACATGTGTCCGTTCAGAACATTCACTAGTAAGAACTTGCTTCTATCACTTTCACTAATCGAACTATTCAACTTCACACTTTTCCAATTTTCTGCATGTGTCTATTTCTTGTACACTCTAACCAATAAACAATCTCTCGTATGTCACTCTTCCGTCTAGAGTCCATCAGACCGGAGGGAGAGAGAGTCATCATCACCATCGGTCATTACAAAAACAAACAAGCATGTGTGAGAAAGGTTCAAACGAGTGGCAAGACTGAGAAGATTAATCGAGTGTCTTTATATTCCCGCATGTCGTCTATTTCTCCATAATGTTTATCTCTCGTCATTGGAACGAAAGCGAAAAAAAAGAGTGATGGCTTGTTTATTTCATATGCCTCCTTCTCGTCTCCTTCAACTTCTCGTGTCGCGTAATCTTTGGTCACTCTTCACTTTCCCAGGCCTCCTTTCCCTGTCCACTTTCATTTTTCTCTTTGACGGAGAAGGAAGATGAACGAGACTGCTGAATTGCAAAAAGGGACTCCCTTCTCCGAGAGGCAGACCGAAAATGACGTCACGAATGTGTTTCGTTTCCGATGTGATCGTCGGTCTTTCGATATTCTCCGCCGCTTGAAAGAGTGAGAGTGCGGAGAAATAGAGGAGAGAGAACATAATGAAGATGCTTGATGAGAGTATCTCAAACCGAAAGTGCAAAAATTCCGACGTCATCAAGGATGGAGCCTCCTACAACTTCTCAAAACACGACGAAGAAGTGTAGTGTCTCTTTTTGTGTGCGTATGTGCTTGACGATGGGAAGCAAGCACATAAAAAGGAAGAAAAAAAGAAGAAGGCAAGGAGAGGTCTCCTTTTTCAGTCTTTTCCGATTTTCGGGCAACGACGCGTATGTTTCTTCCCACTTCTCCACTTTTTTCATTTGCGCATATGTTTGTCAGCTCCTACTCGAAGTTTTGGATACCCACGTTATTGTTGAAAAGAGATTCGCAAATAGCGAGTACAGTAATCAGATACTGTATTCGTGTTGTCTCACCCAACAAAGCATTTATCCTGTAATTTAGGATGTATTTCTAATTTGTAGAACTATCTTACTAGTTGCTGGTGCTCGTTATGAATTAAACTTTGTTAGAAGTATCAGATCGGTAGGTTTGAGATATTATTCATTTGCCAACTTTTGGAATCAAAAACGACACTCTGCAGTTCTGCAGTAGATCAAAAACGAATATTTTTTTAACCTATTGCTCTGCGGAACTGCGTAGTGTCGTTAACTCAAGGGTCTGAAGGTTGGCGAATGGATAATAGTTTTGGAATTGATTGAGACTCAGAAAAGGCAAAGCTCACCGCTAGGCAGATACAGCTTCTTTTGCACTTTGTTACTTCAACACATGCCCTCTGATTGTTTATCCTAGATTTCCTCACTAAAATCGAGATAATTATGATTATCACCTGCTTTATCACCTGCTACCTATTATTTCATGTTCTGGACAAAAAATCGAGGGTGTGGTAGACTCAGAGATGATGTCTTCTGTCTCTAAACTCTCCATTCTTTTCCTTGTTATTTCCGTCCCTTCCATCGCTTTTGGTTTTCCCGTTCCTTCATTTCACCCCCCCAACCCTCATGTGTGTGTCCGTCATGAGACTTGTGTCGCCTTCTTTTCGAAAAGCGAACGATAGGGAACCGAAAAATAGCACAGCCACAGGGGAGAGCATGGAGAAATTGCGCTGTGTGTATAAAATGTATAGGAGGAGGAAAGGGAGGAAAGATGGCGACCCCGCGTCCCCGTCGTCCATTCTCCTCACAAACGAAGACGGAGAGAGTGTGCACAGCGAGGAGAGCCCAGACAGGTTAGACGGCGAGAGAGTACTGTACGCAAGGAGAGCTCCGCTTTTCGAAGGCCACGGCCCGACTAGACAACTAAAGAGAGAGCGGGCGAGTCGAAGAGACGCAGCGCCCCTTTGACAACTAAACGAAGGGGGGAGACAGATGGCCCAGTCCCAAGCGAATCGAGACGGAGAGAAAAAGTATTCAAACGCAGCAGCAGCGACCTTCCTACCCCTCTCCCTCGATCATCATCATCTCCGCCTCCCAATTCCATTCGAGTGGTTAGACGGCAGAGAAATAATGGGGAAGATGAAGAGAAATAGAGGAATGAGTGATTTTCGGATTTTGTTGCAGAAAAGAACACAAAGGAAGTAGTAGGGAGGATGTCCTGTTTTTACCCTTTGCTGTGGATTCTGCTGCTGGGACTCATCACTCCTGGGTGTCTGATCTTCCGTGGTCGATGCGTTTGATGTAGTTGGCTGAAAATGAATCTTAGGAATGGAACCATCTGCAGGCACATACCTTTTCTTCATTTGTCTCCGCTTCACCAGAATTTTCATCTCCCGGCATGTTATCTGATTCAATGTTGTGGATTCTAAAAAATGCAACTACAAATTTAGAGGATCTGAAAATATGGAAAGCCTTACTGTTCGCGCCGGCTCAATCATCAACCAAATTTGTTCGGCGGGTTCCCTTCTTGTCCCTCGTTGGTCCGTGCTGAACGAGTTTTGAAGACTCAGCACGGTTCGGGTTCTTTTTCTGAAAATTGGAAAAAACTTGAAGTGGTTTTAAGAGAAGAATAGACGAATTGATAGTAGAAGAGAACCAGAATTCGGAAAGTTTGGAAGAACATTTCAAAGAAGAAGGATGACTGCTTCAGAACTCGGATTTTTCCGTTTAACTTTGTCTCATAATTTGAGTCAAGGTAAAATGAACCCTACAAACTTAGATTCAGACATACAATGGGCAAGATTCTCACCTGATTCGAGATCTTCTGACCTCGCAAAGTTGCCTCCAATATCGTTATAAGATTCAACTATGCGAGATCATAACTCGAATCCCTACAGCATGTATCTGGTTTTTATTACAGTATCTAAATCTTTAGAATTTATTTTACTCAGAATATGAAAAAAAGAAGCTGGAGGAGCCGAGTAATCTCCTTGTGGATTCTTCAAACTAATCACGATTCTGTTGAGTTTTCGGTTACTGTCGACACTGTCGACGATCAAGTTGGGAGAGATCTTTAAAATTGAAATTCTGAAGACATAGGATCTTTTCCGAAAGCATCCAATCCGGAAACTGGAACATTTTAAGACGCAGAGCTCATTTTTTGTTATCAGTATCACCTAGCTTACACCTCTCCTTCTCTCTATGTTTCTCCTTATCATCCATTTTATGTTGTCATTCCGATCGCAAACCATAACCTCTCTTTTTCTTTCTCTCATTATCACACAATCATTATGAAAGGGTGGAAAAAAACAACAAGACGAATCGGAGATGGGGGTTAAATAACAACAAAAGAGAACGAGATGAGAGAACAAAGAAGATTGGGGAGACGCAGAAAACGGAAGGAAGAGAGAAGAAAAACGAAATGAACTTTGTCGGAGGAACAGGAAACATACAGATGAGTAGCAACATTCAGGTGTGGGAAAATGACCAGAAATGATAAGAGGAGAGATTTTGTTTTCCTCTCTGCGTATCCTTTTTGGGCACTTTCTAGTATAATTCGATTCTGTAAATTGACAGAACTTAATCGAGTTGATCGACAGCTACCATATTTCTAGGACTGCAAAAAGCTGAGCTACATGAAAGTTGAGCTGAGAGTAGAGCAACTATAATTCAGCATTTTTGAAGTCAAGGGGAATCTGAGTTATGGTTTTAGAATTCTTAATAAAGAAAGAGATAAAACATTGGACTTCATTCTTCAGATCACATAGGCATCTGAGGACTCAATTAAGCTTCCAAAGTTAAATCTAATAAAAATGAGGATTGAAGCATTTTCAGACTTATAAATCTTAGTACTCAAATTCAAGTTTGTGACATTCTAAAGAAAAATGATTGAAATGTCGAATTTTTTGAATCTGAAAACAAAACCTAGCAAAGCTAGCAAATTTTAGGCCCCCAGATCTGATTTTTGGATATAAATGTTAATTGAATGGATTTCGAAATATATATATATATATATGAAATTGAGATTTTCAGAAGCAGAGATTTAAACCCAACATCGGAGATACAATGGTTTTGGACTTCGATACTTTCTCTGAAAAGTTTTTGAGTAGATCAAAAAGACTTGTCTGTCTCAAAAAAATAAATTTAAAAACTGAGAGCTTAGAACCTGAATGTTAAAAGCATCAGAATCAAACTTTTCAATGTTTTAGGGACAGCTTCCGAATATTTTTGGGGAACTGAATTTTCACGAAAAATTGGAAAGTTGAAAATTCTGAACATAGCTTTTTTAGATTTGAGACTCTACACAGTAAAGAATTCGAATTTCTAGAAACTGAAGTTTCCACTTACTTAAAAATTACAGTATTCAGATAAAAGTGGTTTGGACCAGCTGGAAAATGGGCTTCTCGGAAAAAGAAAAAAAATAGAGAAACTTTGTTCGTGTTTAAAAAAATAGTGTCAGGTTTCCCAGCCGAGTCTTTCAGTTGAACTGACTAAGGAGTGATACTGAACATATGATAGAGTAATTAATTATGTTAAAACATTTTTAAAAGTCAAAAAGTGAGAGAGACAAAAAGATGAAGAGAGATAGGACAAAAAGAAGAAAACCGAGTGTCGAGAACCCCTTTTCCTTCTCCTCCCGTTTTCTTTTTTCTGCTCTCCCATCATCACCCCATTTTTGATTGGCCACTGGTCAAGAGAGAAAGAGAGCGCGTCACATTGCATACATGCACACGCATAGAGCTCCGCACCAAAAAAAGGAGAGTGGACAACGGCGACGACGACGGCAACGACGACGGTGGGAAAGAAGACGTCGTCGATGGACCAGAAGAGGGAAGGGGAGAAGAAGAGGGGGAGAGCTTGGTTTGCAGTAGGGGAAAAGGAAGAGCGCAGTTTCTCTCTCTCATTCTCTCTCCTTTTCCTTTCTATGTGCCTTATTATGGTGGGGGTTTTGTGTATATGTGTGTGGGGGGATGGTGTGGTGGACGTGAGTATGCTTGGGGGCCTGTGCGACGTCGGTCTCTAGGCCATCAGGCTCTGCGTCTCCACACTCCCTCATCCATTCCACTTCGTCCGGCCGTCCATTCAAATGACGGGAAGAGGCGGGCGCGAGGCGCGCCACGACGACGACGGCTGAAGGGGAAGTAGAAGAAGAAAGAAACGATGTTGGGGAGAAGGATGGTGGGGATGGAGAAAACGACCGTCGCAGTCGCCGCGGGCCTTTCTTCTGCACACATACTAGGGATGAGAGTCAGATAAGTAAAGATGCGAACGTTGAGTGTACTGAACAAGAGACGCAGACGGGTCTAAACAGAGAGCGAGAGGCACCAGCGAATAGAAAAGACCGGGCGGGATGGTGTGTCACTCGCACACACACATGATGAAATAGTGTGAATGGAAAAGAGGGTCGCCTGCTCTAACATCCATCGGTGGCCTCGCTGCCTCTACACACAGGGAGTCGATCGATTCGAAATGCGGAGAAAAAGAAGGAGGAGGCAAAAACGGGGTTCTTCCTCCCATTTCTGAAGAAGACGTCGTTGGCGGCAGCATCGGAGACGAAGAAGACACTTTTCTAGTTCCTACGGCGATGCTATTCGCACTCGTTTTGTTTCTTTCCGAGGAAAAGAAGAGGATGGAACGATCAAAGTGAAATGGGCGGTGCTATCTAATCGGAGTACTGTAGCAAACAGAGACGTACTTTGAGTAGAATCTGAGCGAGGAAAGTGAACGAGGAGAGTTGGAATTTGAAAACCTACGAATCAAGAACTAATTCTGGCCAGTTACCTAGACTGGCGGATACCTTAAAACGTGGAATAATGTTGCGTTCCCTTGACGCAATTTATCTCGGTTCGAATTGAGAACTTCAAAAATTTGTAACCTAATATTTAAAACGGAGCTCCTTCATGAGCAACATTTCATTAGTTGAAAATTTTTCGAAAGCATCGATGTAAAACGATATAAATGTTCGTAAGGTGTTTTCGAAACATGGAAACTCACATTGTTTCGACCTGGTCGTTTTGTTAGTATTGTCGCGAGTACGTTATCTGGAAGCACAAAAACATTAAATGGAATGAAAAAAAAAGTTGCAAGGGCATTAAAAAATCATGGATCAATAACCTAGATCACAAAAATTTCAGATTCTTGCATTTATTACTTTATACCGATACTTTTCAGGCATTAAAAACAACAGAAATGAGATTCAATACGGGAAGGAATTGGGTATACAAATGTACAAGTAAGATTGAATACACTCAGAAAAGAAGTCAGCCCCTGAAACTCTATGAATTTGAAAATCGGAATCTGGTGGTTTTTGGAAAAATCGAGAAGAAATCCGGTTGTTCATTTTTGTTTACGGTTTCAGATTAAAAGTTTCAGGAGCTGAAACGAAGCAATTATTTCTACTGATCAGTCTTTTTCTTTTTCCTTGGTGTTGATGTTGATGGCTCGTTTGGATCTTCCAGTTCTTCGTCAGTGTTAGATCGAGATCTTTCCCTTTTCATCCCTCTTGACGTTCCCGGTTGGTGCTCCTCCTCTTTCTTCGTTTCTTCTTCTTTTTTTGGCTGAAAAGTAATTCCAACTTTAAAACCTAATAAACTCTTGTATACCTGTTCTATATAATACTTCTCCAGATGCTTCAGAAGAAATGGCGTTTTTGGATTTTTGACTTTATAGCACTCTCCATTATTCTCGCCCTCCACATTCCGATGAACGACCGGCATCTGCTCACAGGATGTTTTCTCTATCTGTCAAAAAACAATACTATCTTAGAATCTTTTAATTTCTACCTACATCTTTTCTGACGGTGTATTTCGAGAAACTCGATGGATTACGACAGGGAAATGGGCCAACAGTGAAGTTTGACATCTGAAAATGAAAATTCGAACTAGTTCAGGCACAAAGAGGAGATTTTAAACAAAAATGCACTCAGATATGAAACATATGGAATAGACCAGTGAAGTTGAGACTAGTCGAGAGAATCACCAAAAATTCATTTATATAGTTCAACCGGTGACACTTTTGAGCTACTACAGAAATCTATGATAAATATTTAGCAATGGAATTTAAAAGCATTCTACGAGAATGAATATCCCTGATTTTTATCGGTATCAGAAGAAGGTGGTCCAGAAGGTGTTCCGGATATGAAGCTTGATTCTGAGTCCGAGTATGACGAGACTGGGGGTGAAGATCTTCGCACTCGCGGAGATTGTTGGAACTCGGAAGTTTCTCCAACTAACGGTTTATAGGACGTGAATGAATCTCCATAGGAAGATGTGTTCTCCTCGGACGAAGGGACTGAATATGTGTAATCGTATGGATTTCGCTTCTGAAAAAAGTGGAAAGTTAACAAGTTTTTAGGAGAAAGTATTAAACCTCGACTCGTTGGGGCACGGAACTTGGATCCTGCTGGCGTGGTTCACTTCTGATCATCGGGGATTCACCGGAAACTCCTCGATGTTGACGGCGGATCTCTTCATAATTTGTGGAAGACTTTGCCTGATCATACTGAAAAACAAGTTTCCTTGAATTTCCACAATTATAATTGCTCACTTTCATCCACAATTGATCGATTCTCGGTTTGATACGATCGCGGCAAGTTCCCATGAACAGAAGATTTGAAGCGGTGAGGGAACTGAGAAATAACCAATAGTTAGAGGCATTTTTTTCCCATTCAACAAATGAACATACGCGACTCCCATAATTGCATAAAACGGCCATCCTTTTGGACCGAAATGGTATTGAGCAGGAAGACGTTGTCTGGCTACATAAAGACTTGCGAGAATCGCTCCTGTGATAGGTAACCCACGAGTCATTGTCACCTATAACAAAGTAAGCATCATGAAACCAATTAAACAAAACCGAACCTCGGTAGTGCAATTTCTCATCATTTCCGTCAACTCCTTCTGCTCGTCACTGGATAGTTTGTTGAGCAAAGCGTGTATTTGTTCATTATTCAGCTCTAACTTTGGAGAGTCGCTTGCAGACGATTGCGAGTAGTTGAATCCATCCGAAGATGTCATTTTTCTAAAAAAGCAGTCAATAGAAAATCGAAAAAAAAACGAAAAAAAAAATAACAACAACGAAACTGCGCTCCACTGAGCGAATTTTTTGCGAGGGAGTTTGAAAAGGAAAATGTTCTGCTTTCATCTCATTTTTAGCCCATTTTCAGAACGCGCGCGTTGTGTCACAGTTATTAGTTTCAAACATAGGAAAAAGTTTGTAAGAATTGAAACTTTGAAAGCTTTCTACCACTCAAAATCCCTGAATTTTGTAGGCGAACGCTTCGCAATTAAATTGAACCCGAAATTTTTGTTCTCAACATGTTGATCAACAAAAAATGTTTGGGATCTCCAACCATCAAATCCCAAATCCCCAATCGCGATGCAAATTTCTCCCGTTTGATCACTGTCTTATTTTTGAAACTTTTAGTTTGAAATTTTGAAACTTTTAGGGTAAAATGGGAAATCGTTGGAGCAGCACGAATTCCGAACCACTTTCTTCATTCGACAAATGGAATGAGCTACCGGCGGAGCTAAAATCGGAATGCATTAAACATCTTGACTTCAAAACAAGGTGACCTGAAGCTGGCATTTTCAATGTACTATTTCTTTTCAGATTCCTTCTCCGTAGCACTTCCCATAGAGAAAGAGCACTCGTCGATGCTCAAAAGTTTGACCTCCACATTGTCAAAATTAACGGAGCTTTTCCGTATCCCGTCAATTGCATTATTCCATCCAGACAGGAAGATCAGAAACTCACAATTATTCCATCACCTCACTCAACTGAAATTCATGTGATCCATGCTAGAAATACTGCTCGATTTATGGAAACTGTCATCCCGCTTCTCCTCTTCATTCTTAAAAAGTCGACGATTAATGTATTCTCAGTGGAAGTGATGCGCGGCCTGGATTGGACCAACGTGCTTGGAGAACTTTTGGAAGCACGTTCCTTGAATATCAAGAGTTTTCACGGTGTGGTTTTGAGGAACCTAGAGGCACTTTTCTTCATATCCAGACTCAATTCTAACACTAAATTTATTCACTTGGATGGGAACTCTCGTAAAAAGTTTCCGGTGGAAGATGTGATCGAATATCCAATAGTAAGAGACCATGCACACACTTCGAGGCATGTAAAGCTAAGTTTTCAGATTCAGAATGCTGAAATAGTTCAAATTCGAGATTTGGAGAGTACAGACGCAGTTTGGAAGTTAGTCGAGGTTGCTTTTTTGTGTACTTTCGGGACAACTAAATAACATTTTCAGAAATGGATTGAAAACGACTCCGACATCGGAACAACGTTGAGAGTCACTTGTACAGCGAATCTCTCTATTTCCCAATTCTCCGAAAGGTTCCTCGAACGCGTTATGTAACGAAAAACACCTCCGATCGGGTTAACGATAAAAACATTCCAGCTCAGTATCACACGAAGAAGTTCTCATCAGAACTGACAATCCATCCAAGCACATTCTTCTGAAAGTGGCGAAAACCTGGAGAGTGTCTCAACCATTGACATGTGTTGTAATCTCCTCGCAATTGAACAGAAAGGAGTTTGAGTCAGTCGGAAAATGGGTGACCAAGAAAATGATGCCACTTTGGGAATATATTTCAGTCCTTATGCGGGAAGATTTACACGATGACGATGGCGACAACCTTATCAGCTTCCTGATTTTACTCATCAAGTGTCTTTGCATAATTTTTATCACAATTTTCCAGAAAATTTTCATGAGAAACTGACAACCTTTCGTTACTTTGTTATAGCCCTTGTTCCTCTTGTCATCTGTACTTGTTATTCCATCCCTGTTATCGGTCAATAAATTGTTACCCGTTGAATCGATCAGTCGGTAATACCGACGATATACGAATGGATCTACATTTTGATCCAAAACGGAAGCACATGCTTGAAGGGCAAGACGCTAGACTAATTCTTAGTTAATGAACTGAAAAATGAGATTTTGCCATTGAGGAAGAGAAAAGTTTATCATATATTTCAAACTTTTAATGACCGGCAGTAGTTCAACTTTGAAATTTTAATTGCCGAAAGCTCAGATTAAAGCAGTTGAAAAAGTGGCTCCCAACTATTCGATGCTTCTGAAAACTTGTATGAGTATAAGGCATCTCTAGATCTCCATTTTTGTTGTGGACAACTTTTCATGGAAATTGCTGTCAAGTCAGTTACAGTGGCGCAACCTCGAGAGCCTGTTAATTTCGGTGCGAATTTCAACAGGTCGCTTCACTGTACGCGCTCTAACCACTTACTTGACTTTGATTTTCATTTAAAAGTTGTAAACTACAAAAATGAAGGTCGAGAGTTGCATATGAAACTCACTAATTTTCAGAAAAATCCGATGGTTGGTAACTGAATTCCAGCTACTTCAAACCATCAAAGTTATAATATTTCATCGGTACTGTATGTTCGCTTTGTTTTTTTTTAACACTCCAAAAAAAGAGCCAGGATGAAATATATTCGTTCTAATGAGAATTACTAAACAGAATGAATGGAAAGTACATTACACTTACGATAGATCTGTTAACAGGAAACCGGTAAAATACATTTCCAGGAGAGGTCTCGAAAACTACAATTTCTTCAGAGCCTGATAATTCGTATATCCTCACTGATCTCCGACAACGAGGCAACAGGAAATGTTCAGATTCCGGAAGTTTTCGGAAATCTTTACTCCGAGTTTCTTTTTCAGATCCAAAATGGAGCAGATCGGATGTAGACCTCAACGCGTCCATGTCAAAAACCACCGAATTCTCACAATTTCTTCTCTTCATCTTTCCGTTTCCCCTCATTTTCTCTTCCTCTCTTTTCCGTTTTTCCAGTTGTTATGGATACGGAGACTAAAAACTTTGCATTATTCTTGCTTTCATATTCTTTTCTCTTTCTACTGAAGCCCTTCTTGGTTTTTTGAACTTCAGCAAACTTTCTGACACTCTGGTTGCACCTAGCAGTGTCATCACAAAATAGGCGTTGCCATTCTATTTGAGTAGAGAGTTCAAGATGACATTCATATCAGTTGTAGTGCCAAAATATCATTCGAAAGGCAAACAGAAGGTTATAAAAATGATCATAGAAATAGAGATCATTAGTTGACAATTTTTTGATATTTTTTACAGGATGCGAGAAAAATTTAATAGAAGTGAAGATTAACAATATGTAGAACCAGAAACTTCCAAAACAAACAGAGATTTTCTAGTGTTTGTTATCTTGAAATTATTTTTCTGCAAATCAGAAATCTTCCTCTGAATTAAAAAATCGTATGAAACCTTTAAATTTCTTTTTTCAAAAATTAAAGTGTTTCCCCAATTTCAAGAATCTCTGGTTTCTAAAGTCAGGAGTTCATAGAGTTTCAGAGATTAAAAATATGTGTCCTCGGGACATTTATTTCAGCAAAACGGCTTCCCCGAAATCGTATTTTTCGACTCCAAAAGTTCACAATATAGAAGAAGAGATACACTCTACGTTTACATATAATCCGCTCTCTCCATATAACTTTCGATTCCCTTTTGTGTTGCATTGTTGTTTTCATCCACACCTTTTTCAAAACCCTTTTCCAGGTCAAACGAATACTTTTAGCCCATAGAAAGAAACCGGGAAAATCCTTTAATTAGTTTTTCAAATTGGTTTCCTCCGACTTCTTCCCCTCTCTCCATAATGAATTTGTGTCCTTGTAACAAAGTAAGCTCTTCACAGGTCGAGTGAAAAATAGAAGAAGACACAATTTTAATAATCGTATTATTTTCGGGTTTCAAACCATGCTAACTTTTCATCGTTCCGAAATTTCGGTTTCTTTTTATTACACCTTCTCTTTTTTCGGTAAAAACGCTCAACTTTGTTTCCAATGCATTTTTGAAGAGTACCTGTTCCTTGTCATTTTTCATGTACACTATGGATTAGGCTGTTATGAGCACACGATTATTTTTAGAATTCACTAGAATTTCTTATTCGTACAATTAGAGTTACCATCAAAAGTGTTCGGTAATTTTCAAGGCAGAGCGGACAACTTTGGAAGTTTAAAAGGCAGTTTATGAAAACCCGACTTTTCTGGAAATCGGTAACAGTGTTGAGCAACTCTAGATCTTCATTTTTGTAGTTGACAACTTTTTTGTGAAACCGATTTTTAATAAGCTATGTCGCGTTAAAGAGAGGACGTCCAAAAATGTTCGAAATTAGCACTGAAAAGGATCGAATCTTAAAGTTGCGCTACTATAACTGTCAACTAGCGATTTACATAAACTGTTTTTAACCACAATAATGGAACATGACTCAATACGCACACAACATTTCAAAACCTACCATCATCTTGAACCTAGAAAAAAACCTTCGATACTTTTAGCTTCTCTCTGGTTTTCCGTCTGTACACATTTTCCACATTGTTCACCGTTCCTCGCTGACTTTTTTCTGTGGATTCCTTATATCCGGCGTTCAACGACTCCCATTTCCTATTTTGGCCCCAACATAGTTTATACTTTTTTTTTTCTTCTCTGAGTTTTTCGAACTACTTCTCGAATCAGTATCTTCCACTAAATCACTCCTTACATTGCTGATTTTCTGAACCACCATCATTTTATCAATGTGTCAACACTTTTATCACCAAATACAAACTTTGCTCGTCGTCTATGGACAGCGCACATACACTTTTTGCTGACTCTCGATGATGCCATTTCCATGTCCTATTCCACGTCCTTTTCCCAAAAAGAAGAACACAATGGAAAAGCTATGTGTTTCTCATCTCACTTTTTGTGATGTTTCTCATGAAGCATATAGTGCATAAAAGTGCTGATAGAACCAGCACTATTTTCATTTAACATTCCACTTTTTACATTCTCTTTTTCCCCCTTCTATCCCTCTATACATCCATTTTCCTTTTCCAGCTGTTCAAACTCTTAACGCAACCGTATACATATTTCCCACACTAGTCATCAAATATTCTCTCCTCGGTCTCTTTTGACAATCGTACTCTTTTTCCCAATATCTCAATTTTTTCAGTAATGTATCGACTTGTGGTATCAGCCAAGAGGAAAGTGTTACTCAATCCGAAGACAGTTGCTGTCTACTTTTTCGCCATATTCTTCACTTTTTTGATAGCATATCATCAGAGATTGGGTCAGGTTGGTTTCCCATTTTCCATCAATCTTTGACAATTCCTTGGCTCTTGAAGTTCAACATTTTCTCATGATCCGGGTCGAGGTAGGCATCTTTTAAACGAGTAAGTCTAAAACACTGTTCGGTTTTCAACTTGACGAGGTTATACCTCAAATAATATGAGCATTTTGCAAACGTCTACTGCAGATTAACATCGACACAACAGGTTATCTTTATCCGTATTATGAGAAAAATTTCAACTGGAAGAGTAGAGAAAACTTTTTGCGAAGGAACTTTAATGAACTAATATCCTCATTTTCAGAGTCAATACGGTCAGGAAGTTCATATATCAAGAATTGTGAACATGCGATCATTCGAAAAGGAACCCATTCCTCAAGACAGTCCAAGGAAGCAAGATGCCCTGAAAATTGTTAATCACCAACAAGAAGTTTGTAGTCGGCCGCCAGACGAAATTAAAACTGACTTCAATGTAAGTTTCAGATTTAGCCGTGCTCAATTCATTTTCATCTTTCAGACTTTCGATCTGTTCGAGACAGTTGTTGCCGGGGCGAAATCGTTATCAGAAGCCTCTGGAAAAAAGAGAACCGAAAAACTGAAAGTCTATGTTCTCCCATTCACTCATGTGGATCCAGGTATGCCACTTCGTAGAAACCTCGCTAAATTTTTTTCAAATCAGGATGGCTGGAAACTTTTGAGAGTTACACAAAGCGCACGAATCAAATATTGGATAACATGCACGAGTTCATGATGAAAAACGAGAAAATGAGATTCATGTGGGCGGAGTTTGTCTTTTTTGAGAGATGGTGGTCACTAAAGGATGAAAAAGTTCGGGAAGATGTTAAAAAGTGGGTTCCTGAGGTTTTGGATTATCAGGATCAAACAATTTTCAGATTGGTTTCTGAAGGACGTCTTGAATTGGCCACTGGTTCATGGGTGATGACAGACGAAGCGAATCCATACTTCCCGGTGTCCGTGGATAATATTGTGGAAGGATTTCAGTTTATCAATGAGCATTTCGGCATGACTAATACCATCATTTTTAAGAAATCAATCGTTCTTTTTTTCAGGAATCAAACCAAAAACGATTTGGTCTAATGACCCATTCGGATACTCGAACTCTGTTCCATACTTGTTCAAGAAATCAGGTAATCCATCGATTAGGAAACTTCGATGTATTAGAACTTCTTTTCCAGGTGTAAAAAGAAACGTGATCAATCGTATCCATCACAAAATCAAGCAAACGCTCCAAAGCCAAAAAGCGATTCCGTTCAAATGGAGACAATACTTTGACAAATCAGGAGAGGATGATGTTCTGACTCAAGTGCTTCCCTATACTCATTATGACGTCCTCAATTCCTGTGGATCCGATCAGTCAGTCTGTTGTGAATTCGATTTCAAGAGAATCACTCATTGGTCGTGTCCCGGTCCCAAACCAGTGAATATTAATGCGGCGAATGTGGTTGCGAAGTTAGTTTCAAGATTTAGAAAGTCGTTACAGTTATTGTTTCAGAGCAGATAAACTCATAGGTCAATTGGAGAGAATGGCAGAGATGTACAAAGCACCAGTGATTCTTATGATGCATGGAGATGATTTCCGGTAACTATTTATTCATTAACGTGATTAGAATTCAAAAATTTCAGATTTGACATGATCGAAGAATGGCATCAGCAACATGACAATTTCTTACCGGTTTTCGATCAAATTAACAAGGGAGATCGGGTCGAAATCAGGTAAATTTTATTGTAATTAATGGAGAGTGTTACTGAGATCATTACGCAAAATATGTCAATCTTCAAACTGATACTTCGACGATTTTTACAATTTTCTACCTAGACATTTTGAAGTTTCTTCTTCAATTCCTTCAGTTGAATCTTTTCTCATAAGTCAAGGAAAACATATAAGGGGAATTTAGTCAGAACTGGAATCATGCTGCCAATTTTCACAACAGTACCTGAATCTATAAGGTTGACTTGAACCAAATTATGAGGAAACGGAGGAGGGAGGGCATTTTCTTGTCAAAAAGTTGGCAATAAATGAAAATTTTCCAAAAGTTGAACAGAAAACCCTTTCATGTTTCCAGATTCGGTACTTTCACCGACTATTTCAATGATTTGGAGAAATGGTACTCTCAGAATGGAGATTCCCAGCCGGCATCCCTCTCCGGTGACTTTTTCCCGTATATGTGTGCTCTTGGAGACTATTGGACTGGATACTACACAACAAGACCATTTTTCAAACGACAAGGAAGACTTCTCCATGTTTGAACTAATTCCTAGTTTCATCAATCCAACCTTGAACCATTTCAGTCTCTGATCAGAAACTCCGATATTATGCTTTCAATGCTACGTGGAAATCTGAAGCAACGGAAGATCGATGAGAATGTAAAACGTCTGGAAGAGGCGAGAAGGAGTCTGTCTCTGTTCCAACATCACGATGCTATAACTGGAACATCAAAAGTCAGTGTTATGGACAACTACTCTGAACTCCTCCATGCTTCGATTGTCTCCACGAAAATAGTTTTAGAGAATTTGACAAAAAGTGACATGGATGTCTATCCCCGAATCCACGATGGTGTTGAGATTCATCAAATCGTTGACTTGGACAAGGATTCGAGCGACAAAGAAATACGAATCTTCAACAGCCTTCTTTTCTCAATCACCGACATTTTCGAAGTTCGAATCAATAGTCGAGATGTCACTGTTTCGATTGATGGGAAGCCGGTCGAAGCCCAATTGGAACCACTATTCCAGAAGGGAAACGCTGAAGTTGATTCGTATTCAGTAGGTGTCTTTCGTTTAGACCATTGCTTATTATCAAATTTCAGCTGCTGTTCAAAGCTACCGCACCCCCTTTGAGCATGATAAAAGTAGGAATTCAAAAGGGAGATTCTGAAGGATTGACGAAGATGGCTAAAGTGGAATCGAAAGATTCAACAGGATGGGAACTGGGAAGGTTTGGTTTTCCTGCGATTACATGATGTATTTTCCTGGTTTTCAGCATTTGGAAAGTTGAATCTCCCTCTGCTTCAATTGAATTGGAGACTCCTTTCTTGAAAGTTTCACTTGATTCAACTACAGGAGCAATTAAGGTTTCCAGAATTAGAGAATAATTGAATCTATTTCGAATTTTTCAGAATGTCGTAAAAGAAAAGTCAACATTCGAATGTCAACAATCGTGGCACAACTACAGAGAAGCTTCCGGAGGAGCATATCTCATGAGATTGCACACGAACCCTAAAGTTGGAATGGAATCCTTAGGAAAATAAACAAATATTTTCAGGAAGTAACCGAATACAAGTGGATGAGAGTGACAGGCCCATTGAGACAATCCATCTATCAGAAGACAGCAAATGTTCTTCAAAGATCAAGTATCAAAAATGTGGAAGGCCCTTCTGGAGAAGAAGTCGATATTTCGATGTCGATTGATATCACGAAGGAAAGGAACACTGAACTGATGACTAGATTCACCACGAACTGGCCAAAGCCAATTACATTCACCGACAGTGTTGGAATGCAGTTGCTGAGAAGAGATTATTACAAAGCTCCCGTTCAAAACAACTATTATCCGATGCCAACGGCTGTAGTTCTGCAAAACGGAAAACAGAGGTTTGAAGGGAAATAGGCTATGGGAAAAAAAAAGTTCCAAGTTCAAGAATATCAGTGTTACGAAAATGAGAATGTACGATACCCACGAACGAAGCGCAAATACAGAATTGAAAATGACTTTTTTCAGAATCTCGATAGTTTCCAACGTCGAACATGGTGCAAGGTTCTTGGAAAACGGAAGTGTGGAAATCAACATCGATCGAATTCTCAATCAAGACGATGGGAAGGGACTCGGCTCGGGATCAGATGCAATCCCAGTGGACATGAAACCGGTCGATATGAAATTCAAGCTAGTCTTCGATGGATTGGAGAAAGAAGATGACACGAAGATTCACTACTCAACTCACACGTTCCGTGCTCAACAGGCGGTTCAGACTGTCATTTATCCACCGCTTCTATTCGATGCGAAACCTAAAAAAGAAGAAGATATCGAGGAAATTGAAGAAAATTCGAATCTGCAATTCCCTTGTGATGTCCAGCTTCTCACCGTTCGACCATTATCCGGATCTCGGCAATTGATGATTTTCTATCGCCATGCAACTTCTTGTTCCGGTGAAAAAATGAGCAATTGTGGAGCTGATTTCAAGGTACGCTTTGGAAGAGATGGGATCTTATAAGGTCATTTTTCAGCAATCTCTAATCGATCTTCTTGTGAAACTGGGTGCGAAACAGGTACAGAAAACGGATTTAAGTGGGGTGACGCCGATTGGAGATAAGGTGAAAGTGGAGAAATTCTCGGATTTCGACCTCAAAACTTTTGATTTTTTGACTCTAGTTCTTCATCGATAGTTATTTCTTTCCGTTTTCCTTTTTTTTTGTTGTTTGATTCTAGTCAGAATTAATAATTTATTATGGGTATGGTTGTTATGTAAATCTCTTTTTGGTTTGGTACACTGTGATATTCAAAAAATATAAAGTGCATTTTTCAATTCCTGTGGAATTAAATAAATAATCAATACATCTTTTATTTCATTTGGATTCACTTTCCGAGTTTTTCTAGTAGTCCTCTATTTGTCCTTTTTCGATCCACGCATTTTGCGATAAAAGTTTTGCACTCCTTTGACAACACTCTTCAGGGAATGTCTGAAAATGGAGAACTCATAACCCAGAAAACATAAAAAAGAAAACCTGTTGTTGAAAGCATCCTTATCAAGACAAATGAGATCCATCTGATAACGATTGAACTTGTAGCTCACTTTGTTTTCCTCCATCTTCTTCTCGAGCCACTTTTTGTAGTTGTTCTCTCCAATCTTATCGGATTTTCCCTGCTCTTCCATCTCATCGCAGTACTCGTGCCACGGGAAGAATTCGTCATCCTCTTCCTGCAAAAATGATGGGGTGGGTTATGCCTAAGGGGCGGAGCCTAATTCACTTTCAACCCACCGCTTCCATAATCTCAGCATCCTCGATTCTCTCCCGTCTCTTCTGAGCAGCTCTCTGTCTCTCCCACTCAGCTTCAGCACGTCTCTCCTCCTCATCCATATCATCGGTCATCATCTCCTCAATCGTTGGATTTCCCATTTCTTTGAGGGCCTTCTCTGGAATTTCAGATTTCATGGCTGAAGCTGTGAGATCAGCGCCATGTGCGAATATTTGCTTGTCGTAGAACGAATCAGATTCTTGCTCTACCAGGGAAAAAATGCGCGCGAAAATCTCTCCAAAGCAATTGAAGACTCACCAACGGCAGCTGCAAACTTCTTGGTCTTCTTCTTCGGAACATCCTGTCCATTCACTTGAATGTTGATGGCTTTTCCCTTGCCAACATTGAAATGCATCTCTCGGATTGCTTCCAAACTTTCAGCAACTGAAAATCCGAATTATCAATAATCGAAAACCTGCTCATTACCTTCTGCCTGAGCCCTCTTGACATTGGCCATGTGCTCATGTCTACCCAACAAATGCGGAGATTCCGACTTCTTCGGAAGCTTATCCTTCTCCAGATCCCACTTGGATCTCAAATATCTCTTCCACTGTTTTCTCACTTTCTCCAACTCTTTCTCCTTCCATTCATCCCATTCTTTTTCATTTTCAATCTTCGCCATCGGAGTTCCGATCGCTCCGAACACCGACGGAAACTCATTCTTTTCGGGGCTTTCAGATTCCTCCTTTGACGTTTTACGTTTTCGCTAAAATAGAGTTTTGAGATATTCAGATTAAGAAATATCTTGAATACCGATTTCTTCTCTGGAGTCTTGTTGTTGAGAGCGGCACTGATATCCAGTTCGTCCGAGGACATCTTATTGTTGTTTCGAAAAAATCGAATTGAGAAAATAATTTTAAAAGCACAGAAAATGGAATCTAAATCTTTTGAACTTCCAGATTTCAGACTGTCACGCTTTCAAAACGTCGAAGCGACAATTTTACCGGAGGCTAACTTTTAGAGATGCTAACTGTTACAAATGAACATCTGTACAATCATTCGCCCGAATAGCCGACCGGGAAAACTCATTTATGAGAACTCTCGCCATACATATGTCCATCGTGATGAGTTCACTTATAGATGCCCGTCTAGTTCGAATTCCGATTCATTCAATTATGAAGTCATGTGGAGAGCGACAAATCTTTTTCAGGATTCAGATTTCAGGTTTCAGAACTTTTTCATGTTTCCGTTTTTTGAAGTTCAAAAGCTGAACGAGTTATGGGTGATGAAATATCACCCTGGGTCAAGGCACCTCATTGAGATTTTGTCAGAAAGACTTTATTAATTGTAAAAACAAAATTGTTGTGTCAGAATTCAGCAACATTAATTCTTGCCATGTCGTCCCGCATCCACTACTTTTTTCCATAGTTGTATGCTGGCATCGGAACACATTGATTGTATTGATAATTCGGAGCATATGGTGGACAATCACAGTAGTATCGAGGAATCCTTCCAACGTAGTCCACGAATTGAGCAACTGAAAATTATAGACGATAACTGTGGAGTGGCAATGTTACTCACCTCTGCACTGTCCTCGATTATAGTTTCTGTAACCGTAGTAATTGTAATAGTTTGGATAATATGAATAGTACGGTCTTCTGAATAGCCCTCCGAATAGAAGTCTTCCTAATCCGAATCCTCCTCCACCACCGTAATAGCCTCTGCTTCCTCCGTAATAACTAGATGAATGATAGTGAGATCCACCTCCCCAATGATGTGGATGGTGGTGGTGATGCCATCCTCCACCACCTCCGTGATGTCCTCCATGATGGTGATTATGACCACCTCCTCCATGATGACCTCCGCCTCCGTGATGGTGATGGGCTGCTTCACAAGAGATCACTGAAAACATGCATGGATTTTCAAAAAATTTCAGTTCGAACTCACCAAAAATAACTGCGATAGCTGCCAACGCAAGAATGTAGATCAGGTCTTTCATGCTGTTTCCGATATCCTAGCTTCTCAACTTTTCTCCTTTTGAACCGTTTGGAAAGCGGAAAATAGATTGGCGAATAGACATGAGAAATTCGAGTTTTTGGTCAAAGAGTAAACCTTCCCCCATGCTACCCCTTTTCAATCCATTCTTTTTTGCGTCCAAATTGTTCTCCGAAATTCGCCGAGATCAATTCGCTTCTTGTCTCTGGTTTGTTTTGTTGATAGAGGTCACTTGACATCATTCACAGACATGCAAAATGATGGAAACACGTGATAAGAATCAGGAAATTGTATTATTAAGAGATACTTGTGCAAGAATGTGTTTTATTAGGTTGGTTCAGCCAGCGTACATCGGACTACACTGATTCCATTGATAGTTCGGAGGATACGGAGGACAATCACAGTAGAAACGAGGAACCTGTCCGACGTAATCGACGAATTGGGACACTGAAAGATTCAGAAGATTTTCGAAAACAATGAAGATTTTGATACACTCACATCTGCAGAATCCACCACCACCGTATCCATAGTTTGGGTATCCACTATAACCATTGTAATATCCTCGTCTTCTCCAACCGAAAAGTCGACCTAGAAGACCTCCGCCACCGCCGCCGTAGTAGCTGAGAAGAATTTTGAACTTTGTACGACAAACGGAAACGTTTGGACATCTCGGAATCAAAATTTCAGAAGAACTAGCAATTGCGCAAGGGCGGTTTTCAGTTTGTTACAGTCATCTTTGAGTCTTTGAAATAGTAGTCTCCTATGATCCTAGTTTTCTGAAACTTGATGTATGTATTCAGCAACTCTAGATCTTCACTTTTGTAGTTGAAACGCGTCATAACTTACTTTACAGTGTTTTTTTTTCTGAAAAAAAGGTGTCAAGTACAAGAATAAGGATCTAGAGTTTCTGGACGCAATTTTCTGAAAAGTCGAATAATTGGAAACCACTTTTCAAGGCAACAAAAGATAACCGTTGTGCAATGAAAACCATCCCTGCGGAGTATGGACATTACCGTATTGAGGCCACAACTGGACCGAGCTCAAAATCCTCTGAAAAAACTCACCTTCTTCCTCCGAATCCTGTGAATGGCCGATATCCCCATCCATCTCCGCCACCTCCGCCATTTCCATGATCATGTCCTCCTCCACCCCATCCACCATGGTGATGATCATGGTGATCATGGTGACCTCCATGGTCATGACCTCCGTGGTCATGACCTCCGTGATCATGACCGCCGTGATCGTGTCCTCCATGATCCCCGTGGGCTCCGAGAATCACTGAAGAGTGAACTCAACTTATAATAACAAATCTGCTCTAATTGCACACTTAAAAAATAATCTACTCAAATGTCTAAAAAACGTATGCAGATTTATTTAAAAAGCTAGGTTCCAAAGACTATGATCAATCAATCAAAACTATCTTGGAGCAAAAACCCACCAATGAAAACGGCAGCACAGAGAATGATGAGGATCCTTTGATTCATTTCAAACAAGTCAACTGGATCACGAAACTAAATGAAATGAGAGATGAAATCGGTTTCCTTTTTTCTCGATGGTTGATCTGTTAGGAAATCAATTGATTCGTTTCTTTTTGGGTTTCCTCGGTTTTTCTCTCCGTAAGACATCTGATGTCACGAAAACTGTTCTTTTCTGTTTTGATTCTGACCATCAAGGGTGTTCCCTTATCACAAGAAGAGATGCATCTTCGAATCAGAAAT
Source organism: Caenorhabditis sp. 40 LS-2015 (assembly GCA_900536305.3). Classification (NCBI taxonomy): domain Eukaryota; kingdom Metazoa; phylum Nematoda; class Chromadorea; order Rhabditida; family Rhabditidae; genus Caenorhabditis; species Caenorhabditis tribulationis. Next base: position 398,124 of record LR546417.1, read on the forward strand.
CAGATCAGTCTTGTGTTTTATGTGGGTTGTCACGAATGTTCTGACCAGTAAGAGAGATCGGGATGTTTGGTTCAGTTGTAACTTATTCAGGGGAATACTATCTCGAAGAGAATTTCGAGGAGGACAATTTTAGAGCAAATGTTGGAACTGCGGAACTGGAAAGATTCAGACAAATATCATCTCTACTCGCGGTCCCTTTGATCAAATTCATCTCGGTTCGTTTTATAGATATACCTAGTTTTTTTCTGGAAGATTATAATTTTTCTAGGGTCGGTGGTCACACAAAATTCATTCGAATTCCGGAAAACCCAGACAACAAACCGATCTCTTCCTGGTGGGAATTTCGTAGTTTGAAAACAAACTTAATCAGTTTTTACTTCTGTCTATTCTCTGTTTAATTGAACTGCATCAAAACCAGTTCTTTTAACATTTTGATCTAAAGAATCTTTTCCGATTAATGATCAAACTAGAAAACATCTTTTGATCGTTCTATCTTCTAGCATGAACAGGTACAGGTCCTTCTTCCTTCGCCAAACCGTACAACCGATTTTTCCCGAAAGAATTTGTCGAATCTCTATACTCTTCTCTTCCCCCATAAAATCCTTCTGTTCCTGGTAAGAATGGATAAAAAGAGAATGAGGGCTTTTACATTATTGTGTTTACTTCTATCTCGTCTGACCTGCTTTTTCGAATTTCTATTCATTCCACCAAAATTCCGGAAAATAGGTAATAGGGAAAACATTTTTTACCCTTCAAGTGATCGTTTTTAACTGAAAGCCACCTGGAAACCTGAAAACTAAAGTACTGTCTATCAGCTGCTCAATTCGTGGACTACGTTGGAAGGATTCCTCGATACTACTGTGATTGTCCACCATATGCTCCAACTTATCAATACAATCAATGGGTTTCGATGTCAGCATACAATAATGGAAATCAGTAGTGGATAAGGGACGACATTTCTTAATTTTGCTATATCTTTGATGATTTCAATTTTTTTTTGCTTTTTTCAAATTTTGCTAAATTGAAACATGACGATGTTGCTTGTACGATTAATAAAGTCTCTTTATTGAAAGAATCATTCAAAAAACTTCGGGTAAAAATGTTTCATTCTCGTTCCCAAAACGACTCGAGTTATCCCAAATTAACATTTCTCACGAAAATATCACAGCTGATGGGGACTGGTGCAGCTGGACCCCCACGAGTATTTCCACAGCTGCAAAATCAGAAGTTTTCCATTGTGGATATCTTACTAAACCCACAGTCTTTGATAAGTGCAACTGCTAGTAATATCCCAAAGCTTTCCTCCAACACTCTGGACGACATCAGTTCGCACAGATCGGTCACAGTTGTTGTCCCTCAGAATCATCCAGGTTGTCTGAAAATTCTCTGTGGGAACCAGAAAGCCGCTTCAAGAGTTTTCTCTGTATTCGCACATATTGATGACAAAATCTTGGATTTCCAATGCGCCATACAGAAGCTTCTAAACATCGAGACTTTGCACCGAAAGATGAGGAAGTCATCTAGCACATTTAAAAACCCAAATTTCATCATTTATCACCGTATTTCTTCTAATAGACAAGGTGTCCAACTAGAGATAAACCATTCCTGCTGAGCATACAGTAGACGTGAGGATTTCATCTTCAAATGAAGACGTCACAGTGACAGCTGGAACTTTCGCACCGTCCCCAAAATTGCTGAAGTCTGCGGAAGCAGCTGACGAAAAGAGAATTGAGATTAGGAGCAGTTTCATTTTTCAATGAATGCTCTTTTTGGGGTCTCTTTTTATGTCGTTTGTTTGGTTCCTGGTTGTGATTTGACACGAATATGTTTTCACATCAGACTAAAAACATTGATCAAACTTCCGCTTCTGAAGAAGTTCTTTTCTATTGAACTGCACGTCAACGAGCAGTAAAACATGTGTCACAAGAACAGCCGATTCTCCGCGGTGAAATTTCATACTATAGTTTCCAGAAAATTCGAAAAAACCGATATAATTTCATCTCCAAATACAAAACGATTACAGGAAGAACAAGTGAAACCAGGGGAACATAAAGTTACAGAAGCAGGTACAATCAATATCACAGTTAATAAATTACTAGTTGTCTCGACGAAAAAAAAACAATTTTAAGGCAACCAAGGGGACCAAATGGCGGGAAGAAATGAATAGAGGTTCAATTACAGGGATAAAATCTTTTGGCTTTTGGGGAAAGGGAGAACGTGAAGGCTATTAGGTCATTCTCAATTGATAATCTCCGTTCTGAGTGACATATCGAACCCACGGCAGTGCTTGATATCCAGACTTCTCTATGATTTTCAAGTAACGGACCTGAACAAAAGGTCTTTTTAGGTTAGAAGGGTGCTGTTGGGACTTTACCTGAAGACCCGAAGTGGTGTAGTACGGGATTTCGAACTTTACATTGATTGGTGGCCGACCTTCCACTTCCTCTGATCCGATAGAAGGGAGCATGAATGAGGACCGCATGATGTATTCACGACCTCCTGAACAAAAACTAGGCTAAAATTATTCTATTCCTAGGCTCTTCCAGCTGAACTATTCTTATAATCTGAGTCACTTTGCGAGGTCATAACTCCAGCTTCGAAAGCGTTTTTTTCTGTTTTTGTTTCAGAGCCTGATTTTGTACAGTCGATTACACCAGATTCAAATAAAAGTAAAAATGAGAAAGAAAAAAAGTTCGCAATAACAAACCTGGAAAGCTTCGAATACTCCAAACGATAGCATTCAACTCTGGAACGTATTTGGCTGTTCCTGCTCCAGTCTTAAATTTGGGAGCACTGACATCGGATGGAACTGGAATGATGACCTCAACATGGTTAGCCACCGACTGACGTTTGAATTGAGATTTGGCCTGAAATGCGGTTCAGTATCGGAAGTAGAAGAGAGTTTTCTCACCTTGACCATGTACTCAACCCTCGAATGAGCATGTCTCTCCACAGCTGCCTCCACCCAAATCAATGGTTTCACTTGTGTCGTCAGTCTGTAGCTCATCAGTTCAAATTCACCATCTGGTGGAATGAATGAGATGGTTCTTTCCGAATCGAAACGAGACAAACGGACACATTGGTGGAATTTGATGTCTTCTAACTCGACACCCTTCCCTCCGTTTCCCCGTCCTGAGTTAGGGCTGATTTTTTGGACTATTTCAAAGTTCAACACTTACTTGAACTGGCACCCGACTGCTGGAAGAAGACCTTGTCATTGAGACCCAATCTCAACTCGGGCATTCCGGATAGAACGACACGGAAACGAATGGATCCGACGATTTCCGAGCGGAGAACTGTTCCTTGGGCATTGGCCAGCATATTGACACTTTCTATCACATCCAGGAACACCTCGTTTTTCCGATACTTGATTCCCTCGGATCTCCAGGAAACGGCATTTGTGACGGCCATTGGAGGACGAACAGTCTCCAAACGGTTTCCTTGTTGGGTGATGAATCTGGAAATTCACGAATTTAGAAGTGATTTCACATAAGATTACTCACTCTTGAAGAATCTTGCTCTCCGTTGTCTGTGGGTATCCAAAGTCCAACATTTCATCGAAAAGTTCATAAATGATGACGAAGTTATCCCGAACAGCTTCTTCTTCGAGAGTCTTGAAGTATTCACAGAAAACTTCAACGATTTTGTAGAGGGCGGAAAGTACGAGGATCACATTTGTGTTCTTCTTCGAGATGGTCACCACTGGAAAGAATTTTTTTGAATTATCGTACTGTCGCTTTAACTTAATTCGTCTCGGTTCCTGTAACATTTATCGAAATGCTTTTCAACTAGCCAAATGTATGTCAAAAGAAGATGAACATTTTGGTAGCTGCCTGCTTTCTGTCACAAGAACCCAGATAAAAATGGTCAAAAAGTATGATAAACGATGTCTTCTATTAAAAACTTGAAAGAAAATAGTATTCCAGAATGAAAAAAAAACAAACTTACAGTATACATTCATATACTTGATGTATGTGTAACTGATTCCTTGGTGCACCAGAACCGGAGAAGCTGTTCCTTCATCCTCCTTTTCCACCAAAAGAGGCATGAATTTTTCGATACAGGACATGTCAACATCTCCACGATAGTTTCGGGATATTACCACCTGTAATTCAGGGATTTATTTTTCTTCCTTTTTTTCTCGATTCTAGTCCATCAAAGCTCTTTGAAAATTAAAGAAATACGGGTTACCGTATGTATATCGTGTTCAATAAAGGCGTCCCCGTACCTTGGAGCGAGTTTATATCGATTCCTGTAACAGATACCAAAAAGTGGTCAACTAACAAAATGTTTAGCACAATCTGAGAAATATTTTCTTTATTGACGACCTTTTGATATCTACTACAGGGATCGAGATGAAAATGATCAAAGGAGCGGTGCCGTAAGATTACAGGATTTACGGTACCTCCGGAATTAGAAATGCTACAAAAATATTGTGAACACCCAAAATATAGTTCACAATGAGATCTATCAATTGCCACAAAAAAAATTGCAAATATTTTCGGACCGCTGAGGTTTGATGCTTCTTCTGTCTTACATGTGGCTCTCAAACGAAGAGAGACCGAAAAAGCAACATATATCAGCTCACCGTCCATATTTTAAAATGTTCTTTCTGTGCAATCTAAAGATCTCATTGTGATCTAAATTTCGACAGTTTACAACTTGTCAAGACCATTACTGGTTCTATAGATAAACCGTCTTTTGTAAAATTACGCTCATTTCTATTTCCCACCCCTCTTTTTTCTATGCTGTCCCACGGCGTGAGTGAAAAGGCCGCAGGCTGTGTGTGAAAGCATTATAGTTGACGACATCCGAAGAATTTTGTGAATAAACGGAGAGAAAACGAAATGTTTCAACGCTCTTTTGGATTCAATTTTCGTAGTTTTTGTATGCCATTAAACAAGTTTGTTTTTTGAAAAAAAAACACTTACATTCCCTTTGAGGTCCAAGATGAAGAGGCCTGAAATCGACATGTCGATTTCTCGGTTAAAGCCTGAAAGTCGGAGAAAACTTCAGGACTTTTTAGAATAGAATCTTTTGAAATGTGGAATACGTGGCAAACGTGGGAAAAATGTGTAAATTGGAGTGAGAGTTATATTAGAGGGATGTTCCATGTTAGCTGGCTGTAATTCAGAAATATGTTTGAGCGAAGTTATCAGTAAAAGATAATAGTCATGAAAAGACCCTGAGAATCTGGAAATTCGAAAACCATCTGACACACCTTCTGTGGTTTTAACTTGTAAAAAAGGCTTAAAGGAGGATTCCGGGCAAAAATTTTTATTGCTTTAAAATATGTAATCAAGTGTGCTGATTCCGAAAATCATAATGAGAACGCTCAAAAACTGCTCTAAGTACCCGAAAAACCGTCTCAAAGAGGCCGTTTTTGAAGAAAGTGGCCCATTTTGGGCACAACTTTTTGCCTATTTTCGCCGTTTTTTTCCGATTTCTTTGGTAAAATTGACGATTTGTTGCTTTTTTTATGCATTTTTGTTGCTTTTTTTCATGTTTGAACTTCAAAAAATCGAAAAAAACGGCGAAAATAGGCAAAAACAGTTATGCCCAAAATGGGCCACTTTCTTCAAAAACGGCCTCTTTGAGACGGTTGTTCGGGTACTTGGAGCAGGTTTTGAGCGTTCTCATAATGATTTTTGGAATCAGCACACTTGATTACATATTTTAAAGCAATAAAAATTTTTGCCCGGAATCCTCATTTAATATAAAATTCAAACATTTGCCATCATTTGCCAATACTCTGTTTCATCACAAATATCAGTTCAGATCACTCCACATGACTGATTTCAATATAACGTTTCATCAAAAACTATTTCTAAGGAGTCCTAAAAAGTTCTCTGCCAGATGTGAATGTAATCGGATGTACACTCCTTCTGTGAAACATCTGGTTGATACGTGGAAGCCCCTAGAGACTACATGAGAATAAGAGACTCCAGAGAAACAGAGAAAAGAAGAACTGATAGTGTAGAGTATATGGATTGAAAATGGGAAAGGAAAGGTGCGGGAAGAGGAGGAAAAGAGAGAACAAATATTGTATTGTATGCAGTCACCGAAAGTGGCGCATAGGTGTCCGCAGAACTATTCCCAATCTGTGTCTCTTCTTTTCGCATTCTGCTTTTCCTGTTCTTTTCTGATCGTACTCTCTTTCTCTTCCCGATGCCCATAACTTTTCGTCTCCTTTGCATGATGATGCCCAACGCGATCAGCATAATAATTATCGATCGATTTACGACTCCAAACAGAAAACAACTGAAATTGCTATCAGCTGATGATGATGGGAGAATAGAGCATGAGAGCAAATGAACAGGCACAAAGTATTGCAGTATGAAACGAAGCATGCCTCCGTATTATTATCCTGAAAGGGGAATATGTTACGTTGTTTCTGCCTAGAAACCAAGAGAAGGTCCTGGTTGCTAGGCTTGCAGCTAAGCGGATTATTTGTGAAGAAAGAGGATGTCCAGCTTTGAAACATGTTTATTTTGTGTTCCCATCCACCTTGTTCTGTTTAAATTGAAACATCAGATTTCCTGTTTCAGACAGCCACTAGTTTTTTCATATTTAGCTTGAAGGTTTTTTCTTCTCTCGAAATTCAAGGTGCGAACAACTCTGCGTCTTTTGGGTTTCGCAGCGAACGAATTTTCAGCGCGCCAATTCGAAAATATTTGCATTTTCCTCGACCTTTTTCTTTTTTTCAAGCTTTGAAGCTCCAAACTCACAAATTAACTTGCAGGATGGTTCTGAATGACTCATTTTCAGCCCTTTTCTCATCTCCGGGATCTTTGAGAAAAGCGAATGAGAGTTTCAATGAATCCTTTGGTGACAAGGCGAGAACTAGAATCTTCAAAAATTCCTTAATTCGGTTCCTTTTCAGAACAGTCTGTCACTGGCCACACTATTCCGTTCCCTTCAAAAAGAACATGATCAAATTTCGTCGATTTTGCGATTCCAACCTCCCACAACCTCGCAGTATCAAAGTTCATTAAATGAGTAGGTTTTCTTTGACCGGTTTCTGTTCCTAATTTTCATTTTTCCAGATTAATTTCTCTTTTCGAACGAGCAGAGGATCAATCTACAATCAGAGTTCAGAAGCTCGTGCTGTCTGTGTTCCTTAAACTCGCCGCCAATATTCTCACTGTGCTCGGCAAGGTATAGAATATTTACAAAACTTCTCTTGGAATGTTTCCAGCTATATTTTTTCAGCCAGCTTATCAACCAACGCTCTACAAACTTGCACAGCTTATCGCCTTTTCTATTGTACCCGAATTGGAGAATGAGAATGATGCTGAAGAGAAGACAATACAAAAATGGGCAGATCGAATTATCATCGGTTAGATTTTCTTGCAGGAAGAAATGTACGCAATGTAATTTCAGAGTGTTCGATTCACATGATGGATTTCCCAAACTACAAATTGGATTTGGAATTTGTAAGAAAGCAGCGAAACGCCGAAAAAAAAAACAAAAACCTACTTTCAGAACATTGACAACGTTGTGGATGATCTGGTGCTGGCAAGTGGACGATTTCAATTTGTCAAATCCTCGATTTTCATGGCGGCTCGAGACATAGCGTCTGATATGGATGTGAATGTAGTTATCACGCCAGAGTCAAGATTTACCCTTGACAATCTTGCTGATGAACACATTCTGCGTTTACTCATGTGGTTATTCCTCCGCCAGAAATCAGTCTTGAAAAGAGATCTTCTCCCTAATCTGTTCTCAAGACTTCCACTGACGTTAAATGCGAAGGAGTATTCGAAAAGTGCGGAATCTTCATTGCTCGATGTTCAAGTGAGTTGCTATTTTTTGATCACATCCTTTTCTTTCTTTTCAGCTCTACGTCGTTTCCCTTTCTGTTGTATCATCTACTACTTCTGAATCAGGAATGACGATGAAAACAACGCCCATTGTTGCATCGCAGCTGTCATTGACCAAGCACCAGAAAGACTGCTGGAAAGCTGTTGTTGATGCTTGTGCCGGGTATATATTGTGAAATTAGACAGTTCAGCAACTCTTCCAGTTCTTCCAGGAAAACCGTCGCGGCTCTTTCCCGTCTTCGCACGTCGCAACTCGTCGATGCGGTTCGTCTGATTTCAGATGGATCGGAAGACGTGCGTGTGTTGTTCGAGGCCTGGAAACACTGTCTTCAACCATCTGCAACTCACGATGAAGAAGTTCATGAAGCCATTCAGACGGTGACCGAGAAGTACAGAACGAAAATGAATTTGCTTCTTGCTTATGGGTTCGTTCAGGTTTACAGTGTTTTGAAAACCCTAAACTTTTAGACCATTCTACACAACCGATTCATCTTCATTCTCAAAATCCGGTTCTGTTTCCCGGCGTGATATGAAAACTCTGTTCCCTCTTCAGTTCGATTACGAATTCGTGAATACTACAGAGGCAGAGCACATTGGAACTGTCATCAACAGTTTGTGAGTTGATCATAAAGTCAACCAGATATCATCCCTTACATTTCCAGAGAAGGTTACATGAGCCCTCAGCCACCAGACGAGGTTTCTGAAGAAGATGAAGACGACAAGAAAGAATCGTCTGCTAAAGATGTAGAATCTACCGGGGATGACACATTCCATAGTTTCGCATCCACACCAGACTGCTTCGCTTCATCAGATAACTCACAATTCTTCTCTCCTCTCCAACACAATAGAGATTCGATGCTCCCATCTGCAATTTCTCAAATCATTCGTGAAAAATCTCTTGCCAATACTTCTCACATTTCCACAAAATCAGTCATTCTAACTCCAACCAGAGGAGGAATTTCCACATCAACGCCAACGCCGACTTCAGCTCAACGAAACATTTTTGATCTGTCGATAGAACGTAAGTGTCAGAGATAGACGGATATCAGTACATTTGGGTTCCAGGTCATCAGAATGTCAGCATAGCTCCAGAAAAAGGTGATTCTAGAGATGAGACAGAAGATGAGGAAGTGGACGAGTTGGAAGCAGCGCTTTTAGAGTCCACTCAAAAGCACGAGAAAAGTCTTCTTGCTCAAAAATCACCCGAAAAAGCAGCAGTTGTTGAAAAGCTGGTCCCTACACCAAAGAAAGATGCTCAAACTGAAACCGACGACAGTATTATATCATCCGGAGAAAGCAGCATTATCAGTGTTAGATATACTCCGAAAAAAGAGTTGGCAAGCATTCAGAAGAAAGCATCAGTGTACTCATCAGAGTCTGAAGAATACGATGATGAAGAAGATTATGAGGGTGAGGAAGACTATGAAGATGAGGAGGAGGAGGAGGTAGACGAGGACGATGAACTGACTGAATCTGAAATGGAAAGCATGAAACAACAAATCCTCGAAGCCACGTCTACGATCTTCAGAGACGAGAGAATGAAAATGTTTGGAATTGAATCTCAGAAAGTTGGTTTTTTTGTTGCTTCTTCTGAAGTTTCTAAAAGAAAATTTCAGATAGAATTCGAGAATACTACCGACGACGAAATCCTTCGTCTCGCTGAGCTGAAATTGGCAAAGTAACTTATTCAAATTTTAAAGTTTCAAATCTTGAATTTCAGAATCAATATCGATCTCGCTGCGACATCGGAAAGATTGGAAAAGTTGAAGACGCCTTGTGGTCAGTTTCTTCTTTTAAAATGACTTGAAAATGTGTATTATAGTCACTACCGTCCTCACACACGTCGCCGAAGTGCCTCCTCGAAATTTGCCGACTCCCGTGATTGTCTCAGAAAACACTCTGGATCATGATTCTAAACAATGTCTCGGATGTCAAGTAAGCATAATCAGAATTCACCCATATCCAAAACTCCTGAAAGCTTTTTACAGAGTGATGAAGTGCAAGAAGCTGCTCTCCGTCGCCTTGAGCAAATGGCAAACGATTGGGATGCCGAGGGAAATGATTATTTGTATCAGTAGCTCATCATCACACTGTTTTACGATTATATTTCTTTGTTGTTATCTAGGTTATTTATCTATTTCCATTTACGTGTTTTCCTCATTTCTACCTATAACTTATCTTGTCCTTCATGATTTTTACTTGCTATCATTCACCGTTCTATTGGTTCCTTCCCCCGAATTCGTTGTTAGAACTGAAGTTATGTCACATAACATTTTGTTTTGAGAATAGTCTTATCCAGAAACAACAACAAAAAACAATGAGAGAAGACAACAATGGAAAATATAACAACTCTGGAATCGAAATCCAGTTATGACCATGGGATAACAAAATCAATGACGTCCTCCGGCTGAGAACCTCTTCTTCTTCTTGGCTTTCTTTTCCAGTGGATCTTTTGCGTCAGGAATTTGAGCTTGAACTGCGGATCTGAAAAATTATTAGTTTTACGAGCGGAAAACACAGCTTCAAGTTTTACCTTTTACTTTTGACGCTGACTAATTTGTTGGCATACTTCATATTGACCGATTCGTATGCTTCAGCCAGCTCTTTCTCGTCTTGAGTGATTTCGTATTTCTGCAACTCCGGTCCCAATTCAGCAAGAAGCGCCTTTCTATCCCGTTCATGACGAGCACGAATTTCCTTGGCAGCTGCATCGAGTTCATCTTCTAAGTTGGCTAGTGGTACTGCTATTGGCAGGTTGGATGTTGGTTTGTTCGCAGAAACTGCCTCAGCTTCTTTGTCAAGGTTTTCTCTGAAAATTCGGAAATTGATTTTCAGCATTGGCTTCATGAAACCCACCTCACTGCGGTCTCGCAGACCTCGTCAAACCAGTCACCAATACGACGAATTGCTTTGGTGAGCAGAGCGAAGACCTGATTCATTGGAAGATCCAATTCCTTGGAGACATCTTCGAACTGTTTGTGTTGAAGACCACGCGCGAGTAGAATAGCCGATTGAGTAACAGCCAGTTTGAGCTGAAAAACAAAACTTAAAATAAAACCATGAAATTTATAGCTAACCTCTTGTGGCAATCTCTGTTCAAAGTACAACTTTCCAACAGTTGGCAGAATATCGGTGATTAAATGAGAATCAACCATGTTTCGTCCGTACTGACTCATTCGTCGCAAGTCTGTGTTCGACAAGTGGAGTGCCAATTCGGAACGCTCGATGGTGACACGTCTCATCTGTTTCTCAACATTCTTATTCTTGAGTTGCAGAAGAGAAAGTGCCATTGGAGCCGGGAAATCGGAGAAATCGAAGGCCAGCAGGTTCACTAAACGGCGACGGAACTCTCGCCAGTAAACTGGAAGCCACGTAGCAGATGGCTCATCTAAAAGGCAAGACACTCAATTTCAGAGGATCTAATAGACGAACCATCAGAGCTGCCATGCTCGAGTCCTTTCAGCATAATACAAGTGTGTTCTCCAGTGATGTCGTTTGAATTTTGACGAATGTAAACTGGCACGAACTCGCTACGCTTCCAAAATTTCAGAAGTGGAACCGTGAGTCCGAAGGATACTCCCAGATAGTCAAGCTTCTCTGGTTTTCTCTCGTCCAGCCGTTGAAGAAGTGGTGGAAGATCGGCTCTCGGTTCGATCCGCTCCTCAAGAAGTTCCACTGTGTTTCCATCCTACAATGAGAACTTTTAATGATCAAATTTTGTTAGCGGTTTCCTCACATTAACTTGTTTGATAACTGATTTGTTCTGAGTGACAGACTTCTTTTCATCTTCATCCAAAGATGTTGCGAGTCCCAGATAATACTGCTCAATCAATTGAACTGCGCGACTACCGTATCCCATCGATTGATAATCTGGATGTACTGCGACTCGGACGATTCTTCCACCAGAGAGGGAACCAAATTGTTTATCCATGAATTGCTGAGATACGGACCAAGGAAGAAGATCTCCGGCCAATCGTTTACCACTCTCCAATCCAGTCTCCACTTTGTCAGAATCCAAACGCCCTTCAAGGCACACTTGAACAACTGCCAACACTTCTGGAAGCGTTTTTCGTGTCTTGTCGATCGGAGCCATAAGAACGAACAGATTGTGAGCTGGAGCATCAGAGAGCATCTGAAGATTGATAAGTTAAAAATGAATTAGCTACCAATTATCACCTGCAAATCATTTGGACTGTTCTTGTAGTGAGCAGAAACGAAAATAGCCATCACTTGCTGGAGGAAACTCTCAGATGCGTCGTGGAACGAGAACAGAGTATCTCGATTGACTATGTAAAGCTCACATGCAGCCGGTGGCGGAGTTCCACATTCGAGTTTTAGCTGGCAGTTGGTAGCATCGAGGCATAGCAGACGATTCAGCCATTTTTCTATCTGAAAATCAAAACTTTACAGAGTCATTACGTTTCTTCGTACCTTATCACCCGGTTTGTAACGAATACTCTCCTCCATTTGCATTTCATGGAGAGTTCTTCCTTTGCTCGTTGCCGTTTTTCCCTCCTTCGCTTCTCCTCCGGCTGATTGTTGTCTCAACTGTTGCAGAAGTTTCAGAGATAAAGAGCGTCCGGTTCCTTCGTAACCGTTAATAGTAGAGGCCAAGAATGAGATGTATGGTCCTGGAGGATAAAATTAATCGAAGAACTGAGAAAAAAAACTAACCAGAAATCAATTCTCTGACTAATAGAAGTGGAATAGCCGCTGCTTCGTCAATCACAATGAGTTCGCATTGGCCGAGCTTTTGAACATCCGTTGGGCTGATGTATTGAATTGTTTGCTTGTGCTCACGGAACACATTGACTCGAACGAGGCAGTTTTTGAATTCTGGATTAGCAGATTGAATAAGTTCGTAGTCAGTGTGTTCTTGATAGTCAAGAGCATCGAAGCCTTTAACAACGAATTCGAAGAGGGTCTTCAGATTTTCTGGAGTTGGAGAAGTCACGAAAATGTTTGTGTATCCGAAAGCAATAGCTCCCGCCAGTGACAATCCGACTGCAGCTGATTTTCCACGTCCACGACCAGCAGTCAAGGAGCAAGTGACGTTCGACTGTTTCTCAGTGATGACATCAAGGAATCGAAGAAGTGCTTTGGCTTGGCAAGCAGTACGTGCGCGAGAAAGGAGCGGGCCGATTGGCTTTGTTTCTTTCATTGCTTCTTTCAAACCAGCTAGCTCAGCATTCGCTTCGTTTTGAGTTTTCTTTTGAGATGCAGGAATCGCTTCAACATTTTCGATATGACTGGAGATTGGCAAAACTCTCAGTTGATCGTCCAAAACAAGAATCGACGAGCATGACGCCAAAGAAAGAATGAATCTTTCGTTGAAACGAGCCGTAATTTCATTGTGGGCTTCGGTGCGGTAGCGATTATGAACATCCATTGAGATCGTGTAAAGTTGACGAAGAGATCGTACTGATTGCATGAGCAGAATAACCATTCCACCTCCTTCAATAGTTTCAATAGTTCTAGCCAGAAGATTCGGTGTCATCGCTTCGAAGTCCTGAAGAACAAGCCTTTTCAAAAATACTCCAATTTTTAACCTACTTGTAGCACAAGAACTCCGAAAGTGTTTCCCAAAATCTTCTCAGTCTCGTTGTAGTAACAATATCTGATTTGCGTTGAAGAAATGAACACATCGAACGGATCAGCATCTGGAAGACTTCCGGAAATTGTGGTCGTCGCTTTCTTCATCTTTTTGGCCTTTTTCTGACGATGAGTGGAGAACGACAGCTCCTTTTTGTAGCACCAAAGGACATTAGGACGAGCAGAAACGGTTGATTTCGATAAAATGTGATAAAGAATCGGTACTTGATCTCTTGCTTTATCTCCAACTAATGCGAACATTGAACGATGCCCAGTGGCAACGCCATTTTCGATTTGAGTGCGAATGCGGCCGTCAAGTTTGGTCCGCATCTGAAAAATGTTGTTTGATAATGCCACAGGTTTTTATTTCGAAGCAAAGGAAACCACAAAATACATTACTATTATTATTTACAAAAAAACAGGGAGAATCGCAAAAAATTATTCGAAAGACGCATTTTGCGCCAACAATCGGGAAGTGCGCCTTTCCAATTGTTTGCGTCTTTTTCGATTCCGGCAGCCAGTAAAAGGATTACGGTGCAGGCGGTCGAGGAATGTCTAAACTGGTATTATTGAGAAGAGAAGGGAAAAATGAGAAAGATTAAAAGTTTGAGGGAAGTGTGAAAAGTATAATCCAATATGCGAAAACTCGGAATATAACCTTCAATGTCTCTCGATTTGTCCTTATGATCATTCACTTGGCTAAACTCTACCGTGATGCCTTTCGTCAACACTTCACTATCATGGTCAACAAATGTCACTGATAAAGAGCACCAACAAGGTACTCTTAAACAATACCACTTCATCGAGCACATACGTTTCAGCTTTGACTACAATTCTCTTCGAAATGCTAGGCTGGGTCCTTGACATCACTATTCTGGAAGCAGCTCTTTGGACTTGTGTCTTTTTCGTGCTCTTTTTGATTGTTCGACGGGGTTTAGAGAGTATTCAGATAGAAAATCTATCGAAGAGGGCTGTTCTTATAACAGGCTGTGATACTGGTAGAAATTCTGATTTTTTTTCTGGAAGATTTTCTTGAATTTTAGGATTTGGTCGAGGACTGGCCTTGAAATGTCTGGAACACGGGATGCCTGTGTTTGCTGGATGCTTGACTCAACAGGTTAGTTTTATTTGAAGTTGTTTTTGTACTTCCAGGACGTACCGTCTTTCATCTCATAGACTGATACCCCTGTCCAGTCACTTTGATGAATTTTATTTTGGTTACTGTAATAGATATAAAAATATGATCTGTAACAAACTGTTCCTCTCATTGCGTGCAACATTTTGCTAGTTGATCACTTTTTCATATCTTTTACAATAACCGGGATAAATTCGATTAAAGTGGGGTCTATAAGAGGAAACACGATAATTCCGCTTGAGGTCCCGCGACAAAACATATTCTAAAGGAAACTCTACTTTTAGATGAGTATTATGCATCCAATATCAAAAACTTGAAATTCAAGAGTTCCCCATTCCGAAAACACGAGGGTCCCCCATCTCCTCCACCATCACATAAAAATGTCCTTGGCCATTTCAGGGAGTCGAGAGTCTTAGTGCAGAGGCTCGAAAATCCATCGGAAACGGGCGGTCTCTAGACGCGTTTTTGATGGACGTGACAAGTGACGAGTCGGTTAGAAAAGTGGCCAAACGACTCGAGGAGAAATGCGAAAAGTTTGGAGGTATGGTAATTTGGAAAGAACGCCAGAAACAGATGAAAGATGAACATTTTCCAGGACTCCATGCCGTCGTGAATAATGCAGGAATCACAGGGAAACACATAGCCGATGATTTTTTGGATATGAAAGAATATTATAAAGTGGCTGAAATCAATCTTTGGGGGCCAGTGAGAACCACAATGGCTGTTAAGAAACTTTTGAAAAGAGCAAAGTAATTCTCAATATGATGAGCAAAATAGAGTATCATCTCCGGAATTAGAGATGCTACGAAAAAGTTATCAAGATCACAATGAGATCTATCGATCGAAAAAAGGAATCAGTTGACAACTTTTCAATACAACCAAAAGCAAGTCAGTTAGGTAGCGTTGAGTGAGACGGCCACAGATTCTGGCTCACTTCAGTGAAATTTTCGAAATCACTGAAGTTAATTATCGGGTAATTGTAACATAATTATGCAATTATAGTTTCGCACTAACGTTTTGCATTCATGTCAACTTTTTTGTAGCATTTCTAATTCCGGAGATACAGTGAATTAGAGCGAATGTTTCCCGCTCACTTCTAGTTCTCACAGCGTACAATACCAAAACATAATGATTCAGAGGGCGTATTGTTCAAGTGGCGAGCATTTGTGCCCGTGTGGGTCTCCCCGGGCTTGGTCCTTATACAGTATCCAAGTACGGCGTTTCGGCATACTGTGATGTGATAAGACAGGAGTTGAGACCATTTGGCATCTCGGTGCACATTTTGGAGCCGGGATTCTTCGATACCCCTCTAATTAATAGACAGAAAATTGATGTGAGTTTCGATTTCAATTTGAATTGACGATAAAAAAAACTTTCAGGCAGAGATTATGGAAGCATGGGAACAAGCCCCGTCGGATGTGAAAAGTGAATATGGAGAAAAGTTTTTCAATGATGGTATAGTTGATTGAATTTCAGATTATTGACAATAAAAGCTGAATTTAAGCTCGCCAATCTACCCAATTGTTTTTAAATTCAGTGGCCTCATCTCAAATTTCTCTAGTCATCGATGCATACTTCCATGCCATCACCGCCAAGTTTCCAAGGTCTCGTTATCAAATCGGATGGGACAGTATTCTGTTGTGAGTTCTATATCCGTTTATCTTTAGGATGAAACTTGGTACAATAAATGTGTCAACTGGCGAAATGTACATCAGATCTATCGATTGTGACAAAACATCATTAACTGTTTCGTATCATTCAAATGGCAAACCGTCTTCCGCTCATATCTGTTCATATCCAGGTTCATTCCGTTCTCCTACCTCCCAACTGGACTGCAAGATTACATTTTCGCCGCCGCAGGTCTATTTCTACCAAAACCGGCTTGTCAGTGACAATGATGATGCGAGAGTTGGCATCAACGTTGAATTTGCATTTCAATATATTTTTAACTTTTCGTGTCTGATGTTTTTTTTTTTTGAGTTTGAAACTGAACCTTTTTCGAAGTTTTGTTGTTATGAACTATTCCTCCAATTTAGAGTCTTAGTCCTTGGCTAACAGAGGAATCACTCTGGAATCTGATATTTCTTCCAGATCTTTCCTTCACAACTTCTCTTGGCTTCGCCCGTTTCTCCTTTCCCCCTGATGGTGTCGTGACTCCTCCCACATCTTCCCATTTTTTTCCCTCGAAACGCAAGTGCGAGTGGCGCTTCTACTATCGATCCAGTTTTGGCCGATGACGGCGTGTAGAGAGAAAGAGAAAAAGGAAGGAAAGGAGGCGAGAAGAGGCGAGGAGAAGTGAGCTCTTTCTCCGCTGTGCTCTTTTTCCCAGCAACCCATTCCCACTTCTTTCCTTTTCTTCCCCCACAACGCTTTCTTTTCTTGTCGTTATCCCCTTTCTTGGGTCTTCCGCTTTTTGCTCCTCCTTTCTTCTAAGTTTCGGATCAAATGTTTTCAAGCTGACGAGTTATATGAACAATTGGATTTTCTTCTGTTCCTCTTGTTATGATGAATCTGCTCTGAAAAGCGCATTGCTCGAGTTCATAGTTTGGTGGGGACTTCTCTAATAGCCTCGCCCATAACAAAAAGGCAAAATGGGAGTTAAATATTCGGGCACAGTATATTTTCCTCCCCAACCATTTTAACATGTGCACCTGGGAGAGAGCTTTCTGATTTCGATTCTTTCAATAAAATTCTACAACTTCTGGAGATTCCATTCTAAATAGAAATCTGAAACCTCATTTCTCGCAGTTTATCGCCACCGCTAAACTGCGAGCCATGCGTCATTTCGGAACGTCGTAATAAATTAATTACATGGTTGAAATCTCGCTTTTTCTCAATTTTCAGATATTTTACATCGATTTCAGCGGTTCTGCAAGAGAGAATTGTCCGTCTTTGTTTCGCCTTTATTTGAACTGTCTAGTTTCCAACATAGAGAAAGATAATGAGAAACGTGTGGACGCAGACGGTGAAAAAAGACATCATCAACATCTGCCCCGTTTTTCTCGCCTCACCTCCACCGCCCGTCGTTTTTCTCATGAAATTCTGTCTTTTCACTCAGTTTGGAAGAATTGAATAGATGATAGTATTCAGAAGATGAGAGAGCACAAAGAAAGAAAAATGGAGCAAAAAACAATAAAGCCCCTTTTTCTTGTTCTTGTCTGAAGCGCTTTTTTCTTTATTTGTTTCAATGATTTTTATCCGTTACATTCTTTATTGAATTTACAGATCATGACAGCTCGGTCTTCAACGATCGCCTTCACACGAACGGGCGATGCTGATGAAGGTAAAATTATTGAAGTTGATAAATGGAAATTGATAACTACGCTTTTCAGAAGGAAAACCTCCCGAGCAAACTGGAGAAAATGGAGAAAGGGTGAGTAAATATTCAGATTACATTTAAAACTTAAAAAAAAACATTTTTAGCAAGAAGCTCCGATTCTTCGACCGGATAATGAAGCCAAAGATCTCCCACTGAACACAACACTAGGCAACCTGACATCACGAGAGCCGCAGAATACCAAAGAAAAGCTCGGACATCGACGGATTGATGAACAAGGAGGAGTTTCCTACAAAAAAGTTCCTACGAACGCACTTATGCAAGCTATTCAACTAGGAATCTCAAATTCAATAGGTAGCCTTGCCTCTTTGCCAAATCGAGACGTCCTACTCCAAGATTTCGAAAAAGTGGACATTGTAGCTTTTCCAGCGTAGGTTTTATTACAATTTGTAGTAAAAAATCCTCCATTGAAATCTAAAAATAAAATTTTCTTTCAGAGCTGGATCTACAATAACACCTTCACATTCATTCGGAGACTTCCGATTTCGAACGTACGCACCAATCGCCTTCCGATACTTTCGCAATCTCTTTCACATCAAACCTGCTGACTTTTTAGTGAGTCTTTTTTTCCCATTATTGATCCCGATTTCTCATTTCCTTCAGAGATCGATTTGTACAGAGCCATTGAAAGAATTGTCGAATGCAGGAGCATCGGGATCGATATTCTATGTGTCTCAGGATGATCAGTTCATAATCAAAACAGTTCAACACAAAGAAGCCGACTTCTTGCAGAAGCTTCTCCCCGGCTATTACATGGTGCGTTTTTTTGGAAATAATCAGCTGAAAAATGTCATTTTTAGAATCTCAACCAAAACCCACGAACGCTCCTACCGAAATTCTTTGGATTGTTTTGTTATCAGGTAAAAAAATCAACTAAAAATAATGTCTATATTATCTTGTCTCCCAGAGTCTCGGAAAAAATATCCGACTGTTGGTGATGAACAATTTGCTGCCTCAAACCGTCACAATGCACGAAAAATATGATCTGAAAGGATCAACTTACAAACGAATGGCTAACAAGGCGGAGAGATCGAAAGCTCATCCAACTCTCAAAGATTTGGACTTTCTCGATAACCACAAAGACGGCATTTTCATTGATCCCATTGCCTTAGATGCGTTGATGCGATCGATTAGCAGGGATTGTTTGGTAAGGTCACTCTGATAAAATAAACGAACGAATGAAAACTTTTCAGGTAATGGAAAGTTTCAAAATTATGGACTACTCGTTGCTCGTCGGAATCCATAACGTGGAATTAGGAATCAAAGAGCGAGCAGAGCTGAATGGAGAAGCTCTGCCTGCTCCATCAACGTCGAATGAGCTAGAGAAAACAGAGAATCACAAAGTGCTCCAAGAAAAATTCAGTGTTTGGGACACCGGAGATGGAGACGTTCCTCATGGTGGAGTGCCGGCCAGGAATTCCAATGGAGATCGACTTGTTCTTTATCTAGGTTACTTTACAAGTTTGGATCTTATAAAATATATAGTTTTTCAGGTATTATTGACATTCTTCAGAACTATCGGTTACTAAAGAAAATGGAACATACATGGAAAGCGATTCTTCACGATGGAGTAAGTCCTTTTTTTTGTACTAGAATCTGAACTCTCAACATTCAGGACACTATCTCGGTACACAACCCTAACTTCTATGCGTCCCGGTTTCTGAGTTTCATGACCGAAAAAGTTTTCAAGAAAGGAACAGGTATGTTTCTTTCTATGTCCGCTTCAAACTATTTACAGGCTTTCCTGTCTTTTCCATCTCATTTCTCTTTCTATTACCTCACCTATCCTTCATTTTCTCAGCACCCAAAAAAACCTTTCTATCACTTCAAGAAACTTCTCCTATCTTTAATTTGAATGAATGGGGAATGAGATTTAGTTTTGCGTTTCCAGAAAGAAAACATTTGCATTTATTGTATTAGCTTCGAGACTATCTGAAAAGGGTTTCCCCCCAGAAAGGAACGAAAAAGTCCATTGTGAATTGAAGTGGTTGTTTTCACTACGGCGCGCTGATTTTTGTTTCGATTATTTTGCGAACCCGTGGAAAAATTTGTGAGTCGCAGTTTCAGTTCAGGAGCTTGTTTGAATAATTCCAGAAATGAACAGTTTTCAAACCGAGCGAAAAAAAAAAACTTTTACAATTCATCATCAAAAATTTGCAGTGTACAGTACTGGCAAAAAAGATTGCATTATTTGTGGATGTTGATTCAGTCTAGGTAGTTATTTCGTGCGATTTTCCAAAAAAAAGTTGGCAACTACATGAATGAAGATCTGGAATTGTTTTTCCCTCACAAAATTAAGAAAAAAAGGGTCGTTAGGAATCATTTTTCAGCCCCTGAACATCGCCAGGTATGCATTCTTTTTGACCAGTATTGTAGACAGTTCAGACTTCTCTGAGAATTCTCCCATGTGCTGATTCTACTATTCTTTCATCTGATTGAAATCCTTTTAACCTTCTATTGTGACGATTCTTAAGAAGAAATTAACACAATAACTTCTCGCCTCTTACTCCTCTAATCTTCTCTCAATTAACGATTACAGCCGACGAAAAGAGAAGCGCGAAATTTCGCACTCTGGTCCACAGTTATCTCGGTGAATTTTTATTTATTTACAAGAACATTTTATTTATTATCAATGGAATTTTGTTTCGTCGCGTCACTGCCCTATATTTTTAAGCATCATCATCATCTATTCTCTGGATTCTGTTATATAACAATCGTTGTTTTGAAATCATCGTAGTTTCGTCCGAACATCTCGGTGAACTTATTTAATCTAGTTGAACGAAAACTTTAGGATTCATAACTAACATTTGTTAAATTGGTTCCGTTTGTCCAGTGGTTCGTGTTTGGTTTTTGTCTCGTTTATTCATGCCGCAACAAATTGAGACTTCTCGTTGTGGTTGGTTCTTTCCCTATCAGCTGCCTGCAGTTTTTTTTCGATTTAATCGATCTCAGTTCACCCATTCTGTCTGGCATGTGAATAGGGATGAAGCTTATGAGTGTGTCGAAACACATGCTTTCTCGCAGTCTCACGGGTTCTCTACTGACAAGGAAATTGCATGAGTCCTTGGGTTGAACTTTTTCTCATAAACTGGGTCAAAGTAGAAACAACCCGGAAGATTTAGAATCAGAAACGAAAATCTGTGGAACGCCCACGTTATTCTAGTTGTGACCTTGCAAAGTGGGCTGTGCGATTCGGGCGAAGATCCAGTTTCTCAACATAAGCCTTCAATATCACTGCAACTTTGCGAGCTCATAACCTAAATTTTGTGAACGTTTCGCGAATTTTTTTTCTGAATCAATCTATAGGGTGATTTTTTTTTCATCCAGTTGAGAAAAAGTTCAACCCGATAGTTCATGAAACTTTCTTGTTAAGCCTTGGTACGGTAAAACACAAGCAGACATCACTCATAAGGTTTATAATTTTCTGCACAGCTGGAATACAGAACATATCGGCTGGTGCCTTCTCTGTGCCCACAATCAGCCCCTCATTTCTCAAAACGATTTTTTAATTTTCAGCTCTCAAACAATCGCCGTCGCGTAGACGGATGATGAAAGGAAGCAGCCATGAAGACGAGTCAACTGTGGTGGTTACCACCGGACACCGTCAACATCGCGAATCTGAACGAGAAGGACTGAATATGACTGTAACAGTACCCGATGGAGGTGCCAGTACGTCTACTCCTCGTGAGCCTGCTCCGTTTGGATCACAGACAGCTAGAGAGTCGACGAGACTGTACAACAGGGAAACGCCTGGAATCAGTGACGACCGAGGTGAGACTCTATATTTGCGACGTTGTATTTAAGAAACTGTGTTTCAGCAAACTCGGCACGAGATCCGCCATCTTCCATGACTCGAGTACCCCTCCGAAGGTCTTATCGAGATGCAGGACAGGCGATGAGCATTGAGAAAAAAGAGAAAAAGGTAACGCTGGAATTGATTCAGAATCAGAAGCAATTTGTTCAGGTGGAACGACTGTTCGCTCAGCCGAAGCCTACGGACGAAAAAGTGCCGGAAGAGCAGGAAGAAATAGAGGAAATTGTGAGTGGTGACACGACTACCGCGTGAAGAGACATCCTTCATCTTCTTCTACTTCTGTTCTTTCAATCTTTCCATTTAGGTATTCTTTCCCGGCCATTTTTCCTAACACTTGTGTCTTTGAGTGTAACAAATTGTACCTCGTGTGTTAGTTCATGTTCATAGTTTCAGTAGATGTTTTGCCAAGTACTCAAAATTTCATGAAGAACATTTTTAACAAGTGTAAGGTTTCAATAAGTTAAAAAGGAAATAGAGATTTATTGTGCAAGTGTGTCTCGTCTGTCCGTATTTGCTCCTTTCCTTCATGTGTGCTTGTGCTACTAACTGTTCATTGAAACAAAAGTAACTAATCTTGTTTCCTTTCAGACTCGATTATAGTTCTACACCACCTGTTCACTACCAATGTCTTCGAGTTGTCAATTGCCGTATGAATACACTTTTCTCCAATTAGATACCTGCCAACGTCTTCTTCTTCTCCAATAAGCCACATGATGATTTTGTGCCCTTCTCCCGAGTTGTGAATTTTTATTTGCTTCCTTCCAAATACGAATTTGGCTTTAGTTTCAACTTTACGAAATCCGGATGTTCCAGTCAAGACCCTCTCCCCTCCTCCGAATGTGATTTTCCTTGCGCGCTTAGTACTTCAATTGTTTTTCGAATCATTATTTTTCCAGCTCTGATGTAACTGTTTTTATTCCACTCATCATTATATTGTAAACTATAACCACATTTTCATCCAAATCCACACCCAGGCTTTCCCATAAATGTTTTAAAGACGAAATAAACAAATAAAAACTAGAAACGGTTTTGTTAGTGGTACTTTATTTTGCTCTATTGTCGCTTCAAAAATACTTTCTCAAATCCAACATTTCTCGCTCGAGAAACTTCAGTCGCGTTTTCAGATGAGCAAAGAGAGTGAGAATGCTCAGTTTCTGTCATTATGGCAGAACTCGGAAAATTTCTCGAAATTCGAGACACAGGCGGTGAACAAGGGATTGGTGACATCTGCGAGGTACATCCATCAGTTACGATCTTCAGAAAATCCAAAAATATTTTAGAGATGCGACTTCAGATTCCTCAAATCGATCCGCACTTTGGCAAAATCTCTCTTCGATGTCATCAGCAGATCAAGCTCAATTGATGAGTCGACTCTCTTCTTCTTGGCCATTTCGAGACGAGCGCAGAGCATTGACATGGCCGGTACATGTGGGATTGTTAGCCAATTGTGTCACTTCATCCCTAATTGGTACGGATCTAAAGGAACAGAAAATAACTTTCGGAACATTCTTCTTTTTCAGCTACGCGAATCAATTCAGAAATGTTTTTGTACGATGCCAAGACGAAGTTCCTCGAGTCCATCCGAAAATGTCCAAAGTCTCCGTTCGTGTTTGGAGTTTACTCATCAGGTGTCACGTACTTCATGCTCTATCAGGTGATACCACAGTCTATCAAAAAGATTGGGACAACCACCTTCAGATGATTGTAACTCCAAAAGTCTACAACGAGTTGACTCCATGTCCCTCTTGTCTGGTAATCAACAGTCTGGCGATTGGTTTGACTACTGGCGTTGCTCTTCCGATGCTCGCCACTCCATATTTGGCCCATTATGTCCTGATAAACAAGGAAGCCGTGACAGGAAGAACGAAGTCAATGCCAGTTGTCAATAATCTCCTCGAGTTTCTGACTCTTGGATGGGAAGGTAGAACCGGTTCCCGTTGAAAATCATAACTAAGCATTCTTCCAGGATCCAAACCAGCTCGTCCTGTACTGGCCACATGCGCCGCTATTCAAATGGTGGTCAGTTTCGCTGCCATGTATGCAATGCTCTGGGGCCGTGAACGGATGTTCAATACTCTCGAGCTGGATTCCGACCTTGCCCGTCGACTAGTAGCGGAAGCGCAGACATCTTCATCTCTGAAGCAGAAGATTCTCGATTTCCTACGGCGTGTCCCTCTGGTGAACGGCGCCATTCCTGAATCCCCAGAAAATGAACGTGTTGTTTAGTTTGTATCACAGATCAAAAGCTGGTTACAGTGAATACCGTAGATCAAGTTGTTATGTTTTGTTTTTAGTTAATAAAAATTATTCTTCTCTTCAAATTCACAACTACAAGTTTATACCGCTTAGCAAGCTTGCTCTAACCCCTTCTTAGAATAAAAACCTTGTCTATATGAAGTTTATACTTTTAAAACTCTAAAACAAAGATCCTGCACGATTAGATTGAGACGAAGAACTTGATGATGACGAATTTGAGCGATTATTGAGTCCAAGTAAATCCTGAACAAGGTATTCTTTATGAGAACATCAGAGAAACTCACAAATTGAAACATGTCTTCGTTATCAGTAGTGGAGCCTGTAACTGAAGGACATGATGAAGTTGTTGGTGTGTTTCTCAGGAAGAAGTCATCGTCTTCATATTCGGCTGGGATCGAAGAAGCTGCTTTTTTCGATTCTATCGCTCTGATCCTGAAAAAAAATCCTTCAAAAAAATTTGTTGGTCTGTTGACTCACATATCACGAAGTTTTTCGTTTTCATGTAAAGTTTCTTCTAATTTCTTTCGATTGTTTTCCTCGAATGACGATAATTTTGCGAGCTGTCCATTGAATTCTTGTTCCTTTTTATTGGTTTTCAAAATTTGATCTCTTCTCATGGCAGACTGAAAAAGTCAGTTTTCAGCAAAAAACAAAACAATACAATACTTTTTTATTCTCTATTTTTAACTGAAGAGTTTTTTGAAACTTTTGAAATTCGATGGTCTTCGTTAGTCGCTTCTGGATATCCGCACTCATTGATCCGACATCCGCGAACATTTTCCGCACATTTTTCGGTAAATTCTTATCCAACTTCAATGATTTTGTTGGAATTTTACACAGATAACAGAAGTCGGGAGTGGGTGTTGTCAGACAAACTTCACAGTAGACATGGGAACACGATGTGATGCTGAACTGCCTTCTTGACGGCATGCAACCACATTTGTTGCATAGCACATAATCCATACTACTTTCTGAAATTATATGATTTAAAATGTTGCTTTTTGACCTAGAAAAGAGTTGAAATCTCACAAAAAAAATCCGCGGAAAAAAATCAAATAAAATTAAAGGAACGTTGTTTTTGCCGGCTGATGAGGTTTCGCCACGACTTCGGTTACTGTAGTCCTTTTTCGGGCGGTAAAAAACGATTTCCCGTTTTCCTCTCTGCTTTTAGGATCATTTGACGCGTGCTCGATGTAAAGAGTTCAGTTTTCGGTTTTTCCCAGAATTTTCGAAAATGTATCTATTCCGAAAAGCAGAATCGTGTCATCTGCTGCTGAAATAACGACATTTTGTTCAGTTTTTCTACGGAAAATCTTTGTTTTAATTATTTCGCTTCACTTGTGGCATTTAGCCTTGACATTTCGATTGATCGTTCATACGTGGACCAACACAGTATAATGTTTGCTTTTTTCCAGAACTAATAATCAACTTGATAATTAATAAAAATGCCACCAGTTCCACCAGCACCGCCAATGCCTCCAATGCCACCGATGCCGCCAGTCACGGCTCCGCCGATGACTCCCATGGTTCCGATCCCATCCGATCAGCAAAAGCTTCACCAAAAAACCGGAAACGATGCCTGCATCAAGCGTCTCAATCAACTTAATGTTAGTTGCCTTTGCGAACTTCTTTTACATAAATGGATGTTTCAGGTTGAGCCGGCAGCAAAAGTCTATCTGAAGCCGACTGAACCAGGAAAGGCCGGAAAACCAGCGGATATCCAAACGAACATCTTTGGAATTGAGGTGGAGAAAGAGACTACCGTGTTCCGTTATATGGTTCACGCCAAAGCTGAACTCTCTCCTACCAAGGAAGCTGTTTTCACCAAAAAGGGCAAGGATGATTTCGTCGTCTTGGATCGTCATGAGAAGTGCTGCAACATCTTCTTCCATGCTGTGGAGAAGAACGACGATTTCTTCAAAATTAAGGAAGGCAATCACATAATCTATGACGGACAGAGCACCCTCTACACAACGATGAATTTGTTCTCTCAGCTTGACGACCAGGGAAAGAAATCTCGTGTTTTCATGATTAATGGTGCTGAGACCGGCAACGAAGATCTGAAATCTCTTTCTGCCGTGTTGCTTGAAATCTATGCTCCACGTGACAATTCTCTTCTCATCTCTGCTGAAAGCATTGGAAAACGAACTGCTGACCAAAACACGGAAGTCAATAACCGTGAATACACTCAGTTTTTGGAGCTTGCGCTGAACCAACATTGCGTTAGAGAAACGTAAGAGAACTTTTCAAAACCAAGCAAAATCATATTTTCAGCGCTCGTTTCGGTTGCTTCGAACACGGAAAGGTCTACTTCCTCAAGCCCGCCGATGAAGGTTTTGATCAACGTGACTGTGTCGATGTTGGAGATGGAAAGGTTCTCTTACCTGGTGTCAAGAAGACTATTCAGTTCATCGAGGGACCATACGGCCGTGGACAGAACAATCCATCAGTCGTAATTGACGGAATGAAAGCGGCTTTCCACAAAGAGCAGAACATCATGCAGAAGATCTCCCAGATTCTCAACAAAGACCCTTCCAATGGACTGGCTGATTATGACAGGGAAAAAGCTGCCCAAGTTATCAAAGGACTGGATTGCTACGGTACTTACTCGAATAGAACTCGTCATTTGAAGATCGAGGGAATTCATCACGACTGTGCCGCGAAAGCTAGATTCGAATTGTCGGATGGAAAGCACTGCACTATCCAGCAGTATTTCTTGGACAAATACAAGGTTCAGTTGAAGTATCCAAACGCCAACCTCTTGGTTTGCAAGGAGCGAGGAAACAAAAACTACTATCCAGCCGAATTGATGACTATCACCAAAAATCAGCGTGTAACCATCCCGCAACAGACCGGCCAGCAGTCGCAGAAAACGACCAAGGAGTGCGCTGTTCTCCCTGATGTTCGTCAGAGACTGATCATGACTGGAAAAAAGGCTATCAACGTCACCGAACAAAATGAGCTTCTGCAAGCTCTTGGCATCAAAGTTTACCCCGAGCCTTTGATGGTAAGTCCCGCATGAATTGTTAGTTGTCGATGCTGTTCCTCTCAGGTCAAAGCACGCGAGCTGGATAGCAAGGAAGTTTGCTATGACCGAAAAGTCAACGCGATTGATGGAAAGTGGCGTGCTACGCAAGGCTTCTATAACAAGCCGGCGGTTTTCCCAGACTTGTGGGCCTTGTACGCTGTCGGGACTCAGGCTTCCAGATTCAACGCGGGAGACTTGAAGTAAAAGCGATAATGATTTTCACAACGTTTTCCTTATGCTTGTTTTCAGCAACTTCTGCGGCATGTTCATGGAAACTCTGTCGAAGAAAGGGCTCAACGTGAAACCTCCAGCTGAATCATGTCTTCTTCACGCCGACCAAATTATGGCTAAGCTTGAAGCTGTGTCTCTCAGCAAGTGCAAGTTCGTCTTCGTTATCACCGATGACAACATCACTCATCTTCATCGTATGTGTCGACAGCAATAAATAACATGCTGTTGTTTTTCTTCCAGAAAAGTACAAAGCTCTCGAGCAGAGAAACATGATGACAGTTCAAGACATGAAAATGTCCAAGGCTATTTCCGTTGTCAAAGATGGAAAGAGACTTACTCTCGAGAACGTTATCCACAAGACCAACATGAAGCTGGGAGGTCTCAACTACACGGTGTCCGATGCGAAGAAAAGCATGACCGACGATCAACTCATCATCGGAGTCGGTATTTCGGCCCCGCCACCAGGAACCAAGTTCGTGCTTGAGGGAAAAGGTCATCTCAATCCTCAAATCGTCGGATTCGCTTCGAACGCAGTTTCCAATCACGAGTTTGTCGGCGATTTTGTTCTTGCTTCTGTTGGACAGGATGTTAGTTTTTGTTGATGGGCAAACCTCACTTTCATTTTTCAGACGATGTCTTCTATTGAAGATGTTCTGAAAAACTCCGTGGACATGTACGAGAAGAACCGTAAATCACTCCCAAAGCGCATTATCATCTACCGCAGTGGAGCTTCGGAAGGATCTCACCCTTCAGTCTTGGCCTATGAGGTGCCACTTGCACGTGCTATCATTCATGGTTACTCGAAGGACATCAAAATGATTTACATCACAGTCACCAAGGAGCACAGCTACCGTTTCTTCAAGGATCAGGTGAATCTATTTGAAAACGTAAACGTTGCGGGAAAATATGCTATCTTTTCAGCTCCGTGGAACCAAGGCCACTGAGATGAACATCCCACCAGGAATCGTTTTGGATAATGCAGTTACTCACCCTGCATGCAAGCAGTTCTTCTTGAACTCGCACACCACTTTGCAAGGAACTGCCAAGACCCCATTGTATACGGTTCTTGGTGACGATTGCAATGCGCCACTGGATCGTCTCGAAGAACTCACTTTCACGTTGTGCCATCATCATCAAATCGTTGCTCTCTGTACTTCGGTCCCCACTCCATTGTATGTGGCCAACGAGTATGCCAAGAGAGGACGCGCTCTTTGGGCTGAGAAGACGTGAGTGAATAATTTCGATGTGGAAAGCAAATTTATTCTTGCAGCGAAGGTGCTCCGATTGAAACGGAGGGATCGGAATCGGCCAGACTCAAGGATTTGACCAAGGAGCTGTCTTATCAAATGACCGATCTTCACATGAAGCGTGTCAACGCCTAAGGACATCAATGTCATCACCATTGCCACATCAAGTGTCTATTTCTCGCCAGATTGATAGCCTCGTTTTATCAACTCGTCCTTTAACGTTTTACACACCTCGACTATTATGAGCACGTTTATCTATACGCATGTTTTATATTTATAAAGCATGCGCTTTTTTGTAATAAAGTGCCATGTATTTATTCATCACACTAAAACACGAGTCAGTCAAAAAAATTTTTCAGTTTTACTTTTTTTTTTTCAATGAAAAGGACTTCGTTGAAATATACAGAAAATAGTTGAATGATCCCGTTCAAATCTAGCAGAAATAAACCAGAGACAGCATGAGAGAGAAATTTTTGAGGGGAGCATGAGAAGCACATCCGGGCACAGCACTCATACCGTTCCAGCCGGTGGTGAATAGTTGCGACAGCGAATCGTTTTTACAGAGGGGAAAAGAGAAACTTCAAAGGAAATGCACCTGTAGCCAAAATCGTTGAGGAGAGTTTAAAATTGAAAATACTTCCGTTTTGAAAAGGGGGTCCGAGGTTTTTGGAAATCTAGCCGGGAGAAGAGGAATGATATTTACATCTGAAATCTAATCATGGGGAAGACAGAATGCCTATTAACAGTTATGTATAAGGTTGTAGGTGGTTTTCAAGAGGAAAATACGGTTGAAGGTGATTCAAATGACTGGAATCCAATTGTTCGCGTCGGGAGGCAAATAGAGAAGAGTCGTTCTGGGAGGAGTTCCGGATCCGGAGGAGTAGTTTGGGGGAGTGTAACACTGCATGGAGAGCTGAAATTCAACATATTTATATTTAGGAAATGATCCCAATCAGATTTTCAGGAAATTCTCAAAATATTGAAGCCGGAGGCATCAAAACTGTAGAGCGCGATCGCATACCTATGGCGTCAGATTACTGTGCTGAATACTTACATGGAAAGCGACTCGATCGATCATGCTGAGTGTCATGTGTCTCTCGTGAGCCATCAAGCAGACGGTGCTCTCGTCGATCACTCGATACAAAAGCATCAAGAAGTCGTATTTGGCCTGTCCGGTAACCAGAAGAGAAGATGTAGTTGCTTGTGAAGTGGATGCTTCAGAGTCGGTATCCGATCCAGAGGAGGACCATTGATCGTAAGTGATCCCGTTGAAAGATGTACCGAAGTGAGAATCCAAATAGTTTCGGAGTTTGTTTTCCTGGGAATTCAAGTCTGGGAAGTCGATGAAGAAGCGGGAGCACATGTATCTGAAAACAAGGGATATGAAGACAATTGGAATGAGAAAAAACACACCTCTCCAACTTGCGACAGTTCCACGGCTTGGCGGCCTTGTATCCTCTAATAATGAGATGGCAGTACTTGAGAAGACCTCCTCCACGAATCTCCTCTGGCTTCACAGTGTCGATCAGACGTTCGTGAAGATGAGTCATCGCTTGGTGCACGTCTCCGTACATGCTCTCAATGATTACTTTCTTCTGTTCACATCCTTCGAAATCGTCGATAAGTGGATCCAGATGGATTTGGAATGAATCCACAGAAAACTCGAACTGTCTTCTCATCTTATTCACAAACTTCAGTTCAATGCACCGTCCGTATTCGTTGTTCAGAGAGAACAACGACCAGATGTCGTTGTCAGAGGCCACCTGAAATCGAGGGGTGACTATTTTTATACAAAGAAATCAAGACTCACCTTGATCATCTTGCGGATGTAGACGTCCTTGAGAGTTTCAAAATCGAACTTCTCCTTTCCAATGTTGTCAGGCATCAGGTCGCGAATCGTCATGAAAACAGCCTCACGGATCGAGTCGAAGATGATTTTCTCCGTGTTTTCATCGTCTATTTGAATTGGGAATATCAAGTCGAGATCAGCATATGTAAAGTCGTCGGATGAAGCAACGAAAGAAGCGGCGCCACCGTTCAATCGGATGTCACGAGCACGGACTTGGAGGGAGCTAGAAAAAGGAAGAGTTTTAATAACTGTATATCTCAGGAATCGGAACAAACATGAAGTGAAAATTGAGGTTTTGAATGTGCGGTCTAGAAATTCGCTTCGAAAGATGGTGAACGGCGTTCGGAAGTTTCAAAAAAGGTCTTTTTGAGGGCTCCAAAAACAGTTCCCATCATTTAAACAGTTTTGAAATTTGTTGAGTTCGTTAAGCAACTCAAGATCTTCATTTTTATATCCCCCGAAATTCTACACAGTTTGGGCGGTGCCGTAGCTCATTCGAAAGCCTCAATTTAAATCTACACAAGAACCAAACTCGGCCATCCTGATAAATCCGAACTCACCCCAGATGTTTCCGAACACACCGAATCAGATCAATCAATCTCGTGGAGATAGTCGGGAAGTTTCCGCGTCCATGAATCTCGACACGCTCGTCCAGAACAGCTCGAAGTCGTTTTGTCTGAAATCGTTTTATTTGCAAAAGTTGTATGTGTGTGTTCAGCCTCATTAAAACTCGCATCGTTTCTAGTTCCCCTTTCTTTTTCCTTCATCTCATTCTTATTCTGTTTTTTGAGAGAATCAGAGAAACATTCCAATCTACGTCATCAGTCAGCTTCTGATGCGCTTCTGAAGCTTGTTTTTGGCAGGGGAGGCCGCCGCGAAAGTGTAAGGTTTTCAGTGACATATTGTGTGTCCTTGGAAATAGTGTAGAATGGAGAGAGACACAGAGGAAACTGTTTGATCAGGTGTTCCATGAAGGTGTGGTTTAACCTTCGGTTTTTCTTTTGAATACATTTTACACTAAGTCTCATCTGATATATTTTTCTCTTTTTCCGTCTTCGAACTCATCAATCAAAGTTGTAAGACAACCTCTTGCTATTTTTAACGAACTGGAAACTGGTTTTTTTTCTCTCAGAAATCCTAAAAATTGGATTTTGTTCCAGAAGAATCCTCACCTGTCCTTTAGTCAAAGCCGTCGTCCTTGAAACCGGTGGTTCGATGACTGCCGGTTCCTGCTGATATCCATGGCTCTGATGATTGTTTTGCGTCGACGGATTCTGATGATGATTCTGATGATGGTTGTTGTTCTGATTCTGATTCCCGTGATATCCGTTTCCGTTGTTGTTTCTCATTCTGTTTGGAGCGTGCGGAGCCAACTGAAAAATGGGAAATTTCAGGTGAATGAAATTGGGGGAAAGAAAGATTCTAGAATGATTTTCGACCATTTGTTTGTCAATTGATAACACTTCTTTTTGCTCTTTTTCTATATGATAAGAAAGAGAGAAGAAGAAAGTGACAAAAAGTTTCGAAAAGTTATAATGGATTTCATAAGTTGCAAAAATTGAAATTTTAACAAGAAGTCTGAGAGATTCTCAAGGAAAAATCGACTTTGCAGATTCAGAATCTGGAATAAGAACCCACAATAATCTCACATAAGTCGAGTTCTCACCTCGAAAATCAACCTCATGCCTAAGAATTCTTCAGAATAGTCTACCTCCGATTTTCAACTTTGCGAGGTCATAACTCGAATCATGTTAGCATTTCGTGGACTTTTTTTTCCAGATTCTGAATTGTTATGTTCGATTTCACTTGATGGGCAAAAGTTCAACTGAACCAGCCGAGAAATCAAAGGAAACGTCAAGATTCCCAAATACTGATAGATTCCGAAATTAAAACAAGTCCGAGAACTCAAAAAATGCCCTCCGAATGAACTCGAAGAATGTGTTCGATGACACAAAAACTCTCTTCGGTGCCAAACTCTCCGAAAACCAAACAAAAGGGGGCTTGCTCACAAAGAAAATAGAGTACCTTTTTGACACTTCGTAAATTTGAAACTTAGTGGATCAAAGATCCTCGAAGTTCGACGAAATTCGGCCTACATGTCAACAGTGTAAGGTAAAGAAAAACACTTACAGATTTGTACATGTTTCCATATTGATCATAAGTGATCACAGTGCGGGAACGTCTTCCGCGCATTCTTACAGAGAATTCAAAGTTTTAGATTCGTCTTTTCAGACAGTAGTAGTTGGGATATAAAGTATGTTGTTGTTCTTCTCAAAATGTACGTATGAAGAGAGACAGAGAGATGTGTCCCTCCTTCTCAGACTCCGCCCCTCTTCCCAAGCCCCGCCCCTTTTTTCGCGCACGCCGCCAACGACGTCATTTTGTTTTGGCGCCGAGGGGGGGGGGTTCCTCCATGGAAAGAGGGAAAGAGTCGCCCTCGCAAAAAAGGGGAAGATGTGAGAGAGTGTTGAGGATGAAGAGAGTCTCCGAAACTGGCTATTTTTGCGGCGAAGAAGAAGAAGAAGCACGAGAAAGAGCCCCGTAGAACCCACTTTGATGATGATGTCATTCCTGAACACGACGTCATCTGGAACTGAGCAATCGAGACGAGAGAATAGTGTAGGAGGAGAGTAATTTGCATTTATCGGCATATACACCCTTAGGCTTTTCGCAGAGAGTTCTTGCACCATTCGAATTTTTAATGACGTGTTTGGTCTTTTTTGGGGTGAGGTCTCTTCCGGGATTTTTTGCTCAGTTTTAGTGAGCAATTCGATTTCTGTAGATTGGCACTTATTGCACAACACAAGAAACTGACGTTATGCAATATGACACCACTATTTCTGAGATCTCAGCGAATTCGAATGACGTCTCGAAGAAATGAGAAGTGCGGAAATCTAGCGGACACTAATTAATGCTTCTCACTCAGAAAACGTCAGTTTTTTACTACTAGTTTTTTCGAGGGCATGACTCAGCTTGGTGGTAGCTCAAAAAGAGAAAGAGCACGTGTCATTTACAAACAAAGACAGGTTGGGAGAGACCACGAAAAGATCAGGGAGGGGTTGTTTAGGGAATTCGGGGGGACAAAACAATATTATTCTTGGGATCAAAAATCTTCAAGTTGACTTACCGGACTTTGTCGGTACTTTCTCATGGTTTCTGGAGATGGGGTTCTAGGAAATTGGTCCCCGCTCCCCTCTCTTTATATCCTTTATGCAACTCTCTTCTCGAACTTTCCCGAAGCCTCCCGCAACACTTGTTTGCTTGTTTCTCTGCGTCTCTTTGTCCTACACACTCTCTTTGTTCGCCGCAGAATAATGAGAGGCATAGTTCCAGAAGAATCGAGAAGATTTCTCTCCATTTTTGATCTTTTGATGCCCAGTTTCAGTTTCTCTTTCTAATCTACTTTATCTAGTATCGCAATCTTACTTTCTAAAACTTTTTTTCTCAGTTTGATGGTCGTTTTTGAAAGTTGCCGAAGAGGAAAAGAAAGACGCATTTTTTTTGCCATTTTTCACCGAATTCTCTAATTTTCGAGTCTATCGTGCCGAGACTGTCATGAGTTTCGGTACACTATTTTTAGAGTTCGGAATGTGGCGAAAAAAAGGGTTCATGAGAAGGAACAAGAATAGATGACACGATGGACGAATTGAGTATAACCTTTCGACGAGATGGATGGGAACAGGGATATTCTGAGCGAAATTCCGAAAAACCCGAAAGTTTTTGGAACCGAATTTTGGTAGGAAAGTCAGAATGGAAATTAAGGTTGAAGCTCATAACAGTTCCAAATTCTGAATATAAAAAAACCTCAATAGAAACTTTTCGAATATTCCCAGGTTCAAAATCCGGAAGTTTCAGAATTTCGTGATTCTAAAATTCTGGAGTTTTCTTTCATCTAACACCGAAACAGAGCTTCTATTAGTGCTATTTCTCAAATTCAGTGACCATCGTACTCCCTCTGACCCATCGTTCGAATATATCATATTTCCGTCTCTCCAGATGCTTCTCACGATCCTCACGTCGTCGTCCACATACAAAAAAAGAGAGAGAGAAATGTATACATTCAAAAAAAACTAGCTAAAGTTCTTTCTCTCATCTATCTAGTGGCTCAATCTCGTATCTTTTTTGCAATTAGATTTCTTCTTCTCCTTTTTTTCGAGATGAATGAGTATACAATCCGAGAGCATTTGTTTCATATGGATGCTCCATCTTTTCTTTTTGTTAATTAGCCAGCATCTTCTTTTTCTTTTTCCGATGAGAGAATTTTCCAGAAAGTGGAGGAAAATAAACTAAACGTAAATAGTTCAAAGCATGGAGCATCCAGAATCCAGAATTATTTCTTCTATTTTCAGATTCAAATTTTCTAGTGTCCGAAATAGAAGTTGTGACGACACCATCGGAGGGATTAAAAACAAATAGAAAAATAGGTTTTTTTGGAGTCCGAAACAGTGGAAAAAGATTTCCGCTATGGAATGGAAATGCACGAATTCAGACGTCAGAATGACGATTTCCTTTGGTTTTTTAAGATTCTGGGTGGGTGGATAAGAAGAGGTTTTTTTGGAGACAAAATTGTAAATAATTCAAAAAAAAAACCTTGCAACTGGTCTCAAAGAACATGTCTCTATTTTTGAAATACTTTGTTTTTTCTTCCTTATTATTCTCCCCAAAACTTTAAACATCAAAGCCTGATGCCTAGGATTTCAGTTTGTACAGCCTGTATTTGAACAGGTCTCATTCTTTTTTCCTAGATATCCGACCGATTAACGACAACAATTCGGGAGGTATTGTGGACTGAGAAGAGGCTAGTAGAGAAACGGAAAAGTTTGTGGAATTCGATTGACAAAATAAAGGAAAAAATGTGGAAAAGTGCGGAAACGGAGGGGACGGGGAATGGTACTGAGTATTTGGGCAGGCTAAATGAGCAGATGGGAGACACCTGTTGGGGCAATTAAAGATTAGTTTATCGGGTAATGAATGGGTCACAGAAAGTGCATTCGTCTGGAAAGTTCCAGAAGGTTTCTGCCAGACTCTGAAGACTATCGGACGACTAGTTAAGGGCTACAACTCGAATGGCTTCAAACTTATTTCGAAAAGTCTCAAATTAACAGAATTTCAGAAACTCGGAAACTCGGAAGTTGGAAATCAGAAGTTTGGATTTTTCAAAACGGGGTGTATAGTATGAATCGTTGTCAAGTAAAAATCGAAATGTTAGGTTTTAAGCTCAGATTCTTATTGTTTCCACTGAATTTCACAGGTTCTTTCCTCATTTTGAAGATTCGAAGCGAAACTGAAAAAAAAACGAAAGTCTGAAGAATCAAAACCAAATCGAAAGATGGAGGTCGACACTTTCGGTTGAGCTTTTCAGGAGAAGTTATAGAACTGTTGAAATTTTTCGATCGTCGGCGTTGACTCCATGAACTCAAAGCAAAAACCCAACACTCCAATCCATTAACAAACCGCCCGAAATGAGTCGAAAAGCGGAACCGAAATCTTTTTCTACATGCGTGCCACTTTCGAAGTGATTCCAAATCGTTTCTGTTTTAATCCGCTTTTTATTCGATTTCGGAACGAATTGAAACTTGTCAAAAAAGAACTAAACGAGACGAATCTCGATGAGTGTGTACTTAAACGAAAGTTGAAAATACAAACAACATAGAGGGAGCATTTACATATCATTTTATACTCGCAACTTTTTTCAGAAAACAACGGTTTTTGATTTCTAGACAGGATAATTCTCCTCCAAAACTTCAGGTTTTCGGTGTGTCCATCGGTTATCCTCATGGTCAAGGTTTATCAGAATGATCAACTACTCGAAATCTACATTTTGTTGTTGGTTTCACTCATGGAAAAGGCTGTTTATGGACATTTCGAACTCTGTTTCAGAAATCAGATTGAGGAGTACAGTAGGAACGAATGGAGGGAGGTCGAAGACACGGGGGAACGGGATGTTTTGACAATATTGCTACGTCAATCGGTGACAAGTTTTTTGTCAGCTGAAATGTTGCAAGATGTTCAGAAAACTGGCCTAGACTGTACCTAGAAAAGTCAGGTTGTGAAATTCGAGATCTTTAGATTTTGAGATTCTGAGATTCTGAGGATCAGAGACTGTGAGATTTGGATTCAGGATTCCAACCTCCGAAATTGGGGGATCCTGAAATTCAGAGGGGTTTCGGGACTCTGAAACTCTCAATTTTTCTGTTTTTTAAATAAACTACAGTATCCGATTTTTGCTCTTTCCCTGACTGCTTTTTGCTCCTCCATTATCCTGGTTTCCCTCCTGACAATAAATGTTTTGTCAATCCTTTTCCTGCACATACAAACATCACTTTTTTTCAATTTCCCTCCCTATTTTTTTTGTTCTTCTTTCTTTGTCGTTCCTGTCCATTTGAGAGTGATGTCATCTGGAATTCTAGAACTTAGGAGAGCTTCACCGAACTTTGAAGAACGGACAATCTTCGTTTTTTGATCTTGATCTTCATCTCAGTTTGATTCGTTTTAAGAGGTTTACCTCATTACCCAAAAAAGAGAGTGTCACATGAAGATGCTCTCTGATGCTCGACGGGAATCATACAAAACTTCCGGTGAGAAAAAAAAAGAGAGATAAGTTTTTTCGGCGGGTCTTGAATAGTATTCGAAATTAGAAAGAGAGAAGGGAAGCTTCTTTTTTGAATAAAATACTAGAGAAGAGAAGAATGACGAATTCTTTCGGAGAAGAAGAAGAGGTCCCTCATATCTAAAATTAGAAAAAGCGAAAAAGAAAAAAAAGAAGAAGAAGAAGGGTCTCTCGAAAGTTCAGATTAGAATTCTAAATGAATGGGACTCAGCGTCAGATGGCGAAAGTTCGAGAGAGAGCGAGCTTTATGAGATTCTCGCTTCTTTTCGAATTTCTTCAAAAAAATGAGGGTTTATGGGGGTCTAAATGAGCAACATTACGGGGTACGGTAGTTAGGAATTTCTCGAGATTTCGTGGACTAACTAGAGTTTGTGAGGGGGTCATTTTTAGGGTTTTGGGAAGATGGGTTTCAGAACTAAATCTTGCAGATTGTAGAGAATCCTTAAGAACCGTATAATCTCATTTTGAAACCTTTTGGATTGTTGGAAAGTTTTAGTTCCAGAAACATGAAATTAGAAAAGTCTGGGATCTAGAATTGTTCAATATTCCGGAGAACGTAATCGCGGAAACTTGAAGTTTCGCATCTCAGAATCTTGGAATTTGAGATCTCAGAACTTCGAAATTTCATACGCTGTATATCTGAAACTCAACGATTCTTTTTTTGATATAACTCTTCAACCTTCGACCTTTCGTGCACCTAACCGGTGGTGCTCTTTTCCTTGCGAACACTCTTTCTCTCTCTCTCTCTCTCTCTCCATGTGACTTTTGTGACATATTCTGTATTTTTGTCTAACATCGTAAATACACAAATTATACTATCATCTTATCACCCAACACATCACACCCACACTCGACAAAAGGTTCTCTTTATCAAACCCCAATTGTTCTGTTTGGAGAAGAAACAAGAAGAAGAAGACAAAGAGAGACTCCCTAGTCATGCCACGTCATAATAATTTCATCATGATGGGAAAGAGAGAGCAAGATGGTCCAACTTGAGTTCTAACAAAGTTCTAACAATAAGGAAACTAAGTCTTGATAGAGTGCACTTAGAAAATTTTGGTTAAAAGTACCGCCAAGCCTACAGTAGCACTGCTTTCCCTCGCCTCTCTTCGACGGCATTTATCTCGGTTCACATTGAGATTTTCAAATAGTTGTCAACTATCAAAATTTTGCTCATAACAAGAGCTTCATTTTATTAATTACCAACATTTTGAAATTCTCACTGCCAACCGAGATAATTGTCCTTTAAAGTACGACGAGGAGGAGCAACACTATTGCTGGTTTGAGTTTCACAATGGAGCAATGGTAACAACGAAAAAAAAACTAACCTCGACAATTCCCTCGACCTTCTTCCATACTACCTTCTTCTTACCCATTTTTGTAGATTCTTTCCCAAAATTTGCTTGGTTGCTGAGATCTGAAAAATGGCAAATTTTCTTTTTGAGGAGAAAGGGTCACAATGGAGCACATTTGCAAGGTCAAACGATTTGAAATTCCGAATTCCGAGAACTGATAAAATGGCGGAGAGAATGAAAAATAAAAGTCAAAGTTCCATTAATTCCCTATTGACAGCTGATTTATTGAGAAAAAATGAATGCTGTTGATGTTTCGTCTGATTAAAGAATTCGAGAGAAGGAGAAGATAAGAAACTGAAAACTTATGGGAAGATCCAGAAGAATCTGAAGAACAAGAAGAGTAAATAAAATGTTTTGTTTCTCTTTGTTTAAAAAGTTGCAAACCTGTAGAAAACGAGGTGATAAAAGTCAAGAAAACTGATAAGAGAGAATTAGAGAAAGAGAGAATAATGTGCTCTTTTTTGGGAAGACTGTTTACTTTCTTTTATAAATGAATGAATGGCAACGACAAAAGAGTTCAGACGATGAAAAGAAGAGACAGAGAGAGAGTACAGTAATCCAGATTACTGTAGGTTTGGAGGAACTGATAATAAGAGGGAAATGCATATCAGTATGGCAAATTACAACGAAAAAAAAATGGGCGACTCCCATTTTCGGAAAAAATGACGATACGAATGTTTCTCGATGATCGACCAGTGCGGTATCTCATCGCGAAAATGGCGTGTGTTGCTCTACCGTACTTTAAAGGATTGCTCGAATTTCAAGTTTTTTTCGGATTTTCGCTAATATTGAACCTGTTTCCCACTAGTTTTTCTAGCAATTCTTGATTTTTTCAGAGTATGCTCCTTTGAAGTACGGTAGCTCACTGAACCCGCTGTTTTCGCCGTGAGATACCTTGGAACTGACTTCCGCTCAAATACAGTAACCAAATAGGAAAACAGACTCCCCCGTACACAAAAAAACTGAATGATGAAGTCATGAAAAGAGCACAAAAGGTCTTTTCGTGTTTATTTATAATTCAATTTCGAATCAAAAAGCGCCCCCGCTTCTGCTTCCCATTGGCAAGTGAATTCGAATCGAAACATGAAATCTGAAAAAGGGAATATTTGAAGCAAGCAACGAAAAAAATTGAGTGCGGGAAAATGGCAGTTTTCCCCCATCCTCCCACTCTTTTTTTTTCGAAAACGGTGACATTGCCCTCTGTATCCAAAAAGAGAGGGGGAAACTGTTTCCATCTCTGCGTTTTCCAAACCATGCCGAACACATTTTTCGTCGTGGTCGATAAATATCAATTCGTTGTGTCTTTTCTCTTTTTTCAGCTTTTGGTTGCATTTTCGAAGAAAATCAAGGCTGAAAATGAAAATACATGGAAATTCAAGAGAACTGGCAAAATTGAACCATGTGTATGGACGTCGCATTCGACTGAGCCATGAGAAATAGACAGTTTCCTCGACCCCTTCTCATAAAGTCACTAATAAAAGGAGGAACTTCTTGGATGAAGAATTCTAATTGTTCTGATTGTTGACACCAAAACAAATGAGAAGCAGAAGAACTTGAAAAAGCTTCGAAAGAATGGGCTATAAAAGTGACTTCGTCGATTGCAAAGAGAGACGATGGAACTGGAAAATGCTGTGGGCGGAGCCTCCATTTGACCTGTTTTGATCTACAACTCTTGCTCTTTTATACAGGTCTTCTTGGTCGGAGCAAAACAAAATGATAAGGCTCAAAATGGTTAGTTTGGCTAGACGTGACGCACGAAAACAAAGAGCCATAAAAAAGTCAAAGAGCATTCGAATTGTGGTTTTGGCGACGAGCAAACCTCAGTATTCGAATCTGAAAAAAAATCGTTCGAACCTTCAGCCTCTTTGTTTTCTGTTTTGCCAGAAAGATCTCAATCACAAACAGAAGTTCTCAATTTTTGAGGTCGCTATCAATCTTCCCAAATTAATGACCTCGGCAGCGAAAAGCTAAGAGCCTACAACACGTGTTCTGGTGAATCACAGCTCAGAGATTTCTCGAACTGCTTCGACCCTTGACCCCCAAGAAAGTTCCTCGTAGAACCCTAAAGATTTCGAGAGGGAAACATGTTTTCTTCACAGACAAAAACATCTCCTCCCACCCAAAACCGAACTCGAGCTCTGCAAATCGTAAAACAGGAGCGCAACCCACTGAGCTAAGCGAATGACTTTCTGTCAGGAACCTACTTTGCACAGAAGCTGAAAGAAAAGCTTGGCGACTTTGGTTTATGCTAGCTTATAAAACCGTGGTTCCATATATTACTCGCCCTAGAATGTACAAAGAATAATCAGATTCTACAGAAATTTTCAAAAACTACTCGCCAACGTTTTTTCTATTGTTTATTTACATGCCGTCTGGAAAACGGTTTGCCCTTTTCGAGAGGGGGAAGTGCTTGGCTGTACCACGTGAGAAATTTGACTGAGCACATGCGCCAGTCTGATAACTGATAACTACTTTATAAGTGTTGATAAGCATGTCAGGCAAAAAAGGAGTGAATAAAGTAACACGGAACCGGATTTGGGTGACTTGCGTCAAATCGTAAAATGGTTATCATGGAGTTAATGATCTGGTACGAAATAAAACAGCTGTTACTGTATTTCCAGATTTGGCTGTTACTAGATAGACTAAACTATAACGAGGGGGATTTCGAATACTGAACTCTCTACAGACAGAAATAGAGACGGGAGAGATAAAAGAAAGAAAATAAAAACAGTGGCAGTTGTCGTGAAATGGAATGGCCTGATCTCTCTTCTCTTGTTCAGAAAACACATGTGGACAATGGCTCTCTCTCGGAGCACTTTTCGAAGGATGAATCTGGTTTAGAAAGAAGTTTAGGAAAACGAGAGATGGAGGAGAGCAACTGTTATGTTTCGAATGCTCTTTTTGTCATGCGAAACGGATGAATCAGACAGAGAGCAACAGAGAGCAACTGACAAAATGAACCAAGTACAAGCACGAAAGAGCAAATGAACAGATCAAGAGGAAGGAAATTCTGGAATAAATCAGGAATGGAATGATATCATTCTTATTACCTGGGAGATTGACAGCAGGTAATTGGAAACGACAAGAAGATTTATGACTTCTTGAACGTCATTCGACTTCTTGAATAGGAAGGGAGCTCGAGTCTTGTGAAATCCGATTAGGTCGGGGTTCAGTATTCTCATTAAAACTGTACGAAAAATCTTTCAGGGAAAATAGACCTCAAGAACTGAATAGTGAACTCAAACTATGAAGATTTTGTTACCCAGCAAGAAATCAAAAACTGGGAACTTGGAGGTCCAGAATGAAAATTTCGACATTTCCTAGTTGGCTTAGAAGTAGGTTCGCAATCTAAAGAACGATAAACCAAACAGTGAAAGCTAGTAGTGTCGAGATCTGTGGTACAAAAACTTTGCTCAAGTTGGAGCAATTTTTCAAGTTTTTCGATCAAACTCTCCATATTGCCAATTGTATATGACATTGGTAGCTCGACTCGATTGCTTATAAAAAGTAGCCCAAACTCTCTACCCTCTTGCCCCAGTTTTGACAAGATTTATCTGGGTTCTCATTTGCAATTCCAAAAGGTGTAAAATAATAAAATTTAGCTCTTGTTAGGACAAACATTTCATTAGTTTACAACTTTTTGAAATTTTCATAGCTAACGGAGGTATAGCCATCCGAACCCGTATTTTTTTTTTTTTTCTCCAATATTCGAATTAGAAAAAATATTGCATGTGATACTGAAAAATGAGCAAAAAAGGTCATAAGATGTTTTGAAACCAAAATTAAAAGATCGTCTTGTGAATGAGCGGGTGAGGGGGCCACCTTACAAGAACACTGCGCACCACCACTTCAATCAAATTTATCTCGGTCCCTGTAACAGATATCAAAAAGTGAGCAACTTACAAAATTTTTATGACGAAATGGGTAACATTTTATCAGTTGACCACTTATTCATAGCTCTCACGAGAATCGAGATAAATTCAGTCAAAGTGACGGGAAATTGGCGTTCATTTGAAGCTCTGCAGTGTCAAAAAAGTGGCGGGAATGGG
This sequence comes from Caenorhabditis sp. 40 LS-2015, assembly GCA_900536305.3. Taxonomy (NCBI): domain Eukaryota; kingdom Metazoa; phylum Nematoda; class Chromadorea; order Rhabditida; family Rhabditidae; genus Caenorhabditis; species Caenorhabditis tribulationis. Next base: position 440,450 of record LR546417.1, read on the forward strand.
GTTTCAGAGACAACCTTGAAAGAGTTGCGGCTTAAAATATGAGCTAAGGAGATTGTGCAATTCCAAATCACCTGAGATCATGAAAACTCCACCTCCATGATCCTGGATCAGAGGCTTTCGTAATTCGTTCGTTCTCTCCCGATCAGTTAATATTTGAAGTCTTAAAAATCGGTCAATAAGTGGGGGGATATTCTCATTCCAATATTACACTCTTCTCTCTTCTTTCTTCCACAATGGTGAGATCCACAATCTATTTATTTTTACTCGCTGTTCTATGGTTCCCTCTCGTTTTTTTTTTGCTCTTGGCTGATGGTCCCCAGGTCTTGTTTATAGAATGTTGTTTGAGCTTTTGTTTTATACTATTATCGTCATATTCCCTCATACTAGAATTCGAAGAATCGGATTTCGATTCATTCGATTTTAATCCTGCAAGAGATCAAGCGAGAAAGACATCAACCGAGAGGAGGTGATTGACCCTAAACCTTTTTTTCGGTCGAAAACTTTTTTGGTTTCATTGCTCATCACCACAAAAAAAGAAGAAGAAGATGGATGAGCAACCAAAACATGTGTTGCCAAGAGAAATGAGATCCATATGTCGGAGAAAAAGGGTCCGAAGGAAATAAAAAAATAAATATTCCGAGGAAAAAGTCAAATGATATATACAAAAAATTTGAAGGGAGAATTCGAAAAATTATGATACTTTCCCCCCGTCGAAATTGGCCACCTCCACCCACGTCGGGGGAGAAAGATCGTAGATTTTATGGGTTTTATGGAACGAATAAAATCGGTGGAGAGAGTAAGGACGAAGCAAAATATAGATATTCCGTGGAAAAAAGTAAATTAACGATGCTTCTCCACATTTCGGAAGAGATGAAAACAATGCTTCTTTCAAATTTGCATTTTTGAGAAATTGGGAACAAAAAACAGAAGAAGGGGAATTTTGGTGACATGTCAGTTGCATTGGAGTTGATGAATGAGAAAATGGAAGGAATCGGCAATGGAAATGGAGCCGGCAATAAAATTGCAAAAAATATTTCCTGAAGGACGAACAATGTTAAATGCATTCCAAGATTAATGGGCTCTTTTTGTTTCCAATCTTAGGAAAACATTCTTCGGCTTCTGTAGAGTTGAAATTTTACTCACGATCTGGGTCAAAATGAAATCGACAGTGCACATTCAGATTTTGAAATGAAATTTAGCATTATGCAGGTCTCGACCTATAACTTTACAAAGTAGGCCGTTTTTCGAAAATATCTCATTTTTCGTCGGGACCATTTCGCGAGGTCAGAACACAGGTGGTTCGCGGAGGATCCATATCCGATACCGTGTTTTCGCCCCACTATTACAGTATGTATGGAATCCGTTACTATATAAACGCTTTTTCAGATCGTAACGCCAATTTTGTGAACATTTTCTAATTTTCATTCTAGAATCTGAATGCTAAATCTGAAGAGTCGATTTAACCTGGATTGTGAAGAAAAGGTCAATTGAAGGAATCAAGGAATGTTTTTGCTAGAAAGTTTGAACTCACCGACGCAAAGAGATGAACTCTCAGAAAAGCGAGACAAGACTCCCCTTATTCAAAACTTGTCCAGTCGCGTTTTATACTTTCTCTTTCAAAAAAGTGCATCCAAACACAAATGTATATATCTATCGTGTTCTCACTGAAATCCCATTTCGCGACTATAAATCACACTACCAAAAAAGATGCGAAGTTTTAACACTGGTCTCTCTCTCCTTCTCTTTTTTCAATAATCGGTCATAATTTTTAACATGTTGTTCCGGTTTCATTGTTCCCCATTCAATGGGCCAACACATGTTTTGTTGTTGGGGGATGGGTGGGGTTCTCATGACCTGACAATGGACATGTTATCATAAGCAAAATGTTTGCTTTGCTGGAAAACGAAGGAAAGGAAAATTCACATAATCATATGTGAATGGTTCGGAAAAGAAGAACGATGGGGATTTTGTGACAGAGAATTGGTTTAGAAATGGAGAATTCGAATTCTCGATAAGGGATACCGTTTGTCAATAAGTATGAAGCTTTACACATTTTTTTGGGAAAGTTCGTTCCCAACTACTGACTTCCTAGAATTATTTCTGGAGACCAGACTGGCTTCCCAGAAATTCCTACATCTGGTATCTCTTTGTTTATCTAAACCAAACAAAAAACGAACCAAAAGTTTGTCCTTCACATCTTGACCGTATTACGCCCAACACGCGGAACTAATATCGGACCACACACTCAAAACCAGCAGATTTCGATCTTCTTCGTTTATTGTTTGTTTCTAGTTGGTTCCCAATGCCAAGCGTGGAAGGAAGTGGTAAAGGGGTTTCTGATGAGAGTAGATTTGCAAGAAACGCACGGCCTCCATCAAAGAATAGGTATTGAAAGGAAGTTTGATTTTGAGTTTAGATTATCTCGAGAAGTGTCTGAAGAGAATCGGAAGCGTCTAGAGATGGGCAGATTCCTGGTGAACGAAGAAACTAGTAAATAGTTAGAGATATTCGAAAAGTTTGGATATAAATTGGTGTAGAACTTTGGAGGTATTCATTTGGATCATCAGCACTAACAAAGGTGTGATGAATCTGCAGAACTTCAAGATTCAAGAAGCGGGAGATTCCAAAAAAGCTGCGATATTGCCTATTTTCTTTCCGTCTCTCGAAAAAAACTGATTATCAGGCTTCAAATTACAAACTTTCGACGAAAAACCCAAAAATCCAGATTCTAGAAATCTCTAAAAACTGGAGTAAAATTTCAGATCAAAATGTTTGGATGGCTAATTGGCAAAGGACAAACATTTACCGAAACCAAGGACAAACAAAAACATAAAAACAGTGTGGAGAAATCACGCTGTTTTTGAAACTTGGCCAAGTGGTAAGATAGAATTTAACGGCGGTCTAGACCCGTTAAACTGATCTCTATCCTTGAAATGTCTCAATCTCTGAGGTTCAAAAGAAGAGAGAAGAAATTGAAGAAAAAACCACTGATTTCTTTTCTCCGATTTCCATTCGGGTACAAGTCAGAAGAATATTGAAAAAAAAAAAAAGAAACAAGTAGTAATATCATTCTCATGAATGACAAGAAAAAACGACCAATTAGGGAGGTGCCAAGCACCCTCAATTAGGTCTCAAACACTGCGAGAAAAAGTATTCAGATGAAGTAGAAGAAGAAGCCAGAGGGGGAGAAAAACGCGACATGAAACCGATCAGAAAACTGTGACATTGGCAGAGAAGGGGACAAAAAAGACCGTGTGTTGTAATACAGTCTGGTGGTGGCCAAGAAATTAGAGAAAAAACGACGGAGAAGCCGTGTGGCGACGACGAAATATTTCTTCTTGTGGGTTCTGAAAATGAAGAAAAGGAGAGAGTCAGATGGTATTTGCGTACTATTGCACTTCCTTTTTTGAATATAAGGGGTACAAGGAAAATGAGGAAATGCTTGCATCTTTAACTCTATAATCAAAATTGGACGAAATTTCAATCGGAAGAATCTACAGTACTGATCAAAATACACACACTTTAGTGCACAACTTTCATCTTTTAAGAGCTGAAAAGTGGTTCCGAGCCAACTGACTGTTCCGAAATGTTGATTGTTTATCTAGCAACTCTAGCTCTTCATTTTTGTAGTTGACAACTTTTTCTGAAAATTGCTGTCTAGTCTGTTATTGCGAATGAAGAGAAGATGTTAAAAATGTACTGATGCGAACCGAAAATTGGGTTGCGTTAATTTACACGGCATAGCTGACTTGCGAGCGATTTCCGCAAATAGAAATCAACTACAAAAATGTAGATTGAGAGTTTGTCTTCTCAGCTACCGTTATATAAGTCACATGTGCCATGTATCAGTATTCTTGCACACTCTCCGAGCACGGATGTGTATGTACAAAAGACGATCGTCGAGCAGCTCACGATACATGTGATCATGTATGGATACCGTGTCCTCTTTTCTTCGTCGTCCGAATTGATTGGAGCCATTCTTTTGCACGCAAGTGATCCTGGTCAGTTTTCTTCACACACCATCTAGACATCTGATATAAGGTAACCCCGGAGAGCAGTCGATCTCTTCAAGATTGAGTTGTTTCCATGAGGCCTTCCCAGGATCTGCTTATACTTCCTATTCCCATTGGACTCCGTCACTTCTCTCATCATCAACTTAGGGAGGCACAGATCTGGAGCGGAGCTGCTTCTCAAAACCCTCTTTAAAACACCTCTAAGCTCTCATTTTACGCTAAATCCATGGAAACTAACCCTGTTTAGTAATATGACTCAATAGATCACCCTCAATACCTCTATTTTCTCTGCCTTGTACCTATTTCTCCGCTGACAACTCGGTAACCAAACTACCAGATCACCTTTCGGTTTCTCTCGAAGAACCCAACACACAAGTCACGCCGAGAAAGAAAGAGAGATAGATCATTAGATAAAGGAAGGCAACTTACTCTGCCAAAAGAGACAATCATCGTGATGCCATCTCTTCCCTCTACTATCCGTTTTTCACATTTTACTTTTCAATTTTCAAAACGAAAACGATATACGCGAACCGAAAACGGTAAAGAGTAGATATGAATCAAGGTAGGGTAAGAGAATGAAACAACTGGAGAGTGCCCTTGATGAAGGAGAGGAAGGTGGGGTGTAATCAAAAAATATTAGCGGAAGGGGATTTTTATGAAGAACCGGAAGAGGGAAAGTGTGATTACTGGGCTGACTTTGTTTTTATAAAATTTCAGGGTGCGATTTCAAAACGGAGCATCAGTTTCAGTTTTTGATTTTGAGATACAGTACCGTACAGTCAGATGCCTTGAATGTGGCTCTGCCCTTTACTTCGACGGCATTTATATCGGTTCGCATCAAGAATTTCGTAAAGCTGTCATCTAAACAAATGAAGCGCTTGTTATCAAAAAAATTTCATTAGTTTAAAGCTTTTTGAAATTCGCAATGTAAACCGAGATAAATACCCTCAAATGAATTCAATCCTATTACAGGTTTTACAGTTACTCACTCGAGCATTTTCTGTGGAAATCGGTCAACTTTGACAACCTTTAAAGTGACTTTCAACTACTCAATCTTTGTTTTACATTTCATGGGTTTATCAAGCAGCTCTCAATCTACATTTTTGTAGTTGACAGCTTTTTCTGAAAGTCCTTGCTCGGTCAGTTATTGCGTAAATAAACGTGACCTCAAATTTGGGTTGCGTCAGTACCTTTTTAGACTACTGTTCTTTGAAGCATCCTAACTGAAATGTAAGTGACTTTCTCAAAAGGTTGTCAACTACAAAAATGAAGATCTAGAGATGTTTGCTACAGACACAAAATTTCAAAAAGGTCGGATAATTGGAAACAACTCTTTTGACACTTTTTGATTGCACAGTAGCAAATGGTCAGCACTGCTATTAGCTTCAAAAATAAGACATTGAAGTTTGAAACTATTTTGAATGACCGTTTTCCACTGAAGATCTTTCTAATGGTACCCTTCTCGAAAACTGAAATAATGACACCTAGTATTACCCACTTTCTCTCTCATTCTTCTGCTTTCTTCTTCCCTCCGGAATTTCTCTCTTGACCGTATCATTTGTTTTCGAGTACTACACATTTTGATAGTTACTAGTACCTTAGAATCGAACATCAGAAAATAGTGCTGAAGTTCGGGAGACGCAGAGACAGAAGTGGGAAATATTTATGAGGGAAAAGAGGCAACGGTTATCTTGAAGGAGACGAAGACCGGACACTGGTATTATTGAGAGACAGGCATTTCAGACATTTTTGATTTTTGCAGAGTACATTTAGAAAGATTGGCTGAGGTTATGTGGGGAGAAGAGCAACAATTTTTTGTGGTTTTGTGGAAAAAATTGTCTAGAGCTGTCTGAGAATAGATTACAGACAAAGCAATGAAACCCAGACTAAAAAACGTATTTTTAACTTTGAAAAACGCAATTCAGCACATTTCATGTCATACTTTTCAGAAATTCAGGCAAACATTTCAGAACCAATTTTGGGTGCAAGGCAGACTTTGTTTCTCTCAAAAAATTGTGCGATGAACCTGATTTCTTAAACTTTTCTCTCTCACTTTTTTTCCCTATTATCTTGATCAAATTTGTTGTCGTCGAATGACAGTTCAAACTGTTTTCAAAAAAGAAAAACCTACTTCAGAGAATGCGGAAGTTAGCCGAAAAAAAAGAGATGAAGATAAGGAGAAAAATTGTGAAAATATCATGAACACTGTACCGAGAGTTTCGGTTTTTTGAACTTAGTGCTACAAGTACAAGATCAAGTCAAAGGAAAACTCAATCCAACTTCCGAGTTAGTCATGCTTTTATAGACAAACGTCCATTTTGTTCGGAAACAATATATTGGGGAGAGCGTTGAAATCAGAGAGAGAGAAAAAGGCAATGATGTGACGTCAAAGGATCTGAGAAGGAGAGAAGAGCAACATTTCGAATGGGAAACCAGAACGAACGACGAGGAACGAGAAGTTTGGGGGAAGGGGAAAGTTCAGGGATTAGTGCAATTGATCATCTATTCTTGCAATCGTAGCCCTTGATATTTTCAGATTTTGGTTCCTCCAGAAAGCAGCTTGCCTGAGCTAGCTCACCATGCAATAAGACTATCTTACCGCGTACGCTGACAAATTTCTGTTAGTTGACATTCTGCTTTTGACATCTGTTAGAGGAATCAAGATAAATATGGTCAAAGTTGTGGCACGTAATGTGCTTCTTGCACAGGATTTTCAGTTGGAAAGCATCATCTAAGAACTTGAGTAATGATCCAAGGTTGTTACAAAAAATCATCAAAGTTGATACTTTCGATCGGTTCTGTATCTGACAAGGTTGCTTGATAACCCCACCGAATTCCAGAAATCGGTTAACGGCGAACCAAGTCCTCAAAATTGGTGCTTCATATTTTCAATTAACAAAAAAAAAAGACTAAAAAATCGAAAGGTTCTTGCAAAAAATAGATATCAAGCATTTTTTGCAGCGAATCCCGAAAAAAACAAAAGATGAGAAGCGTCAATGAAAAGCCGAACGAGAATCGGAGGATCTCGGTTTGACATGGACATTCGGAACAGAATGAGATTGTAACTGGTTTCGGAGGATTCGTTGCTGGGAGGAGAAGAAGATTCACTTTAAATTTTAATTTTTCTGGTGAATAAAAAGTTGTGAGTTGTTTTTATTTGAAGCGGTTTCCGATCTTTTTTTAGTTGAAGCGATTTCCGAAAGATTTTGCACGCAGAATGGTTTAATTTGATTCGGTGTGTTTTGGAAGAAAGGAGAATAGGGGTACAAAAAATAGATGGCAATATTTGAATGGAAAGTTCACTTTCAAAAGTGTCTTCGGCAAAAAGAGAGTCATGGGATTCAGATGGATTCAGGAGTTCGACGAAGCTTTTTTATTTACTGAACAACCAATTTTTGAAAGTTTTTTATAGATGACTCACTTAGACCAAAATATTCTGCGAGGGCTTGAAATATAAACAAATGGCGGTTGTTTGTATTCAGAATTCTGTGTCATCAAAAACGAAACCTGGACATCCGGAAACACAGATTTTGGATGAAAAATTGGTTGTTCGAAGAAACATCGTGCATCAAAGAACTACTCATTGTTAGAAATATACTACTACAAAATTTGGAGCTTCTTTTTCCAGTCTCAATCTAGAATTTTCTGTAGTCTAGAAAGCGTCTTTCCAGTTATGTTTATTGTAACATGGAAATAAACAAAATCTCTCATATAATCACCCACAATAAAAAATCCAAGTACGGTACCACGCACCAGAAAAAAAGAGACACAAAGAAACCGTTCAGCGATTTGTTGAAATAAACGAGTAATCCGGTGTGGAAATCCGTTTTTTCGGGCGGACAAAAATTGTCGGTCATTTTGTGAATAATTGGAAACTGAGAGAAAAGGAGAGATCATCGGTTATACTACGATATCTTTTCGAGAGTCTTTTTTTGAAATCGAAAAGAGGAAATGAGGAAGGTTGATGATCAACAATCGGGCACAGGGGAGGATTATTTTCGAAATTTTGAGGGTGAGAGGTTTTGAAAAAGAAAACTCATCATGGGTCGATTCTTGAATTGTACGATATTTCAGAACATGGGCTAAAAAGCAACAAGTTTATCACAAAATATGGCTCAAACAGTGACGACACCACTTTAACTAACGTTACCGCCCTGTAAGAGATATCGAAGATGGTCAAAACAATATTACGAGCGAGGTTTTGTTAGTTGACCGTTTTTTCATAACTGTTACAGGAAAAAGTTTGTTCGAAGGGACGGCACATGGTACCTCCAATCCTTCGAAAAAATCTGAGTTACATACGCCAACACGCAGAAGAAAATGCAGAAATATTCAAACTTTTATGAGTAAAGATACAAATTTCTTCTGGGACATGAAACATCTGGCTGAAATCGTCTGTGCTTCGAGAAGGATCAGACTATGTTTACACTGAAGCACTTGTATTTTTCTGAAATTCTCTGACAAAACAATATTTGCAAAAACAAATCGTCTTCTTGTCGTGTCATTCATTTCACACCGTTTCAAATTGCTTTTGTTCTCACTCCTACTTGGTTCCCTTCGAAACACGACTTCTTCAGCTTCTTGTCCAAAGAGAGAAGAAAACGATTGAAATCGAGTATATTTTGGCGGTGGAGGGGAGGAAAGTGTGACTAACTGTAAATAAGGGTGGAAATATGCAGAAAGGAGAGGTCAGTTTTTGGAGAGAGGTGTCTGGAGAATTGGTTGGAGAGAAAACAAACTTGTAACTTCGCAAAAGACAACACTCAGACGAGGGTATTTTTGGAGATCGGAAGTGGTCTTTGAACCAAATACTAGGGAATGGCACTCATCTTGAGGTTTGGACGGAAATTGGCAACAAAATAGTACAGTCGAGCGTATGAACTGGAGATTCTGAGACTCTGAGATTTTGACAGTGAACGAAAACTGTGTAACTGACCTACAGAGGAATCTCAGGAAACCTGAGCTTTTAGTTTTTTGAGTCTCCCTGTTTCTGGTTTTTTTTCTGAAAGTTTCCAATGTTTCGAAAAGCTGAGGTTGACCGGATCTCTAGCATGGCAGAAGGAGAAGAGCTCTTCTAATGTAAAAGGGGCGGAGTCAGTCTCTGGGCGGCTAGGCGGCAAAGTGCCAATGGTTTTGAACTTGAAGTACTTACGATTTTAACGGATCCTGGTATTCTCTGATCATCACCTGGTTTTCAGGTTACCAGGTTCTAAGCTCCAAGACTGTCTTGAGTTCTGAAGTCAATCGAGATTATCTGACTTTCCAGAAGTTCAAATTTCTATTCTCGACCCACATGGTTCTTCGGTTACGACAGTCCAAAATAGGAACTTGAGATTTTAAAGAATTCTGAAACTCAAGTGATTATGGAAATGGATAATGTTAGACTCCTTAAAGTTCAAAATAACATTCTTCAAAGTTTGAGAATCTCGGAATACTCATTGAATCTCTGAAGCTCGCCGACGTCAAGTCCTGAGGTTCAGGTCTGGAGACTAGATATTATGCATGACTGAATGAGATGTGCTCCGTTTCATCTTCAAGGGAAAAGGGGCGGAGCCAGTCACAGGGTGTTCAGAGAAAAGAGTTTGGAAACAGAAGAGCCATAACACTATCTAGAAACTACTCTTTCATAGAATTCAGAACGATTCTGAGTCTCTTGGATACTCCAGAGCCTTCAGGATTTTCGATGTTGGGCTGCCAAGTTTACGATTCTGGAGTCAAGCTTGATTTTCCCACTCAAAAGAGGTTCGGTATTCTGTTCTTGTCCCATACGGGATCCTCCGTACCCAAAAACAGTGTCATTTCGGAAGACACGTGGAAATGCCAAGTGCCTCAGAACCACCTCCTTCTCTTTTCCTTCCGTTTCCTTCATGTCCATTTTTCAATTCAACACCGTCTCCCCAAGGTCGCCGCCTTGTTTCTACCGAAATCACACGAAATCTTGGCGGATCCGTCTGCCGAAAGTTTCCTCTGGTTCTCTGGGTCTCTGTTACGATCCAACGCACTCTCGCCAGTCTACTTCTATGTGTGGAGATTCAGAATGATCAGAAAACAAACCGGGAAGTGTTTGGGAGGGAATTCGAAAACTGGTATGATGAGAAGGAGAGGCTATATACTACTACGGGAAACTGAGAAGGGAGAAGGTATTTGAAAGAGAGGAATGAGGAACTGACGATAAAAAGAGAACACTGCAAGATGGGTTTATCTTTCAGAGGAGGTATGCCGATCAAAAAGCATTTTTGCTACTTTTAAAGAAGATTGTGTGATGGAGATGGCAAGTATCGAAAGATTAGGTGATTATGTGACAAAAGTATGGTTTGGAACTGAATAGAGATGAAGACGATGACGAAGATTTTCTGGTTGTAAAGATCCGTCATAAACTCAGCACCCATTTAGGAATCCCAGAACCCAGAACCTCAGAATCATCAAACATTAGAATCTCAGAATCACGAAGTTCCAGGACTTCAGAGTCTCAAAATGTCAGTGTCTACAAACCTTCGAATCTCAGAAACTCGAAATCTCAAAATCTCAGAATCTCAGATAGTCAGAATTGTATCACTTTCTACTCCTGAACTTCGTGGAGCTGTAGAATACTGAAACTTCTAAGCTTCTGAATCTTAGAGCCCTAACGTCCTGTATAATTGAATTTCTGAACCCTTTACAATCACATTCTCATCGCCATGATTCTACTGCAATCTCTGAATTGAAAATCCGGAACTGTATGATTTGAAAACTATCAAACTCCAGTTTCTTAGAACTCTAGAACCGTAACATTTTGGAATCTGAAAATTGCAGAGATCTTCATAAACCAGCAATCTCCAAAACGCAGAACTCGGAACTCTTGAAACCGTTCGATTTCTGAATCCCATAAAAATAATCGGAGGACCTTCGAATGAATTCGGAGTATTAGGGACCACAAATATGATGAAAAAAGAACTACCTATATGGACACTAGAAACAACTTGGATGTAATCTAGAAACCTTGAGACTGACTGAATGTATATCTCTTGATTCGGATCCTCCTCTATAATCTGTCTAATTAACACAGAATTAAAAAAAGAAGATAAATGTAAACTGATAAGGAAGGAGAACACAGGCGGGCGTGTAGCCGTTAAACATCCATGAATCTCTTCTTCTGAATGCCATCGAATGAATTACGATAGAAAGTGAGATTAGGCTTAGGGAGGAGGAGGGGAAAGAGAAAGCGGATAGTTATGCAATATCTTCAGAGACAGTTTTTTGAAATTATATTCTCACTTTTTGGTGTAGAATCAAAACAAATAGAGATTCAGAATCCCAGAATCTAGAAACGACTAGATTCCACTCGAGAATCTTGTTTTCTGTAATAACACCAAAATAATTAGATTTATTCAGGTAAAAGATGACACAAGTGTTGCCATGTTTTGGGCATGTCCAGCTTGATGATCATCGAAAAAAGTGAAAGTTGGATGATTTAGGGTGGGAAGAAAGGTTTTCAGTCAGCTGATTGAGGAATACACTCTTCTCCCTTGAAAATCGTTATCTGAAAATCGCAATAGGAAAATTCTAGGAAATCATAACGCAGACTTTTTTATTCGGTGTCAATGAGTCAAACGGAAAAAAATTGAAAAGGCGAAAAGGAAAGAGAGAAAAAGATTGCAAACCTGGGAAGGTTGGGAAATAAACAGGGGAATGCATTTGAAAAGGGACTCATCCCTTGGAATTAGGCGACGGGCGTGTTGCTGTGAAGGGAGCCGGTAAAAATGAAAACGGGGAGTTTTTAGAGCATAATAAAGCATGAAGCGAGAAGAGAAAAGTTAAGAAGAAACCAGCGGGAAAGGATTTGGAAAAAGAGGGAAATGCGAAATTTTCTACAACTATTGAGTAAAAAGTACATATTAGAACATGAGGCTGGAGGAAGCAGCATTCAGATAGCATACATATTGTTTTGAGGGAAAATAGACATAACGAAGGTCAAGAGAAGCTAAATTCACGAAAATAACTGCATTCAGAGAAGTTTTAAAAGTCTACCAATAGTAGTGAAACGAGGGAAATTTGTTTTTAGATCTTTGGTCCAAAGTACTTCCTGTATTGGTCGACAACGTAGTGACGAGTCGGCTCGTAATACAAATGTCGAAGATCTGATAGGGCACGGTTGTTCTCAATAAAATCGTTGTGAGTGGAGCTTTCGGATCTCTGGAATGACTTGTTACTGCAGCAAAGTTTCCATATGACCAACCTCGAACAAAACAATAACGATGGCAACGAAGAGAAGAAGTATCAGGAAAACGACGAAGCAAGTGTTGGCTACTCGAGTCATCAGGGTCTTATTGGAAGAGGATGACTCTTCCGAGTCCAACAGTGAATCCTGTTTCTCGGATGTCTTTATGACGGCGTGCCCGTTGCTGTGCACAGTCTGAAAATAGATGAGCGTAATGATGAAAGCGATGATTGAGGCGTACTTTAGTTTCGAACTCGGCTCCTCCGTTAGCCAATTTTCCATTTCCGTTGGTTAGCAGGTTTTGCTGAAAAATTGAAGAAGTTCTTCGATCGAAGAGCATAAGGCTTGTAAATTAAGTAGTTTGGCGTGAAGAGGGTTCATAACTAACAGAGGATGTTGAAGTGTTGGCATAAGCGGTATTAAGTGTTGCACCCACCTCATTTCCTGAACCATTATCTCGGTCCTCATCAAGAAATTTAACAGCTGTGAACTAATAATTATCATAATCAGAGCTAAATTTTATTATTTGACAGATTTTCGAAATTCTCAGTGTGAATCGAGAAAAATCCGGTCAAAGCGAGTGAGGGGTGCAACACTATGTCAGATTTACGGTACTTCTTGAGGTAAGCAATGTTTAAGCCGAGTGGAGAAATACTTCAAGTTGGTCCTAGCAAGCCACAACCACCATCACACAAACTACACCGAAGGATCGAAGAAGACCTTTGCAGATCTGGGAGTGCTGGAAGCGAGTGGTCGTCCTATATCCACATCTTGATCGACGAGCTCGTTGAATTTATTTTCCAAAGTCTGTGCTCTAGTCTGAAATGGAACGAAATGCACATCAAAATAGTGGGAGACTGAAAACAGTTTTTGAATCTAGCGAAGTCATGCATTCAACCAACAAAACAGTGCAGACATGTTTAGAGGGTGAGTTGGGGACGGAAAGAACTACAACAAAGCGGTTATGCGTCATACATTATGACATTCGCCTCCAGAGATACCTACCTGCTGTCCTGGAGCTCCTGAAACCTCTGTCGTGGCCGTCGATGAAGATGATGATGAAGTTGCGATTTCCTCTCGTTTGATCAAATGGACAGTGAAACTCGTCTGCAACCACAGGGAAAAGGAGAATCAAGGACTTTACAGAAATCAATCTTACTAAATACACAGGTGAGGTGAAATATGATATAAATTCGATTTCACAGGAAGATTAGTGGATTAAAGTGAAACCGTTAGAGACAGTATTAGAATAGTGCATTCATGCATTGGTTCAAGCAGTTACAGAAGCCAACAGTGAGTCATGGTTCTTGCAAGGTTCGTCTAGGTGAGATCACATGAGAATCACTATTCAGTTTAATTGTTTTAAGTTTTCCCCGAGTAACGAAGAAATACCACTTACCGAATTATGATCAGAATGGTGTTGAGTATGAACTATTGGGACCGGAGATGTGGAGGACGAAGGTGGAGAGTCTAAAAAAATGAAGTTATTGTGATTCTCATATTTTTCCGAACCTCCTGCACTCATAGAAACGTTCAAATTGGTGATCTTCGATAGGTTATTGTTCTGATTTTCGGTACTATCCGGAGAAGAGGAAGAGGATGGAATCGTGTCTGAAAATAGTCAAATATTCAAATATTGGCAAGGCACAACATACCAGAATTATCATGGCTCGATGAAACCTTCAAAGATGACGGTTTCAGCCAAGGCTGCTCGGCACGAGGTGTTTGACGTGGAAGTTCGTATCGAACAACACCGGAGCATGATGAAGCAGGAACACTCAACGATGAGCTGAAAGAACAATATAATGGTTTTCGACGGGAGATTTCGCTGTTCACCAGTTCAAAATAGATTCCTCATTTTCGTTCGATGTGGTCGTCTCGTTCATAACAGCAGACGTCTCCAGAATGCTCTTATCGAATTGAATCGACTTGACATCCTCTTCTTCGATTTCCCGGTAGACACGCTTCGAAGGGAAACGGAATGTGGATCCACGAGAGATCAGAGGGATACGGGGCCTGAAACATAGGAAGTTTGTGAAGGATCTGGGACCTCAAACTAACTTGGAGAACTTAAGTTTGACCTCTTGGGCTGAATTTTCGTTGAAGAATGCTTGTTGCGATAGAATGTGGATCCAGAGATGCTTGGCAAACTGTGCTGATGGACAAGTGTATTTCAACGTCATTGGCTTCTTCTGAACAATGAGATATTCTAAACCTTCTATGGAACTCTCAACCAACCACTTGATACTTGTCCATTCCGCTTGTTCCAGAAATCGGGGATCCCGGACCATGTCCGTTGAGAGTGCCAGTCGGAGTTCCCGCAGCTGTGATTTGTCCGCGATAGGTTTCTGACAACGTCAATCGGATTTCTTTTCCCGAATAGTCGACTTTCACAAGTTCATTCCAATCGATGTTGTGAGTGCGTGATTGTCCGGAATAGATCAGGATGCCTTTGCAAGAGGCCCCCAGGTATACTGGTCCAGAGTCCTGTGGATCCTTGATGGTGTATGGGTCGAACGCGTACGTGTCCAACTGGCTAGCCTTTTCCAGGAACTCCAGCTCGGCTTCTTCGTTCGCCTTTCCTCTGAAAAAATTGTGTAGTTTTGAAAAAAAATCTTCTGTTTTTCTCACTTCATTTGTTTGTGATACTGTGCAATACGCTCTTCCAACTTTGGAGTTTGTTTCAGCAGAAGCTTATATCCACTGACATAGTTCCCCAGATGTTTCTCCTCGTCGTAATCTCCGAGCTGCGTTTGCAGAATGAGAGCAGCAAGCTCAGCAGCTGACGAGGTTGGGCAGTAGAGACGTCCATGAAGGAGATCTCTCTGAAGTTGCACGAACAGCTGGTACCTGCAAGTTATGAGATACTTTTAGTGAACTTGTTTTGAAAGCTAACCTGAGATTTGGGTCTCGAAGACGTGCCGGATCCGATGGGTAGTAACGGAAGCGCAAATGAAGTGTCATTGTCTCGGCTGAAATTTTTTGTTGTTGAATGGATTCTAAGCGCCGAACTTGTGGTTAACTCTACAACGGAAAGACTTCTGGAAGATCCCAAACCCAAAATACTACAGGATTAGAAGTTTGAAGACTTTGAAGTTCGAACAAAGGGAAATAAAAAACAAACGGTTAACTTTCATTGTTTTGTAAGGACTGACACACAAAAACTTACTTTTGCCGACTTTCTTGATTTCTTCTAGAAATTATACATTTTCCTATAGTGAGTTATGAAATTTCAACAGAAACTTACTTCTAAAGTGTTTGACAACATGTCCAATAGATCGAGTAAGGTCTAGCCAGTACTGAAAAATACTTTTTGAAGTTGTAAACATGTTACGGTAGCATACACGATGTTTATTGTGATCCTGATAACGAAGACCCAGAAAGTCTTTCTCTCGAATATGTTTCAGATCGCATACATAATCCAGGATCGTTTGAGCGGATTGTGTTCTCTGAAAAACCACACTCCTTGAAATATTAGAAAACCATCAAAAAGACTGACCGGAAACTCGTTACCAATAATATCAGAGTCGTGCAATAAATGAACGTTGCACCGCACATCCTTGGGTGACAGAAAACTCGATCTGGAACTTGGAAAACGGTGAGAATGTGAAAAAAAACGAGAGCGACACAAATTACCTTGTCGAAGTCGTGAGTCGTCCGAGGAACGACGACGACGACGTGTTGTTTTGCGGCATTTACCCCTGAAATGAAATCGAAGTTGCCTTTCTTCACATGAATTATTCCGGGGAGGAGAGACCTTTGGAGTGTGCGGGAAAGGGAACATAAACCTTGATAAACTGTGACGAAAGTGATAAAAACGGAGACGGAGAGGGTAAATAAAACAATGAGGGAGGGAATACTGATAAAAATGAAAGAGGTAGATTTGGCTAGAAAGAGAGGTTAGATTCTTTTTGATAAAAAATAGGAAGTAATGGTGCCTCTAAAGTAACATTCTATAACGACTGCAAATCTGCGGTGTCCAAAGTGATTCACAGAGTTTGCAGACTCGCGTTCGCAGAAAAAAAAATACATTTAAATATTTTTTTAGGAACTCACGCTGGATGCAAGCTGGGTCTGCAAACCTCTGCAAGTCTGCAAATTACTTTGAACACCGCAGATTTGCAGTCTTTGGAGAATTTAGCTACTTTAGACGCACAGAATATTTTTCTCCTCCGGTTTCGAAACTCAAATTAGCCTCATCAAAACGGTTCAATGCGTTGAGGAAGACTTGTATTACGGGAGAAGACATTGAAAATGTGTCGTCTATCGTCAAATTCGGCGATTAATAGCATCTAATTGACCTAAATAAAATGGAAGGATTGAGGTGGAAGAGAGGCTCGCGACTCCATTGTATGATTTCGAAAAGTAGAATGAGCCACCTCTGGTGGCTATACGATTATTGACTAAAAAGTCCAAACTGACGTTCTTTCGTGCCACCACAACATGACGTTTGTCATGTAAAGGAAAACAATAGAAACTGGAATTTTCGGTTATGAGAAAGCATTTCAAAAGAAACCCGCGAGGAGAAGAAACTAATTGGACCAGGAGGACGTGGCGAGAGAAAACTTTTTATAGGTATTCCTCCTCCGTTCCCTTTTTCGTTTTTTCTGTTCGGTTTTTTGTTGGAAAAAAACAAATATAACTGGTATGGAAATACTGTGAAAATGGAGGAGAGCGAGAAATAGAGTAAAAAGAGAGAAGAAAAAAAAGAAGAGAAAGAAAAAGAGGAAAAGATACATACTAACACTTGTGTGTGTCAAGCAGAGGTCTATATACGGGTGAGCGCCCCAAAATGAGGAAAGAGAAATGAGGTAACGAGATGGTCTGAAGTCGAAGACTGGAAGTGAGGCTGGAAGGAAGAGAAGAGCCCAGTGGAAGGAGAAGGGGGATGTGTACCTCTGAAGGAATCTGAAGGTTCGGAAAGAGGATTAATTATCTATCTTCATCAAAAAAAAAGGTTGACATTTTTCAAAAATGTATTTAGAAAGATTACACAACTTTAAAACTAAAAATCACATTCGTCGAGAGCAAACATATGAAGCAAGCAAGAGTGGAACATTGATGGATGAGTTGCTTTCAGTGGAGATGGCTCCCTCTTATATTTATAAGTTATTGCATGTGCTAATCTGAGGGAAGGAGGTTTTCGGTGAGCTAAAGAGAGAACGAGGGTGAAAATAAGATTTTTTTGCGGGTCAGAGTTTCGGAAACCAGATGTGATAAGAAGAGAAAGAGAGAGATAGAACCAACAGGTTGCCCTCGTCAAAATATTTTTGAGTTTGTAACCGAAGGTACAATGTTTTTGATTGATGCTTCTAAATGAAAACCGAAGTGAATGAGTAAGCGACCTTTAGCAAAATGCTTTTGAAAAGTAGCTGAATGCTCACAGAACTTGACTTATGGCCAACTCTCAGCTAGCACTATTTCAGTACATTTTGGAGAGTCGATGTCTCAGCTCCTAGACACTTTTGAACAGTATAGTTGTAGTATACTCGTTGAAGTGTCTGAAAAAGTATTCTTACTAGTACATTACACAAAACTAGACTTCGAAAAATTTTCTAAAGCTGAGATGTAAATTTTCAAAGATGTACTGTAATTATTACAGTGTAATAGTGCTAATTAAAATTTCGAGGAGCTACAAGTCGAGTTTCGTGAACATTTAGCTTTTTTCAGTTTTGAAATTCTCGCGATCTATATGATCCGATTCTCCACAATTGTTAAACTCGGGTTCTCGAGAAATCTCCTTTCCAACTTGATAATACATCCTTTTTTCTGTTTTCAGCCAACAAAAATGGCATCGAAAACAACTGAATTTTCCTCTGCATTGTTTTTTTCGTCTGATTTGATTACTTCCTATTCAGATTAGCCAAACGAAGACAAAGCAATTTTAAATATGATCTGACATTGATGGCGTCTCCCCACCAATCGCAACAGAGAATGCTTGGTGTATACGGGAGTGAAACGACTTTTTTATGTTTATAGCCTACGGGGCAAGGCGGGTCTCAGTTGTTTACACACAATCAGGAGAAATCAGGTGGTAGTGGGGTGTATGTATCACATAAAACGAAGAAAAAGAGAACTGCTGTTTGGATTCAAAAGACTTTTTAGAGCCAAGAAACCTTTCAGACTATACAAAGTCAGACATATTTTCGTAAAATAAACGGTGAAGGTATCAAGAAGAATTCATATTTAACGTATTGTATCATAAGCCGTGGGAATAGCGAAATCAAAAGTGAAGCATTCCAGCCTTTCCAGAAAAATAATCCTTTGAAACTAAGCTTCTGAGCTATTTACCAACGAAAGTAATAAATCGCTCAAAGAAATTTGTTAGTTTTCTTCTGACATCACATTACTCATATGAATTCAAATTTCGGCGCGAAAAGCTCGAAGTAAAGAAAACGGAGAGAAGGGAGGCGCAGTACATGGAAGGAAGGTCAGGAACATCTGCTGTCCAGATGGAAAAGGAGAAGAAAAAGGAGAAGAGGAAAAAACGATGAGAGAATATGGATTTGAAGGAAGAAGGGAGACAATTGAAGGGGCAGCGGAGAACACTCGTTCCGAATAGAATTCGAAGGAACCGGAAGCATTGCTTGTTCGAATCTGAGCAAGAGCGAGTGGGGACACTCTGAAATCTCCCCGTCAGCTAAGAGAAATGAAAGCAGGACATCTTATTCGTTTCAAATCCTGTTTCGTCTTTTAACCCTTCCTTGTCCCTCGAAATGACCTTTGCCGTCCTTTTTTCTCTTTGAGTGTCTTCGTTTCACATACTCTTCACGATGGAGTCAAAAAGCCTCTTTTTGAGACAAGGAGGAGGCGAAGAAAAGAGGAAGGACGTGGCATGGAATGACAAATTTGATTTTAAACTGAGAAAAGAGCTTTGTGGGTGGAGAATGAATCTAAGATTTGAGAGAAGAATGTAATGGAATTGGTCGAACTTTTAATCAGCAGTCGGGATTATAACAGCCATATAATTTGTAACTTTGAACTGCATCCAGAACCTATGAATAAAGATTCGCCAACAGAAAGGATACAAAGTGAGGTAACTCGGCAGAATGAGGGACAAATGACATCAGAAAATCGTCAAAGACTAACACGAATAATGCTTGCCTTTCACACACACACACACGCAAAAGAATGGCTAAAACGGGAGGAGCGTCATTTCATCTGGACTCTCTCACATTTCTGTCGTGTTTTCGCAATAACCGACGAGCTCCTTTCTCGGTTGGGTGGTTGGGTGGTCAGCAAAGGGGAGCGGCGGCGGCGGCGAAAAAAGAATTCTGCGTCTCTCGTTCTCCCTGCGCGTTCTTTGCCCGAAAAATATTTGGAAAATCGAATAGAAAAACGAAAATTTTTTTAAAAATTTCATGACTCCGTCTTTAACGGTGTTCGCACCACATGCACATCATCTCACGCGCAAGTGCAGACTAGCAAAATCAAATTGAAAAAAAGTATTATTTAAAAATGCTACGAGGAAACTAAAATAATGAGCAACGAAGTTGAGCTAGGCACGAATTTTAACACTGGAAAAGAAGGAACTAAAAAGGGGGGAAACAATGACTGCTGGAAATGCATAAAAAACAAGAAAACAAAGGAAGTATCAGAGACCAGCATGAAGCGGTTCAACTGGTTTTATGGTTGGTCTTCTAAAGATTTCTATAACTAAACGACGACAAACAGGACGTTAACAAGATTGGTAACATTATAATAACATTATGTTTAAAATTTCCGTTCTGATTGAGATAAAGCAAGCTTTATCAATTGTTCCGTAGATTCATTGTGATTGGGAAGAGATGAGGCCTGAAATAATGGTAATTATTTCTGCTCAGCAGCCATCAAATCTACCATTTTCACAGCATTCTGTGAGTATACATCAATCAGCTGTCTTGTTTTGTCCATTCCGTCCGAGTTTACTACGATCTCACGAGCCTTCTCGGCATCTCCTTCTTGTTTGAATTTCCGCAGAAGCATTGTGTTGAGCTCTGGATATTGCTCACATGCATACAAAACTGGTGCCGTTGCGAGACCTGAACATGAAACTTTGAAGATATTCAGTTAACTTTCGAAACAAACCCAATTTCAAATCAGCAGCTACAGGTTTGCCCATTTCATCTGACGTGGCAATGAAATCAAGAAGATCATCGGCCAGTTGGAAAGCGATTCCCAGATTTCTACCGTATTCATATGCAGTTTGTTGTAGATTCGCATTCGATGGATCTGTATACCTTTTTTTGATTAGAAAATCAACAATTGAAAATACCAGCGAGAATGGCAGCGGATCGACAACTGCTCGCAAATAAACTGGCAGTTTTTCGGTGAGTTTTTTCAATGTATGCAGCCATTCTTTGTGAGGGTGTTGCGTCGGAAGGTGTGACGGACATTTGCATGAATTCTCCCTGAATGTCATACTCGATCAAGAGAGAATGAGGGACACAACAAACCAAGACAAGATCTTCAATAATTGAGGCCATCTCTGAAATGACGTTCGGTTTTCCAATTGAACAAAGGATTTGGGTGGCCCGCGCTAGAATGAAGTCTCCAACGAGCACGGACTGAAACAAAAAATATTTAAAAAATGGTACTGTAAACCATGTCTTGGAGGCACAATCATTATCGCAACTTTGAACAAAATTATTTTGGTTCCTGTGACAGATATCAGCAAGTGGTCAACTAACGAAATGCTCCTCGTTATGCCATAAACATTATGTTAATATACCACTTTTCGATATATGTCACAAGAAGAGGCGATGTGAGGATTTGCGACATGAGAGGGAGAACTGACCATTTTGTTTCCCCAGACAGCATTGACACTAGCAGATCCGCGTCTAGTGTTTGCTTCATCAATTACATCATCGTGGACCAATGAGGCAGTGTGAATCATTTCGGCTGGAATAAAAATGAATGGGTTGACATTGGTTTCATGAACGAATGTGGTGAATAGGGTCGTTATTAAAAAGAGGTTGAAACGTAATCTGGCATTTTACAAAACCGCTCATGAGATTCATAGATCGAGTTATAAGCTTCTGAATTTGCTTCTACTTGGGATAACTTCAGAAACTCATATCTCCGATCTAAAGGCCGATTTCAGTTTTCGAAAAAAGGAATGTTTTCAAACCTCCCTAGTCAGCCCAAACCCTACCAATCATTCCTATTTTGTACTGATTCTGGCAAACCACCAAATGTGCAGCTACTCCTGTCCTATCGGGCGTTGGCATGGCTATTAACTCCTCACTGAAACTCATAAAGTTTGAATTTATGAGAAGCCTAATGATTGTCTCACTGAATTGACCGACTTGTGGCTGAGTTGCAAGAGTTTCCCATCAGAAGTGATATCGTGGGTCGCAGCATTTTACCACCCTGAAAATCAAGAGGTTGTTAGAAGTTGATCATACGATACCTGCTGGAAATAATAATGTGTCATCCTTCCCAAGTTTGAAGTTACACTCAAATCAGCGAGATTCTCTACTGCACCCGATGCATCTCTTGGTATCAATTGTTCCATAATGTCACTCTGAAAACATTTAATATTTTTGGAGATGTTTCATTGAAAATGACCAGACCTGCATTTGCCTAACATGATCCTGTACAAAAGCTGAAGCGACGAAGCTTGCGTCGGAAGATGTTGATGTGGAGGTTGGCGCAGAAGACGTCGCAGCCATTGAACATCTCCTGAATATCGAAGTCATGGAAAAAGACACGAGAAATTTCAGACTCTTACCTGAGTTGCATCGCAACGAAGCTTATTTTCGGAAGCACACCCATAATTGTGTTTGTGGAGGTTGCACAAGCGATTTGTACCAGTTTCTGTTTCGCCCAGTTTCCAGCACCAACTTCACCGACTCATGGAGCTTGAGTGGCTGAAGGTTGAATATTTATAACAATGTTGATATAGATGAGATTATAATGATGCAAAAATAGAGTTTTTTTTTCAAAATGTCAAGTTAAACAGTAACTGATAACGCTGTTTGATTTCAAGAATGATGTTCACTAAGGAAGAAACTCTTGAAATATGCAAGTTGCAAGTTTGACGACACGCTTCATCTCAATCTTCGGTGCAAAATCGTAAGAGCTCTATTCTTGTGGAACATTTGGTCTACCACTTCCAAGAAAGCGAGGCCAAAATTGGACACCGAGCGAAACACCAGCAGTCATGATTTGCTAATGAATTACTTGATCATTGAAATAATTGGTTTCTTAAGAAAATATCGTTGAAACTGGAAGATGGAAGAATGTAGCCTCCCACTTCTCTCCCTCTTTTCACCGCCGAAAATCACTTGTTTCTTTCTCTGCGCTTTCGATTCCTTGTGTACTCTGCAGAGAGTGTTCTTTGAATCCTCTTTCTCACTCTCACAATAAGAATATTTTTATCAAATTTGTCTCTAGATCGGTTCGATCGACTGAAGAAACACAATCGATACTTGTTGGAAAAAGTATATGCGTCGGATTGAATCCAGATTGTTTGCAACGCCCGCGGGTCCAAAATGTTTCAATGACTCTTTATCACAGAAAGGTGGTATAAAATGACGGAGGGATAAACAGAGAAAAGACGAGTTTGGATGGAGAAAATTGGCAAAAAAGTGGGAATCGAATGATAAATACTCTTTGGAAAATCGATTGAATCAATCGGGGGAAACACTCGTAGGAACCAAGAAATAAAACCAAAACCAATAGTGGCGACCGAGAAGGGAAAACTGAAACTGAGGTTGGAAATACAGACTAGAAAGTCATGTCGAGTGGAAATATAAAGCTCTTTGTTCATAAAAAAAACATAAATATTGACTGGATTAAAGCTCAGTCTTATCTAAAATAGTGTATCTTGAAGATTGTGGCTTCAGCTTCTCGAACGTGGACGGTGGTGGCTCGGTGTCAGGAGCCTGGTTTCCAGTCTGAAATGTCTCAACCATTCGGTTTTTTGAACTGATAAAAATTTTGACATCTACAAAACCGATTTTTCTGAAATTGTCGAGTGTATGCATCGACTCTAGATCATAAGTTGGCAACTTCATATGATTAAAATCAAGTCAGTTAGTACGCAATAACTGAAATTCAGGGTGCTGTCACTAATTCTACCTAACTTTGATTATATTGAAAGTTGAAGGCAAAAATGAATATATTGGAGTGCATTTCACACTCCCAAAATTTTTGGAAGATCTTTGGAAATCAACTTTTTTATCTTCTCGAGTATAACCAGAATTTAAATTTAAACCTACCACTGGATCAGGTCCATGATGGAACTCTCGGTGTAGTTTTCCACTGTGAAGGTCGAGAACGAATTGCCGAAGTTTTCCAGGAACGCTGAGTAAAGAAAAGAAAGTCTTCACAACCTTCTGATTCAACACTCACTTGATATCCTCGAAATTTTTGAACAAATACATATGTCTGAAAGAGTCGATTGCGATGACTGGAAGATCGGACTCAGATTTTCCCAAATGACTGAGAGGGTGCTTGAAAAGAGTTCCATCTCCGACCAAACAGTTGATTGCTGAAATGAACCAGTTTAGCTTCATTTTTCTAACCTCTCGTTACCTTTTCGTTGATCTGGGAGTTCTCTGAGAATAGCGTCGGTGTACGCCTTCTCACTGACTTTATCATCACTCGTTTTGAACAGAATCATGAATGGAAGACCCTCTTCAGTCAGTTCTTCGGCATTTTGGAATGTGATCTCACGAACCAGTGGCACACATTTGTCAGCTACCCATTGTCTGCAGAATCATTCTTAATGAAAAGCAAGGAAGATAATGTTATACTCACTTCAGATACTCGTAGGTGGCAAAGTCACCAGAGAAGGGAACTTGAGCTGTGTTCACTGCTTTGCTAGATGGTTGGAAAACTAATTTCGGCTGTTGACCAGCCGGTGGAACTTCTCCAGGGAAATTCAGTTCTCCGATTCCAACCATGAATTCGCATTCCTCCCGATAGAACAAGGCAACGTTCAGAAGATTCTTGTATTCCGCGCTGTTTTCATCGTTGAAATATCCAATAAAGGTGTTCTTTTCTGGCTGAAATCGGGCTTTAAAAACCTCAGACATATCCGAAAAGATTTACTTACATTATGTGCAGCATGAAGGGCATTCCTCTCTGTGAACTTTTGTACAGTAACCTCCATTTGCTTGTTGATGTAGGCGGTGAGAGCTTCAACTGATCGAGAACTTCTGTAATTTTTGAAATATAAGTGTCCCAGTTTCGACAATTTTTCATAATATGCTCAAAGAAAGTATATGTCTTGTAGGGAGACCTTTTTAATATACTCTCAGACTTTTTCCCTATAATTGGCAAATTTAAAAAATGAAGTCTGGGCTTCCAAATATGCCATCTAGCGACTTGCACGATCTTCTGAAACTCGAGATATTTGCTCTGAAACCTATTGAACAGCTTTCAAGGGGAGGATATGGTTGAAAACGTATGATTTTTCGGAGTGAATATCTCGACTTCTAGAAGTTTAAAGCAACATTTAAACGTTTTTAACTAATTCTACAAATATCCGGTGCAATTCAGATTGCCTCCACTAACCTATACTCTCGTTTCGTCACTTCTCCATTTCTGAACAATTTCAAAGTTGGATACTTGTTGACATGATACTTGGTGGCAATATCATCTGAAAATATATAATAATCTGAGTATAGATAGTAAAAAAGTCTCACTATTCTTATCCGCATCCACCGAAGCCCACATAATCTTTCCAGGAGCGGCATCCTTGAACTTTTCTGATGCTTCCAGGAAGATAGGCTTCAGCATCTGAGAGAAGCGGCACCAATCGGCATAGAAGTTCACAAAAACAAGCTCATTGGCTTCTAAAATTGAGGAAATGTTTTGGTTTAATGGGAAGGATGACTCACGAATAGTTTGCTCGAAGTTCTGCGATGTTAGAGAAACAACTTCTGCATTCAGCACTGAGGGAAGGATTAGGAGTAGGGTTAACCACCGAAGCATTTCTGAAAGTAGGTGATGAAATATATCATGAGCAAATGAGCAAGGGATATTTCAGAAAATCGATAGATGTGCACCAGGAGTCAGTATCGAAGACACGTGTACTTTTGGCCCGTTGCGCTGGTCACACAAACCGCCCGAGGCATTTGAAAATACGTTTTGAAAAGTGTGGGCGAATCAAATGAGACGCAGACGTCCCAATCATCGAGACGTGCTGGTTGAGCGGAGAGGCGCCGAGCACTAACGGAAGAAAAGGGGGAAAGAGGGAAAAAGCTGGCTGGAGAAAGAATGATGGACGACAGCTCTACAAACGATTTTTGCATGGGACTACCATTTTGTGTCGATTTGTACGGATATGATGCACCACAATTTGAAATCGGAATCGTACAAATTTTGGGTTTTTTGAATGTCAAGAACTACAATAAACATATAGATTTAAGGGATGACGACCAAGAAGACACTTGAATCAGATGATTCTGATTATTTGAACTTTCTTTATTCCAACAATAACAAAAAAGAAGACGTTGAAAAGAAAAAAACAGAAACAATTTAAATTAAACAACAACGAAATATGATTGAAGAAAAAAACAATAAACGAGGAAACCATAGAGTTAGTTATTCTCCAAGAAGATGTTTCTTGTTGATAGGACGAATTGCCCTTCCAGCCTGAAATGATGGATTTCAAACTTATTTTTATGATGATTTAACCAGATGGTGAAAAATGCACCATATCTATTTAAGAGCAAATAACTCGACTTTCAGGAGTTTTCCCAAGGAACAACGTAGTTCATTCGAAAGCCCAGATTCCACTCTATACTTGTGCTAATTTGGAGTGCACTTTCCGAGAATTTCCAAACCACCACTCCTGATATAATTCCCAAAGCACCTCTGCGAAAATTCTACAGGGGTTCTATGTCTTGCTGTGCATGAAAAACATGAAAATAGCAGGAGAGGAAAGTAAAACGACGAAGAAGACGAAGAGGGTTTCACAACTGAGAGAGAATACTCTACACAACTTCCTTATTCCCGACGGCTGAAGAAGCACATCATCGATTTTCTCATGTTGCAAAAACCTCGAGTTCGGCATTAAAGGTTGATTAAAGAGAACGAGGCAATGCAACGCCTGAAGATATTGCAGTACTTTCAGTCAACAACATCATTTCTATTATTTTGTGTGACTCGTCATCATAGAGACACTGAAATGTAAACAATCACAATTCCGTGTTTTTTCTCCTTCGAGACCCTAGCAACTCTCAGTCAAGAGTTTGCAGTTTATTTCTCTTTGAAATCAAAATATATATTTCATTTTTCCGAGGACCTTCCTTCAACTAGAATCAGATAGTGTGAACAGATAAACATTCCGTCAGTTGTAAGCAGTCAGTTTGTTATCATAATCTTCAATCAGCCTTCGTTATTTCCCTTTCCTCCACTCCAATGTGATTTATATTCGAATATATTTAAAATATTTTCACCGTGTCAAGATGACCCCGTCCGAGCAATCACTCTGCGTCTCTATTGGACTATTCCTCTCAACCTCTTTTGTCTTCCCGTAAATATGAACAGAAGCGAACGCGCATCTTAGAGGATAGTCCGATGTGCCGAGATAGTGGGAGAAAATGAGAGGGAGGGGCCATGAGGACACGGCGAGGAGGAGAACGTACCTCGTCATCTCTCGTCTATCTCGTTCTACTATTCATTAGTGTCTATTCGTCTTCTAGTTCAAATGATGAATATAGAGCCTCCAATCAATTTTCGTTCATTCACTCTTTTTTTTTTTTCAAACATTGCTTTTCTTCAAGTCTTAAAATAAACTCAATTTCAGAAGTATTTCTAAAGGAATGAGCTCCATCCTGAGCAGTATGTACAACTTCGTCGCCACCACCGTCGTCCCAACAGTCACCGAACAAGCCTCAAATCTGGTGGGAGGTGCCACGGTCATCGCTGGAGGAGCGGCACAGGCGCTCACGCAAATCAGCCAAACTGCTCTGGAGTGGGGCTCAGGATCAGAAGACGCCACAGCTTCCTCGGAGGTGTTCTCTTGGGAGCAGCAGCAAGAGGAATCTGGCTCACCGCCAACAGAGCCGAACTCCGAGAAGGTCACCGAAGTCATTAATCGGGAGGAGGCTGGCACGTCTTCAGCCAACACATCAGTCGAATGGGAAGTTGTGCAGGAGAATCCGGATGAAACGGGACCGGTGAAGCACAATCAATTCGAGCTCGTCGAGAACGACTATCAATGGATGAAGAACTCAGAATGACACGGGATCACGATGATGGGAAAACTAAACATTCTGGTCTGACCTTTTTCAGCAATTGCCTTTCGCTTTTGTTTTCGGTAACATTTACCGGTTCTTGTACATTTAATCATCTCAATAAACGACTTGACATAAAATTTTTGATTTTGAAAAGAGAATACAAAACTTCTTCCTGAACTACACATCCAAGACTGCATCTGAACGATCCTATCGATTCAAACTAGAGCGTTATCGGACTAATTTTCGATTTCGTAATTTTTGTTTACGTGTTCAGTTTTACCTGGACGTGTTTCTAGTTACGAAAGCGTGTTCAGTCAGCTCCGTATACAGGAAACGTTATTGTCTACAACAGTATGGTTGAGAGATAGACAGATGTTCTAATGATGAATTTATCTTCTCATCGCCATTTTTTATTTCTTCCCCCACCAAATAAAATCCACCTGGCCCTATTTTCGAGGTGTCCTAGAGAGACTCAGAGAATGGATCTCTCTTGAATACAAAGAGATCGTATCAATCTGCTCCTGGGAAAGACGGGAAACTGTGTGTCGAAGTGTCAACGAGTAGATTCGTTGGTTGACGGAAAACAACGACTACTATAACATCATCCTTCTTTGATTTCCATTTTTCATCGAATCTATAGAATGGGCTCAATAGGGTTCAAAACTAAACGTTTCAAAATTATAGCTGAAGATTATTTCGAAACTTCAGTGTTCATATTTCGAAACAATTCCAACTTCCTTTCTTTTCTAACTTTTTCGACTATCTACGAATTTTCTATTTTTAGAATGTCCTACTTCTCCTTCACCTCCGTCTGGAACAGCATGTCTGACATGCTCACTAATGTAGCCGAGACGATTGGAGCTTATGTTAATGCAGACGTTGCTTCAATTACGGAATCTGAAGCAGTTCCAGAGCAGATGGAAAAGTCGGAGAAGAAGGAAGACCTTACTTCCACTTCGGAAGTAGAGAAGAAGGATGTCGATGTGGCGATTCTGGAGGAAATAGAAGAAGATATGAAGGACTTCGATGTCATCGCAGATCACGATCTCTACGTTGTGCTCTATGAGCAAGATGGTGGAATCGTCACCGAGGAGAACGTCTTCATCGATTTGGAGGAATCTACTCGCTATCATTAACCAACGTTTCTTCTACTATCCACTTCTACTTCTAGCTTAGTTTTCATATGTTGCTTTCTGTTACTTTCTATTTGGTCTCCTTTTCATATTTCCGGTCTGAACACTGGTCTTTCGCTTTCACGGGTTCAAGAATAAAGATCTTAATATCTAAAACTTGTTTCTGTTCCGTTACCTCCACAACAACTGCCGGCTTGCAAAGTTCATCTCGCATCTTCTCCATATTCCATTCGAGACCCAATGGTTGCTTGAGAACCGCTTCGTAGTCTTCAACACGAGAGTATGGGAACGGCAGGGAACGAGGTTGGATCTTTCCGATACCCTGAAACAAATCACAGTGAGAAAAATTCGCAAATGAGGTTTTGTACCTCCTTTGCTGTCATGCTCTCTGCAATGATCAATCCATTCCTCTCACCATCCCTTCTTTTCTTCTCCTTAGCTTTCACCACAAAGTTGCGACGGCGTTTCTTATCGGTCATTCCTGGACCAACCCATGATCCCCATCCAGCCAAATTCAGGTCAACATCCTTCACTCTTTCTTTCTCGCGTACTCCATCTTTTTGAGCTTCGAAATCAGCAATCACATCGTCATCCTTGAAAGCTTCGTTAATAACTTTGGAAGTCTCTGAAATATGAAACTTTACAGCCAACATCACGGTTCTGAAACTCACCTTCATCGAACTGATCCATTTTCTCGACGAAATCGGAGGAAACTTGAGTCAAATCGTTAGTGTTCAATTCTAGAAACTTGCTTGGATCCAAATCAATTTCTTTCTGACGCTTCTCGGCAGCATGAACACCAGCGGCATCTACCGCTTTTTCTACTTTCTCCTCAAAAGTCTCCGCTCGCTTCGCCTCCAACTTCGGATCGTAGTTCTTGTCGACGTATGAAGTCTTTCCAATAGTACCTTTGCGAGCCTTCTCCTTCGCCTTCAACTCTTTCCTCTTCTTTTTCTTCTCTTTTTTATCTTCATCCTTAGCCTGCCATGTTTCGTCCACATCGAAAAGAACACCTTCACGGGATGGTCCTGAATTGGATGAAATAGTTCTGGATGCAGCAGCCTCTTGACGTTTCTTGGCTCTCATTTCAGCGAGTGTGATCTTCTGAGCGTCCGTGTCATCCAGGAACGAATCGACAAGTGCTGCTCCAATCTGACCCTTCGATTCCTTATCTGCTTCTTGTGCGGCATCCTGAAAAAAAGTATTTTGACGTGCAGAGAAACTCAATTTTAATCAATCGTTTTCAGAGAATAAACACCATTTTAGAAAATCTAATCAATACAGAAGTTGTGAATATATCGATAACTATATCGCAAATGAAGAGCGTGGAGTTATTCGGTTCTCAAGTGAGCTCTCCTTAAAATTAAAGAAAAAAGAAAATAAGTTTCAGCCACTCCTCCTAATACTCGTTCAACTAGCCACCCTAGCATCGTTTACTCTACACCTTCTAACAAATTGTGGTGGCGACTCTAAACCGGCCCCAAAACAAGGCGTCTCTGCTGAAACTACAACAGGAGGTACTACAGGAGGAGGCGGTGATGACGATGATGAGGATGAGGAAGAAGAGCGAAGGAAAGCAAAGAAGAAAAAGGCTGCGGCAGCTAAGAAAAAGAAGGCAGCAAAAGCAGCAAAAGCGAAAAAATTGCCACCTGGTGCACCGAAACCACCTAAAAATCGGGCAGCCATTGCTGATACTCATGATCCAAATTATCAAACTTTGGCAGGACTCAATGATAATGTATTCGATCAGAAGGGTCTACCTGGAGGAGGTGGGGCCCCAGGAGGACCGAAAGCTCCACCAGCGGGTTCGAAGCCAGGAATGGCTGGTACCCACGATCCTAATTATCAAACTCTCGCTGGGTTGAACGATAATGTGTTTGAACAAAAAGGAGGTGGTGGAGGAGGAGCAGGAGGAGCACATCCTGGAGCACCAAAAGCTCCAGCCCATGCTGGAGGCAAAGCGGCAACGAATGATCCTAATTATCAAGTAAGTCCTAAAGCTTTTTTTCTAATCTCATTTATAAATTTCAAGACACTCGCGGGACTCAACAACGACGTTTTCGCCAACAAGGGTGGAGGTGGTGCTGGAAATGGAGCACCGCCAGCTCCACGTGCTCCTGCTCAACCAGGTGGCAAAGCTGCCACACACGACCCTAATTATCAAACTCTTGCTGGTCTCAATCAGGATGTTTTTGGAGCTGACAAGAAGAGATAGCTTGTTTGAACACTGTGAAGAATGAACCCTTACCTTGAGTAAATCATGAATACTTTTCTTCTTTAGAGCTCCTTTTTCGTCTGCATTTTCCGAGGCATCCTCAGTGGCCGAGACAACTTTTGCTTTCAGTTCTCTTCCCATCCTGAAATCTATTTTTATGAATTTGTTTTAACTGTTTACATCCTTACCGCAAATGTTCGTCAAGAAGTTTTTTGACTTCTGGATTACGACTGGCGTGTTTTTCGAGCATCTGCTTGAACTTCTGATTTTGTCCTCTATGCTTCAAACTTCCTCTCTCCATGATTCTCTGCAGATCTAGTTCTGCTAGTTTCTCATGCGCAGCAGATGGATCTCGAGTTACTAAATCGTCGAATTCCTTCAGAAGCTGTTTCCTTTTTTCTCTTTTCAGAATTCGATGATAGCCTTTTGACTTGATCTTGTTCATGTAACGATTTTTCGCTTCTTGGATACCGACGATCGCCCGCATTCTCTGCATCTGTGAGAGACGCTCTTTGGCCATCTTGATATCCGTTGCTTTCATCACTTCCATCTCTTTCTCGGTCAACACTGGCTCAGTTTTTTCGTCCTGAAAATCAGAGCAAGGTTTATTTCCATATGGGGGAAGAACTTACCCCCCACATGATTCCATCAGGTTTTGTTAAAGGGAAGATCAACTGATCGCTGATTCTGTTGCTCTGAACGAGTTCTGTCCAGTTTTGTGTGACTTCCTTCCTGCAAAATTGACACGTTAATATTTCTATCACTTCATAAAAACCTACTTCAAATCAGTGAAAGCGATTTTCCCTTCGATTTCTTTGCGAGCCTCTACATCTTTGAGTGGAATCAATGTTTTGCTTTTCAACTTTTTCTTTGCCGACGTTTCTGTTCCGCTTGCTTCCGATTTCCGCTTTTTACCTCCTTTGTCTGTTGGTTTCTCCGTTGATTCGAGGGAATCGATTCCGAGACTTTGCTTAGCTTTGTTGGTGGAAGGTCTGAAATGACTAACTATGCAACTATTTTGGCTCAAAAACGCTAACCGAGAGATAGTGATATGTGAGAGAAGAGAGCTTGCATCAATTGTTCCTTTTGCTCTCTTCTTCAGACGGTTCTTTTTTATTGTTCCAGGTGTGTGAATAGACTGGAGAAGCTTCTGATGAGCGATATCATCGATATCCGAATCGTCGCTCATATTTATCTGAAGCTTACTGTCCTGATTCACTTCAATTTTATATTAGGTTGTAGAAGTAGGAAAAAACCGAAAAAACGAGACGATAGGGGGGCAAACACATTCACAGAACTATTTATTTATTTGTTTGGAATACAAAAAAAAGAACTTCAAAGTCTGGAAACAAACAATAACTCTGCTGATGTTACAACCCTCTAAAAACGAAGACAATACACACAAATCGGCTACTAAATTCATTAAAACACCTTTTTCGGCAATAAAAAAGACGAGGACGGAGCAGGTGAACGGTCTGAATCGCAGATTTAAATATCGGGAAAAAGGATCTAAATTTCCTGGGTAGAATTTAGATGGCGGTGGCGAGGGCATCCTTGTATTTCTTGACGCGGGAAGCGATCGAGAGATCGACGTACTTGTCTCCGATAGTGACAACAAGTCCTCCAAGAATCGATGGCTTAACAGCGTAAGTGACGGTCAGCTTTTGTCCAGACTTTCCAATCTTGCTGAGGGCATCAGACAAAGCCTTCTGGTTAGATGAGCTCAGTTCCTCGGCAGATGTAACCTGAAAATCAAAAATCCTTTAGGGATACGGTAATTATTGGAGCTGTGAATGTTCTAACTTCTCAAAAGCAGAAAACGACTTTCATTAAATTTATTTTCAAAAACTAACCTGAACGAAAAGCTCTCCACGATGAGCGCGCATGATAGATTCGAAAGATGAAACGACGGACTCGAGCTTGTTAAGACGTCCGTTCTCAGCCAACAGTCCTGAAATTAATTGTCAGATTTTCAATGAACAAGAGAATAAGTTACCGAGGAAGTTTCCGGTTTCCTTGGAAAGTCCCAATTTGGTGGAGACAGCCTCAATAGCGGTCTTTTTCTTAAGAGCCTTGAGGGTTGGGTCGAGGACGAACTCCTGGAATTTTTTGTTGTCCTTGTAGACGGCGCGAACATTGTTCAAATCAGAAGAGATCTGATCAAGCTTGTTCTGCTTGTGTCCTGCGGAATAGAGGGCAGCGGCATAACGACCCTCGACTCCGTGAACTTGGATTGGTGTCTTCACAAGTTGCTGAGCCTTGGCGAGTGCAGCGCTCGTGGAGAATCCGCGTTTCAGAACCTGCGCCATTACCTGCAAAGAGATTTTTTAAAGTTTGCTCAATGAACAGCGGGTTTCAGAGGAAAGAATGGATGCGAAAATTTTTTAAAGCAAATGGTGAATTGTTTTAAAATGCAAAAACACAATCATTACGAGTGAAAATAGAGGTACTTCGGTTTCAAATATCGACATCTTAATTTCTAAAGTTGAAAACACTGAAAACCCAAAGGAAATCGATAGAAAATTGTCTGAAAAGCTCATTTCAACAAAAAAGGGCGGCCGTTGGCTTAGTATCATGCTCTTAACCATAGGCCGACGTAAGCAGCGAAATCACCGACTGCCAGTTCAGTGGAGCGCGCTTGCTATTTTCTAATTTTCTCTAATTTTTTGCAAGTTGGTCAATGATGGATGAATCTGCGTTTGATATCAAATCAAATTTGATACGTTTGCAAGGCAAAAGTGTCAACATGACACTGTTTACATGTTGCCTTTCTGACAACCGAATGCTTAAAATTCGAATTTAAATCAGTTGTTACTGCATGTGATGCTGGTTAAAGTGTGTTTTTGCATCATCTCTCTATTTTTCAGACCATGGGTACAAAATGGGCCATCTTGGTGTTGTTGGCTGTTGCGAATGGAGCTGTAATTGCGGAAAACAAGGTTAATATTAAAGTTATCTAGCACAAGAAATAGTTGGAACGTTTGTAGAGCGCATACGCCCAGGCGGCTGACAACTTTCTTGATGAGCTTTCCGGAAAAGAAGTGGAAGCTGTGAAAGTTCCAGATGAGCAAAAAGAAGAACACGACGGACACAATCATGGAGACCATGGTGGCCATGGAGATCATGCTGGTCATGGAGGTCATGGAGTACACGGTGGACACGAGGGACACATGATGAAAATGTGGTTTCATGGAGGGTTCGAAGAAGTTATTCTTTTTGACTTCTGGAGAACTGATTCCTTGTTTGGTAAAAGTCATTTACTTTTTTTGAAAATAGCAGTCGTTTTTAGGTATGCTTCTTTCTTGCGCTGCAATTTTCATCATGGGTGCTACATATGAAGGAGTCAAATGGTTTAGAGTGTTTTTACAAATAAATCAGTCGCAGAGCCAAGTCTTGGCCAATAAATCATGTGTTGAGGTAAGGATTTATAAAATTTCGGTATTTAGCCAAATTAGTTTGCACTTCAGACAACGCGATCCTCGGCGGGCACGTGTCATCAATCCGTCAGTCGATCACAAAGCAACAAACCTCAATCTGAACCATTCCTGGTTTCATCGGTGACTAGAAGCCCGACGAACTCTCCCTTCTCTCCTCATCGTCTCATCCAGATGCTCTTGTACATTCTCCAATTGGTTCTTGCCTATTGGCTCATGCTCATCGTCATGACTTATAATACTTATTTGAGTATGTTTGATTTCATGTGTTCCATCATTATTATCATTATTACAGCCGCCGCCGTAGTACTCGGCGCTGGATTCGGTCACTGGCTTTTCGCTGTTCTCCAACTCCGGAGTTCAGATGGAGAAGTGACGGATTCCTTTCAAACCGATGCCTGTCATTAAAATCGATCTCGTAAACGCGACACATCATCAAATTCACCTCTTCCCATAGTTTTCCAAAGATTTTCTCAATCCGACCTTCATTAGTTTGTCATTTGCGGGTTTTTTCCCTGCGCACGCACCCTCACATATTAGATCCCAACCCCATATTACCAGCATCTCAATCAGAAGAGGAAGGAATCAGATCGAGCTGTTAAGTTTTCTGAAGATATTTATTTATTTTTAACCTCTAATATTTCTATTTGAAACCTTTCAAAAGTTGTTTAAAATAAACAATTGCCCTGTTAGTGGTTTTAAAAATCTTCATTGAGTGATTATGATCGAGACCTAGAACAGCTTCGGAATTCCACTTCCCGATTCAACGTTCGACGAGGGAACCGAATCGAGACGAAGAGCAAGATTTTTTCGAGTTCAATTCCGGGTCAGAGTTAGAAGCAGGGGTTTTTGGGAGTTCGTACTTCCCACTTGGCTTCGAATCGTCTCCGTCTTTTCTGAATTTTCGAGCACGACACATTTGTCTGTTGATCACTTTACTATAATTGGCCTTCTCTTTTCTGAAGTTGGCCTCCGGCTCCGACCAACAGTAGAAGTTGGAGCAACCGTAGGATCCTGAAAATCATTGGGATAACAGGTTTTGAATATTTTCAAACGAACCATCTGGATTCTTGACAATGCCGAAGCATGCCTTGCACAACATATGATCACATTTTCCCATCGCTATCATGTTGTTCGCCGGAATCTTGTTCCCGCACGGACCATCACATTTCATGAGTACAGCTTCGGCATCCTCGGAACTTCTGAACACTCCATCGGTTTGAACGCATACAGTATACATGAATTCCTTTCGCTTTGTCACCGGATTCACAATAGTTGCCAGATTCCAGCCAAGGACGTCTCCACCGGGCAAAAAGTTTGGAATCAGAAGATTTGGGCATTCACTGAAACATGGGCCATGGTTTATGGTCTGATGGATTGATCCCTTCGACTCACTCGCTTCCAGACATTGAAGTGCTCATTCCTTCACAGTGATTCGAATTTTCAATCGATCGAATAAATTTATGGGAATAATTCAAAACTTCTTTCACTTCGTTGAATTTTTTCTTGATTTTTCTCTTTTAAAACACGTTAAGTTTTAGGATGTTAGGATTTTGAAGTAAAATGAAACGGATACAAAACGGCCAACTTTGAGCAGTCATATAGTTTCCGATAACCTGATTTTGAACCGAAATTCGAGGTCGCTTCACTATACGGGGCGTAACTCATTTGTGAGCGATTTTCACAAAATGTTCGCTGAAACCGCATACACCTAAAATTTGACAATGGTCAAATTGAAAGTCTTACTGAGTAAGTAAGGCATACGGAAATTCTTACTGTATGTGTTTTTGAAACAAACAGCAAAAGAATTTTGAATACATAAATATTTATTCTCAATGAACGAAAACAGTTTAGACACGTCTGCGCTTTCTCTCTGGGCATGGGCAGTACTCGGCGTCGGCTCCGACGGCTCCTTGTGGTCCAGCTTGTCCCGGAGTTCCGTCGTTTCCGTTGAATCCGTCTTTTCCTGGCTGTCCAGTTGGTCCTTGAGCTCCAGTTTGTCCCTCCTCTCCTGGGTTTCCGTTGTTTCCTGGCTCTCCGCGTGGTCCTGGCATTCCTGGGCGTCCGGCGACTCCTGGTTGTCCCTTTCCGGTGAGCCCATCGCGTCCTGGTGGTCCGGCAAGTCCTGGCTGTCCGTCTTGTCCTGGGGCTCCTTGGTCTCCGATGTCTCCGACACGTCCTGGCTCTCCGTCCTTTCCTGGGGCTCCGCGCTTTCCGGCGTCTCCTGGAAGTCCTTGGAATCCTTCTTGTCCTGGAAGTCCGTCTTGTCCTGGTGGTCCAGCTGGGCACTTGATGCACTCCTTAGGGAAGTCGTTTGGAATTGGGATGTTGAGCCCTGGAAGTCCTGGTGGTCCGTTCTTTCCGTCTGGTCCAGTGCCTCCTGGCTCTCCTGGGGCTCCTGGGTTTCCTGGAGCTCCGGCTGGGCATCCTTGGGATGGAAGTCCGCAAGAGCACTGGCTGTTGGAACGCTTGTGACGTCCGAAGATTCCTCTAACGTATTGCTCAGCAGACTCTCCGGCTCCGTGGCGGACGTCAAGAAGGGTTCCCCAGGTGTCATCAGAGATGTCTCTGAATCCTCCGAGCTCTCCCATCACATCATCGTACATGTCGTTGATGTCATTAGTGATGACGAGAGCTGCCCAAAGGCAAGCGACGATAGCAGAGATTCCGCAAGCGGCGCCGAATCCGACGACGGCCTTTACCATTTTCTGAAATAAGGAGATACAGGTGAAACAAATCTAGAGATCTTCAAATGAATAAGAAAAGAAATGGATGGTTCCATTCTCTTTCCCTCTTCTCCTTTTATACAGTCTCTTCGGAATCAGGTAAATCGAAACAGAAGAAGAGAGGAGAGACAGAAAACTTGCCAATGAACTGGATAAGTGCGTCGGTGGTCGACGCCTTTTTCTTTTTCGTCGAATGATAGAAAGGAAAAAGTGTTGCGAGATTTCAATTTCGTCCGGGAATCGGAAAGAATAAATTATTTTCAGGCTGAATTGTGAAGAATTGTGAGTTAAACGAAAAAGGTCATAACATGCTGAAATTTTTTTAACTTTATGAACTTTTCAGTAAAACAAAGGAATTGGCAGTTTAAACTACTCCTATATCAATAGTGTATCTTGAAAGCATGGAATCGAATTGAAAAATAACAATAATTCATTATCAACAGTAACAATGTAGAAAAAATAGATAAAACTGCACTATCAATATTCGTATTCCCCTTCTTCTTCATCTTCATCTTCTTCATCATGATCCACTTCTTCTGCTGGCACCTCCATCAACGCCGACTGAGCGATTTGACCATTTTTCGTCAGCTCGCTGAAATTTGAGTTGGAACTTTATTTCATCCGAGTTTAGCTTACACAATTTTTGATTCGAATAGTTTCTCATCCGATTGCAGGACCTGGATGAATCCCTTCCAGGCATCAGGCTGTAAAAGTCATGGTTAGGGCTCGAAGAAACATTTAGAAACACTCACATTTCCAGTTTTCGCCCAAACTTCGACACTCTGAAGCTCGCCAAGGTCGATTGCCCATGCATACAATTCCTTCACCTGAAAATAAATAGTTCAATAGCCTACTCTGAACTATTCGCTTACCAGAAACGGTTTGTTTGCGGGGAAGGCTCTATATCCGGTATCTCCCAGTGTTCCGATCACGTTGATGTATGGACGGAACTCTCCGCCACCTCCTTGAGTTCTAACTGTGATTCTGTAGTCAAGCACTGAAAAGAAACAAAATGAGTTTTCTGTGATCTCATCTCAATCTTACTCTTCTGTCCACAATCGTCCGGATATGGGCACTCGTATTCTTGAGTTTCAAATCCTTCGAGTTTCGTTTCATATCCCTCCATACTGTCTTGTTCGTCCGCATTTCTGATTTCTTCGACTTCTCCTTTTATGAAAACCTGCGTGTTTGTATTCTTCTCAGTTAGGAATATCTGAAAATTCTAGTTTTCTTGTATCCCCAATTTCGATTTCAAAATACCTTATTCATGTTGGTATAAGTATCAATTGAGGTCTCCTCACAAGACAATCTGCACTTTCTGGGATTTCCAAAGTTCGGACAGGTTAGCTGAAAGTTTAGCCGATTTGATAATCAACCCTAGATTTCGACCCACTGTATATTTCAAGTACCATCCATCAACAAAAGGTTCTGGCTTCTCCATAACGCACTCCATCTCGAAAGTGCGTCTGTCTCTAGCAACAAGAACTACAGTTGGGATAATCGGATGGCCTGCTCTTCTATTATCCAGAGTCATCGAGAGTTCCCAGTTCGCCATTCTTGTCTCGTCCAACTCCTCAGCTTTGCTCGCCGGATTTCTTGTTGGTTTTGAAGGATAACCTGATTGCTCTGTATATCAAGTAAGGAATCAATTGAATATAAACTCACCTGTTGGAATGAGATGCTTTTGAACTTTAGAATCGGGTATTATACTGGATCCTCCATAGGTAATGTAGTAAGGAACATGGTCTCCGAAGTAGGTCGAGATAGAATCAACGAACATCTAAAAGGTAGAACTCTACTATTCATCTCAGAAGTGTCAAACGGTTTAAAAGGCTTACCCTATTTCCAATCCAGATTTTCTTCATAACTTCTTCACCAAAAGTATAGTCCATAGACTCTTGTAGCATCTCAAATCCATCTAAAATATCCTTGCCTAGAAATCAAAAATCATCAAAAAAGGGGACAAGCAATTCTAAACCGTACCGAGACTAGAGAGCTCTGGAATAATTCGAATAGTCATGTTGTTGTTCTGTGTCACGAAATCGACATTGAAGGAGAATTCCTGAAAGCTTTAATGATTCAGAAGCCCGTCAATTTCTCCCCTCACAGTCTCTCCATTTGCTTTTATCACGGGAACAATCGGGAATCTTCCAGAAGACTCTCCTCTAGTATCATCGTCTCCGTCATCAGCATGAATGTATTGAAGCATAAGGGAGTTTTGTACAATCAACGAGCAATCTCCGAAGACAACAGTGCCATTGTAGGTTTTCACTGAAAATTGTTCGATGGAGTCCAGATTGATGAAAGTAAGGCAAAGGGGCGCAGCGCCGTTACATGTTCTACGGGTTCTCACCTGAAGATGTGAAATGATTCTTCCACATCATCGCAATCTCCCGGAACGGCTGCCAGTATTCGCCCCCAGGAGGCGGATCTGTACGAAGCCATCCATTCACCATGATGACACAGTACTTCCTGGTGTCCAGATCAATTGCCACGACACGATCCAAGAAGTAATCTGGCTTTTCTCCGAACTTTTCAAGCTCGAAACGAATTTTTCGAAGTTCTCCAATATCTGCGCCTAAGTCAAGCTGAATCACCGATGCGATCGGCTCAACAAGCAAGTTCTTGTTCTCAATCCGATTACAGATTGATCCATTTTGTCCGAACACAGTGATGATCATATTGGATGTGGTTCCTCCGAGTTCGGATTCTTCCGAAAACAGTCGGAATTCCCATCGACCTTCTGAAACTCAAATAGTACATCTGAAACTGACTGAAACGACTCACTTGAACACGCTTTTGGTGGCGTGTCTTCATTTTGTATATGATGCATATATCCTCTCAATGGAATATGCCTCTGAATCAGTCCATCTACCTGACCACTATCGAACCACTTGGCTATGTGGAATTCAAAACTTCGCTCT
Organism: Caenorhabditis sp. 40 LS-2015; assembly: GCA_900536305.3. Taxonomy (NCBI): domain Eukaryota; kingdom Metazoa; phylum Nematoda; class Chromadorea; order Rhabditida; family Rhabditidae; genus Caenorhabditis; species Caenorhabditis tribulationis. The sequence goes on from LR546417.1 coordinate 480,268, forward strand.
ATTTCTAACTCAGTTATTACAACACGATCGATGAATGTTCCTGCTCCTGCAAAAACTGGAAATCTGCTAAAAATTCAGTGTCCCACCCTACCGTATCCCTTCTCGTCATGCCCGAAATCTATACTCTTCAATATTCCTAATCTGGGAATGGTCACCCTTTCGATAATCCATTGCTGAGGTTCATAATAATTTATTGGCGCCGAGAGCCAATCCGTTTTGCCAATGTTAATCCTCTTGCTGGATTCCTCTTCTCCATGAATAACGATGAACAATTGAGTGTCAAAATCCAACGAGTATCGTTCTCCTAACAAAATTTCTATGGAATATACGGTGGCTGAAAGTATACGAATTGAAACTTCGAGTACTTCTTGAAGTGTCTTACATAACTGTCTTTCTCTTTCTTTCTCCTCCTCAAATCGAACTCTTTGCTTCGCTGCCGCATATCTTCTCATGAAACGGGTTACTTTGACAGCTGCCTTGTGTTCCCTTTCATCATCTTCATCATCGGAAGGGAGAATCAATTCCTGCGGTTCAAAAATAATCTTGATACGAAATTCAGCTCTTTGGAAATCACTCAAAGTTGACCGTTTTACACAGAATGTCACGGAACATGCACTTCAGCTTCAGTTCTTACCTTATCACTACAGTTGGACACTCGGGAGAATGCAATGGAACTTCCAGCACTCACACTTCGAGTTGAAGCTCTAGATGGTAGGCGGGAATCCGGGGTCTCTGCAGCTAAAGTTCCCCGTGACCTAGTGTCTTCATCATCTTCCAAGTCCCCAGTTCCTAGTTTCAGCTCTTCCTCCTCCTCTTCTTCTTCATCGGATGCTTCTTGGATTGCTTTAGAAGCTGTCGAAGCACGAGATGATGAAGTGCCGGCAGTACTCTGACGAGACGGAGTCTGGAATTAGGAGTAAACAAGATTAGAGATTAGAGAATGAATCAACGAACCGCTTGATAAGGAGTATCTTGGCGACTCATTGTTCGGGTTCTCTGTCTCAAGGATTCGGTCGTGGACTTTCTAGACCTCTTCTCGGATCCAGATCCAGATGTGGATGGTGTCTGGTGAGCCGGAGTCCGATGTGTGGAGTTCCTAGACACTCTGACACTATCTTCCTCTTCATCATCAGTTCCACTATGAATTCCTCCTCCAATGTTTTCGAAATCACTCTCTTCCTCCTGAATCATATCTTCTTCGGAATACTGTTCCGAGCTACTCTGGTTATGTTGATTGTGCAATTTAGCGGCTTGGAGCTCCTCTCTAATCATTTGAGCTTTTCTGAAAATAACCAAACTCTTGTTTCCAGAAGTTCTAGCCCACTCACTTGTCTGTCATACTCGCTGGTCTATCCGATTGTTGACTATGAATGGAAGTGCCGGTTCCAGAATCTTTCTGAGTTACACTTCCAGCACTCGAGACTATGGAATCGTCGTTTTTTATAGGTCTCTTGACGACTTCCTTTGTTGGGGCTTTCCTGTTGAGAGCATTGGTTGCTGAGATAATTGGTCCTATTTTTTTGGCTGATCTTGTTGCTGCTGTTGCTTGAGAGATGTAATTTGGTTTTGGCTTCGGTGCAGTTACGACTGATGTCGTTCCATTCGTTAGTCCATTTTCCATCCGATGTTTTCTTGGGATGTATCGCTGGGCGAGTGTTGGCAATGGTTGTCGGATTTTCTCCATGCTGTTTCCGGAAGAGCTTCCCGAAGCATCTGCAGATCCCCTCCTGAAGGATGATGATCTCTCTGAAACAAGATTGATACAAGTTGAAAAAAGGGACTGATCACTCACCAATCCTTTGATAAACCACTCGTGGAGCATATCTCGATGGATTGATCTCTGGCAACTTCACCTTCGAGTTGATGGATTGCTCATCGAGATGAGGTCTTTCGTTGCGAGGACAAGCGATGATCTGAACAAAGAAAATTCGATTTGAGGATTTTCTCATTGTTGTTTACCTTTGGCCCGTTGAAGGCAAGAACCTCTTCCATCGTGGTGAATAACTTTCCTTCTGGAGTGTAAAGACGATGAATAGCAACCTGGAATTTGGATTTTTCAGTATTACTATATGAACAGAAATGAAACAGACTACAATGATCAGATTTTTCTGAAACTTTGTTGGCGTTACAAGTTTTGCTCTGAAAGCCTCCCTTGCTGTATGTAAAACATAGCTCATCAATGTTTGGTTTTACATTAGACAGAGTTCTGAAGCCCAGTTATCTGGCATCCTTTTTAGAACTGCGTAAGAACCAAACTCACTTTCAGATTCTCTGAGCACTCCTCCAGCAACATGTCCATTGTGGTTTTCTTGTTCGGATTGATGTTGGCTCGAAAAAATTTTCCTTTGCCATTGAGAACGAAAAAGATCTGGAAAATATACAATTGTTTCGGAATTCCGTTATAGCTGAATGTTTTTATTCAGTACTTCTGTTATGTTACCTTGATGTCTTCCATGTAAGCTAGAAGGGAGTTTTTTTTGGTTCCTTACAAATAAAAACGAATGGGTTTGGAAGGTGGATTGAAATGAGCTCGAATTCTTTTCTTCGTCCCGACCCCCATATTTTCTTTGACTTGCTTATTATCCTTCTACACATTGGACCCCTCAATAAAACCTTTTGAACTTTCGGTACTAGATGAAATTGCTCAATGTCCCTCAGAGTGGGCATCGACTTTCGACACTCGCGAAGAATCCGAGAGCCCTGGCGAGATGGCGTGGCAGACATTATAGACTCCAAGCTGAAAGTAGAGAGGACAAACCTGTTTGGATGGAATCGAATGGCGGAAAGGGTTAGGAAGGATAATGTTGGAACGACCGGGAGTGGGTGAAGTAGGCATCTGAGAAGGGGGAAAAGGGTTTAGATTAGGATGTTTCTAGAGTTGGAACATTTCAATTTCAGTTCATGGGGTGGAGTTCTAACTAGGCCTATACAACTCGAAGTGAAGTCGAAATGTTCGCCAGTTCAATTGTATGTCTTAACGTAAAAATCGGACCATTTTCAGTGGCTAACTTTCAGAAGTTGAAAATTGGTTTTCGTCTACCCGATTTTTCTGAAAATTGTGAGTGTATCAAGCAACTCTTGATCTTCATTTTTGTAGTTGACAACTTTTCTTAAAAACCACTGTCGAGTATTAAAAAGAGAAAAGGTCCTAAATGTTCGACATTTGAGGTCGCGTCTCTATTTCCTATCTAACCAGCTTGAGAGTAACTTTTAAATATGTTGTCAACTACAAAGAAAAAGTTCTAGATACACCCAGCAACTTTCAAAAAAATCGGCTCATTGAGAACCTCTTTTCAAGTCCTCAAAGTGGACTGTTTTTGTACTCATAATTACTAAGTTACGTATACTTTTTTTCAGCACCGAAACTGGGAGTTGAACTACATTTGCCAGTGAAGTCGTACGTTTCGCGGTGAACATGAGGAAACATGGGAGTCTCAAACGTTCCCCTAATGAGAGGCAACTCTCCTAATTATTTCGAAGCACCTTATAAAAACACTGATAAATCTGCAAATCGATTGAAAATATACGAATGTTAAGAGCACGAGCGGGTAATCTGACTCGTCTTCATCTTCCAGAATAATATGGATTTGTCGGACAAATCTCGTCTCGAACAATACAAATTCTTACTTCTATTCAATTTCTCTCTCCTCTCTCTTTGAAGACTACAATCTCAGGTATATTCCTGATAATCCAGTCATTTGTCGCTATTCAAAAAAATGTAATCCGTTGGAAGAGGTTTCCCCCATGAACTGATATCGACTATACGACTACCTTCGAAAGGTTCAACTCACCCAATAAGACTGACCACCAGCTGTTACTCGAGGCTGTTCGCGTCTGGAGTTGGCTGAAAGTTTCTCCCAATTCACTCCTTTCGGTGGTTTAGATGAGGATGCAATGTATCTGAAAACGAAAAAGTTTCAGATAGAGATGAGAGAAGGGGAGGGACCTTCCAAGATGTTCCAACTCTCCTATATCATGGATAGCGGTTCTGCCCATCGATGTCGAGATGTTTCGAACCTGGAAGTGTGAGTTGGAGCATTTTTAGAGGCAAGGAAAAACAATTGAAGGTTTTTGATACGTCCGAGTTGACAGTTTCTTCATATCCCTAAATTTCTATAAATTTACTGTGAATCCCGTAAAAGTGTTGGGCCTTGAACCCACTTGTCTCCCTTCATGGCCGTTTATCTAGATTCTCATAGAGACATTCTAAATGCTCTACACTAATGAAACGTTACTCGTAACAACATGGGATAGCAGGTTATTCGGTCATAGGAATCATTTTCGAAACTCAAGTGATTGAAATTTGGCAACAAACATTGAAGTCGTAGGTTATGCATACTTCATCTTTGAAATTGTGCAAGTTGTGAACCTGCTGACTTTACGGAGTTTACAATCCTGAATAGATATTCCAAAGCTCAAAAAACAAATTTTTTCAAAGACAAATAAAAATAATGCGATTCCTAGACAAAAAATGGCAATGTTCCATTTTCAAAATATTCTAGAAATCCGAATAAGCCAGGCGGGAAATGGCTTCTGACTTTTTCCAATTCTTAGTTTTCGTAGTTTCAAAAGATGGAGAGATTGACGAAAAGCAGCTGGATTTAGAGTTTTCGGGTTTCCTCATTTTCCATCTACTTCAAGCCAACTAGGGCTTCTCCAAAAACTTGGAACAACTGGAACATGTATGTATACGAAAACAAGAGAGAAGGGGAAACTAGTTGGTGTGTGTCTTTCCTATCATTTCTTGAGTCAGAAAATAAATTACTTCATATTATTTTGTTCTCTTTCTCAGTACGTACTCTTTTCCTCAACACCCCGCAAATGCAATCACCACCCTCTCTCTCGTCTGGTTTCCCACACAACTCTATTTCTATTTTCCTTTCCGTTTTGGTTCTCATGGAGACACCGATTGAGTAATCTCCTTGAGAGCAGCTATTCCAGTTGAAATCTGATACAAGAATAGGAAATGATCCGGATTAAGGGAGAAAGCTGCAGGTGTGCACCGTCCCGGATATCATAAAGTTGCGGATTGACGTAGATGAGAGGGGAGCATCTGCCTAGGGATGGAAATACGAGAAGATAAACGGTTTTGGAAATGGGATCAAATGATCAGGCCTTTTATGATGGAAAGCAAAAGTGGGGCCCTGGCTAATTAGGAATAGAGAGACACCGAGCAATTTGTAATGGAGCCTGCAAAATGCTCTCTGGGCCATATAAAATATTGGAATTTTTAGCTGAATTTACTGCATAATAGTTGGTGGATAAATAATAAAGAAATACTGCAAAATTTAAAAAAAATTGGGTGCTAGATGCCACAAAAATAAAATCTTGAGTTCGTATGTATGTTAAAAGTTCAAGGACTTGATAAATGTTTCCTAACAACTTGACAAAAATGAAGATCTAGGTTTGTACATTTCAAATGGTATATAGAGAAAACAAGAATTAGTATTTGAAAAACTATTAAGCCACTCTTGATCTTTATTATCACAGTTTGAACTTCTTTTTGAAAATTGGTGTCATGTCTGTTAGAGACACAGGCCCAAATTACTTGAGTCTGGGTTCGTGTCACTATTCGCGACATAACCGACTTGACAGAAAAAAGTTGTCAACTACGAAAATGAAGATCGAAAATTGTCTGACAAATCCCACCTATTTTAAGAACAACCGAATGGATGAGAACTGTTTTTCAACACTGTTTAATTGACCTATCGCACTGAAAATCAGCGGACTTGTAGGAACAAAACCCAAAAGAAACTATTTCCGACTCACTCCATACGGCAAGAACATGGACCGATTGAGCTCATCCATCAACATGTGCAAGTTTTTGTAGCGATGGTGAGATACCGGAACTCTAATGCCCTGAATATAGTTTAGAATCGAACATCTGAGGATTGAGCCGAACAAACCGAGAAATAGGAGTCTCCCTCTTTGAAAAAGTAGACGGTCTTCGCCGAATACGGTCGAGTGAATGTCCTCGACGGGTTGTCGTACGTCTTCATGACTCCATTCTGAGGTTGTACCGCAAGAGCCTGAAGAGATTCTATCTAAACGGGCTCAACGTGCAGTTTGTTCGAAACGAAAACCAACCTTCGAACTCTGATACATTTTATCGGACGATGCGAACGAAACTAAGTTTCGAAAGTAGTAGAAGTCTCGTTAGAAGAAGAAGAAGACGTGTGTGAGAAGTTAGTAGGAAAGAAGAAGAAGAAATGTGTGAGTGTGACGAAGCCAAGGATTTGGAATTCTTTGGCTCCATCAACAGGTTCTAAGGCTTCTCCGACACTCTCTGGGATGTCACGTGCTAACACCCGATGATTAATACAGACGACGAGGCTGGAAACTTACTGGAGACGTTGAAGATATGACCTCTTCTTCGTCTTTTTTCCCATTTTCCATCAACTTGTTCAATCTGAAACTTGTTTCATGGCAGATAAGGTCGTTGAAAACAAACTGCGAGGTACGGTAAGAGTGGCTCTCGTAAACATGATAAAAACAAGAAGTACTTTTATGTGGAGGCGTGGCCTAAAACTGAAGGTAGAGCAAGATGAGTCATAATGACGGGGGAACTAGACCTGGACTCCGCCTCTAGACTAATAAATTAGCCGCCGGCCTCACGACAAGTTGAAATAGGAAAATGAAACCCTAGAAAGTCTGAGACATTCGAAGTTTATGATGATGGCAATGTGGGGGGTAAGAGATTAGAGACGAGGAAGCATCGTAGTGATATTGAAGATCAGATGGGGAAGCTTGGAATGACAGAAACATGAGTCGGGGGTCCCAGATAAGTCTGAGAAACTGGACTGATGGTGAAAGAAACAGCCCTCAGTCACTCTGAAAAAAAACGTCACTTCTGTCAAATTTATTTCGGTTTTAGTATCAGATATCAAAAAGTAGTCAACTAACATAAGTCTTATGATAAACTAAAAAACATTTTGTTAATTAACTACTTTCTCATAACTTTTAGAGGAACCGAGATAAATTTGGTCAGAATGACGGTTGGAAAGTGCCGGTCTATTTTTTGTGAAATCGAGAAATCAGTAAAGTAGTTTATAAGGACAAGAACATGAGTCAACCGTAGTCCCAGTCAGGGGTCTCAGAGGAATCTAACATTTTGATCATGCTCTCATGATCAAAACCAGTTGAGCAAGATCGAACCTTTGAATGAATGGAAACGGAACATTGGAGACGGAGTCGAGAAATTTTTTGATGGCAATGGAAGACTGATTTCCAATTAGACTGGCACAGGAGACGGAAACCGGAAAACCCAAAAGAGTGAAAGACAAAAAAAATGATAGAAGACGGAATTCTGTCCTACACTGCAAGACTTCCTTTCTGAGATTTATGCATTTTTGCTTCCAAGTTAACTGTAAAAAACTTTGATGAAATATTGGAAATTCGAAGTCAACTTTCTTCCATCTGAACACCGTATTTTTTCTCATAGACCGGCATATCCCTTTACGTTACTTGGACCAGACTTATTTCGGTTCCTGTAACAGATATCAAAACGTTGTCCACTAACAAAAATTTGATGACAAAGTGAGAAATGTTATGCTGGTTGATCAACTTTTGATATCTGTTATAGGAAGCGAGATAAATTCGGTCAAAGTTTCAATATTTTTTTTTTTTTTTTTTTTAGATAATCTCCATTCAACACGCCATGTTTTTACAACTAATCTTTATCTTGTTTCCAGACAAAAAATCTTAGTTGCGTGCATACTCTAGACACGCAAATGAGGGAATGTTTGTGTTGCAGACTTAATAAAAGATCAAGAACAAAGTGGACAGATGTTTTGATTAAACATGAACATATTGAAAGAGAAAAAGCAAAAACTGAATGGAAAGAAAACCAACAGGAAGGAATTGGCTCCACCCCCAGTTCCGTTCTAGTCCGTCGGCTTTTAAAAAGCAACCCCTAGCAACATCTCTAAACATCCACTTGTTCTTTTTTCGCTTCACTAGATGAAAGAGGTATAGAAAGAGAGAGAGAGCAAAAGAAAAGTTATCACTTTTTCACGCACACTTCTTGAAAAACGGGACGCCGGTTGCCTTGACAACTACTTTTTCTTGTGATGGATTTGGTGACAGAAAGACATAAAACGAGAAAAAGAAAAAGGAAGGAAGCAAATGTGATTATGATTGGCAGTAAGTAACACGGAAAGCAAAACGACAAAAAAAAGAGAAGAGAAATTCCGGAAATAATTTATGAAAAAAATGAAAAAATTCTTCAGCCTCCCCCAGGAGATCTACAGGTGTTGACTACTTTTCAGAAATCTTGACGTTTTCTTCAAAAATACATATACTGCCTTATTACACTGTTAGTCAACTCCCGTTTTCTTCGACACTCCCTAAATAGAGTTATCTGAGATTTAATAATGAGGAGTCCTAGGGATTTCAAGCCAGTTTCTACATAATCTGGTTCAAGGTAATGCCGGCCATTCAGATTCTTGCATTTTTGTCGGTTTTTGTTTTCGAATCTGAATATCTAGAGTTGATTTTAAGGCCAACTGGAGGAGTCTCGGAATCTTCGGGAAGAATAATCTAATCCTAAAAATCGAGGAGACCATGTGAGGATATAAGTGAGAAAAGTCACAATGAGAACCTGCTGATTCAGTGTGTAGGTGTCAAGGAAATCTCCGGCTATACACTTTCCCACACTTTACAAAGTGTTGAGCTCTCCATTGACTTGATGGTTTCATTGAAAAAAGGACACCCGTTTGGTTGAGAGAAATGCTGAAAGGTAAATCAGAAGAAAATCAAATTAGGGAAAATCAGATATCATCAGATGGCAGTGAAAATAGACTCGGATATAAATCAAAACCGATCAAATCGGCATGTTGAAGCAGCCCAAATCGATGTTGATCAGTTTCAAATGGAACAAATCGATCTCCAACTCAACGCATCCAGAGAGTTTTTCGGCTTTTTGATCAACATTCATCTGAAATTTCAGAAGTCTTGAAAAATTCAAGAAAAACGGAAATCTCACTTTTGTGAAAGCAACAAAAACCCCGGGCTCTGCTCCTGGAACCGGGAGAGAGAAACATAATGGTGGAGGATTTCTGACTGAAAATTATTTGCTAAAGAGAAGGTTTCAATCATAGAACTCACGAGAAATTTCCTGACTGAAATAGTATCCATCGACTCCGATAGACAGGTCCAATCCGATGGTTCTTGGATTGTAAGTGGCATTCACGCAGACAGAATGGCTGAACTCCGGAATATCCACTACCAAACAGCAGGAACAGTTTCCTTCATCAAATTTACAAACGTCTCCGAGTGGTTTTTTGAGCTTCTCTGGAAACCAGGAACTGTACTTTTTAGATGAATCGCTCTTATACCTGTGATAACTGTGCCATTTGCGTGAACGTCGACGTGCTTCGTAATCAAATGCTCTTGATTGACAATCACAGTCCCATCTGAAATTCTACCATTCGGATAGATCCAAAAGAGAAAAAAAAACCAACTCTTTTCATCTTCTTGATTTTCAAGATGAAGTATGAACCTTCTAAGAACATTCGGAAATCTGAATTCTTTCTTGATGACTTCGGCAGTATAATTCACGACTTCTTATCCTTTTTCAGTAGTTTTATAGCCAATAAATATAATTATGAAAAATGCACCGACGAAAAAAGGCACCCGCATCCTTGGTGTGTGTGTGTCGATGTCGTCGGTCAGTTAGGGGTGAAGAAGAGGGAAATCTTTACTTGTCTACGTCTAACTTGTCTCACTCTGGCTTCAGGGGTGTTGCAGGGGCTATTTGAGTTTTTCTCGCAAAAAGATCAAAAGCTCGGAAAAACGAAGTGGAGGGATTGTTGATCTCTTCGTGTTGTTAATTGCCTTGTATTGCGGGTTTAGAGAGAAACAGGTGCACTAATAAACTCATATGTACACAAATGGAAACAGATTATTTTATTTTTCGGAAAGACAAGATTAAACTGTTCAAATCGGCATTCTGAAGCATCCCAAGTGGAAAGAGAGAACTCTCAGATGAACCAGTTCCACTTCGAAATCCATGCACCCGGTGAGGATTTCGGCCTTTCTGTCCAAGTCCAACTGAAATCGAAACCATTTTCTTCTGATAGTTTGTTTTCCGAGTACCCACCTTCGTAAAGGCAACACAAACACCGGCGACATGTTCTGCTCCTGGGATTGGAAGGGAGAAGCAGATTGGCGGGGGATTGCGCACTGAAAGCTATCTCCTTACAGACTCAGGGAAATCTCACTTACCGGAAATCTCTTCACTGACATAATGGCCATCCACTCCAATCGACAGATCCAAACCAATGCTCACTGGGTTGTAGGTGGCATTCACACAAACTTAAATTTCAATTCAGAATCTCGATCCATGAAAAAAACTAAAACCTGAATGTCTGAATTCGGGAACTGAGATTCCAATGCAGCAAGCGCAGTTTCCATGGGAACATTGGCACCCATTCGAGACAAAATCGTTACGAACAATTTCTGAAAGAAGTGCGGCATTCGATTTCAAACTTTCAAACTAAAGGTGTAAGGAAAACTTTTCTGTAGCACTTTTGTTCCCGAAGATAAACCATCTTCTGTGAAATCCTACCTGTCTCGACAACCTGTTTCGATGAGGAAACTTTCATTCTGTAGGAATCCGTATGGACTGTGACTGTAGAGTGGCTCGAATTCTGGGTTCCCAAGGTGATAAGAATCTCATCTGAAAATCAGTTTCAACCTGGAATCATCATTTTCACTCACCTTGCTCAATGTTCTTGTCAGCGAACTTGAAAACAATCTTATCCGTAGAAGTGGAGAATTTCATTCTTCCAGCCAACGATTTCTTTCCTTCAAAGTTCACATACTTTTTAAGAATGCCCCATTGTTTGTCGAGAATGTCGATCAAGTTCAGGCTAGCATTCTTGTCGAGTAGTTTCACAGAAAAGTCCACAACTTTTTGATTGATTCCATATGTGAAGGAAATGGAAAGTGGAATCAGTAGAAGGAGAATCAGGAGAGCAAGACGCATTTTGTTTGAATGAAAGGAAGGGGGAAGAAGGCTGAGGAGGGAGGGGTCACTTGACTCGACGATTTATTACACTCAAGGGACGACGAACAACTGGCGAAAAATGTGTTCCTGAGCAATTGATGGTCTCTCTGGGGTCATCTTTTTAAATCAGGACCAGGCGTGCTGGGAATCGAAAAACAGAAACTCCGGTTTTCCGATTTTTTCGTAAAACTTTTCCGGTCGGAAAAGTTCCGAACCTCTGTTTATTTTGGAAAAGTCGGAAAACGGACAATAGAGAAAACATCGGAAAAAGAGCTAAAGCTTTAAACTTTATGAAGTAACATTATTGTCATGTTATTTCGAACAAGAACTGAGCCAAGAGGACCGTATGTCCTCTAATAGACCGGACTCCCTTCTCGTCACTTTGACCACATTTATCTGGACTTCTGTACCAGTTATGACGAAGTTGTGAAATAGCTTTCAACAAGCATGATTGGGACCTTCGAATGATTCCGATAATAAAACATTTATTACATACAAAGATCTAGTAGTATAGTAGCAATAGGAGGACGACGATGATGATAGTGAATCGGAGAAGGAGAGAGAGAGAGAAAGCTGGATGGGTACTTTACTTTGGTGCGGAAAAAGAAAGAGGATATTGTACTGGAAAGAATTCGATTCGATTCGAGATTGATGAGAAGAGAGAGTGTTGAAGAAAGAGTAGTGAGAAGTGGACGTTTGGGGGGTAGATCGAGCATCTATTGATCTGAAAAAGAAGTTGACCTGATAAAAATGAAGAATAAAACTCACTCTCACCAACACGATCGGTATAGTTGGTGGCTCCTTGCTCGGCCATGATTGCCATGTCAGACATGACGGAAGTGGCCTCGGTGAGCTCGGAATGTTGGGACTCCTCGATTTGCCAGTCCCACTTGCAACGGTCCGGGATCTTGTACTCGTAACGAATCTGGAAAAGTAAACTATTACTAATCAGGAAGATCCTCGACATTTGGTACACATCGTAAGGCCTGAAATAGTGTCACTTCGAGGGCATTAAATTGGTTCGCGTTGAAAATTTTGAAAAGTTGTCATACCTCATTGATTAACGACTTCAGATGTTTGTACTCCGGTCTGATATCGAAACTGTACAGATCAATCATATCCATAATCTTCTCGAATTGTCTCGGGAGATTACAGAAGAATGAGTAGCGTTGCTCGTTGCGGACAGCAAGTTTCGCCTGTCCCACCAGTGCTCGATCAGTCATATGACGCCATGGCAACTCTCCTGCACACATTTCGATGAGCATGTAGAACCAGCACTCAATATCGTCACGTCTTCCAAGATCTAATCTTTTGTGAGCTTGAAGACTTCCGTATCGGACAGTTCCTCTCCATCCGACCTCTCCACGGCTCTTCATCTTTTTCCCCTCACGATCCAGAAACTTTTTGGCGAGACCGAAGTCGAACATGTAGATGGTCTTGTGCTCACCGAATTCACGCATCCCTGGAGCAAAGTTGCTTGGCTTCACATCACGACTCAAGTATCCGACGGAATGAAGTTGCTCGATGGCCTCGAGAGTCTCCAAAGCAATCTTGGTGGTCGTGTTGAGAGTGAACGAACGATTCGGTTGCTCGGCACGAAGACGGTAAAGATCCTTCCCGAGAAGACTGATGACCATGTAGTTGTATTCACGACGGATGGTTCCCTAGAACAACTAAGCTATGAAAGGATAATAGAGAGTTTGTATTACATAGTCGATGATATCGCAGAAGTGGGTTCCTCCATGTTTCTCTCCAAATTTCTTGACATTCAACAGCACTTTAATCTCCATCGGGAGCATTCCAGTTGAATACTTTTCTGTTTTAATAGCCACTGTTTTCGCAGCAAACGTGCTCAAGAAGACATGTCCCATGGCTCCATCTCCCAATTTTTGGCGAAGAATGAATCTGTCGCCCTTTTCGTTCTCAAAGTACTCTCCAGTGACCGGAAGTCTATCTCTTCTCGAACTCTCCGATTTTTCCTTCATGGCAGGTCCACGAAGACGTGGCTCAGGTGCCTGCACTACGACCGCCTCAACCGGTTGCACTTTGACACGTTGCTTATGGTTGAGCTGGAAATTTGTTAATTCAGTTCATCCGAAATACGGCATTTTGTTACATTCTCCTCGGCCACCAGTGTTGGCGTATTCGGGATTTGGACCATGTCGGTTTGATCCAACACTAAAAAACGGAAATCTTCGAATTTTCGAAACTTTCCAACTCACCGGTAGTCATGATTGCTGAAGAACTCTGAGAACTCTCTTCGACCGTTGCTAAAGTCTGTACTGTTTCTGATTTTTGCCTCTCCTGCTCAATCGAAAATTCCAACTGTAACATCCACGTCAGGCCTCCAAACGTGAATGATATGCTCTTTCTTTTTAACCCGTCAACCAAAAAATTGGATGAATCATTACCGTTGTGGAAAGAGCGATATTCGACGTGGTTGTTTGCGTATTCTTCACTGGACGAAATGGGTCAAAAATGGAGCGGAACGAATACGGTAACAGATATATTCGATTCTCCGATAATCTGGCTTTCCAGATATCCCAATCGACTGCTCCGCCTTCTTCGAAAGTAACTCCCTCCAAGCCATCGATGACATCGAAACCATTTGAAAGAGAGCCAAAGGTACAGTAATCTACTCGCTTTAGCTCGTAAATTTTCCTTTTCAGGATACAAAGTCTTCGTCGTCGGCATCGACTAGTCTTCGAACTGATGATGCTTCGAAGCAGAAAGCAAATGTAAGCTCTCAGCTTATCATTGTCGTCAGCTCGCCGATCACAGTAGAATAGCTTCCGCAGAGATCACCATATGATAATAGTGTATTGTTAGTATTTTTTCAGAATGAGCCGCTCTACGAGAACCTCAGCTACAAATCCTTCAAAGGATGAACCTGAATACTGACATGATCAAACCTTCGACGTCGTTTATGAACATTTTCTCTTGTTTTGTAGCAAACCCAAATGAAGTTTTTGAGAAATCTCTCTTTATTTCATTTCAAATGTAGAGCAGACTCTGCAAGTATGATCTTGATGATTAGTGACATTTTCCTCCACCGATGACATCCCCAAGGATACATTTCAGAGCTCCACGACAACCCGTAGTGCTCTCAAAAAGGCGAACGTGCCGCTTTCAACCTCCATTTCCTTTTTCCCCCTTTTTACGCAGCCAAAAAGTCCTAATCTTAAATTATAGGTTTCAAAGTGAGACGAAAAACTCTCAGACGTATTTTCTGTTTTTTGAGAGAAGCCAAGATTATTCTTCACAATGCCGATCATCACTTTTGTCACTGGAAGCATCTATTTGATTTTTGGGTCCTTCAAAACATTCCAGAATGTTGGAATTGGACGTCTCTTTTCGTGTATTCTAACAACGGTTCTCGCAGTAATTGGAACATGGCACATCATCAGAATCGCGAAGACCACCTCTGGAAATTTAGTTTGTCCCAGAACGTTCGCTCTTCAGATGCTCCTCACGCACTTTTCGATGGTTGTCGTCACCGCTGCTACACTTGCTATTCAGTGGGTCTCGCCGACTTTCGTATAAAACTTTCTCATTCTAATTGTATTTTGCTAGCGGTGTTTCAGGCAACACAAACAACTGCATTCCTACTTTTTGCAATTTTCGGTTTCCTACTGAACATCGGGGCCGGAACGTTTCCTACATTTTCCGTGGCGGATCCATTCTACTGGAACCAGCATAGAACGATCTCCCCGTCCTACGACAGAGCGTTGAAGTCCGTTTTACTCGCGGCCATTTCCTATCTCTGTGTGAGCATTTCTCTGTAAGATAATTTGCTATCCCGGACTTTCAGGCATGTTGTTCTTGCCTCTGGCATTCTATAACAACAATTCTACTCATTTTCTTTGATGTAGTTCTTATGGCACACTACTGGGAGATTGCTGGCTTCGAAGATTGGGTAGAGAGAGAACGGGACGAACTTCGAGAAGATATTGTTGTGGAAGATTTACACATGGACTAATATTTTAACTTTTAACCTAATCCCATTCAATAAATAATTAAATCATGTGAAGACTGAGCAAAGATCATTAGGAAACAAAGTCTAATTTTGGTCTGTGATCGCGAAAGATTTCGCAATTTTTCCTAATGTTTTGACATCGCTTATTTTGTTTGGTGTTCCAACATTTCTCATTCATTCTACTATTGTCTGAAATCGAAAACTGTGAGTTCTTTTGGATTTCCTCAAAAACAGCCAAAACGCTTTCTTGAACTTCCAAGTCATCTCGGCACATTTTTCCTAATAGTGAATTCTGAAACTAAATTCATACAAGGCAGAGCTCTGAAAAAATCCTAATACCTTTTTTCTCTGAGTTCTGTGAAAAAATCCATTAATTTAGCGTTTCTTTGCTTCCCAGCTTGGCCAGACACACAGACACAAGATTGGGTCAGACACACAGTCGAAACGAGTGCTACCGTAGCCATGCGCCTTTAACTCCCCTGGGTCTCGTCGCGACAGCTATTCACTGCCGTTTTTCTTTCCAATTCCTAAACTTCTTTTTGATTTTTCAAGCCAACAATGGATTTTCAGGCCAAATTTTTGATGAAAAAAATTAGAATGCTTGATTCTTCCTGCGACTTACCGTAAATTTTGATTTTTTAGTCGTTGAAACTTGCCAAATTTCTCGAAAATCTCATCGCCAATTTTTTATTTTACAGGAAACTCCAAATACTGGGTAGCAAGACGAAATGAGGTGAGTTTTTATTTTTCGTTTTGCCGGTCTAGTCACCAAAAGCACAATAAGTGTTTTCTCCTGAAATAATCAATAAGACTCGAATTTGCAGTAATCTCCGTCTGCAAAAACGTTTGGCTTCGGCCGTATTGAAGTGCGGAAAGCACCGTGTCTGGCTTGACCCCAACGAGGTCAGCGAGATCTCTGGAGCCAACTCCCGCCAAAGCATCCGCAGACTTGTCAATGACGGACTCATCATCCGCAAACCAGTCACCGTCCACTCCCGTTTCCGCGCACGCGAGTACGAGGAGGCCCGCAGAAAGGTATATTTGATGTTCTTGTTCATCAAACATTTATAAATTTCAGGGACGCCACACCGGTTACGGAAAGCGCCGTGGTACTGCCAACGCTCGTATGCCAGAAAAGACCCTCTGGATCCGACGCATGCGTGTCCTCAGAAACCTTCTGAGAAGATACAGAGATGCCAAGAAGTTGGACAAGCATCTTTACCACGAGCTTTACCTTCGCGCCAAGGGAAACAACTTCAAGAACAAGAAGAACCTCATCGAGTACATCTTCAAGAAGAAGACCGAGAACAAGAGAGCCAAGCAACTTGCGTAAGTTTTAAAATTTTCTCAAGTTGTGAAGATCTTTAACGATTTTCAAAAAATTTCGGAAATAACAATATTTTCAGTGACCAAGCTCAAGCCAGACGTGACAAGAACAAGGAGAGCCGCAAGCGTCGTGAGGAGAGACAAGTCGTCAAGCGTGCCGAGCTTCTCAGAAAGATTTCCCAGAGCGAGAAGATCATCGCCGGAAAGTAAAACTTTGTTGTTTTTCCTCTGTAATGTCAATAAAGTTATTTGTTGAACTTTTTATAATTGTTAATTCAAGCAAACGTTTGGCTACTCTAACACTGTAACATCTTTCAGTCTTCCATGATACTTGGGGGTCCAGATTGAAATAAATTCTATAAACAGTCGTGTCACAGACGAGGAGATGCGGGTTGAAGCTAATCAGGTGTTTAATGTAAGCGTTCAATTATGCGAGTTCTTCAACGTCGACTTGTCGGATCGGGGTTATTACCAGGTTCTTGAACGCTTTTGAAGTATCTTACCGTCACTATTCAGATACGACTGAAACCGAAGAAAACCGTTGAAATGGGATCAATCGATATTTCACATGATATGGAAGCAGACAGAGAATCAGGGTGTGTGTTTGTGTGAAAACTTTCCAATTATTTATTTTTTCTCAGGCCTAGAACATCTAATAACATCCTGCTGGCTCATGTGTATCAAGGTTCAGCAGTTAGTAAAACCTTCGAAGTCACCTACCAGCACGAAAAGTTCAATTTGGGTATGACGGAAACAAAGAAGCAAGCATAGAAATTTCGATTCAGATGACTGGTTTCACATCTCCATTCAATTCAACTCTACATTAAATCTATGCGAGCCGCAAAAGCTAGAGATCGAGGTGGAGTTATTGTAAGTTTCTTGTCAGAGTTTTCCATAAATCGTAAGTGTTCAAGGTACATGGACCGGTATCATCCTCCACAATATGAAGCATTCATAAAAATCACGAAGAGAGTGGTGGAGATTCCTCTTGATCCGACTCGCCTGGTGGCTGCAGCACGTTCTCTGTATTTCGACAGTACGTACCTTTCTGCGATCACCATGTGTGTCTACAGCAGTCTAGTCTTGGTTGCCACTAGACAGAGGAGACCGAATGCTGCCGAATCGGTTAGTGAAAATGTTTTATTTTAGGATACTATGGAATGCAGAGTGCTTAAAACCTCCCTCCTAGTTATTACAGGCATCATCAGTGAAGAGCACCAAACTTCGAAGGGTTTACAATTCATCCGCTCATGCTCTTCTGTTCGCAACAAGATCCATCCAGCAGTTCATCGTCAGAAATGCTGAATTGATCAATGCATCGGTTTCTGTTGGTAAGTCAAAAGTCAGAACTAAGTTCTTCACGAATGAAAAGATATTCCAGCAATACTGGATGTTCAAACGGAGATGAAGGCGGCTCTCTTGCGGTTCGACAGCACTGATCAGCCAATAAGATGTGTGGAGACTGACATTGCTGAATGGAGTACAAAAATCACATTGATTTATGGACAAATGCTAGTTCTTTTCCGGAAATCAATTGGTATGGGAACTCATTTTAGAGAAGTCTGCATCTATATTGATTTTCCAGAACTCAATCAACAACTGCTTCTTGTGTTCGATAAACAACGGCGGGCCGTGTTTCGTGAAGCATTTTGGGTCACTGACCGACCGATGGATAGATGTTGTAGAAATACACCCGTTGCTGTTTTGGAGCACTATAAATCTATCATCAAAGTGGACTATTTGAAGAAGCTTCCTCGATGCACTATTTTCTGTGAAGAGACTGATTGTCCAGGGGAGTATTGGTGAGTACAAGTTTGAAAATTAGGCCCAATAGTCTGTTAAAAACTGAATTTCAGTCCGATTATTTTCGAAGATGTTTACTCCAGGCATCCAGACTCCGCTCTATTAGTCGCTCGTACTCAAGAGGTAGGGAAATGTATATAGCAACATCACACAAAACATTGAATTTCTAATTTCAGACTGGAATTCCGAACAGTGCATCAATGCCTGCAGTCAAAAACCACGATAAACATAAATCCTTTCGGGAAAAAATTCGGCACGAGACAAGGAAACTGATTCATCCCCGTCGTAAGAGCCTCGACTGCTCGCAATCTTTATCGCAGAAAGTTGTTGGTTCATGTATCTTAAACGAAATTGGAAACATTTTATTTTCTCCAGAGCGGAGGTGCCTCATCGCGAAGCCGAACAAAAACTTTGATCGAAGCCACTTCGTCGGATGGCGGACTTTTGTTGAAGACACCTCTAACCTTGAGCCCTGTTGGAAGTCCACGAGTTCCATTAGCGTCTGAAGAATCCGCTAGTTGTCACAGCGAGCCAATCGGTAAGAAATTTGAATTGAAAATCTGAAAGTAATTAAGATTGTTAGCGTCTCCATCCTCTTCCTCGGAATTTGGACGTTCTTCTGCAGCAGGTGAACCGGATTATCGAGTTCCTTTGATTTCAAAAGAAAGTGTCACTTCAGAAGAGGTAATCTAAGCCAAATGACCATCGTCCAACTAAACTTTCCAGGTCGCCAATGCTCTCCGTACTTCAGTTTCTGCGGACGACGTCTTGTTTTACACTGGAGGACCATCCAAAACTGCGACCTTGTCCCAGTCCGAGAAGAAACTGACAGAAGAGCACCCACAGGACATAATGGCGGCTTTTGAGTTGTTGAGAGAACGAGAAGCAGCGAAAAAGATGTTGAGAGAACAAGCCAATTACGAAGGTCATCTTTATAGCGAACAAGCAGCAAAATCAACGTTTGGTCCAGTTTTTACCCCAATAAAATCTGCACTTGTCATCGGAGATCCTGTTCTCCGTTCGGCATCCAAAGCCCACTTGATAGTTTTTGTTCATGGTTTAGAAGGTTCGTTTAGAATTTCTTTTTCAGGTATACAAGTATAACAGTTTTTTTAAGGATCTCATGAGGATCTTGTTCCATTCCGTTGCGGTCTCGATCAAGCGGTCAGTGCTCATTATCATTCGATTCAGATGGATGGAGGAGATTTCGAAGAGGAACCATGGTCGTTTGAATATCTTATGAGTAGTGCGAACCGTAGTCAGACATGGACCGATATTACCACAATGGCTCACAATCTGCTCTCTGAAGTTCGTGAATATGTCGAGGAGGCTCGATGTGATATTCAAAGAATCAGGTATTTAAAGAAAATTTGATTAATAGTCTATAAACGAGATTTTCAGTTTCATGGCGCATTCTCTCGGTGGAGTGATTGTTCGCAGTGCTGTTGGTTTGGCGCCAGACGTTGAAATGCAATGGATGGTCGACAGGTGTTACACTCTGATGACGATCAATTCACCACACTTAGGACTTGCCTATGTTCCAAAGCATATTCATTGGGGTGTTCAAATAGTAAAATGGTGGGTATCACTGCTGATCGCGTTCAAATCAGACAGAACGCTGCGTCTCTTCTAGATTAACGCATGTCTCATTATGAGAGACTTTTATCTGACGAAGAGACACAGACTCTTTCATTTGAGAACGTCAGCGATTTTACCACTGAGACGAATCATCAATTACTATTTTGTTCAGGTGGAAAAAATCTCGCTCTATGGAGCAACTGTCGTTTCGAGATTCAGTCGATTTCGCCGATTCATTCGTTTATAGAACTTCTTTGAACAGTGCTTGCGGAAAATTCAAGAATGTGTTGCTCGTTGGAACACCTCGTAAGTTTTAAAGAATAATCGAAAAAAGTCATTTTGAGGCCCGAAAATTTGTTTTGTGCGGGGGTTTGGAGGGAAAAAAATACATACGAAAGTGTTCTACCTTTGCACTGACTGGAACCGAAATTTGGGATCGTTTCGGTAAACCCAACCTATTTGGCTTGTCAGCGATTTTCAAAAAAGTTGTCAACTGCCAAAATGAAGATATACAGTTGCTTCATACACCCACAACATTTCAAAAAAATCGGGTTATTGGAAGTCACTTTTTCAACCGCCTAAATTTGGTCATCTTGCCCTGAGATCACCCTGAACATCAACTCGGACAGTACAGTATCCTTTTTTCAGATGATCAGCTAGTTCCATACATGTCTTCTCTGTTAGTTCCATCGAAAGTTTCTTCGGAAGATCAATCACGATTTGGAGAGGCATACAGGTTTAACGAAAATTTTGAACTGACTTCACTTTGTTGATTTCAGAGAAATGATGTCGGCTTGCTTGAATTCAATTCGAAACAGTGACAAAAGCGAAACTCTTATTCGCTATACAACATTCCACCAACTGGGGTCCACGAACACGCAGAAGCTCACAGGTAGAGCAGCTCATGTCATCGCTCTGGAAGACTCCGTGTTCATCGAGAAGCTCTTCAACATTTCCGCCGTCAAATATTTTGTATAGAATCTTCGTTAGGGAAACCTAATAGTTGTAAATTTTCTCAATAATTTATTTCAGAATCCGTAGCTTTTCTCTGCTCTGTATACCCACTTTTCTCACTGTAACCACTTCTTTTTCGTTCCTCGGCCTCGTTTTTACTTATCAATTTTTCGTTCTCGACTTCCGATCATTCCGACTTCACCTCTTCCAGTTTTCATCCCAGTTTTATCATTCCTGACAAGACTACAGAGTCAACTCTAACTTCTCTCTTTGTATTCTTCCCGTATGTCATTCTATTTATCCTATTTAATATGATTACTTAAATCAAAAAGAACTCCTAAGTTTTATCAAATTAGTAATGAAGATTGCTGTGTAGTCCTTGTCAAGTGTTCTCAAAGTGTTTCGTTGCTTCGAACCAATCAATATTTTATCGATGGGTCAGATAGTCCTACTTAATTTATAATTTCAGATTGCTAGATGAAAATCAACGAGAAGTTTCCAGCGTGGAAGAAGAAAAAGCAGAAGAATAGGAACAACAAAAGTAGATCCCATTTAGAACTAAAATGATACCAACTGGTTTATACAGATAAATTCAAACCGAGAGCGGAAAGTGCCCCAACAACTCAAACGAATGGGATTTCTCGACAAAACGGAGGGCAAGATGCAAACTTAGCCGGGTTAACAGTGAGTAAGAAGAACAAAAGGCCGAAGAAAAAGAAGAACAATGGGCCAAGTAAAGAGGATTTGATGACATCCACTGTTCAAATGACAAACGGAGTGTTA
Organism: Caenorhabditis sp. 40 LS-2015; assembly: GCA_900536305.3. NCBI lineage: Eukaryota > Metazoa > Nematoda > Chromadorea > Rhabditida > Rhabditidae > Caenorhabditis > Caenorhabditis tribulationis. The sequence goes on from LR546417.1 coordinate 501,696, forward strand.
ACGAAAAAAGCAAAGCTGGAAATAAAGAATGTAAGCAAAATCAGATGTTTCCAGCGTAATCAGATAAGTTCTAGGAAAGCCCGACACCCGAAAAAGTATCAAGTCCATCCGTACCTACGATAACAAGCCGTTTAAAAAATCAAAGTATTTCTACTCCCGCCAAAAACTTCCCTAAAAATGAACCATTATACGAAAAATTCAATCGTCCTCAGCTGCCTATTGATGCTGTTGAACAACAGTTAATGCATGAGTTAGCCACCCAGAACACCCTTATTGTTATCGGAGAGACTGGATCGGGAAAATCGACTCAAGTTCCACAGGTTGGTTTGCTACATTCGACGGCATTTATCTCGGTTCTCACTGAGATTTCGAAAAGCTGTCCACTAATAAAATGTAGCTCTTGTTATGAACAGCATTTTATCAGTTTACAGCTTTTTGGAAGTCGTCAATCCGAGATGAATGTATTTTAACTCAGACACGTTTTAAGGTAATGTAACCCTTTTTGTTTACAGCTATGCGTTCGTGCTGGAATTGCCGAGAAAGGATCGATCGCTGTGACAGAGCCACGGCGAGTTGCAGCCGTTTCCCTTGCTTCCCGTGTCGCTGTGGAGATGGGAACGAATGTCGGTGGCACTGTTGGTTACCACGTTCGCTTCGAGAATGCCACCACAGAAAAGACAAAGATTGAATACATGACTGATGGAATTGTTCTGAGGTGAGCGTTGTTTGATCAATTACAACCAACAATATTGAATTCAGAAAAGCTCTGATCGAACCGCTTCTCAACAAATACTCTACTGTAATCATCGATGAAGCTCACGAACGGAGCTTGCATTCTGATGTCCTTATGTGCATTGTGAGGCAGTGTCAGGATCAGAGAAGAGAAACTGATAACCCTCTTCGAATCATTATCATGTCTGCCACTCTACAGGTGTTTTATTGACTGATCTTATCATCTTAATCAACATTTCTTAGGCGGACAAGTTCCAATCATATTTCTCGGATGCCAAGGTGGTACTTGTCGCTGGACGGACATTCCCCATTGAAGTATTCCATGTTAATCCTAAAATCAACAAGTCGTTTTCTTCAACTGATTACGTGTACAATACGGTTATTTGTGTCAAACATGCACATCTCAATGAGCCCAAAGGGTACTAGAAATTGGTTGCATTGGTTTCTCAGTTTCGACAGTTTTTCAGACATGATATCTTGGTGTTCCTGACTGGTAGCGAGGAAATCGAAGCGGTTGCTCATCAACTGGCGGAGCTCAATGGATCATTCCCGCCTTCGGCTGATGTTCTTCTTCCGGTTCCACTTTATGCCGCACTCAGACCCGAGAAACAGAAAGAAGCATTCAGAAAAACTCCACAGGTTTGCACTTCAAACTCAGATCCGTTTTAGTTCTTGTTCTCAGGGAGCCAGAAAAGTGATCATCTCAACAAATATTGCGGAAACGTCGCTGACGATTCCCGGAGTTCGAGTCGTGGTTGATTCTGGAAAAGTGAAAATCAAGTAAGAGAGTGACATTCAAAGGAGGAAAATTTGTTGCTTGCTTAAACGCTTGAATACTCTACGTTTCGATTTTCAGGAAGTTCGATGCTTCCAACCGAATCGATGTTCTGAAAGTGCACAATGTGAGCAAGGCACAAGCTAAACAACGAGCAGGAAGAGCGGGAAGAGATGCGCCCGGAAAGTGTTACAGGTATCAACTTGGTCAATTTATTATCGAAGCTAAATTGTAGTTTGTTATCAGTGAAAACGTTTTGATTTTTTAAAAAAAGCTCAGTTACTTCATTTTTATCACGATCATGGTGAGCTTGAAAAAACTAATAAAAAGGTATAAATCAGACAATAAACATCTTCATGTTACAACTGACAATTTTCAGATTGTATTCCCGTGAAGATTTCCAAAAATTCGAGTCTGATAATATGCCCGAGATTCTTCGATGCAATTTATCAGCAACATTCCTAGAGTTGATGAAACTTGGAATGAAGAATCCTCATCGATTGAGACTCATTGATGCTCCAGAACCAGAGAATGTGGAAGCGGCGCTTCTGGAACTCACGGTAATCTTGTCCGTATACGGCAAGGAGCTTATAATTTCAATTTTCAGTCTCTCGGAGCCATTCGATGTCTCAACTCGAGAAAGGGAAACTTTGCTCTCACAGACATGGGAAACGTCTTTTGCATGTATCCATTGTCGCCAGATCATTCAAGGTTTCGAAATTAACGGAAGGCTATCAAACCTGAGCTTCTTTCAGAATTCTTTTCCAAGCTCAAAAGGAGGGATGTATCATGGAGGCTATCAAAATCGTAGCTGCCATGCAAACAGATGCACTGTTTTCCGGAGGAAGTGATTCGAAAAGTGATGCGGAAGTGGAGAGAATTCGGAGGAAGTTTGAAACAAGAGAGGGAGATCATATCACACTGCTCAATATGGTTTTGACATCCAATGTGTTTTTTGATCAGGTATGGAATTTAGGTTTTTATTAGTAAGATGTTTTTGGAAGGATCTTGAGAATATTCTAATATTTGCTCAACTGTAGTTCTTGATACACTGAAAATAGTGAGCCACAATAGTCTTCAACTACGCCGCCTGAAGCCCGAAACTTGATCTGAAAGTTTCATAACCAAGCATTTTATTAGTCCTCAGCTCCATCCACACACGAGTCCAAGTTTAGAAGCACCATTATAAAATATCTCCATAAAGAAAATGTTCAGCTCAACGCGAAAACGGAAGCCGATGCTCGTTACAGACAGTCGAACAAGTCGCTAGAAAGAGAGTACTATGAAACGATCAGAGTAAATAAACTGCTGTTTATCAACTTCTAATCTTCAAATATTTCAGAAGTTTTGCAGTGATAACATGCTCAATGAACAACATTTGAAGAAAGCATCCATGATTGAAGATCAATTGAAAGAGATCGCTATGAAGCAGAACGTTAAATTTTCAACATGTGGATCTGATTTTGCAAAGATCAGGTTGGAGCATAGACGAAGAAGCAATCGACTAAATCGACTATCTTGATTTTCAGAAAAGCGCTCGCCATGGGAATGTTCCTGAATAGTTGTGAATACGATCGACAATCAGATCGATATCGATTGATGATCAATCCCTCAATCACATTGAAAATCCATCCTTCCTCGTGCCTTTCTAGATCGAAACCTGCGTATATTGTGTTCTCGGAGCTCATGCAGACCACCGATCTATTCGCATTGTAAGTTCCTCTTCTTGCAAAATAAGTAATCATCACCAAAATTTCAGACAAGTCACTCTAATCGATGTTGACTGGGTCCGTCCATTGATCACTGAGCACAAAAAGATGCGTACAGACCATTTGGCCGAAACTGCTCAACGAATTCAACGTATCGCCCTAACGGAGCCGAAAGCCAAGAAGCCGAAGCTCGATGTTACTCTATAATTCTCTTTCACTTGTGTCCTTGATACCAGTTCCGTGTTTTCTGTTGCCAATCTTCTTCCTTTTTCCTAAAGTATCGCTTGTTTATTATCCATTTTTGAATATCTTCCACTTATTCCACATTTTCCCTTCAGTCTCGCACCTTCCGCTTTCAACAATCTCATGTTTTTTTTTTGGTTTTCTTTCAACACATTTCATTTTGGGTAGTCCATGTTTTTTTTCTTCTGTATTTCTGTCTGATTATGAATGAATACGAGCATCGAAAGTATTGTCCCAGAATAATAAAAGCAAAAAAACAGAACTGAGACGTTCAATGGAACGGAACATTGAATCCGGAATATTAACGGGATTTGGGATGCGGAAGACAAAGTAATCTTTGTGGAGAGGGAATCCGGAAACGGAATTGCGAAGTAGGAAAATGGAATGAATTGAAACAACGAAAACGAAGCGGAATTGGAATCTCCGGAATCTCGCAGTATCAAAAGTCGGAAGTTCTTCACACACCGGTCATGCGAAAACGGACAAGAGAATTCGGAATGCGGAAAACGGAATAAATTGTTCCAGACGGAATTCGGAAAAAGGGAAACGAGTGGTGGAAAAGGAACAACAATTGTCTGAAAAGGTGAGTCTTTGTATTTTCGGAATCGAAATTTTTGCCCTCAATGTTTTTGGTTCCGAAAGAGCATGTAAACTCGGAATTCCGTTCCTCAGGCCCTCTGGTTCAGAGGTTCTTCTACCTTGTGATTTGCTCTGTGTGCAATCAATCTTATTGCTTGATATCTTTTTCCTCTTCTTCCTCTTTTCTTCCATTCGAATCAAAAAAAGAACAGCTGTCTTGATATTTCGAAGGTCTTCTTTTCTCCAATATGTTGTTTCAATATCACACCTCAGAGAGAGGCCAATTAAAATTGGTGTCTTTTCTCACTTTTCTTTCTCCCCATCAAATTCCGTTTGTTTTTGTTATTTTTGTGGTCTCATATTGCAGTTTTGAACCATTCTTTTTTCCTTGTCAACCTTTTCTAGAATATTCTCAGACAAACATCTGAAAAAATGTGTTCGCTTCTTTTTTCGTCCATCCGGTTTCATATTTTATGACTCATTTTATGAGACCTCAAGATTTCCATGACACGAAACTTTGCAATTTGATTCCTTTTCTTTCTTTCCGTTTCCGGTCAAATGTCAACTTTTCAGATTACTGTACTTTCCAGAACGAAAAGCAAACACATGATTTTTCGCCCGAAAAGAAAATAACGCAATTTTTGTGTCACATTAATTTTTACGACCATGTTCATCCATCATGTATGGAATTCAATTTCAGGAAAAGGATTATTTGAGAAATGCCCAGAAATGTCATTTTTGAATTCGATTGGAAATTTTTTGATTTTCAGTTGACATTTCGGAAGATTTTCGTATACTTCTGGAAGCTTTACAAGTAAAGTTAACCTTAGGTTCATATACCGTAAAACCTGTAGAGACGCCCCTCCGTCTTGCTTTATGGACAATTATCTCGGTTGGCACAGAGAATTCAAGAAAATTGTCAACTAATAAAATTTAGATCTTTTCATGGACAATGTTTTATCAGTTAACATATTTTGACAATCTCGATGCGAACCGAGATAAATGTCTTTGAGTTGAGGAGAGAGGAGTGCAACACTATTGCGGTACTTTGGAAACGGTCAATTTGAAGACCTCAAAAGTTGTTCCTAACTACCATTCTTCGAAAATTAGAATGCGTATCAATCAACTCTGGATCTCCTTTTATAGCAGTTAACCAACGTAACTCGTTTCACTGTGATTTTCATGAAAATTTGTCAACTACAAAAATGAAGATCTAGTGCTGTTCAATAAAGCTACGAAATATTAAAAAACAGGTAGTAGGAAACTGTTTTCTGAACTCAAAAACAATCAGAAACTTCATCCTTCATCCTAATTTTTTAGTTTCAAAATGTCATAACCTCTGAGAGATGAATTAAATCAGAATAATGAGTCAGTCAGAATGTGTTTCCCAGCCACCAAAAAATAAACAGTTCTCTATTATCTTTTCCTTCCTCATCCAGTTTTTCAATTCGTTCATTTTCCTCCCGAATCTCTTTTCGAAAAGACTTCACACTCTTCTTTTTTTTTCATTTCCATCAGACTGAACTGTCACTTTGGATTACTGCACAAATGTCGATTATGATCCATTTTTTCTAGAAAAATGAATGTTTTTGGGCCCCCACAACCGGGCGGACATCCTTTTTGTTGTTTTTCATAGAAATTTTCTCAGAACTAGAAAAACCAAAAGTCAATTTTTTCATGAATGAAGAGATAGTTCTGAGGTCTTAAAAAAGTAAGCAGATCGGTTACAGTTCAATAATTTTTGGGAATTCCTTTTGAAATTGAATCCTCTCTTCTGAATCCCTTTTCTCTGCGTCTCTTCGACTTCCATGAGCTCTCTCGTTTGATTTCTTTCCACACGATTACTTTATGACTTTTTGAAATACTTTTTCATGTTGTTTTGGTTTTGATTCAACTGTTGAAACCTCCCTGCCTTGATAACAGCCACTTCACAGAAATATGATGTATTGGAGTTTGAGAAAGAGTTTTAGTTTTTTTAACCTTCTGTAAATTATTCTTGAGTCATAGAAGAAGAGGCCATCTGGAGAAGTTCGAACCCTTGGAGTATACTCTCCATAGAAGTGAAATGGACCAGAATAGATTGTAAGAGGAAAGTTTTTTAAAGCATCTGGACACCGGAAGTTTGGCGAGTCTTCATAAGATTCGCATACTTGGAAATATGGGATCATCAAAACTGTTATGAATCATTGTTAACTCAGAATCAAAGATTTGCCAATGAGTTCAGAAACTCCTCAAAGTTTTTTTGAGTTCTTCACTTTTGGATTTATTTCAAAATTCCTGGATCTATCAGTATAAAAGTGGAATAAGTTAGGTTTCCATTTCACATCTGATCAAATTTTTGAGTAATGGAGCATTGTTCATCAGAGCTGATTCAAAACTTTCCCGTGGTGAATCAAAGGTCAGTTTAAATGTAGGATTTTTGATAAACCTGTAAATATAATACTTCTTTGGTCGCTGACCTATGCAAAGTGTCCATTTGGTGATTTTCAGTGCTAAATTGCCAACTCTGAACACTTTAAAATATGGTTCCTAATAGCTTGTTCAAAAAAATCTAGTTCTTCATTTTTGTAGTTGACAACTTTTCTGAAAAATCGCTGTCGAGTTCAAGACGACGCGAGTAGATGCGCGATTTCTTAATTCAGTAATACACTTTTTTGCACCCCCTTCCCTTCAACACATCATAACTTAACGGAACTCACTTCTTCAGAAAAGTTGTCAACTCCAAAAATGAAGATCTAGCGTTGCTCAATAAACTCACAAGCTTTCAGAGAAATTGGGTGGCTGGACCAACATTTTCAGCTCCTCAAACGTCTCAAATTTCTCCTGTAAAATCATCAATGTATATCTTTCTGCACTGTGGTGTATATATTCGAACACCTTCTACAAATTGATCCGATTACTGTAGAGAAAACAAGAACCGTCGTCGATGCAACTATCTTTCATTTAATAATCGAAAAGAGCGTGCAGACAGAGAAACAAAACAAAACCATGCGGTTTTTGTGTGTCGTTGGCATCACTGTTTTTATTTCATTCTCCTGTCTGCTTTACGAACAATCACACGTGAAGTCCAAATTGTGATCGTTTTCAAAGTGTATCCGAAAAGAATTCACTGATAAGCAAAAATCAGCAGACACGGAGACACGAATTATCGTGAAGACTTTTCATTTCTTTGTTTCGACTATAGTGTTTTCTACTGTTATTTTTTAAACTCAAAAGCCGAAAATGGCTGAAATCGGTCGTGTTGTGAAGAGTTTTATACTCAATGGGGTAAGTTGAATTTCTTTTCAAAATCCGTTCTTCCGAAACGTGGACCGGATGAATCCTAGTCTTCTTTCAAAGCCCAATTTTTGAAGATAATCATGGAAGATCCTAACTGGAGTTCGGTTGATTCAACCACCTTAAAATGTTTTTATTTCTGAAACTTTTTAGCTTTTCTGTAAACAAAGATGACACACACATACACAAAGAAAGAAAAACATTCAATTGTGTTGATTGAAACTTTTGGAACACGAGTTTTTGAGAAAATGAGAGTGAACAGAAAGTGTGAAAGACAAAACAGTTCTCGGCAATCATATATCTTATGACTTCTTGAAACAAGAACTGTCCTGGAGGAATTTCGAAATCCCGATATACCAGACTACCGTGAATCTTGTTTGAGAAGTATAGGGACTTTAACATTAGTTATCCCGACTCGTGTGAAAGATATTAAAGAGTGGTCAACTAAAAAACTGTTGACGGTAACATGAGCAGAGTTTTGTTAGTTGATCACTTTTTAAATCGTTTATAGAAATCAGGATAAACTCGGTCAAAGTTGAGACACTGGAATCCAATGTTTTTTAAATGATGAGGTTTCAGCTCTGAAGCAATGCTTTCAAATGCAAAACTATGAATCCAGAGGAACCGAGAAGTTTTTGAGTAAAAATAAACTAATCTCCAAACGAAAAAAACCCTCAACTCCAAATACATCATACTTCTGTGATGAGGTGTACAGTATTGGCCAGAGTCGGTTTCAGTTCAAATTGATTAACTTTTAGGACTTGAGAAAAGAATTTCCAATCACCTGATCATTCTGAAAATTGGCGGTAGTATCAAATAACTCTAGATATCTATTTTTGAACGTTTGCAACTATCTCTTCTTTAGAGCCACCCTCCTGGCTTGATTTTGGTTTCTCTAAAAAGTTGTAAACTACGAAAATGGATATCTAGATTTGTTTAACGCCACCACCAATTTTCAGAACACTCGAGTCATTCGAAACCACTTTTCAAGGTCTCAAAGTTGACCGTTTCTCACTGAAAACCACTCTATCTACCACTCTATCACTCTAATGTAGGAAACAACCTTCCCTCCTCATCTCTAATTCATTTTTTCAGCCCGGCAGAACTGTACCAATCAATCCCACCGAACCCCCTTTCTCGAATCCCATAAGTGCATGGACAAGCACAGAATCAGGCTCCGCCCACTTATCGCGTGCTTCCACTTCTTCTATTACTTCCCCGCTTTCAGATTCTGAAACAGAAGAGGTCAGTTGTAAAGAATTTAATGACTTTTGGTCCGAGGGACCTTTAGTCTTAAATGTATTCAAATTTCAAAAGAAAAATGGCCACACTATTGTACCGGAATATAATTGTAGAGGAGTCTTGCCACTTGTTTAGCAGCAAGAGCACCACGCGGCTCAGACTCCGCCCACTCCTTCTCGGCGGCGACAACGAGTCAGAGCAATCGTCAGAAGAGTAAAGAGTGTCCGATAGGTTTCCAGAAAATGGGATCGACAACGGAGAATGGACGAGGAGGCACGAATGGGTGTCTGAATGGTGGCGATAATCAACATGTTCTATTGGTTAGTTTTCTTGAATTTCATCCTTTTATACATTTGTCAGAATCAGCCTTTTTCTAATTTTCCAACTTTTTATAATTTGTATTTTTCTGGTTCTTGTCGGAATTCTGATAACCGAAAAAAGATTTTGTGGTCTTCGAACATGGAATTTCAACATTCAAATTTTCGGATCCAGACGTCATTTTTTCTCGAAAACTTCAGCCATTTTTCATCTTCCGCTGACTCCCATGACTAATATCCACTCACTTCTAGACATTGAACATTCAATTTTTTAAATCGAAAGTTTCAGATGGAGAAACCGGAGAAGATCGAGCCAAAAGTGTTCAAAAAGCGTTGGGTGATTCTCATCATTTTCATGTTCTTGTCTGGATCAAATGGAGCCCAATGGATACAGTACTCAATTATTGCGAATATTATCTCGGAATATTATAATGTTTCGTAAGTGGATTTAAAGATTTGAACGCCTTATTAGCTGTTTTTCAGATTTCAAGCAGTTGACTGGACCTCGATGATCTACATGCTCACTTATATATTCTTCTTCATTCCTGCCGCGTGAGTTACCGTACCATCCGTTTGATGAAGTTTATCTGGGTTCTTGTAACAGGCATCAAAAAATGGTAAACTAATAAAATCTTCAGAATAAAATGAGCAACATTTCTTTAGTTGACCACTTTTTGATTTCTCTTACAGAAATCGAGAAGGGAAACAATTAATTTGATAAAAGAAGTCGTGTTCAGAGTATCGAATGCGTCCCCTTCCCGCCACTTTGACCGAAATTATGTCGGTTTAAGTAATTGATACTAAAAATTGGTCAACTGATAAAATGTTTAAGACAAACTGAGAAACATTTTTGCGGTTGACCACTGTTTGATATCTCTCACAGGAACCCAGATAAACTTGATCAAATATATCGGAGGTTATTTTCATCCTGACTTGTGCCAAATCTTGTCCTTGCGGTTTGCTTTAGGACTAGACCACTGACCTCTTTTTGTCGAAAAGCCCAACTCTTTTCTAAAGCGCGAAACGAAGAAAAATACAGTTAACATGTGTCACAACTCAGTTTCCATCTCTCTGCGTCTCTCATTCTCGCCCACTATTCCCTCCCCATGCCCATCATCGACAGTGTGTTTACACGTGTAGAGCTTTATTCTCTCTGCTGCAAAGTTGTCAGAAAAAGAGATGGAGAGAAGAGAAGAAACAGTACTGCTCTTCGTCAACAATATATAAATACTTGAGAAAAAGAGAAAACGATGTACGGAAGGAAGCACTAAAAATGAACAAGTAGATTGGATATGAGAAGAAAGAAAGAGAGAGAGAGATAAGATCAAGGGCGTAAGTGATAACGAGTGAAACAGGAGGGGGCGTCTAGACTCAAGAGAGAGAGCAAAGAATATCAGTTGCCATGTATACATGACAACGATCCTGAAGGATGACACTGTAGTGTTTTTTTGACGTCACACAACTCGTTGATACTTTGAACGAGGAGACACTTGAAGGGTAACGACGGTCATCTCAGTGGAAAGATTTGGGATGGGCTGGAAGTGTGAAACGGATCTAAAGATCTGTTTGTTTAGTGAGATCAGGTTGACAAGTTGTTAAGGTTGAAGATCATGTCTGAGGTAATTCCGAGGATCTAGAAGGTGGGGGATGGGGTCTGAATCTAACATGGGGTTGAAGTTCTTTGATAGGATAATCTAGATATTCCTAGTATCTCACAAGGAGATTTCTTGGCTTTTTCATCAGTCCCATTCTCTTCTGTGCAGCCAAGAGTTCACTATTTTTGGAGTCTCTCATCTTCTGAGCCTACTTCTGGTTTTCAACTCGAACCACCTGAGCATTTTTCTGATTTCGATTACTGAATCTCAATCTACAAATCGATTTTATCTTGGGCTAAAATATGAGGAAAAAGTTTAATTTCTTTCTGAATTCAAAACAAATCTTTGATGAGACGAAACCCGCTTCGAACACCCTTAGATCACATCCCATACCATCAAGAAAATATTCCCGGCATTTCAGATGGCTTCTCGACAAATGGGGACTCCGTCTTTCGGTTCTTCTCGGAGCACTCGGAAATTGTGTTGGAGCATGGATCAAACTCATGTCGACACATCCAGGTACTTTTTTTTCGACACTTTGAGAAAAAGCTGTTAAGTGAAGTACGTCGTAAAACATATGGACCGGAGTGTTCATGATAAAGTTATTTGATCTCCGGAACCACTTCAGAAAAGAGCGAGAAAACTGGGGGTCGCCAAAATTTACTGACTAAGATGAGAATTTAAAAAAAAACTATCTATGCTCAACGGAGCAATGAAGATCATATGATTCTGTGTGAACTCTTAAGTCAGATCTAAAAAGAGATGGTTTTCAGATTCATTCTGGGTGACATTCGTCGGTCAGACCATCGTCGGAGCATCTCAAATGTTCACACTAGGAATCCCACCCCGATTGGCGGCCGTCTGGTTCGGACCGGACGAAGTGTCCCGTGCCTGTGCTCTCGGAGTCTTCGGAAACCAATTGGGAATCGCCGTCGGCTTCGTGTTGCCTCCGATGATTGTGTCGAATGGAACTGTTCAGCATATCACCTACGATTTGAACACCCTCTTCCTCGGATCGGCTGTTTTGAACACTATCATTTTGGCGCTTGTTGTTTGCTGTGAGTTCTCCTGACCTGCTCATGGAACCCCTACCCTTTTTTTCAGTCTTCACCGCCCGTCCTCCAGTTCCACCAAGTCTCGCTCAGGTCAACGCTTTGGAAGAGAAGACTTTTGATAACAACTTCTGGGGAACACTTCGAAAATTGATGACTTCTCGGGATTTTGTGATTCTATTCATCACTTATGGTGAGTTTTTTTGGGAGGTGTCAAAACACACTTTTCATTTCTATCGGGATCAGAGAAAAAGTGATTTGAGAGCAATTAAAAGTGTAATAACAAATGAGAAGACATCGACAAGCCTCTCGGGGTGGCAATCAAGAAAAAAGTGAGGTGTGACAAGACGATGATCGATTTGATTGCATTTTGCTCACATAAAATCCCATCCGAAATGACGAAGAATTGGTGTTTTCGATGATGGAGAGGTCTTGATCCGGGGGAAAGGGACAGGAAGTTAGGAAGAGGGATGGGGATTTGAAACAACTTTTTCAATACCTTAAAGTTAGTCGATATGTACAGAAAATGCCAAACATTTCCTAAAACTTGTAGCAGTGGCCTCAATTTGATGTAATTTATCTTAGTACACAGTCAGAATTTCGAAAACTGGCGCTTCTGGAAATTCATAATGTGAAGCGAGATAAGTCTAGTCAAAGTGAGACGACGGAGGTTGTAAATTATTATATTCTTGCCACTGAAAATCCAGAGATCGAAACAAACTTTCAGGAATCAACACTGGCGTCTTCTATGCTATCTCCACACTTCTCTCCCAAATGGTTCTGAGTGTCTATCCGAATGTGAGTTTTGACATCCACTCAATTTCAGCCCCATCCTATTTTCAGGAAACCGTCGCAGTTGGTCAAGTAGGCCTGGTGATCGTGGTCGCTGGAATGGCGGGATCCGTCGTGGGAGGATTCATTTTGGACAAATTCAAGAGATTCAAACGGACAACCATCATGATCTATCTGTTCTCGTTCATCGGAATGCTCTCTTTCACCCTCACTATCGATTTGGACTCGATGGTCATTGTGTTCATCAACGCAGCTCTTCTGGGGTAATTTCTGTAGATTCGTAGAGTTTTCAAGACTCGAAACTTTGCAGATTCTTCATGACCGGATACTTGCCGATTGGTTTCGAATTCGCCGCCGAAATCACGTATCCTGCAGCGGAGGGAACCACGAGTGGTCTTTTGAATGCAAGTGCACAGGTGAGAGCAACATAAAGAGCCGGAAGTCGTTAGGGACTCGGTCAAAGAGTAGTTGAGAGACCACGTGGGGGACCGCCCGGGGAGATAATTCAAACGGGTTTGGTATTTTGAACTTTCCTTGTTTCAGATCTTCGGAATCGCTTTGACATGGCTCATGGGCATTGTGATGCACAGTTTTGGAACCCTCACCAGTAATATTATCATGAGTTCTTGTCTTATCGTGGGAACTGTTCTTACATGTAAGTTTGAGCTATTTTTTGGCGAAATTCGATATTATCGATTTTCAGGTTTCATCCGAGAAGATCTGAAACGTCAGAAGGCTCATTCGGTTCAATCACAAATTCCGGTAAGTCAAAGTTTTCTGTTTTCAGCGCTTGTAGATCAATCTAAGCCAAAGTTGAAGGGCCAGATGTTTGATCTACCAGAGGTTAATAAAAACGCGCGATTGTTTTGCACAGAAGTTTGAGATGAAGCACGTTGAAAAAATTAAGTTTAATTTCCCGCAAAATAAAACCTATAATTTTCAGACATCCGAAACTCAACTGACAAGCTGTACAATTCAACAGAACGAGCATTTCTAAGCACATGTGTTTAAGTTCTTTTCCCGTCAATAAAATAAAATCTACCAACAAAAAAAAAACGAATCACTCATTCCTTGAAAATCTCTGAAAATATAGCGCGCTTTATTTGTTCACCCTATTCTCCCTCCCTCAAAAATTGCGTTTGTTGTGACATAATAATGATTTAGAGCACGATTTTCGGTGTCTTTTTTTAAACAGTTCTTCTCTCTGTAGATTTCAGTTTTTCTCCTCCTTCGACTAATAAACATGTATTCTCTATGAACAAAAAAAGAAATCCAGAAAACAGAATCAGAAAACAACAAGGATTTAATGTCGAAAAAAGAAGCAAGGTCTACAACTAAAAAATGAAAAGAAAATTAGAAGACCTCCTAGTACCAGAAGGTTGGCTTCGGAGTTCTCTCCTCCTTGATTCCCATGTCTTCCATGATTTCTTGCTCGAAACTTGCCAACTTCGGCATATATGTTCTCTCGAGAACTGCATCAGCTGGAGTGTCTTTCCCTTCCACTTCTGGAAAAATTGACTCCAGAAATTGGACTTCAGTTGAAAACTAACCAATGTAGTTTTCTGGAAGAAGGTATTCGTAGGTAACATTTGCTTGGGATGGAATCGGAATCTCGTAGCCACTTGTGGTGGACACACGAATGTACTCATCCTTTGCTGCATTCAACTGCCATCTGAATCTCAACTTTCTCAGAATACGATCTCAAAAAGCAATAACCTACCTAGCTTCGCACGGTTTCTCGTCATTCGGATCCACAAGCATAACTTGCTTCTTCAGGACAGAAAGAGGCTGTTCCTGCCATCTGAGAGTCTTGTCGACACCCAACTTCTCACTTCCCTCCATGTCTTCTCCGAGTCTCGTGTGCAAACCGTCAACGATCACCTGAAGGAGTTCAAGTTTGAATAGACTAATATCACTGTCATCTATTTTTTTTTCGGAATTCTAAACACGAACCGAGATAAATGTCACAAACCTCACTGCTGTCTCTGCTTGTTGTGAGCACGAGTCCTTGTCGTCCTTTATCCTTTCCAACCATCACTTGCACAAGATCTCCAGGGAAGAACGTCCATTCAATGTCCGGCATTCTTTGAGATTTCGGGCGTCGAAGATCGAAGTATTTGTTGGAGAGTCTGCAAAGATCATTTGTACGACTTTCAGTAATTTTGTTACTCACTGGGCGGAGAAATATCTATCCGATCTTTGTAGATGTGAAGAAAGTTGTTTATCCTCCCATGGACGCCGATGAGACGGAACGTAGTCGTCTGGGTGAACATAGTACATCTTGATATCCGGTGCTCCGAATCTGGAAAAAAAGAAGTTCAACGGCTGAAACCTCTGAGAAACAAACCGATCGCCGAAAACTTTTCTAGGAACTGTTCTTTTGGTTCGTTCCACGTAGGCAGATGGCATGTGTCTGGCGTAGTCTAGATCGACGAACGGTTTTCGTGGAAGACGGAGAACACGAGAGGTGATCATCTGTACATGAGTATTTCTTTTTAGATTATATTTCGAAAACGGACAGAGATATTTCAAAGAGTTCAAACTTCAGGAGCAAATTTCAGAAAATGGTTTTGAAATTGTTAAGATTTCATATCAGCAATCGAAAAATTGATTGAGAAGTGAGAATGGTAGGTGCAGAAAAAGGGGAATAAATAAGTTAATACTTTGATAAAACCTGGAATTATGCTTTACGTAAATTATTGTTATTATGAACAGTTTGTGGCACTAGAACTTGAATCCGGAATAGAAAATGCGTAGGCGAGGAAAGTTTGATCACAGAAAATGGTAAATTTTGGGAATTAGACTATAATTTTTCACAGAAAAAGTACTCGTTGAATCTACAAAAACGAAGTGAGGAATTATCCCAATCCGACATCCATGCACATCATAACGAGGAACCCGATGATGCATCCCAACGATGCTAGCTTTCCGTTCCCGTTCCTCTGGGCTTCTGGTATAATATCATCCACTACAACGTAGATCATTGCACCAGCAGCGAAGGCGAGAGCATATGGAAGAACTGGTTCCATGAATATAACAGCAGCAGCTCCGAGCAACGCTGCTATCGGTTCAACCATTCCGGACAGTTGACCGTACCAGAATGCCTTCAGTTTAGAATGTCCAAAAGCAGCAAGTGGAAGTGAAACGGCAAGTCCTTCAGGGAAGTTTTGCAGTCCGATTCCGATGGCTAGATTGAATGCAGATTCGAATGTAGCTTGCTTCGTTTTTCCAGCAGATCCGAAGCCAACCCCGACGGCAAGTCCCTGAAAACTATTCGATTTTCGAGTTTCAAAGTTCAGCTTTAAAGCATTATACCTCTGGAATGTTGTGCACAGTTACAGCGAGAATGAGAAGAAGAATACGCCTCCAAGATTGACGATAATCTTCTTCTGGAATGACATCCGGTCTCTTGTCGCTGCCGATTTCAACTGATCTATCACGCTCCCGATGTTCTTCGTTGACCGAACTGAAAAATAGAAGATAGGCGAAGTTCATTATGTTTGTTTCATCAGTGCCTGTTTTCATTCCAGGATTAAGTTTTTCTGAGATGTGTAAGTAGAAAAGTATTAATACGATACTTGCACAATGAAGCTTTAGTGAGTAGAAAGCTGAAAACCGAAAGAGTGGGCTCGAAATGACGTGTTTCTGTGAATTTTGAAAATTTTCAAGGCTTCTCGTGGTGTGAAAACATGCTCAATGTGCTGTGAACAGATTTTGATAGCCATTGAATTTATGACGTGCAGATTGTTAGAAACATAAAAATGGACAGTTGAACGCATTTTTAGTTTATTCAATTAACCACGAGAAGTCAGGAAAATTGAGAGACAAAAATATGTTGGAGCCGTCATTTCTCACCTATCTTTCTCCGATTTCGCTGATTTTTGGGGCCGTCGCTGTCGAACTGCAGTTTTTTCCTCGGACTCATTCGAAGATCTATATAGTAGAACGGTGTACTAATTGGAGGGAAATCGGGAACACACGAAAAACCACACACATAGCTATTTATACATGAACTATGATAAAAACACACTTCAATCAGAATACTTTCATCTGTTCTGACAAACAAAGGAGAACTCACCGAGCAAGGGCGGCTACATCAAGATCCTCACGTGCTGGCATTAACGACATTTCCGTATCGGATCGAGGAGCAGGTGGTGAGAGAAGGGTAGCCATTCCAGCTTCTCCGACACATCTGAAGATTCAATTTTTTTTGATGAAAATAAGAAATAGGCAGAGTCGAATGATCCTGAACGTCCAAGTGAAAGACCCAAAGGATCCGGGAAACATAGAAGACACACTCAAGAGTTAAAAACCGCACCAGCTTTTAGACAAGTAAATATTTCCGACTTCATTGCCAGTGTTGAGCAGGAGAGATTTACGGAAAATTTACGGATGAAGATTTATCAGCAGAATGATAGAGGCTACAGAAAAAAAAAACCTTTTGATGTAATAAACGTCTCTGAACTACCACTGCCCACCGAGTTATCTCGCCCAAAACTTTGCGCAGAAAATGTACTGAAACTCGCAGTTTTTTGGACCTAAAAAAATTTTCTTTCCACATGAAAAACACCTCATAATCTCGCTCTTCTCCACGAGGACTACACGAGAGACAAGGCGTCTTTTTCTCAGTGGAGCGCGATTGCAAGTCGAGATAAGAACATCTCCCCTTGACACACCTTTTTCCCATGGCTCCTAGGATTCCTCATGTACAAAGTACGGTGGACGGCGGGGCCCGTGAGATGTCCGCTGCATTCAGATGTACCCCTATATAAGAAACATGGCGATTGGATCGAACAGGGGTTGGTTGAACATCACGTGAGGTGAGGTGCGCGCTGATTGATTCAACCACGGATTTATGATACTCTGTCTTCTCAGAGTTGAAACCACGTGACCGACCGGCAGTTCACTTCCACTATGTAATCTGGCATAGTGGGTGGATCCCAACTGGCTCACACCCTTGCTTGTCAATACACCTCAGGGTTGAACCGCCCGGACCGACCGGTTTCCGCTTCCAACTATGATTTCAGGCATGGTGGGTGGATTTCCTAGTAGGACCCCGGGTCGACCGGTCTTCCACTTCCAACTATGATTTCAGGCATGGTGGGTGGATTTCCTAGTAGGACCCCGGGTCGACCGGTCTTCCACTTCCAACCGTGATTTCAGACATGGTGGGTGGAGTTCCTAGTAGGCCACAAGTAGGTTCAACCACCAAGCATCATTGATAGACAGGAGATCTACATTTTGTCAATTTCAATGACAACTTTTGGAGCACTTTTAATTCTGACGATGAACCGTATATCTCTTTTGCTCGATAATTTTCTTTGAGTGCAAGTACGATTTTTCGCTTTGAAAAGTATTGTAAAATGTGCTTCCAGTGGGGCTTTATGTTTCTGAATCAATTAGGCATTCATTTCGTTTTTTTAGGTGTGTTCGGCTCCTCTTCCGAACTTGTCGGCTTGTTAAACACAACTCACGAAGGTAATAATGTATCAGCAGCGTGTACAAAACCAGCTCCAACTGCAAATCCAGCAGCAACAGGCGCAAACGCCCATTTTCCATAGTCACCTTCGGCGATTTCAATAGCTGGAGCCAGAAGAGACCAGAATGACGCTGCAGTCATCACTCCGGCTGCGAATCCTAATGAAACATCTGAAAATTGAAATTTTTATTATTCAATTGAACTTTAATTGTTGTACCTAACAGCTTTTTACTCTGATGCCGCATAACAAACACAAGCGAAGCTCCCAGAGCCGTGACTCCCCATGTAAATGTGGCGGCCAGAAGTGCCTGATATATCGGATTAATCCCCCTGATCATTCTGAAACAAAATAAATTATATAATCCTGATAATAGATGAACAATTTAATGATATCATTAGAAAAACAATCGGAAAACGACAAATACGTGTTGAGGAAAACGACGCAGACTGGCGTCAGTTATGATGCCGAATCTGCAAACAACAGCCGAGCAGAAGGCAGATTCGGAGACCCCACGAAAATCGGGGAAGGGGAAACAATCGGGGAACGAGAATCGGGGACAGTGGGCGGAGCAAAAAAAATGCAACTGCGGCGCGAGTTTTTAACAGTACAAACCAGGTAAAACCTCATGCGCGCGTTGCGTTTTTCATATGCTCCGCCCACTGTCCCCGATTCTCGTTCCCCGATTGTTTCCCCTTCCCCGATTTTCGTGGGGTCTCCAGATTCGTGGATTTTGCGATCATAAATGGAATTGTAAATATCAAATGGTTACAGAACTGAATCAAAGTTCGAAATAAAACAAAAAAATCAAGATCTTTATTATGCAATATTAAGCATTCGGCATGCGGCTTTGTAGTCGATAATTTAAAACAATTTTACACATTAACAGAAATAATGAAACAAGAGATTAAAACAGAGACATATACTCATCGGGCTGAGCAGCGTAGATCATTCCATTGTTTTCCATTTCAGTGATCACTTCACGGAGTTGATGCTCCGGAACGTTGCCCATTCGGATCATGATTTTCGCGAATGGAACTCCACTCTCATCGCCATGTACTCCCAAAGCGGCTTCTGATCTGATACATGCACGAATCTGCGAAAATTAAATCAGAGAGGAGAACTTAATTCAGCATTTACCTTCGCTTTCAGACCGGAAGGGGTTTTTGGAGTAGTACGAGATTGAACAGATTTCTGTTGTATAATGGCTGGAGGTCTTGGTGCTTCCGAAGCCGCTGCTCGCTGAAAATGTGACTGTGTGAAAAAATGACAGGTCATTTGTTTACCATAAATGCGTTTGGATCGAATCCGTCATTGTATCGCGACATTGGAGGTGCCAACATTCCCTCCCATCCACGAGTATTACCGGAACGCATTTTTTCGAGCAGGTTCTTCTCGAAGAACAACTCAGCGACTTGCGCTTCGAGTTTGAAAATCTCGTAATCTTTGTCATCTGTCAGCTTTTGGAGGTAGTAGATGAGGATCACTGGAATAACTGGTACATGAGTGAATGAATCGGTAGCTCAGATTACTTTTCTCTCCTGCTACATTCTTGAGCTTTCCCATCACTCGAACGCGGACGTCTTCTTCCAAACCGGGAGCTACGAACTTGGAACCTCCGTCCTGAAATTATTGTTTCAAAAATAGACTTTTAAAATTGCGTTTTTTATACATCATATTGTCCGAATTGAATGGCATAGAATGTTTTTTCAGTGTTTTCCGGATCGTGAAGAGTGTACGTGGTCTTGCCGTCCTCGGAAACTTTCTCCATTATAACGCCGACTGAGTGGATCTGAACATTTTATTTCTATATGAGCGGTATCCGTTAGAACTTACAGTTCTGAAATGAAACAGCCCAATTTGGTATGCATCCTCGTCGGTATCTTCCAAATTGTTTTTCAGAGAAGATAGAGTGACAGGGAGCGGCAGTTTATCTCCAAGTGTTTGGAAACTTTGATTCTGTTAAATAAAACATTTATGCACATAATTTTTTGATTTTCTCACTTTCTTCTCCTGGGAAACATCATGCGATGACCATCCATCACCGCTGCTGAAATCCATGTTTGCTTTGTTCGAATCGACGCGCTAAAGTTATAGAAAGTGGAAGAGAAGATTCGAGAACTAGGCCACCGATTTTTAAGGCGAAAAAAATGAGCAAGAGTCATAGCATTACAATAGAATCAAATAGGAAAAATTAAAGATTTTTACAAACGGTGAAAACTAACATGATGTGCGATAAACCAGGGCTCGCCTTATTTTGGAGGATAGGATTCCTTCGAGTTGAGCTTGAGCACCACCTCAAACTTGGGTACTCAAACCTTTTATCTCATCTCAACAAATTGAGTAAAAGAAAAAGATAAAAACAATGAAAACCCCGTACGGTGGTGGGGAGCAACCAACAAAACTGACGGCAGAATGATTCTGACCGTCAGGGGGGACAGGGGGCGGGGCGATTATTACAAGTAATTGTTTGATCAAGCAAGCCTCGTCCCTGGGACTGAGGCTTGAGTCATCAAACACTAACAAGAAGAAGATAGGAAAGAAAGATTCAAATGAAACAAGACGAAAATGATTCAAACAAGAGAAGAATCAAAGAAGCAGAAGCATAAGTACAGATTCAAATGAATCCAGAAAACAGAAAACAAAGAAGAAGGTAATCAACTTAAGTATCAATTGATAAGAGTACACATGAAACGTCCACAGAAAAATTGCCTTCGGCAAAATTTGGTCTCGAAATATGATTCGAATTCGCTACCGTAGTCCCGACAACCGTAGTGTTCTCAAGGCGCAGCAGCTGTTACACGAATGGTCTCGCCAAGAAGTGGATTTTCATACTTTTCTACGTTTTTCTTTTCTCAACGCTCATCGAAGTTGAATCATGGACGAATTCACCAGGTAAGATATTATTTTTCCGACGTTTTACTAATTTATGGAGTTTTTAGTGATTTACATAATGATTGGAACGAGTCTCTCAAGTGTCCGTTGTCGATTTCTGTGGACCATTCGAACGAATTGTATGACATCCATAAAATTGCAAGCGTGGAGAATGTGCTTTGTCTTCGTGTTTTCTCATCGTCGCTTTATGAAATTGTAAGAATTTTTAAATTTTTTTGATGAACGAAATCAAATTTCAGGTGAATGCTACTAATGATGGTCGGAAACTCATGGTAACAATTTTCGAAGAGAAATTCTTGCGTAAAATTGAAGAGAATGACATTCATATTTACGAGGCGATCGCACACACTGTTCCAAATATAGCATGGAAAATCAGAAAGGCGGATATTCTGTAAGAAATGTCTCGAAAAGTTTTCGAACTGTCGATTTTTCAGAACGTTCCGGAGGACCAGTGAGAATCATAGCTGGCCGAGTGTTCGCGATTTTCTCATCAACCTTTTCCCTGATAACACAGCTAAACTTGCTACGGGAATGGTAAGACATACACATATTTCTTAATTGTCAAGATTCTTGACTCAAGAATTTGTTTCAGTTTGCAACGATCCTCCAAAATGTCCACCATTGTCATTCTTCGAAGCTGAGCATTCGAGAAGAAGCACCTCTTCTTCCGAAAAGTCGCTTCAATGAAATCTTCCGAGTGGCTTTTCTTCTATTCAATGATGCCGCCGGCGAGTACATACTCAAACGGAAGAAAAACAGTGTTTACGAAACGATCGCTACCCGTCTCGTTTATTTCTACACCCGGTTGGCCGCTGACACTTGGCGGTAGAGAAAGTTCAAAATTAATTTTAATTCTAGTTTGCTTCAGAATCTTGGTGACTCGCAACGGACCGAAAGTGCAGACCGAGTGGTACATGACGAGATCAGTCGAGGTAGTGTTTCACTGAATGTTCTACTGCATACCGAAAAGTTACAGAACATCGAATCGGAATCTTCACGAGATACGAAACAACAACGAATCCCCAACACCAATCACAACAACATCCGAAGCCTCTTTCCCGACAACCAAAATACACCTCAAAGTCTCTTTCAGAATCAAGCCAATTTCAATAATATTATGCATGCAAATCAAAAACCTCTCCGAAGACAGTTGTAATTTTCTAGTTCCTTCAATGTGACCTTTGTTGTGTTAGCTAACTATATATCAAAATAACTCTATTCGCACCAGATTCCTTCTATTATCTGTTCTACTTTTATCCATGTGTAATCCTCCATGTTCTATTTCACGTCTGATTCTACGTGACGCAGAATTATGAAACTCTCGATCATTTCATGAGTCTGTTTTGCATAAAAATAAGAAATATCGTTTGAAAAAGTATGAACACTAAACGGAACGCGGCAGGAGTGGATTTGTCAAATGTCTCGGTTCGAGTTTGTGGTATGAGAGGAAAAGTGGGTCATGCAATGAGAGCAGGAAAATTGGAGCTATTTCAGTACTGGATAATCTACTTCATCATAATTCAATTGATTCTGGGAGTAACGAATCTTCTCCTGTTTCTGATAAGGTTAAAAAGGGAGGCTCATCTTGAAAGTTCTCACTTTTTGTAGGGTTCTAGACAACGAAGGAACAGATACATCGAGTGGAATATTAAATGCATGAAAGTTCCAGAAACTTCTAGAAATCCGAAACCGTTTTCAGTTTTTCTGCGTTTCGTTCCTTTTGTGTTCGCTGTGGTGTCAATCAAAAACTCTTTTCACTATTATTGCTGTTTTCACTGTAAGTTTTAGAACTTATTGACTCCGCCTGTTTTTTCGGCTCCTCGCATGGAGTTCCTACTAGGGTGCGTGGTCAATATCACGCTAGTCAGAATTTCATGACTTTTTGTTCAAAATGACTGTCGAAAATAGTCAAAAAAGTCAAAAATTTTGAAACGTGACTGTCAAAAATAGTCAAAAAGTCAAAAATAGTTGTTACGTGACTGTCAAAAGTTTTGAAAAGTTGACTGTCAAAAAAGTCAAAAATGACTGGATGAGTTACTGAAAACTCTTTTACAAGAAGACTGCACAAGTTCTTGGGCTGAACTTTTTCTCATAATCCGGGTAAAGGCAAACTCGANGATGAGTTACTGAAAACTCTTTTACAAGAAGACTGCACAAGTTCTTGGGCTGAACTTTTTCTCATAATCCGGGTAAAGGCAAACTCGACTCTGTAGATTCAGATTCTGAAATCAAAATCCCCAAAATGCTCACTTGATTCGAGTGAAACTCCATTGCCCCAATAATATACTGTCAATACTACTTTGTGAGGTCATAACTCGAACCACGTGAGCATTTTGCGGATTTTGACTTCTGGATCTGAATTTGCGGGGTCAAGTTTGCAGGCGTTGTGAGAAAGGATGGGGTACATTGTCTCATTGGTTGACCAGAAAGGAGCTGGAGGGAAGAAGAACTGGTCCCACAGTTGTTAAATCGTCATATTGAGATAAAAGCTCTTCTTCTGTACTTTTCCATTGTTCATCAGTCATAAGATTCGAGTGGGAGAAGCAGGGATCGAGCATTTTTAGTCATTTTTGACAGTCACGTAAAAACTATTTTCGACTTTTTGACTATTTTTGACAGTCACGCAAAAAAGATTTTGACTCAAGTCGACTTTTCCAACATCCAACTTTTTGATTTTTTGACGTAACCAAATTTTCCAATTTTTGACAAAAGTCATCGAGAGTCAAAAATGGTAGTGACCACGCACCCTAGTTCCTACTGTAATACAAAGGAGTGCGATGTTTTTGCCTGTTTTCGATAGAAAACTGAAGGTACCTGAAGAGAAATCTTGTAAAACGAGAAATAAAAATCTCGAAATCTGACAAGGTCGGATGTTTACAGTGGGAGGAGCTGAAAAGGGATGTCCCTTTATCAAACCCCCACAAAAGGTTCTTATTATACAAACCATTTTTCCGCCTGTAATAGTTATCTACATTTCACAAACTGCAATTTATTTTTCCCAGTCATCCATCATTTTTAGGAAATCCTAGATTCGATGATCTATGGATTCTGAGATTCTGCAGTTCTGAAATTCTGAAATTCTGAGATTCTGATGAGTTCTCAGATTTGCCATTAGACATCTAAAAACAATGAAATTGGTTCTAGAGATTGTTAAAATCTTGACAACCTTCGAAACGAGCGCGCAATTTGAAACGGCCTTAACTATTATGGAACTAATTAATTTCAAAATTTCCAGGCGATTGACACTTGCTCCGAATTGTATCTTCTCTTCACTAGAATTCTCGTTGCTTTGGAAGTGAGCAGTCCGTTCTATACAGGTTTTGAAATCCTTTTCTTCTGTGAAAACACTCTCCTTTTTCAGACTACCTCATTCTCGTGATCTTCTCAGTAATTCGAGTTGCTTTCAGTTCACTTTTCGCAGTGGTTTTAATTCGATTGAGTTGGTGCAATGGGTTAGCAGATGAGGATGATTTGGAGAAGGTGGCAATTTACGAGTGCATTCAAGAAATGGGAATCTACAAATGCACGAAGTGTTCGGAAAGTGAGGATTCGGAGAAGAGCAGCAGCCAGAAAATCGACTAATTTTTTTTTGTAAATAAATATGTTGAAATACATTTATTCCACTGAACTAGAGCACTTTTCGCTCATTCTTTTTCTCGCCCTTTCCTCATTGTTCTTCTCACTGAAACACGGACAACAGCAACAACAGAAGATGCAGCAATGACAGCAGCAGCAACTAGCATCCATTTCCCTTAAAATTTTTACTCGTTTTGGTTTCTTCTCGAGTGTCCTTACCAAAAACTCATTCTGATGAGAACCAATGAAATGAAAACTTGAAAAATCGAGTTTAGAATTGTGAGAATCGAATGGAATGTTTCAACTGATCCATCTGAAACTCCCTATTGAAAATAACGTTCCGCAAATGTTCACAATGCGCTCCATCTCAATTTGGAGTGTTACCCACCAGTGAAAAATGTCCCACGGAAAATTGGGATGGAGCGCATCGAAAACAGTCTATTTGTAGACCTACCAAAACACCTCTCAAACCAATCTCCATCATTCAAGCCAACAAACATTCGAAATAGAGTGTTCCCGAGAGAAATCATCTGAAATATTTACATTTTTATATGAACTGCATTTTCCAGAAGATCAAAGGAAAGATCAAAGTTACCGTGTAGGTCGCTAGTATTCCAAAGACCATTTTTGATTTCATTCTCAGAGCGAAAATAAAAAAGAAACAGGCAGCAAACTGAAAACATTTCAATCAAAAAAGCAGATCCTAATTGTCTTACGAAGGGGAGAGTGAAGATGACACTGATTTGAGCTTCTGTGCTGAAAAATCATACTGAGATCTCAAGATTCAAACTACAGTAACCCACTATAAACTGAAGACTAAGAATAAACATGCTAATATTGCATTCCACAAAATGTATATTCGGATGAAAGTCTGAGAATTTTAACTTTGAAAACTTTCTTTTCAGGGATTATCTCACTTTTGCTGATCCCATCCGGAAGATTTTGTCGTTGGTTTCAAAGACATCGCCTCCTCCAGAAAATCGAGATTCTTCAATCATTGAAGTTTTTAGAAATGATTATCGAGAGTTTAATAATTTCGAGTTTAATCACTGCATCAAGTCTGTGAAAACTATCATTGTTTTACTATTTCTCTGGTCAATTTTTAGAGATTTTATGACCAACTCGGTCGTTCAAATGTTTGGTCGTTCAAATGGTCGTTCAAATGTTCAAATGTTCCAAATGTTTCGTTATAGACTTAAGGAATCGTGAACCCGTGAATCCTGAATGCGTTGCTTCCACTTTGACCAAATTTATATCGGTACCCGTGGCAGATACCAAATAGTGGTCAACTAACAAAATGTTGAAAACAAAAAGAGGAACACTATTTCAGTTTACCTGATTGATATTTTGATATCTCTTACAGGAACCGAGGTATATTTGGTTCAAGAAATGTGCTCCTAATACAAGAATAACGGTATTTTCAATCCCGCAGGCTGTCCTAAGACGACATAATCAGCCACATCATCTCAAAGATCATCTGTCTCATTTTCTTATCTCCTCCATCTTCTCATTCGGGATCCTCTTTCCCTCTCCCGTCTACTAACCCAGAAATGCATTGACTTTTTGCATCTGCGTCTCTTGTGATTCTTATTTCCGCATATTTACCATGAATATCTTTCTCTCTTTTCGTTTTTCATCGGATCGCCGAACTGTCGCTTCTCTGAGTCATCTTCATTTCATACACTATTTCGTAGTCTCGGACTGCGCGGAGGACAATCGATCAGGCATCCGGACACCTGGTCAATTTATAGTTAGAGGTTTTCAGAAAGCTTTAGCTTTTGTTCGGGGTTTTTCACGGGAGGTCCGCGCTTCGCCGTACTTTTAGCGTGTTCGGTCAATTGGAAGAGATGAAAAACGTACTCTTTTGGTTCCAACTGGCCAACTGAAATAAGCAAAACAAGATTAAATTGGAAGTCAAAATGTTTCGAATTCGGAGGATAGGGTCAAAGCTCGAGGATCGAAACCTGAACCTCATTTCTTTTCGTGCTCACCAAAGATTCAATTTTCTGAGTTTTCGTCTTCTGTTTTCTTATGAATCCTAGTAATTTTCAGTTTTCCGAAAAGCATCGCATTTCCTCCTTTTCTGTCAATCATAGTCTCTCAAAAAAGTTGGTCCCAATGTTTTCTCCTTTTTTCCGTGTCCCCAATTGTATATGCTTCTTTGAATGTTTACATTATGTGCTCCTGGCGCCCAAATATACACCTGATATGTTCCTCTATTTTCATATTCTTCTTCCGTATTCTCATGTTCTCCTTTTTCCAATCATTGACAGCTTTCATAGACCTCTCTCTATTTGCCGAAATGGTATTTTCTTGTACTCTGATTTCTCTCCAAACTCTATGATATTTTCCCCCGTACGTTCCCTCCTTGTTTCCTCTCTGCGTCTTGTTCCAAGTTTTGTCTCTAATTTCGGGAGAGAAATTGTTTGACTAGGGGGGTCGAAGAAACTTTCAACGATTAGTTTTGAAAACTTTTGGAAACTCTTGAGCGTTTTCACAAGATTCTAGCCTTCTCATATTTTGCGCGCCCATTTTTAGCAGTGGTAGATCAAAAAGTCCAATTTGATCTACCAGTGTTAAACACGCCTCCCACCTTCTTCCATAGGTTTGACCGTGACTTTAATTACGCAGGTCTTGAAATCTGAAAGCTGTTCAAACTAGAATCTCCAAACTTCAGATACAAAATTGCATGTCTGAAACTCTTTTTCATTTCCTCCAGCTGTTCACACAAAGATAACATTTTCGTTTCTTTCTCTACCTCTGATTCTCAATTTCTCCCACGCATCAACCAAGAAAATGTTACATTCTTCATTCTTTTCCTGTAATGTCATGAAGATCTGAAACTCGAACAAGATCCTCTCCTTGCTTTATGTGGATGTTTCTTCATTTTTGACTCATTCTAATAATCCTGATTGTTTTCAGAAATGGGACCGTTCATCGGTCTCTTTCTCCTAGTGATTTCCACTTGGGCCCAGCAACAAGATCTATCATGGAAGGCGGACATTTTTGCATCAGATAGGGAAAATGCGATGGCTGAGGTAGGCATTGACTATAGCAAAAATTTCTGCAGATTCACTGCTAGAAGTCTACAGTAAGACACCGTAAATCATGTTATGGGTCGTTTGACTTCTGTTATAATTTGACTTCTCCCTTCAAGGTAAGGTTCGCATTGAGATGTTCAAAAAATTATTAACTAACGAATTTAGAAAAGCTGACTTTCAAGGGCCCGATTTTTTCAAAATCATGTTTCATGACAAATGATCTACTCTCAGATTGAGGAAAGTTTATTTTCAGCAAGATGCATTGACTCGATACTTTGGAAACGACAAACGAAACACCACATTCTTCCCAACATGGGATGACATGAAGGCGAAGTGAGATTTTCAACTTGTTCCTCTCGAAAATTTACATAATTTTCAGAGTTGGCGACTTTGTAAATGTCAACTCAACCAAACTGAAAAACCACAACTACAACGAAATGACAGCTTGGCTTCAGGTGATTCCTCAATGATTCCAGAATCCAAAATGATTCTTTAGGCCCTCCGTCTGAACTATCCAAATCTGACTCATCTGTATTCTGCGGGAAAATCAGTAGAAGGAAGAGAACTCTGGGTGTTGATTGTATCGGATAAGCCAAAAGAGCACGAACTCTTGGAACCAGAGCTTAAAATCGTCGGAAATATGCATGGAAATGAAGTTGTTGGTCGTGAAGCAGTGCTATATTTGGCTGAAATTCTTTGTGTCAATTATGGAAAGAATAAGTATTTAACAGATGTAAGATTTTAATTAACATCGAAACAGATTACTAGAAAAGAGAAATTTCAGTTGGTGAACAATGCGAGATTTCACTTGATGCCTTCCATGAATCCAGATGGATACGAGAAAGGATTTGCCGGGGATCGAATTTCAGCTATGGGTCGAGCAAATGCAAACGACATCGATCTGAATCGAAACTTCCCAACGAAATTCCCCGAACACCGGGAATCATCTGGAGGCGGGGATCCGGAGAAGTGAGCCTATTCCTAATGGCACACTGTTTAACTCCAAACATGTTTTCAGAGAAAACATAGCAGTAATGAAATGGCTCCAAGCATATCCATTTGTATTGAGTACAAATCTTCATGGAGGAAGTTTGGTAGCCAATTATCCATACGATGATTCAGTGACTGGACAGGATGGTATTTATACTGCTGTAAGTTTCTGAAAGTCTAGGGAGCGATGCTGAAAACTGTCAACTAAAGCAGTTGAAAAAGTGAACCATTTTTGTTTTTCAAATTTGATCATTATAAAAGTGTTTGACTCCCTCGTCTAATTTTGGCAGCAGTTATCTCTGTTCGCACCAAGAATATTGTAAAGCTGTTTGTGAATAAAGTGTAGCTCTTTTTATGAGCAACATTTTATAGGTTGACAACTTTCCAAAGTTCTCAATGCGAACGGAGATAAATGTCCTTGAAGTGAAACATGGAAGGTGTTACAGGTAGAGTTTTGATCGGTACTGAAAGTCTTCTATTTCAGAGTGCCGATGACATGCTCTTTGTGGAGTTGAGTTATCGATACGCAAGAGCTCACACGAAAATGTGGAAGACGGGAAGAAGGTGTGGATTGTCGGCCGACGGGGACAACTTCATCAATGGAATCACAAATGGAGCCGGATGGTATCATTTGGCTGGTGGAATGCAGGATTGGCAGTACGAGAACACGAATTGTTTGGAGATTACTGTAGAGATGGGATGCTTCAAGTTCCCCACTGATGATATGATGCCAAAGTAAGTCTTTCCGAGGATTATCCTACTCGAACCTTGTATTTTCAGACTCTGGGAAGAGCATCAATTCTCACTGCTTTCCTTTATGGAAATGGGATTGACTGGAGTCACGGGCCTCGTCACTGATAGAAACAATAATACGGTAGCCAATGCGACAATATCTGTGGACACCGGTAAGGATATAATCTCGACGGATTCCGGAGAGTATTGGAGACTTCTTCCACCCGGAGACCACCAGGTTACTGTATCCGCTCGTGGATTGGAATCTGACACTTTCACAGTGACAGTAATCCCTGGGGAGAGGGCTGTTAGACATGATATCACTCTTTTGGCATGTGGAGATAATAAAACGGTAAGTGGGATGAAGAATTGTTCCGTTTGATTTGATCACTTCAGAAATCGGAGCTCTATGTTCGTGGAAGAGGGAAGAACTTGATTTCGGTTTTGTCATTCGATGAAATGTAAGTGAATTGCTTTTGAAAGAAATATAGAATTTTTATGTTCTAGTGGTGGAAAAGTTGTCGACGAGTTGGCTCGTCTGACATGTACCGGAGATTTCTCGATTGACAAGGATGTCTCGTTGATGCTTATTCCAAACATGACCAATGAATTGAAATCAGTGAGTTTTTTGTTTTTGAAACTCCAATATGCTATTTTACTCTCTCAATGAATTAAAACCGCTCTCAATTTAGGCTGAATTTCTATAAACTTCGATTAAAAATTATCAGAACGTTCTGAATAACTGAATAGAATATAGAACATCAACCCGTATTGTCACTTTGACCAAATTGATCTCGGTCCCTGTAAAAGATATCAAAAAGTGGCCAACTAGCAACAGGCTTCTCATACTGTCTGAAACATTTTGTTAGTTGACCATTTTTTGATACCTGTTAGAGAAACCGATCAAACTCATTATATTTCTTCCAGCGCCTCTCTGACTTCAACCCTGCCGCTGTCTTGATTATCAGTGAGGGAATCGTCGAAACGGTGACATTCAGTGTTTCCGAAAACGAGCCGAGACTTTTTGACAAGGCGAAAATGGACGAGTCATTGCTGAAAGCGCTGGGAAACTCGATTCAATGCGATCGAAAACTTCTGGAATCCAAAACAGCACTGAGAGTTGATGATCTTCAACTGAAGAAGGCGTTCGAATTGGGAATCTCGATTGGGTGTGATGAGTCGAATCTGGAGAAGAAGGCTGCTACGATCGGAACTATTGCTGACGTAAGACTGGAGTGTTTTCGAAAATTCTTCAAATCAATAATTGCAGATGATCAAGAACGAGCTGATCAAGGATAGTGTGAGCGAGTTTTCCGTGGTTCCATCTGCCCATCCAGGAGACCATTTCACTCCAGATCAGATGATTCTTGTGACAAAGTAAGTTGCCACATATATAGAACGGAATCTTTATTAACAATCGTGCTAGAGGCCTAGATTTCTTTTCGTGAATGTATTTAAGAACAAATTCTGGCTTTGACCTCTCTAGAAAAATGAGAATCTGTTTAGCGCCGCCGTTGCCGAACTTCAACGGAAGGAATGTGTCCAAGAGTTGACTCGAGGACCCAATAAGTTCTATTTGATGGGATCTGGAAAGCCGCCTTACACGTTGATAGCTGCTGTTGAGAAGGTATCTTCAATTTTGAACAATTTCTCGAATTTTGTCACTTTTTAGAGAACTGAAGCAATGGCCTTCGAGATGATGTCAACATACTGCAATCCAGATACGAAATCCGAATTCTCGGAGATTCTGGAGAAGTCTACGTTGGTTTTCATGCCTGAAATCCCGCATACTCAGGTTTGAAATTTCCTTTTTTTTCTGTTAAATCTCAAACTCCCATTTTACAGTTGAATTGCCACGATTACGATACGATTTCCCCATTCAAACTTCTCTTCGACGAAGCGATTGGAGCAGTTCCAGAGCTGGATTTTGTTGTGATTTTGGCGACTGGAGGAATGAAAGTCCGGTATATAAATGATACGATTGGAATCGGAAAATCGATCGCTGAAGTTTATCGAGCGAATCATGACTTGATGAAGGCGACGGACTCGGAGGGATGTGCGAAGGGATTCCCGAATGAGAAAGAAGCGATTAGAGCGTTCTCTTGGAGTGATAATGCTTCGAGGATGGACAAGTCTGGAGTGGAACGTAAGTTGAAATCGGAAGACTTCACCTCCTAGATGGTGTTTTCAGATGCCGCTGACAAGCTAGACGCTCTTCTCGTCCAAATCGGATGTTGCTACGAGAACATGGCCAGTGGACATTTGTATTCGGAGAATCAGAAGTCTATCAAGAATGCTCTAATCGAAAGAACTCGAGGAGTCCGGATCATTGGAGGAGTGGAAGGAATGACGGTTTCGGTTGATCATATGCATAAGAGTCTTCCACTTGTGGGAGGCAGACGATTCGTTCCTTTACCGAACGGAGAGCATTTGGTGAGAGTCAGAACTCCTGGAGGACAAATGTATGCGCAGTTTGCTGTTGTGGTAAGTTTCTAGAAGATCCCTAAAAACTTCGTGACTTTCAATGCGATATCCCCAATTTTGCGCAGTTAAAAAAGAACGATTCCTAATTTCCCATTTTTTCTGAAACTTCGTGGGCGGATTGAGCAATTTGGAACGGAAATGAACCGAACTTTGAGGTCTCACTGAGCAATATGACAATTCGGAACAGTCTTCGAATAAAGAATTGTCAAGTACGAAAATGAAGATAGAGAGTTGCATGATACATTCATAAGTTTTCAGGAAAACTTGGTAATTAGAAGTCACTTTTTCAACTGGTCAAACTTTTCACCGCATCTCATCTGACCTAAAACAAGTTTTCAGATTTCTGACAAAACTCCAACAGCTGAAAAGTTCATTGGAGGCCAATCTTCGAATATGGTTATTATCACGATAGCTTCGATTCTGATGATCATCTCCTGTACATTCATGTGTCGACAGAGAGTCACTTCAGTCTTGAATCGGAGAGGATTTTTCAATGGTAACCGTCATTCCCATGGATTCTGAAAATGTTTTTCTTTCAGGAATCGGATCGAATCATGGATTCGAACGAATCCCGCTGTACAAATCCGATGACGAAGATGAGGATGAAGTATTCGATTTACAAAAGTTATAGAAAATTTTCCCTTTTTTTCCTTGCTAATTCATATCTGACGTTTGGCATAACTCTTTCACAAAACGGGTTTGAGAGAAATTGTAGATTGTAAAATTTTGATGGGTTTTTGAAATTTATGTGATGTTTTTTATACTGATGAACTGGTTATTATATTTTCTAACAAACAATTTTATTCGAAACAACAAGAAAAAGAAACAAAGCAAATTAAAGCATGCTCATATCCACGAGAGGTGGCCATGGTTCTTGTCTCGGAAAGATTCTCGTCTTCTGCTCCCAGAAGTCTTCTGGAGCCTGCCTTCGTGGAATATTATTGTTCCAATCCCCTACAGTACCCCATTCGACATCATCATAATCCATCGGCTTCCGATTCTCCTCTTCCCATTTCTGAATCTGAAGATCTCGTTCCTTGCCACTTTCCACGAGTCTTCTGTTCCAATTGGACGGTCCCTGATGGAATATCGTCTTGTTGTTCAGAATCCGAAGATATTCATCTCCGAACTCTTTCTGAATCCTTTCCAAATAGTTCGTCTGTCTTACTGTACCTGCACAGTTCCGAGGTACAGTAAGAAATGGATCCTCGACGACAATGAAGGAATTGTCCTTTGGCATTCCATCCAGTGGCTTTTTCTCTCCATCCATCCTCTTCTCCATCACTTTTGCTCGTTTCACGGAGATCCACTTCTTCCAGAAACTGAAAATAAGATTTTTATTCGAATCCGAAAGAACCAAATCAATAATCTAAATCATGTTCAGTGCTGACCAAAAATACATAAACTTTGGTGATTTTCAGTTGAAAACAAAAAGAGAAAAATGCTTCAATCACCCGATTTTTTTGCGGAAAGTTTGAGTGTGGCGTATTGAACGTATATGTCTATAGACTTTGGTCAGAATTTTCGATAGTAAAACTCACTCGAACTCGGAATAATACTGCAGAAATCCCAGAAAGAGAGCTGCCAGGGAGCTTTTGTTCTCATCCAAATTGAACTTCCCACTCTCCAGAATCTCCTTTCTCAGATCCCTTCCCAGATGCTCGTCCTTCACGAGAAATTCCCCATTCAATTCCGGGAAAAGTTCTTGGAGATTCGGAAGAACTGCTGGCGATGCTCCAACTGAAAAAAAAGATGATTACTGATAAATTTCTCGGTTCGAATTACCTTGCAGGTAGTTGATGAGCATCAGGCAAAGCGAGAAGCTGTTCAGCCTCCCACGTTTCGATCCTTCCACTCCCACTCTGGACGCCCACATCTTGACGGCTTTGCAGAGAAGGCTGAATCTTTTGTCGACTGAAAAATGTTGTAAACTATTTTCTTTCTCTCTATCAAAACCAACCTTGTCCGTACCAGTTCAACAACTGCGTGTTCCTCTTCGATGTATCATTGTCCATTGTGACATCGATGGATACATTCGTATCTACGTGCACTAGTTGGAGGACGGGAATCTGAAAGTAGATTTTTCTAGAAGATGAAAAGAGAGAAAACACTTACAGCTGCTCTATGAGCGCGAACCTTATTGAAGACGAACGTCTTCGTGCTACTGAACTGGAGTCTTCTAAATTTCTCCTCGACCACTTTCAACTTGCAAAATGAGTTCTCCTCGTTCAACTCTGGAATCTCGACGGAGAAATCGAGATCCGAGGTGTGAACATCCACTCCAGCTGCCAGTGATCCCGTCATCAAGCATCGTGACTCTGAAAAATAATCTTCAAAAGAATTCTTTGAAAATCGAAATTACCTGGGAAGAAGAATTTCATGGAGATCTTGAGCATCTCCGCTGCTTGTTGCAGTGCCACGTGGTGATCCGAAATCGAGAACGACTCGATCTCTTGGGAAATCTGAAATTCGTTTTGATTAGAACTCAAATACTTTTTTTGAAAGTTACCTTGTGCTCAACGTAGGCTTTCTCGAAATGGATTCCACAAGTGTTTGCTTCTCCCTTCTTGTACTGAATGCTCAGTTTCACTTCGGAGAACTCCATTTTGACCAGGCACTCTGGGGCTTCTGGAGCATTCTTGGAGACTCCGGAAACGAGCTTCTTGGTGACGACGGAAGAATAAGACATGATGAATTCTGAAAATGAATAATGTAGAAAACGGAGAAACGTTAAGAAACCTAAAAACTTGTTGAAAGAAGGTTTTCAAATCAGCAGAAGAGAGTGATAATCAAGAAGCAGGTTTCTTTAAAGCAGAATTTAAGGAAAGGTTTTGGCTCTTGAGAAATTTTTAGAATGGGACTGAAAGAAGGACGGGTTCAAAAAAATCTGCAGTGAAGGATAATTAGTGTTGTTGGGGGAAGAATGATACAACGTTCGGTTGAAGTTTTGGATCCTACAGAAATATTTTGTAACAGGAAAATCATGTATCAGCTACTCGAGTGGTGTATACTATCTTTTGGAGCAAATATCTCGACTTCTAAAGAATTTAGCAGGTAACCAGAAATGCTGGAAAAAGGGCCTCCCGGAAAGATAGTACTGTCGAAGATGATGCTTATCTCTCCATCTGTCACATCGGGAAATTGCCAAATCAATCTTCCATTAATGAAGAAAGAACTAATAGTAGGTCAGATCACGCTGCATCTAAAAACTAGAAATTGGCATTCACGTCGAAACTCCCTGCTAGACTCCAACGGTGTAATTATTCACCAGCACTCTTTCATTTATTTTCAAAATTTCTCATCAAATCGAGAAAGTCCGAAGCAAGTGAGAGCGTCGATTTGTTCATTATCACATCAAGAAGTCGGCAACGAATCGAAATGGCATCTGAGGGAAGCAATGCAGGGTCTACGAATGAGAAACCAGCTGCTGGAGGCACTGGAGGAGCGACAGGACAGCAGCCGAGTGAACCGGAGCCGAAAGAGGGAAAGAGAATCTTCAAATTCGCGTTCAATGTTAACAAAAAAGTAACTGATGAGACGGAGATGACGCAGGACTTTCTTAATGTAATCTATAGCGTTTTCCTATGAAATTTTGAACCTTTGAACTTTCCAGGATCTCAAACATTACCAAGAATTTGATGACGCTGTGGGAAAATGTGCCAACTATTTCGAGAACATCTTCATTCCGTTTGGTATGAAAGTAAGCAAAAGTTACGATATCTTTTCATTTTAACACTATTTATCTCGATTCTCATCAAGAACTTCAAAAAGTTGTCAACTCATAAAATATTGTGCATGATAAGAGCTACATTAGTTGTCAGCTGATTCAAGTTATCAATTTGAGTCGAGGTAAATGTTTTTGAAGTGAGGCGAGAAGGTGCAATACTACTACAGGTTTTATGGAAGTTGGAGGGGTATAAGACTGATAGTTGAGGAAAGGAGTTTCGCGGAAACGGAAACAAAAAACCAATAAAAAACCGAAATGAATAAAACGATCGTGGATAGTAAACGTGGATGGAAGAAGACAATATAACACTGTTCGCGTAGTTGAGCGCTGTGAAGACAGGCGGAGTAGTCGAAAATCGATTGTCCCTCTCATCGAGCTAAGGATCACCTGTCCACCTGTCATAGACAATAGAGTTAATCCGTTCTTCTCTTATTACCAGAGCAATTACAGTACCGTGCAACAAGACATTGTAAAACCTGTAATAGTGATGTACGCTCTTCGCCTCACTTCAATTGACTCCATCTCAGTTGGCAGTGAGTATTTCAAAAAGTTGGTAACAGATGAATTGTTGCTCATAAGAAGATCTATATTTCATTTTTTGAAGTTTTCTTGAAATCCTCAATGCCAACCGAGATACATGTGCTCAATGAGCGAGGAGGGGGTGCAACATGTGAAATTTTCAAATAAAATGGTTAACTTGAAGCGGATGGAATCTGGTTCCCATCGATTCGGTTTTTTAGAAGATTGATGGGTGTGTTTAGCAACTCTAGATTTTCATTTTTGTAGTTCACAACTTTTTCCGAAAATCGCCTTCATGAAAGTTATGACGCTTTGAAAATAAAAAGTCAGAAAATGTTCGAAACTTGAAGTCTCATCACTATTTGCGACTTATCTGACTGATTGTCCACCAAAGTTTTTAGATACAATGACAATTATCTAGAGTTTTCTTTCTGATACACCTGTCAGTTTTCAGAAAAATCGCGTGAAAACCATGTTTCAATTCCTCCAACCTAAAAGCTTTCCGTTAGGTGCTGTATTATGATTTTAGGGTTCAAAATCAGAAGATGAATCGTTCCGTCGTTTGTCAAAAGCTCTTGGCGAATTCAAGGTGAGTTCCGATGTTTTCTGATCCTTTCATAACCTCCTTTTTCCAGAGTTTCGTTCCTCAAAACCACGTCAAAGAATTCGAGAATTTCGCGAATAAAATGCAAGCGGCATCTGCCTCCAGGAAGAGTTATCAAGACCATCAATCGTACCAAATCCGTCATATGAAGTCATTCCACAACAACAACTACGAGGCATTCGTGGAGCAACGGAAGAAGTTTGATGATGCTCGTCGGAAAATGGATCTGGCAAAAGAGGACGTTCGGGATGCGAAAACGACGACTGCGATTGAGAAGAAGGCGATTGGTTATCAGCAGGCGGTGGATGATTTCGATCAGCAGACGGAGGTGTTGATCAAGATTATCGAGGCTCTTCCGAAAGTCAAACAGGGATATGTTCGAGATCTTTTCGTGGTCATGACTAAGCATAAACTCTATCATATCGACATGAGCAAATTCTTTGCTGCGTCATGTCACTGAATACTCAGAATAAACGAATTTCGATTTGTACTGCGTTTTGATGTGTGAAAAGATTTCAGATAATTCAGTTTATTCTCTCACAAGAAGATTATTCGAATTCTTCGTTTGAACTTTAGTAGTAAAGAATGGCCACATTTTAATTGCAGAATCTCGATGTTTAGGATCGATTTTGTCACGTTCGGAAACAATGTTCAATTTATCACTTTTTATACCGTGTCCCCAATAATTGATGGTCAATTGAGATAAGCCCCCACTTTTCCAACAACTCACCGAATTATCAATTATTTGTCTTTTCTTTCCTCCTCGAGAAGGAGCAGCTTCTGCATTTCAATGCGGGTAAGATTTTCAAATCATTTTCTTTCCTTTCTAAAAGTCTCTTCCGATTCAGCAGTTCGATTTGAAACAACTGCATACACTGGCGAACAATATTCATAAATTGAGATTTGATGACACTGATTTGGGACGAAACAGCATGTGAGACGATTTAAAGAGGAGCTAATACCGGAAATTCGCCAATTTTGCAGAGCTACTCGATATTCAACTTGTTATGCGAGTTTCGCGTACAGTAGACATGTAACTGGTGAGTACTCAGAAGACAAAATGTTTAGATGGAATTTTGACTTCCAGTTTGCTTCTTCATGATGAAAACTATGTTGACGTACGAGTGCAGGAAACGAACTGGGAAATCGAAAAGTGAGATTTTCTGAACGGAATCAAACAAAAACTTTTGAACGTTTTTCAGAAGCGTGCCGAGCAATTATCAATAATGGCTTTGCTCAGTTATGCACACTGGTTGATAGCGAGGGTGATTACTGTGAGTGGATTTCTATAAGTTTTCGTACTTTGAGAGAGAAAAAAAACATTAGCTTGTTTATATATACAGAGCAGAAGTTTCCCAACTTACATTGAGAATTTTCAGCGAGAAACCGACTCTGCAAAGGAATCAACTTCCGTCACATTTGGACTGTGGATCCAGAAGCCCCATGGTTTTGGGGAGCAGTCGGAGTTCTCGTTGGATTCGTAATCGGACTGATCGGATTGATTCTTCTGT
Source organism: Caenorhabditis sp. 40 LS-2015 (assembly GCA_900536305.3). Taxonomy (NCBI): domain Eukaryota; kingdom Metazoa; phylum Nematoda; class Chromadorea; order Rhabditida; family Rhabditidae; genus Caenorhabditis; species Caenorhabditis tribulationis. Next base: position 539,564 of record LR546417.1, read on the forward strand.
ACATGTTGTGCTTGAAGAAAAGAGGATTCAAGTTGCCGTTCTCGAAAAAGACGCCAACTGGAGAGAAGGAAACCAAGAAGACAGGTTCGAAGAGTAAGAAGTTTGGAAAGGCGTTGAATCTGTCGAAGGATACCAAGAATTCCAAGGATTCTAAAGATTCCAAGGATTCTAAAGACTCCAAAGATTCCAAAGATTCCAAAGATACAAAGAACTCAAAGAATTCGAAAGATACCAAGAATTCTGCGGAATCGAAGGATACGAAGAACTCGAAAGATTCCAAAGATTCGAAGGACACGAAGACTACAAAAACTACAAAAACAACAAAAACCAAAAAGGCCTTGAAGAAGGGAAAAAGTAGTAAAACTCTGAAAAAAGTCAAGAGCAGTAAGACACTGAAAGGGTCGAAAGATTCAGCCGCATCTTCTGATTCCAAGGATTCAAAAGAGCCGAAAACTGGAAAGGAGCCAACACAAATAACTGCGAAGGGATCGAAGGATAAGATGAAGAGTTCGAAGAGTAAGAAAGGAAAAGGATCCAAAGAAAAGGGAACACTTTTCAAATTCCGTCCATCTCAAGAGAAAACTGCTCTCAAATCTTCTCCTGCCAACTCCAAAGAAGCCATTAAGAAAAAACCAAGACCGACTGCTTTGAGACCATCCGCAGAGGTGACTCCAGTCAAATCGTCTCCAACGAATACGGCTAAATCCACAGAAGCAGTTACTCCGACGAAGAATCTCAAGAAGAAGCCGTCTGCCGAAGTGACTCCAGTTCTATCATCTCCAACTTCTCCAATGGGATCCAAAGAAGTCGCTAAGAAAAAATAGAACTGATTTTCCCGTTTAATTCGATAATTTAATAAAAGTGTAAAGTTTAATCTCTATTTCAAAGTTTTGCGATCTGTAAGTCATTACATAAGTCTGTAGATGAATGTCTGATTTGCTTTCCAAAACATGGATGTAAAGTCCTCTAGTTTTTAAAATTTTTCATTTTAAAAGTTAGTGAAAGGAACCGATATTTGAAGTAGCGTTTTTGCATAACTCCATTGATTGTGGGTAAACAAAAAACTTGTCAGCTGCAAAAATGAATCTCTAGAATTTATTCATAACCCCTCCAGTTCTCGGAAAGGTTGGATTGGATTAAAATCAATTTCCCAACAACTCAAAGTTTCCCATTTTGCACCCGTCAAAGCTGATATACTTTTGATCGGCATTTCGAAGACGTGACCCTTTCACATTTCCCATCCATCTGTTTCCCCATCCATTCCTCAATAATTCCATAATGTCTGCCGGATTGTCTGTGCATTTTTACGAAGATTCTGCGTATAGTCGGATGGCTATGTGAGTTCTTTCCTCACAACCTTGTTAGGGAATTTCAACCTCCAGAACTCGAGTTGTGAGCTTCTGATTTTTTTTTTACGCGGGCAACAGATTATGAAGTCTTGACGTACAGAATCAATCTTCAGTAGCTCATAACTCGACTTCTGGGTGTCGACAACGGTTTTTGAAAACCTGGTGGTACAGTTCGAAACCTGCTCTTTCTGACGGTACCCATCTCATACTGAAGTCTCTAACCCTTGTTCACAATATCAGATTCACTTCGACTTTCAGAGGAAGTCTTGTGTACACGTGTGTTCTTCTCACCTATGCTCACGAGTTCGCCGCAAACAACACATCTCCTTCACAAAAGGTTCAGAAGAGAGAAGCGACACCCAGAAATTTTCTGACAGAGCTTGACACTCTGGCCAAGAACTTTTCAAACATGAGACCTGATGGTAGGAGTCATCGAAAAATGCTCACATTTTTATCTGATTTTCAGAATGTTTCGAAGGAATGTCATCGGCTCTTTTGCTCGGCTGCAACACAACAACTACATTTCAGCCAGGTTAGAAATCGATGGAAGATATCAAGTAAGACGTTTGATTTCAGAAGAATGCGATCGTTTTGTGCACAATGGAATCTGGGATCTGTGCCAGTCTCTCGATGACTGTTAGCTCTTACATAATTTCAAGGATAATTGTTTTTTTTTCAGTTGAGGCATGTGATGATATCGAGTTCAAATATGCAACCGAGGACTACTTCCGTCATCCCGCATTTTGGGGTGGTTGTGGATTTCTCATTGGAATCGTTTTATCTCTAATTGCTATAGTCATTGGATCGTTTGTGTGTTCAATGTGCTGTCGGAAGAAAACAAAAGGAGGAATCGCTTCTGGCTCTGGATCAGCATCTTTAGAAGGAGGAAAAGCCTCGAAACCGACGTCTTCGGATACCAAAAACTCATCTGATGACCAGAATGGAGCGAAGGGAGCCAAACCGTCAGTTCCTCAATCCCAATACATTGGAGATCAATTCCCGGCGGGCGGTGGAAAGAAAAGTGTGTTCCTTGGAGCACAGTCACTTGAAAAGGGAACTGCGAAGAATCAGACAGTGGCCGGAAAAGTGGAGAAGACTGTTGCGAAACCAGTTGGCCAATCAGTGAAAGATAAAAAGAAGAAGAAAAAGAACAAATATGGAAAAGAAGTTGGAGCATTGACTGCGATGGAGGTTACCATGTATAAGTGATTTTGGTCTAATTAATGAAGTTTTGGAGTTAATAAAAGTGGTTGTTTTGTTGGAATAAATCTGTTGTTCAAAATTTAGTCCAAGACGTTTTTGCGCTGGATCCCAATGTCCTCATCGCGTTGCGGAAACCCAAGAGTGGGCGGGGCTCAACCCAGCCACCCTTACCACACACTTTCATACTTCTAATGTAGTGCACTATACGCTCGTTTCGCATTACATGGACAATGGACAGCGCGAGAAAACATCGTTGTTACGAGTCTTTCGATGATTTGTAGACAAAATCGCTACTCCGAATGTTGCAACTCTCTGAAAAGTCGGAAATCGGGATAAATTGAATAATGTTCATGATCTTGATTGGAAATCTTGTAAAATATGACGGAGAACAAAAGGAAATCAAACAACCACAATAAAATAATGAGTTAATGAGAGCTCATTTGTCAACGACGATCCCGTCTTCTATCTGGAGATCTATCATGTCGGCGACGATCCCGATCCCGATCCGAGTCTCGCTTGTTGTCCCGAACGTCTCTGTCGCGACGATCTCGCTCACGATGGTTGTCACGGTGACCTCGATCCCGGTCTCTATGATTTTCAGGACTTCTAAAGACTCATTTGGTGATAGAATTTCAGCCTGAATACCTTACCTTCTTCTTCGATCTGTCTCTCTTCTGTCATCCCTTCTCTTCTCACGTTTTGGTGATGGTGAATGACGTCTTCTGGGAGATGGACTTCTTCGGTGACTTCTCTTGACTTCCTCACGTCTCGGTGGAGGCTCCGGCTTGTTCGATTCTGAAAAAGGAACAAACAGAATTCACACTTCAAATATAGTGCATACTTGGTTTGTACTTGTAGTTCTGCGCAACAGACTGCGAGAAGTCCACATGAATACGACGATCGTCAATGAGAACGTTGTCCATTTTAAAGTACGCTTGCTCACAACTCTTCGCGTTGTCGAACTCAATGAAAGCATACTGTAGAGAGTCACCACTGCGACGATCTCGAACAATCTCACAATTGTTGATTTTTCCGAATCTGGAGAAGATGATCTCCAGATCTTCGTCTGTTGTCACTGGATTAAGTTTACAAACAAAGAGCACGTTCTCTGGAGGAACTTCATCTGCGTCTCGTAAGTCTCCAACCTGAAATTAGTCACTGTTCAACTTCTGTCACATTCCTCAACCTTACCATTTCAAGAATCTGCGCTTGTTCTGCCATTTCTCGTTGTTGTAGTTCTTCAGCGATCTCTTCCGCTGTTTTGCCCTCATCCTCGTCTTCCTTCTCATCCAGTGCTATTTGGTCAGTCTGAAAAGAAAACGAATAGATGACTGTAACCAACATAATTTGGGTTCCTATAACATCGGGGAGGTGTAGTTTACAAACCTTGACAAGCATTTCATAGGTGGGAGAAGGAGATCGTGGAGGGTAGGAAATTCGCGAGTCCTCCTTGAATGGGTCATTGAGAACGATGGTGTGAGAGATTCTGGAAAGAATGTTTGGAGTTACAACCTTTATCAGTTTTGGAGTTTCAAATTTTTTGACTACGCCCACTTTTTAGGCTCCTCCCACAACTTACTTCAGTAGGCAAGGATAGTGTGAACGGAAAACTCCACTAAGTTGTTGAAAATACGTATAAGAAACCCGGCATAGATGAATCGAAGTGAGAGGAGTAAAGAAATTGAAAAATTTTTCGGTTGAATGAAATTGAATTGACAATAGAGCAGCATACCTAATGTCTCTGAACGGTTTATTATTGGTATCTGTCAACTGCTCATTCAGTTTCTCCAACGTCTCTATTCCCTCAGTGACTTGTCCGAAAATCGTGTGCTGGTCGTCCAAATAATCCAGATCTTCTCCAAGAGTGATGAAAAATTGACTTCCGAGCATGTTGTCTCCGTTGTTCACAAAAGAAACTATTCCCATTCGAGTGTGGCGCATCTTTGGAAGATCCTCTCGCTCGAAATATCTTCCTTGTTCTCCATACATATCACTATAAACAGATTCTCCCCCCTTGCCAGTCCCCGTTGGGTCTCCAGTCTGTGCCACGTAGTTCTTCTCTATACTGTGGAATTGGTTGAGATTGTAGTACTTCTTCTTGCACAACTTGATAAAGTTTAGGGAACATCTTGGACGTTCTTTCACGAACAAATCGATGATCATATCACCAAGAGTGGTTTCGATAAGAACCGCCATCTGAAAAAGTTAGAAGATGATGCACTGTTACTGCAGAAACGAGTATTCAAAATAAAGGGCTGACATAACCGAAGTATTTCGTTTTACAAAACTCTAAAATCAGAACCTTCATTTTTAACATTTCAAAGCAACCATAATCTCTGGAATTTTGTGCCATGACCCCGAATCGATCGTCATTCTTGATTAGCAAATATAACACAGAAGTCAATAAATGTACATTATACAATATAACTTTCAAAACTCTTCAATCATTCGTTGCAGACCGTTTGAAGAATCTTCCAGTGTAGATTCCTGCCACTAATCCTCCAACACCAGCTGCAATTCCAGCTATCGCTGAACCAGCAGCCATTCCAACAGGTCCACCAACAGCGAGTCCACCGACCAAACCAGCATAAATCGGGGCTTTCGCTGCTTTCGATTTCACCGCCTTTTTCAAATTCTCGTTTCCTCTCTTCACATCTTCGGTTGCTCTCTCGATCTGTTCTTCGATCGAATCCACAACATCATGTTGCTCGTGAACGATCCGTCCGAGTTCTTGAAAAATCTTCTCTAAATCAGCCATATCCTTTTCAACTTTCGCTGTTGCTTCCGCTCTTTCCTTCATGTCCGTCGCCAGTTGTCGTAATTCGTTGTCTTTCAACGTTGACTCTCGGAGATATCTGAACAGATCCGTGATAAGAACAAACATAAACATCCCTTAATACCTTCTTGATTCCAGTTCATAAGGGTTATCGTCCTCCATGTTCTGTTCAAATGGATTAGTTCCTTCAGCAGGAAGAGGTGCTAGTGTTTTGGTGACATTACTCAATGTCTTTATTTGCTGTTTGATCGGATCAATGATAGCGTCGAATTCGTGTTCTTGACTATAATCCGTCATTTCCCCGCGCACGGCTAAGATCCCCCGAAGTCCTTCTTCCAAATCTTTTTCATATGTTGCGATCGGAAAAAATATATAGATTGTAACAAGTATTCATCTTGTCGAAAGTACCGAATTCCGGAGAGCGGGTGTATCCCTGAGCCCTCCTTGTAAGGCGATTCTTTGCAAACTTCTCAATTCGTTTAACTGCCGATTCGCCGTTTTTTCATACATGTGCACCAAGGTGCTGAATCTTTGGGTAGAAGTGGCACTCATCTAGAAAAAATCTTGAATCAATTGCATACAGAAAGAGACAAAAAAAATAAGTGGATGATCAGAAAACATCTTGACGATATGATACAGATAACAAAAACAAATAGTTTATTTGACAGCTTGAAATGACAAAAAAAATAATTTAATATAAGCGACATTTTCACCGGGAAGTCATCCAACCTATCTGTCGAGTTTCGTGAGGAACTTCTTGATGTCTTTGTGGAAGTTTCTGGGGAAAAAAACCTTGCCTTTCGAATTTCAGATCTGAATTCATACCTTCCAGCTCGACTCTGCGCCTCAGCCACCATCTCAAGTGCACTTATCAATTGCAGGTAAGAAGTCCTTCCACCCATCATCAGCAAATTATCATCCAACTCTGCGAAAAGACCCTGAACTTTTCGCTCCACAGAGACTTCACTAGCACCCGTTCGTAATGCCATCACAATGTTGCTCACACATTTTTCAACGACGAATTCGAAGCGAGCAGCAACGGAGATCATTGATGATAGAGCATTGATGGATTTGATTAGCTGAAAAGATTTGACTACTTCGAAAACTTTCAAGTTTTTTTAAACCTTGATACAACTCCAGTACTGTCTATCTTGAAACTGCCGGCCTGCTGGCTGTTCAAGAACATTAGGCGCTAGAAACGGCACATAAGCATCTTCAGAGATGAATTCACAAATCCGTTCCCTCATTGCACCCAAAAATGAGCCCAACTGCTTGCTCTTCTCAGTGAGGTTTGGAAGTTTTTCGAAAATAGAACAAAACGAGGCAATGTTGCGGGTTTGGCGAAGTGACATGGGATCCCATTCTTCTTTAATGATATCTGGAATCAGAATAATGAAAAAGAGCTGCTAATCAACTTTAATACGCAACTCACCAATCAAAAATGGTATCACAACTTTTTCAATGATCGCGGGAACCAACTCAACAAGAATATCATGATTTTGATCGATTTCTGCGTTTCCAGAGCCAGCGAGCATTGCTATTTTGAACCACTGCATTGATGTAATAGTAGTTTCATTCTGAAAAATAACCCGTATTGTTGGCCTCCAGAAATTTTAAACTTACTTTCAGTATGTCCGCTTGTAACATCTCCAACCGCACATATGGGGAGCAAAGTTTCGGAAGGCAAAGATAAACATAAGCATCTTGGAACGATGTTGGATCCACTGCTAGCCAATCAGTCATTCTTCCCAGCACTTTTCGAAGATCAGAGTACTCATCCAATGCATCAGCGAATAGTACAGATGCTACTGCTTCCACCTCATCGCATGTCTTCTGATCCAGCATTGTCTGCTGAGTGGGTTCTTCATCATCCGTGCTGAGCCCCTCTTCATGAGAAATTCCAGCAAGAGTTGCCTCTCGCTCCCGACGTCGACGGCCTCTGAAAAAAAAATGTTGAAAAAAAAAGTGAACAATGACAACTAGCACATGATTTTTCTGGCATGTGGTGAGCGATATAATGGTGTTCCATTTTCACATGGAATATTGCGAAATATAAAATGAAACGTTTCCGTGGTCTATTCAACAACTTTGGAAACGTTTGTAAAATAGCTAACAAAGAGGGTGGAAAATAATCTGAAAACTCACCGCCTGGCTTCTCGTTCTGCTGCTCTTGTAACCGCGTCGCCCATTTTCGCAGCCTTGCCTTGCGTACACTCATTAAACTGATCCTTCACATCTTGACGTCTTCTTCTCGTAATCCGCATAGTTCTGGATCTTCCACAATCTCGCTTCTTGTCAATAATCGAGTTGATTTCTTCAACTTTCTCATTCAAACATTCCAGAAGACTCCGCGAGTAAACACGCAGTTCCTGGTACATGGTGTATTTTGTGCTCTGACTGGGCAATTCTTGTTCAAGCTGGAAGTAAAATACTTGAAAATAGAGTACATCCTGCTTATCTGGTGAGCTTACCTTAGCGATCATAGCCTTGTTCTCCTCAATATTCTGCTCTAGCTTTCTTTTCTCTTCTTTTCTAAAATTCAAGGCTTCATCTCGTTCCTGAATTCGCAGCTTCAACTTGGCAAGAATATCTTCGATTTTCACAACTCCGCCAGTGTTCGACGGACCTAAATAGTTTTTATGTTAAAACTAGCTAATAACGTTTTTGAATACCTGTGTACTCCGGTTTACCGATGACCTGAACATCCATCTCGAGATCAATGTCCATATCCATGTCCATGGCAGTATCATCTTCTATAGGAGCAACATGACCAAACAACTTTGAGGTGTTTCGTTTTTCCGTTCGTAACTGTCCAATCTAGAATGAAAGAAGTTTGATCGACATTATTATATCTTCTGGGAGCACTTACCTCTCTCCGACTGACAGCTTTTCGGATTTGTTGCCTTTCCCATTCTTCGTTCTCGCTGTCTTCCTCTTTCCTCCCATCTGATCCATCATCTCCTTGTTCTCTTTCTAAAAATCCTTCCTGCTCCGCCCTTCTTCGATCCTCCTCTGAACGAAGCAGTTCTCGAGCCGAATAAAACTTATTCGTGCATTCCTCATCAGAATCGTCATTCTCGTCCTCTCGAATCAGTCTATTTCGTTCATTCTTCGACTTCAGTTTCTGCGTATCGTCAAGAGGAATATATCCATCAGTATTCCCCTCTCTTCTTGCTCTTTCTCGTCTCTTCTTCGCCTCAAAAACAGCATGGGAGTCAGGAATTCCTTCGAACACTGATGCAAACTTGTTCGAGACTGAACTGATTGCGTCTGAATCAATATCCAAATGCTCCTCATAATCGTAACTTTCAAAGTTCGAAATGTGTTTGGCGGACTTGTCCCGATACTTGTCCAAGTACTTTTGCTTCTCGTTTTTCGTCTTTTTATCTTCCTTCGATTGTTTTTCTTTTTTGACTATTTTCTCAAGAGCTTCCTTCCGTTCTTTTTCTTGTTTGTAAATTTGCTCCGCCTCTTCTTCAAGCTTGTGTTGCCTCTTCAACTCTTCAACTTTCTTCTTGTCCTTTTTCAGCTTGAAAGTCGAATCAGCACCTTCATCAGCGTCGAAACTTATCGTTGCACGTGGAGCAGTTGCTTTTTTAACCTGAAAATGATCAGTAATGGAACACTTCCACTTCAAATAACAATCTTACCTCCACAATTGAAGACCCTTCTTGGTTCTCGGCATCTGGTTCATCCCAAGCTTCAGTTTTCCGTTGGCGGATTGTTCCTTTTGCTTTTGGCTTTCGAAACATGCTGAAAAAGAAAATAGATGAAGAAGTCAATCAGAAAATATTTTGAAAAAGGATTGTTATTCTTTTCGAATACCCAACTGTCGTATGACTCTGCGCAAAGTGTGCAAACACCGACGATGTACTATTTTTGCATTCAAATCGACGCGCTTTGTTGGGAAACTTCGTATCTATTTTCTCAAGCATCTCCCTCGTTTTTCGAATAGGGTAATTTCAGAATGGGTGACTACGTTCCTGGATTTGAGCAACGCGAAAGCGACAATCGCAGTTTTGGACACTCCCGTCTTCCAACTCTTGGAGCGATTCCGGTGAAAAATGAAAAAGGACAAACTGTGATGCAGAAAGTGAAAGTGTCCAGATATGTTGCTGGAAAAGCGTAAGTGGTGATTTTTCACCATCGTGGTTATATTTTATCGTTTCAGACCAGAATATGCTCGAAACTACGACAGCGATAGCAGTGAGTCGGATCAAGAAAGACCGCGAGAAGATGATAGGCGGAGGCGAAGACGTCGTGATAGCAGTGAAGAAGACAATAGAAGAAGTCACAGAAGGCATGAAGACCACGGCAGACGACGTCAAGTAGAGAGACCAGAAGTTCTCGGTAAAGAGGAAGAAGAGTCATCTGGAAAGGAACGGGATTCAGAAGAAGATGAAGATCAGAGAGAAGAGCGACGCCAGAGAGCTAGAATGAGAAGGCTGGAATTGCAACAAAATAATCGTGAAAAAGATGAAGAGGAAGAAGAGGAGGAGGATTCTGATGAAGAAGAATTCGAACGAAGACGTCAGCGAATCCGAGAACAGAATATGAAAAAAGAGGAAACCATGAAAAGAGAAATTAAGGAAGAGCAAGAAGAAGACGAGGTGGAAGAGGAAGAAGAGGAGGAAAGTAGTGAGGAAGATGATTCAGAGGAAGACTTTGATCCAGTTCCAAGATTAAAACCAATTTTCACGAGAGGCAAGGATCGTATCACTCTATTGAAAGCAGAAAAGGCAAAGGAGGAAGAAATCCAGAGGAAAATAGAGGACGAGAAGAGAGCCGAAGAAAGGAAAAGGGAAAGTGCCAAACTAGTGGAGAAAGTTCTGCAAGAAGAAGAGGAAGCTGAAAAGAGAAAGACTGAAGATCGTGTTGACTTATCATCCGTTCTTACCGATGATGAGACCGAGAATATAGCTTACGAAGCTTGGAAGCTGAGAGAAATGAAGCGACTGAAGGTAGAAAAGTTATTGTAGAAAAAGTTTTTAATTCAGTTTTTTTTCAGAGAAATCGTGACGAACGAGAAGAAGCAGCACGAGAGAAGGCGGAACTTGATAAGATCCATGCGATGACCGAAGAAGAGCGCTTGAAATATCTGCGTTTGAATCCAAAGATCATCACGAACAAACAGGACAAAGGAAAGTACAAGTTCCTTCAGAAGTACTTCCATCGTGGAGCTTTCTTCTTGGATGAGGAGGATGAAGTTCTGACACGAAACTTTGCCGAGGCAACCAACGATGATCAGTTTGATAAGACTATTCTGCCAAAGGTCATGCAGGTAAGTCGAGTGATTATTAAACTCCACTGTAAATCTTCTTTTTCCAGGTGAAAAATTTCGGAAAAGCTTCCCGAACCAAATACACCCACTTGACCGAAGAGGACACAACAGATCATCAAGGTGTCTGGGCATCGACCAATCAATTGAATTCTCAGTTTTACTCGAAACGAGCCGGAGGATCCAGACCTGTCTTTGAGCGGCCAGCCACCAAGAAGAGAAAGACCTAATTATTGTGACCTAAAATCTTTCGCGCTATTTATTTTTTCCTCAAGTATTTTTCAGATTAAAAATTCAGAAGCAATTAGTTCTCGCATCCAAGCCATCAAAGTTCAAAGTTCTCTCCATTTTTTGTTGCCGACACACTGACTAATACAAAAGCCAAACAATTGGGCGTTCGAAACAAAAAACGAAACAAGCCATCGATTGTTCTTTGTGAAGCACAACCACGTCCCACATTTTATCGAAATTCTCGAGGACTATGGTTTTTCTCGCCTTGTTTTTCAAATGCATTCAACCTAAACGAGCCGTCAGTCTTATTCGTCTTTGCGTTTTCAATCTGTTTTCAAGGTTTCCGAAGGAGTGTGTCTTGTCGATCGACACTTTCGCGATCTGGCGAGACTCAAAAAGTGGTTTTGCGTTTTTAATTAGAAAACGGGTCATTGGTGTATATGCATGTTTGCAAAGTGTCCTATTTCTTCAACAGAATGCTTTCTTTCTGTGCTTTCAGTACTCTTTAAAGAAAAATGAGGTGGAAAAAAACTCTGCTTTAAGGGTTGCGAAATAAAAACAAGACGCCTTTTTTGTGTCATATGGAAACATTTGAGTTTGCACTCCGTTTTTCAAATAAATTTTCAAATTATTCGGCGGTTTTCTTTTTGGCAATTTTTTTTCCGACGAGAAATCCGTAAGACACTTAAGCCACTATTTACAGTAACCTAGATTCGTGGCAAAACCTAAGCAAGTTCATAACGTGGGCCTTGAATACAGTACCAATACCGCCTGTTTCCATTTTTCCGATTTTCTAGGTGAATGCCTTCATTTCTCTTCGATTTTTAAGTAGACGTGTTTTCAACGTTCTCCCTATCAATCTTCCTTATCAGAAACGGAAAACGTAGGCGGAGAAACAGAACTAAAAATGACTCATCAATATTTCACCATTTTTTGCTGGAGATTCGGAAAAAAAGTGGGCGAACCACCACTTTTGTTTATAATAATGTTTCTCAAGCTTTATGATTCTCTTTTTCGTACAGTCGCTTCAAAAAAACGTATTACAGAATGTCCGTTTTCGCTTCGTCGGATCGTGCTGAGAAGTCTGGAATCGCCCTGGAAGCTCAGCAGAAAATCTACGAGAAGTACGACAAGAATCTTGCTGGAGAGATTCTGCAATGGGTCCAAGTTCGTTGACCACATTTTTACTACCAACAATAGTGTGACTTTTGTAGGAAATCATCGGACAATCTATCGACACGCAAGGAGATCCGGAGAATTTTGTCAAGGTCTTCCAAGACGGAACCGTCTTGTGCAACTTGGCGAATGCCCTGAAGCCAGGAACCGTTAAAAAAATTAACACTTCGGCAATGGCTTTCAAGAAAATGGAAAACATTTCATTCTTCCTCAAGTTCGCCGAGGAGTACGTTCAAAAGTCGGAACTCTTCCAGGTATTTTGCTGTGCATGCTGCAAAGAATACCCTCTTAATTTGCAGACCGTCGATTTGTACGAGGGTCAAGATCCAAATGCTGTTCTCATCTGCCTCGCTTCATTGGCTCGTAAGTCGGAGAAGAACTTTGGTCGCTCGGGACTCGGACCAAAAGAGGCTCAAGGTGATCGTCGCGACTGGACTGAAGAGCAGCTTAAGGTAATTTTCCACAGCTTCCATTACAAACTCATTAACCTCGATTCCAGGCTGGTCAAAACGTCATCGGCCTTCAAATGGGAAGCAACAAGGGAGCCACCGCCTCTGGTCTCAACATGGGAAACACTCGTCACATGTAGATCACCAATATGCTCCAATTTTCACCGATTATCGCCAACAATCAAAGTTCACTCCTTTTCTTCATAATAATTGCTCTCGATTCATTGTTATTTTTCCCACCCAAGAGTTTATTGTATTGTAATCAATCATGAAAATATTGTAAAGTAAATATGTGAAAAAGCATTGAAGAAAGACTAGAATCAGGAATGACTAGGAAACGAAGAGGAATGATTGACATTTATTTACAGGTTTCTAAATGACGATTCAGATACGCTCGCAGGGCAAACCGCCGTCCACACTGGTCACATTCGAAGCGTTTGTCTCCTGAAAAGCGATATGCGAGTTTCGGAAACTCAGCGGCAAGTTACCTGTGTGAGTGAGCATATGAGCTCTCAAATTGCTCCGATCAGCGAACGACTTTCCACAGTGAGCACATGGAAATGGGCGGAGTCCAGTATGGGAGCGAAGATGTCCTTGTAGAAGCCAGAGCCGGGAGAATCGTTTTCCACAGACATTACACTCATGGGAAGCATTGTGTGTCAAGATATGCATGCTGGAAACGTTCAAAACCGTACTACACTTATTCCCAATAAGCTCTCTGGGATTTTAGCCTTATTATTGCTATTACCTTGTATTATATAATTTCTATTATCCTTTCCTGACAATAGCACACAAGAATGAGAGGGTTAGACAAAATCAGGAAGGTACAGAATCCGTACAGGTGGCGATTGCGCAACAGGAAGATTGTGTTCTCGGAGAACAGGATGGGAGGGGGGACAGGTGCGAATTGTTGGGTGATTAAATAACAAGAAAAAGCAGGCCGGATTAACCTCATAAAGGAGGGTTCAATTACATGAGGGTATTAGGAAAGGATCATATAAAGAGGTAGAGGAGAAAGCTAGAAGTTCTAGATGTTGCAGTACATCTATACAGTCAATTTATATCGGTTTCTTTAACAGACATCAAAAAGTGGTCAACTAGCAAAATTTTTCTCATACTGTCAGAAATATTTTGGTAGTTGACTACTTTTTGATATCTTTCGCAGAAATTTATATAAATTTGGACAAAGTGTCGGGGTGTATTTCTACTACAGTATTTATGGTGATATCTCTATTATTCTAATCACAGAAATGACAAAGTTTTGAGTTTGGCAAAACAGTGAAGCCTAAATTTCGATTCAAGCACATTATTGAACTAAAATATAATTTTGTTACGTAGAAGAGCTCACCTCAAAGCTGGCATACTGACATACACTCGGTCACAGTGGGGACATTGTTTGGCGTGTGGGCTGTCAAGAGCTCGGTGAGTCTGAAAATGAGCAAATTTTCCGGCCTAGCAGAAGTTTCTAGGTTTGAAATATTCTATTTCGGAAAATTCAGTGCGAAAACGTTCTTCGTAGCATCCTCAAAAACTAATGTCCATCTCTTTAATAATTGTCCATAAACGCATGTGTTGCATCACCTTCTGATGTCATGACTGTCTGGAGAGGTGTTCCTGGCACCGAGCAAGATAAGGGAATACAGTAAGTACCGTCTCGAGATGATCAGTGTAACTTTTCGTTGTTTCAAGTATATTGATCAACTCTGAGTCCTAATTTTTGCAGTAGACAACTTTTTATGCAAATCTCTGTTAATTCCGTTAGATCGCCGAAGAAAAGAAAAGTGTTGGAAATTTCAGGTTTGGCCATTACGGATCAGATAACTGGCTTGTGAGCGATTCTCGAAAAAGTTGTATACTGTACAAAAATAAATATAAGATAGGCTAGAGTTGTTCAGTACACCTATCAATTTTCAGCAAAGTCGAGTTGATGAAATCATTTTTCAACTTTCGATTAGTACTGTATCTTCAACCCATTCGCCAAAAGCGAAGCGACACACCCCATGTAATAGCTGTCAATATAATAGAGAAACATTTGATGGTTGCATCACTATATGATGTCATGACTGGCTGGCTGGCTGTTCTTGACACCCAGCTAGAAGAAGGTGACTTCCTCCAAACCCCCGCTCACCTGTTTGTGTCGACTGAGATTCGAAGTTGTCGCGTAACTCTTTCCACATTTGTCACAGACGCAACGGTGGGTCGAAGACGAACTGCAAGAGAGTGTGGTTTAGAAAATAATTACAAGAATACCAAAACGAATTCGTAATAGAAAGAATCTAATATTTTTTTGAACTGACAACCCAAAATGTCCCTCTACTGGTCCCGGAGATCTACAGTGTACTGAAATTCTGGGAAGAACCAACTGACCTTTTCTTACTCGAACTCCTCCCATCTAAATTCTGAAGCAAATCCAAAGTGTATCCAGTTGAAGAAGTTGGCGAAGGAGATGAAGACGAATCCTCATCATTTTCTACTTCCAGTTTAGGAAGAACCAGTGGTTTGGTTGTGTTCAAAATGTTCTCAATGGAGAAAGTCGCTACTGAAGGTTGTAAAGGAGACTTCGGTAGAGTTTCAGATGACAACGAGGAGCTAGAAGAGGATGAAGAGGACGACGAAACCAACGCCTTCTGCATGTGGATCAGACTCATCAAGTTCCATATCGGGAAATCTGAAACCATGGATGAAATAAATGTCAAAAAAGGGAGTAAAAATACCTATTGTCGGGAATTCTCCAGTCGGAATATTCGGAGATGAAGCTAATTTAAA
Source organism: Caenorhabditis sp. 40 LS-2015 (assembly GCA_900536305.3). Classification (NCBI taxonomy): domain Eukaryota; kingdom Metazoa; phylum Nematoda; class Chromadorea; order Rhabditida; family Rhabditidae; genus Caenorhabditis; species Caenorhabditis tribulationis. Next base: position 554,792 of record LR546417.1, read on the forward strand.
ATTCGAGGTTATCATGTTAAATTATGAATTCGTTTAAGACTACCAAATCCAAAATCTGTTGAGCATTCTAGGGGGGAAGAAGCTCAGATTTAGGGCGTGGTTTGAGGAGCAACCATTGGTGGAGCATGTGAAGGGGCGGGGCTTCGGGGATCAACGGAGGAGAGGGTTGTAGCCAGCCGGGTAACAAGGGGAACATCTCCAGCCGACAGGTTGGGAATGACGGATTTGACAGTAGAAGGATGCAGAATAAGGAAGGAGAAGTTTCAGAAGAGACCGTACAGAAACCGGAAACCGTACAGAAACCGTATCATTAAGAGCTCATCTGCCGGTATCAAAGCCCAGAACAGTATTTGCTATGCCAAAAATGAAGTTGTGAAGTGAACCTTGTTTTGACTTCTGCTCCACTTATACGTTCCACAATCTGAAAAAATCTGGAAATTTAGAAGAAACTGATATTTTGAAAGGTATTCTTGTAATAGAAACAGACCCATACCTTCATTGTGATCAAGCTTATCTCGGCTCCTGTAACAGATATCAAAAAGTGATCAACTAACAAAATATTTCTCATACTGTCAGAAATATTTTGTTAATTGACTACTCTTTCTTATCTATTACAGGCACCGAGATAAGTTTGGACCAAGTGACGGCAGACGATGTGGTTCTACAACCGTTTTTACAGACTGTAGGTTTCCAACTGGCACACTTTTGAACTGCTTCGTTGTTTTCATTTGCTTTCGAAATTGCTTGCCCTCTTCATAACTTTGTTTGCTTTGAAACTGTTCTCACCGTCACTTATTCATTTTTCATACCGTACCCACCGAGCTCACTCAATCAAACGAGCAGATGGGACAGGTGACACAGTTCATGACTTGTTACATCATACCTAATTTTAACGCCGGCTGTCTCTTCGATCTGACTAAATAGTAGGGTGTCTCTCTATTTGGCCATGAGCTCTCTCCACCCAAGATTCGAACATTCATACTTGAATCCACATATAAGCGGATAATATCCGGATTTTCTAATTGAAGTCGGTCAGATTTACACTTTTCAAAAACACATTTTCCGTTTGTGGGTGGAGCCTGAAAGGCGAGTGAAGAAAGCACAAACCACGAGATCAGAGTTGAAATGGGAAAGATCAGGAGCAGGTCTCAGAGTCTCACACTTTGGATGTGTTCAAGGATCGTGTTGTCCAACATTGCGACATGAAGATGCAGGTCGAGAGGTGTTCAAGTATACTGTATACATGTGTTGTTCTCTGAATGAGCACTTGATGATAATAGTCTAATGGGTTCAACTGGGAAGATATTGGAAACACCTGTTCTCGTACTTTCTATGAAGAGAACACAGTGAGATGAGAAAGGTACGGTAATAAGGAAGAACAGACAGAATTTTTCAAATGAGCAGGTATTGCTTTCGACATGAAATTACAGTTCTGGCCGAAAAGGATGCCCATTTCGTAGTTTTCAGTGAAAAGAAGGTCAACTTTGAGCAATCGAAAAAGTATGTTTCAATCACTTGCTTTGTTCGTGGACCTATCAAGCAGCTTCCAATCTTCATTTTTGTAGTTGTCAACCATTTTTGAAAAAAAAATTATTTTAAAGGCAACTTTTCAAGGTTACCCCCGTTAGGAGTTGACAAATTTTTTTTTCAGGTCCGGAATCTGTACAGCGATTTTTTTCACATTATATTTCAGAACTCTCACTATTTTCTCATTGAACCAAAACTGTTGATATCCTTTTACCGTAACCCTTCCCATGATCCCATCTCATGAGCAATTGATCCTATGTATTACACAACGATTCCTCCTTTCAACTTTCAATAATATCGCTAATCGGCTCGTCAATCAACAATTGCACATGCTTCTTCTTCTTTTCGGAGGTACCCGTGGGGGGTCAACTCTTCCTCGAAAGGCATATGGTCGTCTGTCAAAATGGGCTTCTAACCAGATGATGATGATGATATCTCAGCAGGAGACACATTTTGTTCTCTTTGAAGATACTCGTGTCTTTTCTCTTTCTTCTCTCCTCCCTTTTGTCAATTGCATAATCTTTTCGCATTTGTTTGACGGGCGGCTCCGACGGAAATCCATGAAATGTGAAAGAGAAAGATAATTAGATGACGAGGGAATTCGGATTTTGGGAGAATGAAAAAAAAAATGATCCGAAAGTGTACTGCAGATCCGGTGTGTCCTGTTTCAGAAGCACATCCAGTGTCATCAATTTTACCAAATTTATTTCGGTTCGTGAAAGAGATATCAGAAAGTGGTCAACTAACAAAATGTTTATGAAAACATGATAAACATTTAGTTAGTTGACCACTTTTTGGTAGCTGTTACTGGAACCGAGATAAGTTTGGATAAGTGGTGTGCAACGAGTTTCATTTATCATTTTCTCTTCCTTCTGCAGGCGTGAATTCAATCAAATTTGCATGAGGTGCACTGAAGTTGGCAAAATGGAATAACTCGAAATAAAAAGACAATAGGTTCGGCACCTTTTACAGAAAACGATTGATCCAGAACTCCTGTTTTCCCTACTCCCAAGTCTTCCCATTTTCCGAAACCTCTCATAATGGGAAATATCCATTTCACTGGAGTTCTGGAACTGGAAGAAAATACCCAATCTGCTGTATCAAATTCTACAGTAACCTAAAAGATGCGATATCCATTACATCTCCCCCTGATGCTATTTCAGCCTGAACAGTCCACAAAACACTCTTCGTGGCGTCGTATTTGTAACGAGTTGGTGTGGCTTGATTGTACGAATCCTCCTCATTGTAGAAGTCGTTGATACTGTTGTTTCTCACACGAGGACACCTGATTGGCTTTTGTTCAGCGGTTCTCTGTGCACCCAGATTGTTTTTCGAGCTTGCCCCTTATGACCTCGAGAGTACTGGAGATTTTCAGAGAAGTCTTTTATTGCTTCTGTTGGATTTCGTTTAAGTAAAAATGGCCTCTGGTGCGTTCTCGATTCTTCATAATGCATTTGCATCTCCTTCATGTAGTATTTCTCCTCGCAGTTATACAGTGCTGACCAAAAAAAAAGAACTTTAATTATATTTAAACTGTCAACTGTGAGCAGTTGAAAAAGTATGTTCCAGTTACCCGATTTTTTTCGAGAATCGGTGAATATATTAAGCAACTCTAGTTCTTCCATTTAGTAGTTTATAACTTTTTTCGAAAACCACAATCAATTAAGTTATGCCTTGACAATTTTGCACTGAAATCATCAAAGTTTATATCTTCTTGGCTAGCACAGGTTTTACAGTACACCGCGTTTCGAAGCGAAAACCGAGTTTTTGAGTGGTTCTAATTAAAACGAATAAAATAGAAGGTTACCCGGTACTTCCCCAGAAACCAACTCTCCTTTTTTCACCTGCGAGCAACCGAGAACAACACTTCGACCTCCCTTCCCACGTCCTCCCTACATTCATTGATTCTTCATTGCCATCACGGACCGTTTCTCTCTTTGCCTAATACCCGGGAGGTGCTGTCTAAATGTGAACAACTATCTAACCTGATTCGATTGATGTACCCAGTATATCTGTCTCTCTGTTCCAGTTTCCATCAAATTTTCTTTTCGTTCTGACCAATTATTCTTTAAAACGAATTTATGTTCCGTTTTCTGTACTTCATCAGGAAAACCGTATTCCACACACTCTGAGGATTCCCCCCATATCTGGCACATTCAACTAGTGGAATCTGAACTTTCAGATGTTTGAAAGGTCAAATTTGCTTGCATATTCCAATTCTGGAATAACTCGCAGAGTTGGTGGATTACGGTCTTCATGGTTTTCTATACTTTGATACAAATCATCCCCCTCCATTTTCAGACAACTATGAAGCTTTTCCACTTTCCCTATGTACCGTTGAAGGGAGTACTCGATCATATGTCCATCGATCACATATTCTACCTCTCGCTTTGCTCAAAAAAGACCAAGAGCTTCATCATACGGGCTCAAAAGTACCAGTTCAAAAAAGTTGAGTACGCTTATTACTGGACCAATGGCCGAGGAGCAGTTATCAGAGTGAAAACAATCTCTGGGGCACTGACAGTTATAATGATATTATTCAACTCTGAAGCTGGTTATTGCACACGCAAACTTGAAAACATCCGACTGAATGAGCTTGGGGCACCGATCGATTTTTGGTTAGTTTTATTCGCTTTCTGGAACTTTAAAACAATCACAGAGTACTCGACGGACATGTGACATTATCGTTTCAAATCTTTACTATTAACAAATACAATTTCACGTTGGCCCGGAGAGACCCAGAGGGGCGTGACCCTCTGGCTCTTATACAAATCTGAAAACAAAAAATATTCTCATTTTTTACCACTCACACCATTTTGGTCATGATTAAATTTGTTCCCAATTTTCTCATGAGTTCCAGGCGCGATCCTGCCGACAATCTTCAAGCATCGTTCTGCTCTGACAACGCGCAATCGACAGTCGAATCTATCCTAAATCACTTGTACGACTTACTCGGAAGTCACATCAAGTTGTGGTGTCTAGGCAAATTTCCAAACGCCACTTTCGTCCCCACGGTTCAAAATATTCAGATGTGCCAAATCAGGGGAGATCTCAAACATTCGGAAGTCGGCAACATCCTGGATAGAGCCATTTGCCTTGAGCATTTTATGTGGATAACAAGAGACGAGGAGGACATTCAACTCAGAGAAAACTCAAAACTCTATGATCTGGACACTTTGTACTTGTGGACAGAAACTTCTTTGGCCGCGGATGTCATGAAACGTTTCAATGGTCGGCATGTTTTTTTATGGAGCAGCAACATTTCAACAAGGGATGTTATCCGATTTTTGAACGCATGGAAATCGGGAGAAAAATTTCAAAACCTTGAGGTCATCAGTATCCTAAATGATTTCAAACTTTGGAAGATTCGGGATGCGGTCGAATTCAAGGAAGTCGACACTGAAGTCGAATATTCGTTCGTCGGAAAGTAAGTGAAAAATAAATAATGCCTGTACAATAACAGCGACACGCCCATTTTTGCAATGCGTTCATATTTTAACTCTTACCTTAAGTAGCATGCTTTTCATAAAGGGCGTGTCATTTAAACTCATTTTCCAGCCTGCGACGCGATGACGTTCTATTGTATCGAGAATGAAAATTTCCAAACTTACACCATGTTCTCAAAAATTGCTACTTTCGTCGATTTTTTTGAAATTTCCTTTTTCAGACTTGCAGAACGCGAGCCTTATGCGTCTGTAAGCTTTCCTGTGGAACTGAAAAGCCATTCGTACATGGTTCGGAAATCCGATGGACACGTGGCGTCCGTGATGATGACACCTTCTCAAATCTACATGGGAGTGTGGAACATGACGGAGAAGGAGTTCCTAGAAAAGTTCGATAAGATATCTCATATGGCATCGCATTGAATCTCTTGACTGTTTTGTTATTAATATTTTGCATGGTTCTTGTGTGGTTCCTCAAACCTTCAAATCTGTTTGTTTACATTTTTTTTTGCATTTTTTAACGTTTTCACCCATTTTTATGTCCTCCTCCTTTCAGAACAGAAACTATTCTAATAGAGTAAAACTTATAGATTCTATCCATTTATGAAAGAGATCATAGATAAAAATGATACACATCAAATCTGATTGTAAAAAATGAGAAAGGTTTGAACCAGAATTTAAGATTGCAGTGAAAAATAAGGAAATATCAGTTAGATTCGTTGAAAATGAAATTGAATCTCGAGAGAGTTGTTGGTAGGGAAGAAATCAGTGGTCCATAAGCAGCAGCGTTGTCGTAAAGTTCGAAGAGTGGTGCGGCAACCAACTTGAAGTTTTTCGGGACGCAGAATGTAGCTGAAATCAAAACTTGATGATCTCCAGTAGATTATTATTCACAAAACATCAAATCCATGACGTCCACACTTACACTTTGAGGGCAACTGAACAAGCAGCAATTTCGTGTGTTCTTTGGGTTTCGTCACGTGTGCAGGAATGTACGGATAGCGCGGAGGATCGAAGTTTGGGCGCCACCAGTTGCCTATTTCATCTTCAATGGTCCACTCGTTGGTTTCTCCGTCTGTTCTTCCGAGTGTTTCGTTTAAAAGACGAGTCACTCCGGAAATTTCATCCTCGCCGATTTCCAACTCTCCGCCTGGTCTGAAAAGTAAAATGTGAAATTATTGTTGCTGATGATTATCCGCACAGTTTATAGAAGGTTGTGCCTATTTGAAGAAGCAAAATGTGTGGCAGCGAGTGCTCGTGAACAATCAACACCGCTTCCACAGAGCGTCGCATTCCTACTACTTCATACTCGTCTTTCATTCTTTTGAATCGTTCCGGAACAGATTTGTCCTTCTCAGCTTGGGCATCTTTCGTACCAAAAGTATAGTTTGTGAGGGGATACACGTTGATTGTTCTATTGAATGGCGGTTTTTCATCGAAATTCATCGGAGACTCCGGCACTGATGCGGGAATCGTGGTCCGATCGATTTTTGGCCAACTGTCCTCCATGATTCTCTAAATTGATTGTTTTTTTTTTTTTTGAGAAAATACAAATATTTTTTAAAGTTGATCAGACGGGAAGAAAACAAGAAAACAACGTAAAAACCTGCTTGAAAGTCGCGAAAAAATTCAGAGGGCCTAGAAAAATGGTAGGTAGAGCGCAGATACAATTTGGGAAACTAGTCCGCCAAAACGCCCGAATTTTTCTCCCACACCAATTAAAAGCAGCGTGGATCGTTCTTTCTGATTATATCCTGCTCATTTCTAACAATTCCTTGACTGTTTCAAACGAATCAATCTCCACCAAATCAAGAACAGAAACGTCAAAGAACACTCGCCTATCATCTACTAGCTAGTCAAATCTTTAAGTGTAAACAATCGAGAAGATAGAGAAGACAGAGAAAAAGATCACACATCACTCTCTCTCCCCTCTAATTTCACTCCCCAACTCGAAATTCTTTGCTCTCAGACTGATTGTGTAGACTAACTTTGAACTGTCTGTCGTTTTTGAAACAGTTTTTGATATGCAAATCGGTGGGAAAATCAGTGATTTTGCAGATACATCGTCGAATTTGCTCCAGTTCATTCAAAACGCCAACAATTGATTTGAATTTGTCGCAATTCTCATGCCGCACGACTCAAATGAGGTGGGTATCTTATTCAGAAAAGTTAACTTGTTCTTAAATCTTTCAGGGGAAGAATACACCAAGTGTCGTTTTGTCGCTCTCGGCCGGTGCCATCGCCGGAGCATTAGCCAAGACTACAATCGCACCTTTGGACCGGACAAAAATCTATTTTCAAGGTTATCAAACTCGGATAGTCCAAATTGAGCAATTTAAACATTTTCAGTATCAAGTACTCGCGGCTACTCATTCAGATCGGCCATCAAATTCATCAAACTAACATATCGAGAGAATGGATTCATGGCTCTTTATCGCGGGAATTCGGCTACAATGGCTCGAGTGGTCCCTTACGCAGCGATGCAATTTGCAGCTTTCGAGCAATATAAGAAGTTACTGAAAGTTGATGAGAATAAGTTAGTTGAATGTTATCCAAATTGATATTCCACCATATCCGCCCTTCAAACGGTGTTCACCATCTTTCGGAAAAATTATCTCAACTTTTAAAATTTTGAGCAGATAGCCATTTTGGGACCCTGTCGATCTTGGAATCTAATTCTTGGTTTTACAGTGTTCGAACTCCTGTGAGACGCTACATTACCGGATCCCTAGCAGCCACGACTGCGACCATGCTGACGTACCCTCTGGACACCGCAAAAGCGCGCCTTTCTGTGTCATCCAAACTTCAGTACAGCTCTCTGAGACATGTATTCGCGAAAACGTACCGAGAAGGAGGGATTCGGCTGCTCTATCGAGGCATTTACCCAACGATTATCGGTCAGTTTCCTTTTGATTCTCATCTAAAATCATTAGAATCAGATTTCAGGTGTGATTCCCTATGCAGGATCGTCGTTCTTCACATATGAAACTTTGAAAATAATGTATCGAGATAGTACAGGCGAAGTGGAAGGCTCGCTTTTCCGAATGATGTTTGGGATGTTAGCTGGTCTGATTGGACAATCCTCATCGTATCCATTGGACATTGTTCGACGAAGAATGCAAACCGGAAGGATTCCGAGTGGATGGAGTCCACTTCGAGCACTCGTTCACATTTATCATACTGGTAAGACTTGTATGTTCTCTGGTTCTTGTTATCTAGCATTAAATTTCAGAGGGTCTGAAACGAGGACTGTACAAAGGATTGAGTATGAACTGGGTGAAAGGACCAATCGCTGTGGGAGTATCGTTCACGACATACGAGAAAGTTATCGAACTTGTTGGCCATTTGAAACGATAAGCCATGGTCCTTGCCCTTCTTCTGAATATACGATTTTTCTCTCCAATCTTTTTCAAACTTCAGTTTTCAATGCATTTTTCTAGGAGCAGTCATTTAGATTTTTATTATAGTGGAATTGTTAAAGTCTAGATAACTTTTAATAATCAAAATCATATTTCTTCTGTAAATAATCCGATTGTTTTTTCTTCTTCCCCTGTTGTTCCACCACCATCAAGTGCCAGTGTTTTTCCCGCCAAAGCAACACTAATTTACAGTGATTCAATTTCTTTTTGCTCAATTTATGAATGGTCAAACTTTTATGGAAATGTTGTAAGACTATGAATGGTTATGCAACCATAAAGTATTAAAATAGTGCAAAGCTCAGAATCGATGAAACTGCTTCCAGGCACCATGTCCTCCAAACAGAAAGAGGACAACTCTAAACGAATGTTAAGAGGAGATGTCGTTTGGGTGCCATACCGAAAAGGACCAATGTGGCCTGCATTGGTGAATTTTTGAGTTTTTGGAATGCAATCTTCAGCAAATAGAAATTCGCAGAATATAAAGTTTGTCGTGAATTCAGATTTCGTAGTTTTTGAAATGTTCATATTTCATGTGGTTTTCAATTTGACAAGTCTCCTTTCATGACAGGCTCAGTTGAAATATCAAGGACCTCTGCCAAAAAAAAAAAACGCTAACCATTTTGGCCATCCAACTACGATTGCGCCTCAAATCCTTCAGCCTGACCCAAAATAATTGAAACTAATTTCAGGTTGTGAACGTGTACCCAAAAAAGATCTCATACCTCTTCTTCCCACTTGCACCCGGTGACTTGCATAAGGAGAAAAGCAATTTTACGTGCGCCTCGAAGGTATCCATGCTGAAAAACACAAGTTGAACAACACTAAATACTTTCATTTTCAGCTCATTTATGCGCTTGTCCCGTCCGAACCGTTAACCGAGGGCGCCAGCGAAGAGCTCAAAAAGGCATTCGCCGAAGCTCGCCAGTTTTGTATTGATATGGATCTCCCGGGTAATGGACAACCCCATCGTGGTTCTCAGATTCCATCGTACGGAGAGGCTGGCGTGGAAGAGAAAAGAAAGCGGCAAGCGGAGAAGAGCAAGGCGACGAGAAAGGCAAAAACTAAGGAACGAAAGCGAGAAAAAGAAGATGAGAAAGAGGAATCCGAACCAGCCATCAAAAAAGCAACGTCTTCATCAGAACCCAAAGAACCGGAGTCTTCCGAGATGATGAAAGTGGTGGGTTTGAAAACATCGATCTCGATATCGTTATCTTTTTTTTCAGATAAATGTACACTTGGAGGAACTGATAGACGGTATCTGGGAATCTGAAGCAGTAAAGGAGTGTCTGAGAAACGTAATGAGAACCAAGTTGACAATAAGACTGAGAAACAATCAGTTTCTAGATGGTATACCAACATTCATCCTTGCAATATCAAACATGAAATTTTCAGAATCCGACTACTCTTCGCTATTTGAGAGAACCGTTGATCTCGTGCGCAAAAAAAACGCATCAATTTCCCTGATATCTGCATTCAAACTCACCGCAAATGTCATCATGCCACACGTACTCATCAGCTGCTACTCAAATAGCAAAGATGTCGAACTTGAAGAAGTAGAGGAAAAATTTTATCAGCAGAACACGAGAGTTGTGGGGTGAGTGGTCTCTCCTAAAATTCATAGTTTTCTTGTTTCTTTTAGACTCGACCCATCAATGGAAATTCCAGTAACTGAAAATCTGGAACAACTCTGTCGCCTCGCTTGTGATGAAAGTGACGCTCTTCAAAGATGAGAAACTCACCAGAATGTACATTAATGTATATTATATACTCTACCCATAATACAAATTACACCAAAGTCGCATGTAATATTGTCATATTGAAAAGTTTTATAAAGTTTTATTTCCAAACATCATGTGATGATTATGCAGTGTCGAATTGCGTGCTCTGCTAAACTAGTAGTCTACGCGGATGGAATCATTAGAATCAGAACCCAGAAAAGGATATGGTTTAGTAAATTTTGAAATGAAACATGGCGAGTTATCACTAGGGGTTTTTGAAAAACGCAAATAAATTAATACTTTGAATCAAAATGGTTATCTGAATTCCGAATAAATTATGCAGCATGCGTCGTTTGGTGAAGATGGGCTGCCTCTTCTTGCTCTTCGTAAAAAGTGAGCACCAGCGGTAGGACGCAGAATATCAAAAGAACACCTGGAAAAATATATAATCGTTTTTTTCTGAATTTTTATAGAGAACTGTACCGATTATGACCATCCATACAGAAACAGTGGGTGAAGTTGGTGCACGAGCAGTCACAAAATGAAATCCTGTTGCACCTTGACCGTCTTCAGGAAGTGCATCTCGTACTTGGGCTGGAAACTTTTTTATTGTTCATGATTTGTTGTTTTTTTCTCAAACTTACCGATATTTGTATCTGTCTTATGAAAAATGTCTTCGACACTTGGATCTCGGGAACCTCGATCTTCTCGCAGAAGGGGAACTTTGTCGTCGATATCTGAATTTCAAGGTCAAGATAGTTTTTCAGAGTCTGAAAGTCACCAATCAATATTTCATCTTCATCCTCTTGGCTGGAAACCGATTGCACTCCGAGTGCCATTCTCATTCTACTGACTGGAATTTTCACTTTGGAGAGAGCCAGAAAGTCCTGCTCCGAGACCATATTGTTAACTCGTTTGATCTCAGCAACCTGGAACACAGTTGTTTTCTTTTTAAAAATTCGGAAACTCACATTGACTTGATATTTTATAGCCAGCTTATTAAGGGTGTCACCATTCTTCACTTTTCTTTCTATCAAAACGGTATCTTTGTAGGTAGGCATATCGTTTTGAAATCCTTCACTTGATGATGTCCGTACTGCACGACTTCTCATTGCGAATTGTTCCACGGAGCTGCCCTCTTTCATAGTCATTTTTCTTCAAATTTGGAAATAAAATCAACGACAGTGAATACAGTAAAAACAAAGACGCAACGGAAACACTTTGAGATGGTTCTGCCACGATTACTTACAGTATGACAGGACGCCTTGTTTTTTTGAAAGTCTTATTTTTTCGATTGATGCCTCTGGTTTTTGCCCTTGTTTTCTCGAAAACTCGGGAGATTTTTCGGTTGATCACTTTGTTTTCTATTAAATGTGACAATCTCAGAATTCCTACGTCTTCAAAATGAGTTGAATACTCTTATCAATGTTGAGTAACAAATGAAAATAAAAGTCAAGTGATAGTTATTTTGTTTCTAATTCTTAGTGAATAGAAGGGAATCAATAAAAACTAATCCACGTATCGTAAAGCATTAAAGCCGTAGCTACAGGTGAAAAGAGATGATATCTGGTTGTCTGTTTCCACGCCACGGGGCGCCGCAAGCAGGAATCCGGAAAAAGAAACGACATAGAAAAAAAGAGAGAAGCAATGTGTCTTTGTATCGTTGTCTCATACCCTCCAACCGCTTTCATCTCTCTTCGCTCCTATTCGCCCGCCGCCCTTTCCAATGATCGATAAATCGCGCTCCACCGAACAGCCGCTGGTTACCGCCCTTATTTTTTGGCTCTTTATATTTGATTAGGTGTTCCTATCACAGAATTTATCAAAAAACTAAAAAAAAATAGGCAAATGTGTGCTGATAACACTGAAAATTGATTGCCTTTGTGACATTCAATTGTTGTGACTGTGCTTAATTTCCGAAGATCAATCTTCCAAACTTTCAGGGTTCATCATGCTTGGCAAGTGCATCAAGAAGGCTTCTTCGTTGTCCACCATCGGACAATCGATGCGCTACAGCTCCGGAGATGTTCGTCGCGTCACTCTAATCCCAGGAGATGGAATCGGACCAGAAATCTCGGCTGCCGTGCAGAAAATTTTCGAGGTAAAAAGTCATTAAAAAATTATATTGAAATCTTTTTTTCAGGCTGCCAATGCCCCGATCGCTTGGGATCCAGTCGATGTCACTCCAGTGAAAGGACGTGATGGAGTCTTCCGTATTCCAAATCGCTGTATCGAACTCATGCACGAGGTTTGATTTTGGTAAAACTTACAAAGCATTAGGAAACTTACAGAACAAAGTTGGACTTAAAGGTCCACTCGAGACTCCAATCGGAAAAGGACACAGATCATTGAATTTGGCTGTCAGAAAAGAGTTCAACCTCTACGCCAACGTTCGTCCATGTCGCTCCCTTGAGGGCCACAAGACTCTTTACGATAATGTCGACGTTGTCACCATTCGTGAGAATACTGAAGGAGAATACTCTGGAATTGAGCACGAAGTGAGTAGCTCCAATTTATTAATCCTAGCTCCATGATATAACTTTCAGATTGTCCCAGGAGTCGTTCAATCTATCAAGCTCATCACTGAAACCGCATCTCGTAACGTCGCCAGCTTCGCCTTCGAGTATGCTCGTCAAAACGGACGCAAATGCGTTACTGCTGTTCACAAAGCCAACATCATGAGACAATCTGATGGTTTGTTCCTCTCAATTTGCCGCGAGCAGGCTGCTCTCTACCCAGACATCAAGTTCAAGGTTTTGTTGAAGATTGAACCATCAAAATCGAAACGTTCGATTTGTAGGAGGCATACCTCGACACCGTGTGTCTGAACATGGTCCAAGATCCATCCCAATACGATGTTCTAGTCATGCCAAACTTGTACGGAGATATTCTTTCTGATTTGTGCGCTGGACTCGTCGGAGGACTCGGAGTTACACCATCAGGAAACATTGGAAAGGAAGCGGCCGTATTTGAATCAGTCCACGGAACCGCCCCAGATATTGCCGGACAAGACAAAGCCAACCCAACTGCTCTCTTGCTCTCTGCCGTTATGATGCTTCGTTACATGGTTCGTAATTCCTTTTTTGTTTATTTTTGAGTCTCCTTTCTTGCAGAATCTCCCACAACACGCTGCTCGTATCGAAAAAGCTGTATTTGATGCCATCGCTGACGGACGTGCCAAAACTGGAGATCTCGGAGGTTCCGGAACATGCTCCTCGTTCACAGCTGATGTTTGTGCCCGTGTCAAGGACCTCTAAAATTTCGACCCACTCCTTTTTATTCCTTCCTTTTTCCTGTTATCCAGAATGTTAGACACTAAAATTTTATATTGATTAGTAATTCTGTCTAAATGTGACTTTTCTTTGATTGTTTTTCTCAAGTTCTGTATAGATTCTATGACATCTCCAATCCCGCGTCTTTTATCGCTTTACTCCCCCTGTTTCCAATCACGAACCACAAAACCAATTGATTCGCCTTCTCCGACATGCCCGCATAAACTCCCCAACATTTTTCAAAATCACATTTCACTACTTTTCTTTCCACAAGGTTCTTGTTTTCTATTAAAAGCAAGTGCAAGTTTATTACAAAGAAATATGCTTCCACAGTTAGATCGCTCGATTAACTCAGAGAGTGGCGTGTATTCGTGAAATAGAAGTCACGAAAATGAGAAGTGTTTGAATAATGCCCATTACTGCACAATACCATGTGCTGACGGCCTGAAAAACTAACAAATCCTGATGAGTCATAATGCGACAGTGGGCGGGGCCAATGGACCGAGAGACGCAGAGTCTCGGCCATTCAAACGAATAATTCTTACGTTCTGCGAAGCGTACATTGCTAAAGCTAAAACCATTGATGTCGGGGCGCCAAAAACGAATGGTACGACGAACATCATTACTGAAAACGGTGAGTTTAAAATAAGTTTCAGTTTCTAAACGGTTCTTACTTATGAATGGTATAGGAATGAAGCAGGCGTAGGGATGTTTGCGTAATGTGATGAGTGAGAGAAGAGAGGCTCCTATACTTATTATCTGAAAAATATTGCTTATTCCCGTTAGATTAGTGTTGACTCCATCTCGATAATCGGTGAAAAACCTTTTGCGCTCTTTTTATCACTGGTAGATCTAAAATTTGACCTAGCATTGCTAGAAAAGCGCGCGAAAACTTTGCACCGAAAACTGAGATGGAGCGCATCGTTATCATCACTGGAAGAACGCTATTGTCCATTCAAAAATCGCAAAACAGAAGTTTTCACTTTCTTACTCCGCCCATTTCTCCGGCTTGGTCCGCTGTTCAATGAAGAGGTGAAGGCTGTTTCACACTTTATTGACAGATTTTGTGATATCGCGGTTTTTTTCACACAAATTTTCAAACTTTCTCTGTGCGATTCTTCAGATATCAAATCCTCACCATAAATGAAAGAGTCATCCAAAGAAAAATGCTCAAACTAATTTCCCACCAATCGTTCATCCATTTTCCGGATAGTAATAGAGCTCCGGCGACGGAATATGTGCTGAAAAGTGAACGATTTTGTCCATTGTGAGAGATTAATATTTAAATTTTGATTCATGATTCATCAGCCTATTATTCACAGCTTATTGTGTGATTCCTGAGGGGATCCAAAGAGTATGCGTCATTCGAATGAATGCTAACCTTTCACTAGTCGAATCTGTATAATTTCGAGATGTTTCGAATAGAGATAGAATCTCCTTGTTCTCGTCAGTCATTTTGATCACCGTCTTTTCATTTCTGAAATAGGAGTTTTTGCTTTTGAGTTCTTCTGTATACCTGACAAAGATAATAAAGTAGTTGATGACTTGTTTTGTGTGGAACTAACAATAAAATGTCTCTCATTATTTATGTTTCTTCTTTTGGAGGGACTGGACTCTGTTCGGGGACTGCGGGCACTCGATATTACCGAAAAAAAAAGAAAATTGCGACAAGAAATCAGCTCTACCGAATGAATTCCAACACGGAATGGGTGAGAAAAAAACATCGAGAACAACCTTAGAAATGCTAAACTGGGACAAAATGACTATACACGGTTTCGGTATGAGATGGCCTGGAGAGAAACGGGGGATGGGAGATGTACACTCGATGCATAGATTTGGGTAATAATGAATCGATTTTGAGGAAAACACACAAGAAAAGGTAGTATACTGAAATTGAGGGAAAGAATCGGGAATTTTTCAAAAACTATTTCAAACTGAGAAAACTCTATTATCTTAAAACCAGAAATCTTAATTCAATTCAGTTATCTCGGCTCGCATTGCTAATTTCAAGAAGTTGGCAACTAATGAAGTGTAAATTTTATTGAGACCGACATTTCATTAGTTAGGAACATTTCAAAATTTTCAATGAGAACCGATATAAATGTCTTTGAATAGAGACTTATGTGAGGCACCACTATACGTAACTCTAGGTGGAACGAGAGAGTCTAATGAGGAAATTTGTAGCGAATGCAGTTGCGATGAATCTGGCGGAAACTTCATCGAACCAATTGGATGGAGATCCAAGATCTGCGATGGCACTGTCTGAAATTCTCTTACTGATTACGCTTCTTTCTAGTACTCATATTCACCTATGAGAACAGAACTTGTCTCCTCGTGCAACTTTCCCTGGCACAGGGTCTCGAATGTGATTCCTCCACGAGTCACAGCTTTCACCTTACGCTCCACGTGGCGAAGCCCATTCGTTGCGCATCCGAATTGGAGAAGGTGACAACGGGATGGCTCGAGAATAGACGGAACGTTCTCAATACATATGTAGTGAGAAGAGATTCCGTTACTCTGAGCACGGAGCCAGCATTCAACATCATCGTTAACTTCCGGAGACAGAATACAAATTATCTGAATGAAAATATATCTTGACTAGCTCTTTTCTCTACCACTCACTGGAACTTCTCGAGGCAACTGTTTCACACTGTCCACGACGTTGACATGCTCGAAGTGCTCGCCCGGATATTTTCCGAACAAATGACAATTGTAACGGCGTTTGTCGAAGTGTGTCAGGAGACGGCGAATCGAACGGACAGAGTTTGTGGCAGAGGCAAGGATAACGATGGTTCCGTGAGTATCACCATGCGAAGCTTGTATCTCTGAAGTCCATTGGAAAATTCGATCGGCAACAACTGTGTCATAGACGGCTTCCCCAAGCGATGATTTACATTCCTGCAATGTTTGTATTTGAGCATTGAGAATCTTCAATTTTTATATACATTCAAAAACTCCTTCTTCTCATGAAGACTTATAGCGGGAACCGGATCGCCGTTCATGGATTTCTCGAAGCTCACACCTGTCACTTGGAAGTTCGTCTTCCTAAAACGATCAATTGAGTTTAACACATTAATCGATTAACGTACTCCATTTTTTGCGGGGTTCCTGATTTGACGAGATCAGAGCGAGCTTTTAAATTTGTCCACGATGTCACACGGTTCTCATCTTCGATGATGTTTTCGTAGTGAGCGAAGTTTTGAGAAACCTTCAATTTTTCGACGTTCTCGTAGTAATCATCGTCGGTTTGCTGGAACAATACTTTTGCGTACTCAGAAAAAAGTGAGTTAAACTAACATCTTTTGCGAAAAGCTTCAAGTTGCCGTCGAAATCGAAATCCGAGTCCAAATCGAAATCTATCGGTTCAGCAAGATCATTCTTGTTCCGACCACCGATCCCTTTATAATGGTTGAGAGCATCAAGAACAGGATTCCCAGAAGGTCCTGGAATGTCGAAAGTGACTGAGATCCCCCCTCGGAATACCCACCTTGCTTCTTAGAACATTTTCCTCCATTCGGTGTGAGCGCACTCAACACTTTCGGATTCGGAACTTGGGGTTCGAAGTTTTTGAATAAAGGAGTTTCGGAAATTTCCTCGGTTACCTATAAAATTGAGGGTTTTGATGTAAAACTGCACAAAGACATACATGAGAAAAACCGTTGAGTTTAGGAGATTGACGGTTATTTCGCTTTGAAGATGTCTTGGTGGGAGTTGAGTGTTGTTCGAAGAGTTTTTCAACGCATGCTGCAACTATGAGATGGGTTAATATCACTGTTAAACGCTACCACTCACATTTGTTCTGAGTCTTTCCTTTTGATTTTGATTGTACCATCGAATGACGGTTGGTAGACGATGTTGGAACTGATGACAGTGAAGAAGAAGTGGCAGAAACGGAGGAAACGGTAGATTCAGATGATTGCTTCTGAGGACGGTGCTTTTTCGATGAAACGGCGGGCTTTTGTGGAGGAATTTGAACTGGAACGGAAACTTGAGTTGCAGCACGGATAACTTTCAGACTGGTGATATCGGAAGTGGAAAGAGTAATACAGCGATGAAGTGGGAGCCCGTCCCTGAAATTCAGTCTTTTTTCCCTCGTTTTTTAAATTGTAGATACTTGATGACGTTAGCCATGGTAACACTTCCGTTGTGCGTATCCAGGGTTGTCAACTTTCCTTGATAGACACTTCCGTCTTTTGTTTCTGTCGAGATGACGCTTCCAATATGTTTATCGTCCATGATTACCTGGAAATGGTGATGAGAACAAATAATACAAACGATTTAGAAAAAAAAAGAAGAAAATATTGAAATCAACGGTTGAAACCATTAAAACAACGTTAAGATTAAGGAAAGGAAAGAACGATATATTTTATTGTGTCTCGCTTTCGAAGAGATCAGAAAAAAAAAGTGAATACGAAAATATTTATCCCATAAAATCGAGTGGCCGATTGAATCCACCCTTTCGGTTCATGTATTGGCGATATCGGCGCGGCTTCTTGATGTTCACGCATCCATCAACGTTGTCGTTAACCTATAATTTTTCCATGACTCGAAGAAAGTAGGAATAAACTCAAACCTGTTTGTTTTTTGTGGAATCGAATCCTCCGAATCCCATTGCTGCCATCATTGCCTCGTCATCCACACTTTGTACAGACTCCAAGCTGATCTCTTCTGAAAATGTTTTCAAGGTGATTAAGATTGCATATTATTTTACCTGTCTTTTCTCTTTTCTTCGGCTCTCGCTCTTTTCTTTCCTTCTGCCTCTCACGATCGCGTTCTTTCCGTTCTCTTGAACGACTTCTTTCTCTCCGTTCGCGTTTATCACGAGGACTTCTGCTTCGACTGCTTCTTCTTTCCTTTTCATCTCGAGTCTTTCTCACGTCCCGACGATTATCTCTTTCCCGACTCCTGCTTCGATCCCGGCGTCTTTCAACAGACCGTGATCTGGAGCGCCTTTTTCTGTCTCGGCTGCGGCTCCTCTCTCGCGTCATATTCTGGGTTTCGCTCCTGGAAATTTACAGAATGATTGATAAGTTATTGCAACTTCCTACAAATAACGAAATTGACGAAGGACAAAGCTTTCAGAAGCATCTACGCATGTGATTCACCTCTACGAAATCCTCGGAAACTCATCAATAATCTCGTGCAGCGGAGCGCAATTGCATTGCTCTGTGCACCTTTTCAGAATCTTAACTAGATTTCTGAATTTTTGGGAACATGAGAGTCTATACATATGCAAGATCCAGTTCGATGAGATATATCTTGGTACTTCACCAAACGATTTCAAAGCTCCGAAAAAACGAACAGTTTTTATTTAAAGATTCGACCGGTTTTCGGTAGGGAAACAGAAAAAAAACAGGATCAATAGACGTGCATTACAAAGGAAAAAACCAATTGACACGAGCCATGAAAACATATAAACAATGTTTGGAGATGATTTTGAGAATTAAAACTGTGTTTTTATGATTTGTTGCATTTCTCCGCAAGCCTACTGTCTTGGAGCGTCATCATCGGATGGTGGAGAGCGTCTAAACCCAACAAATGCTGGCTGTTGACGAGAAGTCGGCTTTGGTGGTGGCACTGGAGCTGGTGGAGCCTCTGTGGCTCTTGGAGGCGATCTCGATTGATGAGCGGTAGAAGTAGACTGTGGATTCTTAAATTACAGTTCTCATGATAACTTTTTATTGAATTGGGTTCGAACTTTTTCCGGTGCTGATTGAACGTCAGCAGTTCCAGAGGCTCCTCTCCTCAATTTCGCCATTTTCTCTAATCTTCGTCTTTTAACGGTTTCTGACTCTGGCGGGACCCAGTGAGCGTCTAGAGACGGGTCCAACAACGCCGCCATTCGATTTCGATTAGGAACCACTCTGGCTGTTCCTCTCGACTCAACTTGGAACCGTTGCTGATTTCGGGCGATTTCTGCATTATAGTTGCTATAGTATATTTTGTTAGCTCGAAGTCTGATTACCTTCAAGATCTTTTCCTGTACGATAGTGTTCTTGGGGAGCTGGAGATCGATAATTGACAGAACTTCTTCGGTGTCTCGTCATTTCTCGCGGTTTTTGAATCGCTAAGGATACGGTTCTGCAAAAAATGATTGAAACATGACATTAAATGGTACTTACCCTGATCCCTGCTCATCCATCGATATCTGTGATTTTTCTCTTCCCCGCCGGAATGGTGCTGCTGTTGATGATCTCTCACGAACAGGTGAAATATCAATAGGAGAGCGCGCCCGTGCTTCTTGAGTTCTTTTCGTGGGAGTTATATCAATTATATCAGGCGATGGGGACCTTCTCCAATCAGAGCGTAGTTGTGGCGAGTGCCGTGCTGTTGTTGGGGGAATAGACTGCTCGTTTTGAGCATTATTACGACTGTTATGGCCAAGCGAACGGTTCGATGGTGTGAAGCTGCGACGGTTTGGGAAAAAAGGTCCTGAAACATTTTAATCCTTATTTCTCAAATCTTTGCAACGGAAATATATACCTGAACGTTGAGTATCAGAAAATCTCGGCTGGGAATAAGATGGGCCTGGGGATCTTCCAGTTTGACGATTTCGATGCCACGGACGATCTGAAGCGATTGGAGGTGCATTTTCGGGTGTGGCTCCTCGCGTTGAAGACTGGTGTCGCTGTCGAAGGTTACCCTGTTGATAAGGCCAGTTCGGAACTCGAGAATGAGAACGATGGCGAGTTCGCGATGGCGGTGCTACATTGACGCCAGATGGCAAATCGTCCTCATAACCAGGCGTGCCTGGCGGTCCTCGATTCGATTCCAGCATTATAATATTCGCCTGTTTCGCCTTGAAGTAGTTGTAATCAGCTTCAGTGACAGTCATGATATAGACATTCTTCATTCTCCACCAATCAACGCAGGTGTTCCGGTTGGGTACATGGACAACCATGTTTTGCGGTCCAGCTGGGCAACTTCTGTTCGAATTGTCCTTATGTGTGTACACCTCGATCGGGTCATAGATCTCTTTAGTGCAAAGTTGACATGTGTACATATGCATATTCCTAGAAAAAGTGAAGAAAGGTTACTGAAACCCGTCTGATAAAAATAAACACTTACGAATGTCGGGCCAAATGAGAAATCACTTCAGAAAGTGTGCCAATGTAAGGGCAAGTGTCATAATTCGAGATGGGGTAAATGCACTTGTAGAAACTTCTTCTCTTGGCATACTCGGAATCTCTGAAAAAATAATTTTAAGAAAAAATAGGTTGAATGAAAAACCTAAGGATTTTCAAAACTTCGTCATTTTGATTCCTCGATCCCATTTCAACGGCCAACGGATATTTTGCGAAGGAAAAAGGATTTTCAGAGATCGCACGATAGTTTCATCTTCAAAAAAAGTAAATATAAATAAATGGCTGACAAAAAAAACAACTGAAAAACAGAGAAATTCAACACAGATCCAGTGCTCAATGAAGTTGAAAAGAATGAGCAGTCCGTTTTGAAAGTCGGAGACTAAGGTTCGCTGTGAGACCCGATACTGTAGAAACTTAAAGGCGCAGCGCGAAAATAGCGAACCCTGTAAAATTTCAAAGAGTTTTTTTTTCAGATGTTTGACTCGGAATTTATCCTTTAATTCAAATGAATATTCATTTCAGCAACAAGAAAAAAAAAACAAATAATGGATTAACAATAACAGTTTAAAAAGAAAACATTTATGGCTTCACTTCTTGACAGTTTTCATCTTCTTTTTTTGGTTTGTCTTCGATTTTGAAACGTCGGTCGAGACCGATTGCTTCTTTTGTTCAGCTGCTGCCTTCGCCAGGAGCTTCTTTCGTTTGATTACTTGTTCCTTGACCATCGCGATTTTTTGTCGCTTTGGTGCCCGTTTCAACATATCCTTTTTACGATCCCTGAAAATAACTGATGTTCGATTGAAAAAACACTCAAATGTCATACCTCGACACCTTCTTCATTTCCATCAAATATTCGGGAACTTCGAATCCCGACTGGCGAATGACTGTTGCGATAGACTTGATATACTTCATGTCAGTATCGGTGAAGTACGTCACAGCATGTCCCTTGTTTCCGGCACGACCAGTTCTTCCAACTCGGTGGATGTAGCTGACGATTGAGGTTGGCAAGTCGTAATTGATCACGAGACCGACATCCGACAAGTCGAGACCTCTTCCGAGTAATTCAGTACAAACAAGTACCCAAATTTCACCGCGACGGAACCGTTCCATGGTGTCATCTCGTTCCTTGTCACTCTTTCCACTGTTGATGGAATCGACTTTCAGGTTTGCATCGATAGCTGATAGAAGCTTGACCAGTTGAACAGCACGATCCTTACTCTGGACGAAAACGAGAGCTGGAGGCTTGAAAGCCGTCCGAAGCAAGTTCCGGATGGCGATTTTCTTTCCATCTTCAGTTCCACAATAAGTCAACTCTTGCTTGACACTTGTGTTCGATGAGTTCCTCTCTCCAACACACACCATTCCAATATTGTCGATATTATCCTTGCACCACTTCTCCACTTCGTGCGAGAATGTTGCACTGAAGAAGGCCATGCGAGTGCACTTGGCATCGCATGCTTTGTAAATAGCACCCAATTGATTACGGAAACACTTCTCTTGCCCTTCAATAACCTCGAACAATCTGTCCGATTCATCCACAACAAGCCATCTGAAAATTTGAAGTTAGGCGCGCCGTATCAATTTCTAGCAAACCTCAAAACAGATGTATCAATTTTGTCGAGGTGGAAAACGATACGATTCGGAGTGGATACAAGAATATCGGCATGCTCAATATCAGTCTCTTCGCCACTGAAGTTGGCAACCGAAATGGATGTTCCAGAGCAGTATTTCACGAATTCTGTGTATGTCTGAAATCGAATCTTGAAAATTAAGAAATTCGACTGCGAATAACCTGAGCTGCGAGTTCTCTTGTTGGCTCAAGCACAAGGGTGAGAAGTTTCGAAGAAGATGAATAATCGGCACGTCTCTTCAATCCCATGATCTCATTAATCACTGGAAGAGCGAAAGCCAACGTCTTTCCAGAACCTGTTGGAGCACTAGCCAGAATACTCTTTCTCTCCATCATGAATGGAATAGCCTGCATTTGGATAGGAGATGGCTGTCGGATTGAGTGCTCAGAAAGATGTGCCAGAAGAGTTGTGGAGAGACTAGCATCAGCAAAACGAAGGATAATATTCGGAAGATGGTCTCCCCAGGTGAAAATTCTGTTGACGCGGCGGATGTCATCCAACTGAAAATCTTACTTATATAACTTTTCGGAAAACATAATGGCTATTTACCAATTTCTGCATTCTCTTCTCGATATCATCCAATGCTTCTTCTTCTTCTTCTGAATCCTCGTCTGAATCACGATCGCGTTTTCTTGATGAAAGAATTTGAATTGATGCTGAAACAGTAAATTCCTCTGGAGTCTCAAAAGTCTATTTACCCAACCTTTCTTTTTGGCCTTCTTCACTTTTTTCGTCTCAACCTTCCCAATCATTTTTCCGCGAAGTTCATCGAATCTGCGGAGAGAATCATCAGTGATAGTAGAAAGTTCCTTTTTCTTGTTCTGATCATCAGAATTTCCTTTCTTAGGTTGAGCTCTCTTGATTCCGAACGAGAGGGTTCGAAATGCCAGAGACATCTGAA
Organism: Caenorhabditis sp. 40 LS-2015; assembly: GCA_900536305.3. Classification (NCBI taxonomy): domain Eukaryota; kingdom Metazoa; phylum Nematoda; class Chromadorea; order Rhabditida; family Rhabditidae; genus Caenorhabditis; species Caenorhabditis tribulationis. The sequence continues at coordinate 577,788 of LR546417.1, forward strand.
ACATGCATTGCAAATTGGATATTGGCAAATCACACTTGAGATAATAAATACGAACGAAATCATTGGTAAATTTCATAAAATCTCATAACAATTTGAAATCCATTTATTTTACAATCGGGTCGCAGTGCGAATAGTTAATGTTTTAATTGCGAAAGTATAAGGGAGATAACAGAAACAGATCAGGAGAGAAGCCGAAAAATAATATTAAAGATACTTGGACAACAATTAAGCCATAAACAAAAGTAGAAACTACTTAGAACGACTTAGATTTGGAACGTGAGAGAGCTGTGAGATTTCAAAGAATTGACGATCGGCGTGTTGTCTGCCAAGATAAGCTGGCACACTTGGTCACTCATTTCGTCCGCAATAGCAGCCATCGCTGGTTTGGTGCACTCGGTGCTAGAAAGAATACGAGATCCGATGAGGAGATCGGCAGTGACGAGATCCAATTGTTGAGACCATCCTTCCAGTTTCTTTGTGTTTTGGACCAATGGCATATTCACCGATTCCAGTTGAGTGGAGAGACCTACAACGAGAATTAAAATTCGAGTTCCCAAAGTGCTGGCCAAAAAGAAATGAAATTCAGTAATCCGTAAAACGGTCAATTTTAAGCAGCTGAATAAGTATGTCTCAATTGCCTGATTTTTATGAAAATTTGTGGATGTACCAAGCAACCCTAGCTCTTCTTTTCTGTAGTTGACAACTTTGTTCACGCGACATACCGTATTTCCCTTAATAAACAGGCACCCCTTACTTTCACTTTGACCAAATGTATCTGGATTCCTGTGACAGATATCAAAAACCGGTCAACTAACAAAATGTTTCTCTCTGTATTATGCGCATTTTGCTAGTCGACAGCTTTTCTGTCACAGGAACTGAGATATTTGGTCAAAGTGATGGGAAGGAGGTGCCGGTTTATTTTATACGGTAACGAACTTGATGAGGATTTTTAAAAATGGTTGTCAGCATATTTTCTCGATTGCTCAAAGTTGACCAATTCTCAATGAAAATCACCAAAGAATCGTTTATTTTTCACCCGCACTGTATGCTGATGCTCACCTTTGAGTGAGTGCGGAGCATTTGCTAGACCGGATTTGATCTTTCTGAGACGTCTTTCAATGGACTTTGCGTAACACTCATCTGCCGGCACCCCATTGAATCGGATCTCGTCTCCATCATCGTTCACAGCCGCATCGCAAGACAGAATACTCTCGATCAGTGCGTTGACAGCACAGTCGTCGATGTCCACGCAGTATTGAGAGAATCTAGAAAACAACTATACAGTGTTAAGAATACGATCAATAGAACTCACGTATGCCTGAAGACTACAAACCGGTCAATCTGAATCTCGACCTTCTGATTGACTTTCTTGACAAACCATTTGAGTAGGCAACTGTTGATTGCAGCTTTCATCATTTGTTCTCCAGTCAGATGGTGTGGTGTCTGAGCCAAACAGATTTTCAGCTTTTCCAGTCTCTCGTTGAATGCCTCATTGTGGTTGTCTATTTCAGGAGATTTCTCTCGTCTGAAAAACAAGGTTGATTAGCTGAAAACTTTGAATGGATCTTCACTTCTCCTCAACTGGAGCTCCTTCTAAGTCAGAGGGTTTCACTGCCTGTCGCTTCTTCGCCGCCGAGGCTTTCACATAGTTTCCAGTTTTCGTCCGATCCTGAATTTTCGATGAGTATTGTAACTTGTAAAAACTCTCGACTGACCTTTGATGCAGCGATTCCCGCACCCATCGAACGGATTTTTTGCATAAGTGATTCGGAATACTCGCATCCAAGCAAGGTGACGTTGATGAAGAGTTGTGAAAGGCATTGAAGTTGAATTCTGGGAACAAAAAATCGTTAGGCCACTCTATCTAGAGAGAGAACAAACTTTGGATAGTCATCATAGTGCGCCAGCATGAATGCCTTCCGGAGCTCCCAAGCGTCATCGCTCTCCCACACTTTCTTCTCCGCTTCCACGTCTTCTATTTTGCCCATCTGAATTACGTTAACTTGCTTCATTGTTCATCGTGAATAAGGTGCAAAGATATTAACCAGTGTTCTAAGAACACTTGTCTGCATAATCCACAACAAGATATTGATGTTTATTTCTATGAATTGAGAAACTGGAAAATCGAGCTTATTTATCTTTTTCTGTTAACAAGAAACAAGAAGAATGGAGGTGGACATGACAGAAGTTTCACGATATTAAAACGAGGATTGTTAAGGAGATCACGATGACCCGGAATCAAGTTCCACAAAACAAGCGAAAGTGAAGAAAAGAGCGATGAGAATGCCGGTGAAGAGTGTGAATACAAATCCGTAGTTAAGAGCCAAGAGGAGCCATATGATGAGGAAAATTGATTGATAGCTGGCGAAGTACTGAAAAGAGTGTTGTTAAGGGAATATGAATACTTCAAGAAACATACTCTAAGACGAAGCAAGGGAGGCGACCGTACAATCCTCGCAGAATACGCGGGAACTGTGGCATTCGGGTCGGGATTCGGGACCGGCGGATACATCACCTTACGAACGATAGAACCAACAACTGAAACATTGTGTTTTCTAAATGGAACTAGACAACGATAATGCTCACCAGAATGCTCTGCGTAGTGACTTCCTACACGTTGAAAGAAGGGGAGCTCACTCAGCTTTTCAGCCAAAGCAGTTGTCAAGTGTACAGCAGGCCCGAGCTCATAACGACGAGTAGGCGCTCGTGGATCGTCTTTGGCGCATTTGGAGAAATCGAAACGTCTGAACTTTTGATTCATATGAGAAGAACTCAAAGGAAATTCTCACTTTTCTCGATTCAACACTTGTCGTTGTCCTAGTGGGGTGAGAAGCATGTGATTCGATGGTTCGTCGATGAAGTGGTCAGGAATTCCCTTACCAGTTTTAGGAGTTTCCTTCAGCAGAGATGTACACAGACTGTAATACATTATGGACTCAGTTAGACAAACATTCGGCGGAAATCCTGTTTACTAGAGCAAGTAGTGGGCTTCTCCTACCTTTCTTTGATCTGAGTTTGATTCGATGATCCAGCATTGATTTCCGTCATATCCATTTCATCCATCAAATGAGTTCCAACATACGAATCGCTATCCTTCATGAGAGCAAGAAGATCATTGCAAATCCGCTTACTGGATTGAATCTTCAAGGAATCACCAGAGTAGAAGAATGAGCTCCAGATGCCAGAATGCGCCTTCAAATGTTTTCGGTCGCACATCGTATTTCAATTGTCTTACCTCCTCATCCTTCCGAACCAAAGCGGCGTGCATTCTGACTACCACTTGCATCTGTTTCAACAGTTCCATACAATGTGGATAGATGTCAAGTTTGATATGACGAAGAAGAAGTGTCTGCGGTTCTTTCCAAGCAAACTCAACGACTGCACGGAGCGATGGAAGAAGCTCTTCAACCATGTCGAATGCCGAAAATCTTTTGAGAATTTTTCCAAGTATCACTTCGTAAAATTCGATGTTCTTCTCAAAAAACTGGATGTATTTTGCTGCCGGTGCAAAATCAGATGGATTGGACATGTTATGATAACGCCATGGTCGAGAATAGGTCAGCCAACACACTGAAAATTATCATTCAAACTTGAAAGTTCATCGTTTTCCTTACTGATTATGTCTCTGAAAACAGTGCCAGTGGGCACTTGAGTTATTGAGCTTTTGAAGAAATCGAAAAGAGACCATTTAAATGGCGCCGAAGCCATCAGATCTAACTTCCAGTTGTCTACTTCTGCATCGCCAGTTTCAAATTGACAGAAAACATGAAACTGTTTCAGGAGGAACCTGAAATCATTAATGACAGAAAGCAGAAGTTTGGACAGTCAACCTCAGCAGAAGCAGTTTGTTTGCGTTGGTGAACTGAGCCGTGGTGCATGATTTCGCGATGAAACTACAAAAATTCTGAACCAGGCGAGGTTGAAAGCTGACGTTCGACACCGACATCATCTGACTGCGATCTTCTGAAAGGTTATACAATATGTTTTCGTGTTGACAGCGGTTCTAACCAATGCTGATTCGATTCACTAGTGGAGAATCGGCTCGAAACAATTGTAGTGGTGTGCGAATTGTCTGATGAGTTGCTTTCGGGGAGCGAGGAACTGACATAGATGTAGTCATTGTTTCATCGCAGGGAAGCATTCGAGTGACATATTGGGATACGGCAGAGAACAAGACAGAGTCTTTCGCTGGCTCGGTTGGCTGAAAGCTCTCTCGTTTCGCAAGCAATATATAAATTCGTTCACTTACCGCAATTGAAGCATCACACTGGTGCAGAATGCTGTCCCATAAATCCGCGCACAGTTGGTCATCCTCCAGAACTGTCTCGAAAAACAGAGAACCGCCGTTTATAAGTGACTGAACGTGAGCGTAAGGCGAGTCTTGATATTGTTGTTGAATCATTGGAGGTAGAATGGCACATAGATCGATGTGAGGATTACGGAATAGTCTCTGGAATGAATATGGTTCTTATTTGTAGCTGCATGTCACAAGTATTCACATGAATAATCATTTTCGCAATCGGCACATTTCTTTCAGTGGAAATGATATTGGAACTGATCTCCCGGCAGATCGCGACAACATCGTCCACAAAAGACGGTTCTGAAGGTGATGGACGATGTTGGAACATCTCTGAAATGGTCTGTGTCTAACTTCCGTTCTTGAAATGTTGTAAAATAACTGGGTTATATTGACCACATGGAAGTAAGATTATGTTGTATTCATATATTAGAAATTTGATTTAATGCAATAAATTAGGAGAACAATCATTAGAAAAAAGGTGGCATGATTTAATTGGATTTTAGATATGTGTTTTTTCATCGTCTGTAGACGACTTTCTCTCTTCTTCTGTCCATCTTCTTCTGTTTCTTATCATCCACGTCTTCAGCATCCGAGCCAGCAGTCAGCCATGGAAGAAGGAATCCAGAGACGAACTTGTAGATAGCACTGGCAGGGAAAGCGAGCAGAAGAAGGAAGCCGTAGGTCGAGTAAAGAGAGAGAACCTGAAATACGAATTATTTAGCATCAGAAAAGTGAAGAGCAAATCTAGCCTGAGTGATGACGGAGAGAATGATGGCGTCCTTGCAATACTCTCCGAAAGCTTCTGGGTCATTCAAATCCGCTCCTGCGTCGAGAACGTGGCCTTTGTCGTCAAGTCTTGCTTCTGAATGACTAACAGTTACTTGCTTTTTTGGGAGAAAACCAACTGGACAAGGACTTCATGAAGAGAATGGAGAAAATTTGAACCATAGCAGAGACGGCGAAGAAAATGTAGTCCGAAGATGAACACTGGCTCAAGAACATGCACGATGAGTAGTAAACAGCCATACTGACAGTGCTCGCCACACTGTAGGTGGTCACTGTTGTCTGATTCTCTTCATAAATCTCTTTCTGTCCTTTAGTTGCTTGTTTAACCATCTGAAACATGACATTCAGAGTCCCATTTACACTGTAATTTCCAGGTATGATGAGGGAAGTAACCTCAATGTGAAAACAACACAATCGAATCTAGTCGTTTAAGAAAAGAAGCTTCATTTTCAGAAGAGCAATAGGATGATACAAAACACAAGGCAAAAAACCGAAAGAAATGGGAAGAAGCCGGAAAAGTAGATTTTGATGAATATTTTTTGAAACATGAACAACGTAGAGAAATCGAAAATTCTTCTTGTGATAGGTGGAAGATGGGACAGGTGGATTTTAGTTGTTGTGCAATGAGAGCCGGAAAATTTCGTTTCCGATGAAGAATGATCCCTGGTTGTTTGGGCGGAGGATGAACACTTGCGAGAATGGATTGATTGGATCCTCGTCGGTCTAAACGAATAATGTATTTTGAGGCGATGATACTTTCAAATACCTTGAGTTGTCCGAGCACCATGACTTGAATAGATCCATCATAGAGAGGCTGTGAGTCGATGACTGTGATCGCCCTTTGAATCGTCGTGAATCCGAGAGTCTACAAGAATTTTGATGAACCGAGTGAAGCCTCATCAAAGCTCACCGTGAACTTTTCGAGGATCGCTGCACGTCCCCTGGCCTGTTGTCCCTCGAATGTCATGTAGGAGTTGTCAGGATCGTAAAGATCGGAGAGACCTTGGGCACGAGCGGCTCCGTCAGGAACATCGAACAGCGCGTAGTAGTGACCAATGAAAGCATTGGCGACATTTGCGTAGTCCTGATTGAAAGCCATTTCTGGAATATTGGTTATGAGCGAAGGCCTTCGAAGGCGATAAGAACAAAAAATCTCGACTTTCGAATAGCAACGGAAACAAGTGTGTGCAAAATAATACGAGAATTTTCTCAGAAATCATTCTCGAAGCTGATGAAACACATATGTGCACATATTTGCCGCCATCGAAATCAAACGAAAAAAATTAAATAAACTTTCGGATAATTTTCCATCAGGAAACAAAATAATTCATGCCTGAAAATAGCTGTAGAGTGTCTTATCTTCCCTCAGAAATCTCGTCAGTCTTTGGATAATTTTACACTTCGAAAAACAGCAAAACCTGATAAGAAAAAACAAAAATGTGAGTGAAACTGAAGTTGAATGGCAAGGTGCCAGCGCGCGGAATTTCGCAGCAGTTATCAACAGAGCGCGTTTGAAACAACAAAGTGAGAGAGTGTGTGAAACGAGGAGTGGAAAAGAAGCCCGTCGTCATTTTCGGAACACGAGAGGAGCAGAAAAAAAGAATGCCTGTTGGCGATGTGTTTCCGTCTCTCTGAGCTCGCAGAAATGGAAAACAGATCTGAAAGAAAATCACAAAATAAAGAAAAACAGCTGCAATTATTATTCACTTTGTTCTTCCTCCTTTCCAACACCTCTGAAAAAAACGTTCCCCCTTCCTGTTGTGTTTTCTGAAAAATCAATGCTGAACTTACAAAACCATAGATGATTCCTTTTCTATCCTCCACCCACTTCGTTATACCACGTGTTTCTCGTTCTCTTATTCACTATTCATTGACGAACCTAGTTCCAGATAACTATCAACGACTTCTCGAATGTGTATTTCAGGTTAATCTTTTTTCTGATAAAAGTCATTTCTGTCATTAGCACTATTTCTATATAATCCTAATCCAACTGCCAGCCCACTCACATGTCGATATTCCCAGTAACCAAGGTCTCTTCCACTCTCCCTTCCACCAAAAGTCTTTTATGTATATCCCATTTTCCCTCTAGATGTTACTAATGGAAACGTCAAGACAGAATGACTCTGGGAAGTCTCGATTCATTCAAAATACGTATTATGTTCTTCTCCTAATAGCCCCTACTACTCGGCTACTTCAGTTGAATTTTTAAAACAATAACCTGGGTCAAGGTATGATCGACCGGATAGATTCAGAATTGGGTCCGGTGCCTACCGGACCGTTCGGGATCAGTCGGACCTCCCAGTATGAGTTGAAAACAGGTTGACTGCCGTAATGATTTCTGTCCTCCATTTTTCTGAAAATCTGTGGGTTTGTCGAACAACTCTAGATATCCATTTTTGTAGCTGACAACTGTTCTTGAAAGTCACTGACAAGTCGGATAGGTCGTCATTAAGAGAAGAAGTACCGATAAGTCAGCTGTATCTATATCTGACTTCTTAGCAATTTTCCAGAAAAGTTGTCAACTACAAAAAAAAAGATCTAAAGTTGATTGACAATTTATAAACTTAAAATAGAATCGAAATCCTGGGAACCATGTTTCGAATCCTCAAAACGTAACAGCTTTTGACCATTTTTCACTTGGATCGTCCTCCCGAAGTTTATGAAGATGATGTTCAGCATCGGTATCTTTAGCCACGGGAATAGATTTGCGAGGTTTGATCTTGAGCTACATGTATTTTATCAGTTTTGTTTTTCGATACCGTGTGTTTCGAGTTGATTATCGTGATTCAGAATACCGTAACACATTCAATAGTAGTGCCCTCTGATATAATGTAGTTCTTATTATGGTCCACATTTTATTGGTTGAAAACTTTCTGATATTCTCAACGCGAACCAAGATTCAGATTCAGAATGTAGGGGATTTTCTTGTTATTTGAACATTGTGCAGTTAGTAGTTTTGTATCAGTTTCTCTCTGTTTTTCTGTTGTTTGTTCCGCCCCTTCAACATCCGTCAAGGTTGAATTACCGTCTCCTTCCCTACTCATATCTTCTTTTTCGACTTCGGAGAAATCACTTTGGAAGTGGCTACGCATTTCATGGTCATTTCATTGATAAGGCGTTTCCTGTTTAGCAACATCTTGAACGGTTTCTTCTTATCAGTTGTTTGCGTGTTTTCTTGCATCTCGTCAGAAATTCATATTGATTTCTCGTCTTTCGAGTAAGTCAGAACCCATTTGTATTACTCCTTTACACTCTCGACTCGGATACATAACCAAAAAAATGTCATTCCGATTAATCTCCATTTGACTTCTTTACCGACAAGAGTGCTTGTTTTTCCTAAAGTCACGTTCGGAAACCAACATTCAGTCTCTTGGACTTGTCTCTCATAGGATTCCTCGGACCCTGCCGTTGAACATTTCCTTGGTCATGACAAACTCGATGATACAGATTAAGATTCTAAAAAAATAAATTCACGAAATTGTCAGATGGTTCGACTTACTAAGGGAACTTTTTCACACCTGAAACATCTGTATAGTTACTGATAGAAATCACTTCTGTAAAATCCAACTAGAAGCCCCCTCACATGATTCCCAGTTCCCAAGGCAATCTCTTTTTCACTACCCCTCCAACCAAACGTCTTATATGTATATCCATATATATTTTTTTATATTTTTATATTTTTTATATTTTTTTCCTCTAAATGTTACTAATGGAAACGTCAAAGCAGCTTGGCTCTCTCGATTCATTCCAAAATCGTACTATGCCATTCTCCGACTAGCCACTACTACTCCTCCAGTTGAATGTTTTTCAAATAATCGGGCTAAAATTGGCCCAGGAGATTCAGAATCTCGAAGGAAATAAGGCAAACTACTGAAGTGGTTTGAGTTAGACTTCCAAAAGTTGTTTATATGGTTAACTCAGTGAGGGTACCAACTCACACCCTGTTTTCAACTCTGCGAGGTAGCACATGAGCTTTTTGTCGATTTATTGTTGCTCATAAACCCGAAAAATTTAAAATTTCGTCAAAAGGGGGCTTTATAAAACATGAGAAAAATCATCCTGAATCCTCATAAAATGTTCCCAAGTTTTAAAAACTGTCAGAAGTTTTCTTCAGAATCTTGTAAAGTACTTGAGATTGTTCTTATATCATTCGAAGTTCTCTAGAATCGTTTCAAATTTTTAACCATCCTCCAGAAACGTATAATATAAAACGTTCTTAATCTTCAACATGTCCAATCACATCAATCTAATTAACTTTCAGGTTCAGCAGTTCAATCATGGACGAGCTGCCAAGTCCAGATGATCCAAGAGTAATGGCTCTGGCCAGAAAGGTTTTGGACGAGGCCATCATTGTCAACGGTGATGTGAGTTGGTTTATAATTTGCGGTGGTTGAATGTTGAAGATTGTTGACATGAATCTGCTAAAAGTCGGCAAGGTTTTGCATGTTCAAAAGTTTTGAATCAAAACTATCTAAATCAATCCTGAGTTTTTTCTTCATAGTTTTATAATTTGGAAATCTAACTTTACTACGCATTTAAGGTTCACCATTCTAAGAAGATGAATCAAAGTTGGAACGAGATTTCAGAGAACATCAGGATGGGCGGTTCGAGCTGTGATGCAAGTTCTCCGAATCGCCAAACGATTCAAGTGTGACGATCTTCTGATCCAAGCAGTCATGAGTGGAGAGCAATCTGGAAGTTGCTGTCCTTCTCACAACCAGAAACTTCCGGGTTCTTTCGGCCGTGTGAATATGTTCATTCTGAAGATCTTCCGTTTCCCAGCTCTCCGATTGGAAACTCAAATCAAGTCCAATCGATTCTGCCGTTACCCCTATCGACCAGACAGGAAGGATGTGTGTCTCAATCCATTCCACTATCATTTCTTGCTGCCACGAGCTGAACCAGTTCCAGCCATTGTCATCAACAAACAACAAAACTATGGAGATCTCCCGATGAGATTTGAATACTCTTACTATCAGAACGGTTTGGCGCAGAATCTATCTGCTGGAGAAATCCTTGATGATACGGAACACAATATCACAATTGATGGTGACGAGATCAAGGTTAGTTCCTCAACAACCTTTTTTTTCTCAAAGAAAACTGCTTCAGATGCTCTACGATCGTCATGCGAATCTGAACCAGTACGATGGATCTGTACCGTCTGCCAGTGCTCCCAACGCACTCCCACAATCAATGCCACCAACTGACTTCCCATCTCCAGTTGCATCTCCAGACCTCATATCGAAAAGGCCAGAGGACGAGGATGAACAGTTTCAGTACAGATCTGGGATGTCCTCTCCTGCAAGGTACACCTCTTCATTGTTCAGACTACATCAATACTTTATTTTCAGTGGCGTCGGATCTCCACGAGTCTACGTCCCTCAGATCAACCACGCCTTCCGTACTGACGACGAGGAGGGCATGGAAGGTGTGGAAGAGAATGAACAGCGAGACAAGACCCCGATGGAGAGTCGTCCGTTGTTCAGAACAACTCCATCTGAATTGGCTGACATCGCACGGACCGCCGGAACATACGAGTGTGTTGAGTATGAGGAGAGTCCGAAATGGCTCGGTTTGGTTTACTACGAGGAGTCGACTCATATTGGAGAAGTCGGAAACTTCAGTGGGCAACACTGCCTCATCGATGGATTCAGTTCCACTGGAACGAAATCAGAGAAGTTGGTTTGATCTGTTTAACAAGAAAACAACTGGTTTTGGGTCGGACTTTGCTCATAATCTGACCAGGATTATGAGAAAAGACGGATCATGGTTTGATCGGCTTTTCATTTGCCTGGTCAAAACGATCCGAAAAGCCAGGTTGCACTCATTAGGGAGATGTGTCAGACAATATGTAGGGTTCCTGAAGCCATTTCGCCCATTTTAGACTTTCTCTTTGATTTTACCTTGACCGATGTTTCCGTATTTCCTCTAATAGACCGACACTTATCGGACATCAAGAGAAACATTTTGTTAGTTGGGCACATTTTGAACTTGTTCGATCTCCTTGTAAGACATTCTTCAAATTGCTTATTTTCAGTCGCTTCTCCGTCGGCTTCTACAACAATCCCCACCGCTCCCAGAACAGTTCGTTTGTTCGTAGTCTCATCGGAAAAGGAGTCCGTCTTTACCTGTTGGCTGGAGAGGTTTATGTCGAGAATCTGTGCGAAGTCAACGTGTTCGTGCAGTCCATCAGTACCAATCTGTCGAGAAATCTCCAGTTAAACACTGTCACAAAGCTCAAGCCTCGGGGAACGATGAAAGTCTTTGATATGAGTTTATTTTCGAAGCAACTCGCAGCTGCTGCTCAGAGAACATATCAAGGTATGGGAAGGTGTCCATGACAGCATAAAACCTGTAATTGAACCTCATTTCCAAGAATTTTGTCTTGGTTCGCATTGAGAATTTCAGAATGCTCTTAACTATCCAAATGTAGTCGATAATAAGATCTACATTTTTTTTAAAGTTTTTGTAAATTTCAATGCGAATCGAGATGAATGATTTTGAGGCAAGGGATTGCAACACTATCTCAGGTTTTACGGTACTTCGGTTCTATCTATGACTTCTATTTAGAAATATTTCCACAATCCAAATAATCTCCTCTTTCAGACGTCTACTGTCTGAGCAAGCTGTGCTCCATCCGGATCTCGTTCTGCAAAGGATGGGGCAGGAACTACAGGAACACGAGCATTCTCACTTCTCCAGTGTGGATTCAAGCTCATCTGAATAACCCCCTCGCCTGGATCGACAGTGTTCTCACTTGCATGGGTGCCCCCTCGAAGACTTGTGATTCGAGAACATAATTTCGAACATCTTTTCTCTGATTTAATTTGTGATATTTCTTTTCTCCGATCAACTTCCAGTTTCTCTTCTGACTTCTAGTCTCTGTTTCCTTCCACAACTTGATCCACGACCTTTTCAATTTCTCTAGCTCCACCGAAACATTCAATTGTATTGTTTTATTCAGTTTGTGCCATTCCTCCCTCAATATTCCGTCTTTAATGACCCATCGATGCATAATATATGTTATTTGTCTCCACTTCTATATTACAGTTTCAGAATAAATGTAAAAAGGACTATTGTGGTTATAGTTTTTTTTCAGAATTTTCAGGTTACATCGTCGTCATGATTCTAACTTAATTAATCTCGGTTCCTGTAATAGGTATCAAAAAGTGGTCCACTAAAAAAATGTGTGTGACATGATGGGCAACATTTTCTCAGTTAACCATTTTTTGATATTTGTCACAAGAACCGAGATAAGTTTTGTCAAAATGACACTAACAGAGATCTAATAGTGTTACACCCCTTTCTTCTCATTAGATGGCTACTATCTTGATTTGCATTGAGAACTTCAAAAAACCGTCAAAAAACAAAAAATTTTGAGAATAAGAGCTGAATTTTATCAGTGAACACTTTTTGAATGAACGAATTGAACGGAGATGAATGATCTGAAGCAAATGGTTTGCAACACTATTACAGATTTTACAGTACTTCTCAAACCTTTGAACTTTGGACAGTAGTTTCGAGGCTCTCGCAGGGGTTACTACTTCCTCGGCTCTCGAAAATCGGAGATCAAAACATGTGCTAACGATTAATCACTTCCAACCTCATTTCCGTTTCTCAACATTCGATATTTTTGATATGAGCCGTTTTTCCAGACACCTTTTTGTTGGGCCTGTTGTGCTTGAATGACGCCATCAATCTGTGAAGAGTCGTTCACAATGTCTATCAGACGTAATACGGTACCTAACAAGGACTTCTTGGTCCTTGTATCGAAAACTTTATAGCCTTGGTCATCAGAAAAATCGACCTCACAGATTGAGAATCTGATACAAGGAAAAACTTTTCAGAGACTCCAATCATGTGAACAATTCGTCAGATTCTTCCAGAATCTCAATTAGATTACGAGAAAATTTAATCTTTGATATTCGAGAAATCTCCTTGTAATCACTTCAGCCGTTGCATTTTCGATTGAAAATTCCACGATTGAAGATTCCAGTACCTCCACACACGAAAAAACCAATCAGAATTCTCGTTTGATCGAGAAGGAGAAGGACAAAGAGTCAAACACAAAAAAACACACACACATGCATACACACATCCAGAAACATTACTAAATTGGTTTTGCCTGAGCTCTTTTGAGCTTTCTCTCTCCTTCCACTCCACGTCTTCTTCTTCTCGTTTTTCCTTCCTCGAGGCACCCCCATTGCTTTTATCCTCTCCTTCACGTTTACTCTCTTCGCACTGGGTCTCTCTTTATTACGAGTACTCTCCAATTTGGCTCCTTTTTCAGAGAAGAGCTCTTTCCATCACCGGGGCGAAAAGGAAGAAGAGAGGATCGATGTGCTGGTGCTGCTGCCGTCTTTTTTCTTACTCACCACCATTTCAGTTTCACACGATTTAGTTTGACTTCCAAATTAAGTTTCAGTTTTCAAATTCACCGAAGATCTACTGGTTTATTAATTCTGGAAAACGTTTCCTTTGTAGATCCCAAGGATTGTTTTTTCTTATAGAGAAAACCGAAAATTTGAACAAAAAATTTGAAAAAAAAACCTTTTCACCAAAAAATTGCATTTAAACTTCGCTCCAAAAGTCTATACAGTAATCCAAAGACACACATTCCTCTTTTTTTGAACTCTCGCCACGAAGAACGTTATCCCCGAATGAGATTGTTTTTATTTGTAAAAAATAATTTCTCATATTTTGAAAATTAAGATAAAATAGGTTTCCAATAATTCGAAAGTTGAAAAGTACTATGAACCAGTTCGAGCTTTGCTTGTCCAGATTTCTTCGACTACCGTACTTTAAAGGCGCAAGTAGAAATGGAATGGCGGGAGAGTTCAATTTTCACCGGCAACACCGAATTTCATCCAGATTTCGACAGCTTTTTTTCAATTTTTTTGAAGTTTTTTCCACAATTTTTAACCAAGAAGCAAGAAATCTCATTCTCAAAATCGTCGTTTATCTCTCTCCCAGAGAAATAATAGTATTTCCTCAGCGCGTTTTCCCCTCCGGCTGTGTCCCCACTTTTAAACATTTTCATCTGAAAAATCCTTTCTCGTTTTCTTTCCATCTTATTAGAGTCTTCTATTAATAATGCAGAAACGTTGTTCTCTTCGAATCATTCTGTTGTTTTTACAAGAATAATCATATTCATCACATTCGTCATTTAGTAAGGTGTTTTGAAAATCAATATGATAATTCGAAACTTCCGTTTCTCCATCCGCTGCTTCTCCATATTCAAATGAGAGCGCTCCTCGCATTTCTAATTCCCATAACTTTCTTCCTACGCACTCTATACTTTTTCTCTTTCGGAAGAGAGGCATTTTATCGGCATCGTTTGGATAGGGAAATAAAATTGGGAAAAAACGGAAGATTCGGAAACGAACGAAAAGAATTCATTGTTTGTTTTGGTTTTGCGTTCCGAACTTCCATTTTTACATTTGTTTGCATTTTGTTGCGAATCTGAATTTATAAGCTGACCTGTAATAGTCAAAGACTCGGAATGCATAATTCTCGATTTCCCAACACACTCAATTAGTTCTAGACATAAGTCAGAAGTCTGCTTCCTCCTTTCTGTTTGAACGAAACGAGAGCCTCCTCCATTTTTGTTCATTTTCCCTTTCTCATGAATTATTTTTTTGTCGGTGAGAGTGGAGGCGTCTTTGTGAAAAAAAACGAGAAGAAAAAAACGCAGAATAAGGGAATAGGAGCAGAACCAGGAGCACACTAAGAGACGAATTGCACATTTTTGGCGTTCATTTTTGAACCCTACTCATTTTCAGTAGACAATATAAACAAGGTTGCTCGAAAGGCCTTTTCGGAAATTTTCAGGATGTCAAATGTTCCAAATTGCATGATTTTAGAATAGTCGTTATTGTTCCGGTGTAAATTTCAGCCCGAAAATTCTCGGAATTCTGAATTCCGTTCCAATGGTCCCCGCATGTAATGTCAAGCACTAGTCTTTCCCTGTTTGAGCTGCCGAAAATAATGAAAACTTTACTGGAAAGCAGGTGCGCAAACACCTGCATCCAAAGGGTTCAAAATAAAATTTCTGGAGTCGAATTTAGCTCTGGTGTTTTGTTCGTGTTATTTCCGAAAACAAAAATACGTTAGTTTCTGAAAAGGAGTGGGAACGATGATGTTAGATGAGCAAGAAGACGATGATCCGGATTTCCACGCTTTCGATTTCTAATGGGAATGTAGATTTTTCATATTGACTCCGAAAAGTTCATAGTTGTGAGGCCTATAACTCTGCTCAAAAATGAAATACTCTGTCAAATTCCGAATCAAATGACAGATCTCGAGGAAATCTATCGTACAAGCACTAAAAATACACGTTCAGTGATTTTCAGAGCTTTTGAGAACTAGAGCTCATCGAGATCTATAATTTAATACTAGATTTGTCTGAATTTTTCATTATTGAGCCGAGTTATCATAGGGTTTTCTCGCAATCATGGAAAGTCCAACTTTATTGAAAATATGAGCTCTAATGTGATACGATTAAGTCTTTTTCAAAAGCCTGACATTGAATGTCAGTCTCAAAAGCTGATTTTGTTTGTGTCATTCTAATCCGAATAGTAAAATAAATAGACTCAAACGACGACTGCTTCAAATGTTCCTCATCGTTCCCAATATAAGCTGGATTCTGCCCTTGACGTCACTTTTCCATCTTCTGTTTTTTCTTTGTTCGCTTCTCTCTTTTTCCGTTTCGAACCAATAAGCCGGCTCTTGTTGTCCGTCTCTGAATCTCTTCATCTGTTTTTGCTATCTCAAGTTTTCACGCCCCGAAGGCAAAACACTTCACCCTTCTCTCTCTCTCTCTCTCTTCCACGAATCATTCTGAATCCTCACGTCATCTGAATATTCTCACTTTGTCTTCCTCAACACACACGTCTTCTCACCTTATTCGAATACTATACTGGAACAATGGGCTTGCAGAGAGGAATGCCGTTGGCACAGCTCGGCGAGCCGTTCGGCATCACACCGGCCGCCATCGAGAACGTGTCACCAGGCATCGACCAGTGCAAGGATCACAGGATTGATGTAAGTGTTTGGAAAGTCTAAAAAGTTCGAAATCTATTTTTAAAAAACTTGAGAAACATCTGAAATTGGGAATCTATTTCTGGAGAACTTTCTCTTTTGTCTATTTCTAAATTTGTCAGAACAATCGGATTCATTCCTCTCCCTCTCCAAAAACAGCTTTTCTGCTTGTGATCACACAACTTTTTTGCTCTGAAAACTCTTTTTGTATTTGCTCATATGCCATTCCTGTTTGCTCCCCTTGTTTGGGGTCGACACCGCCCATAATCCACCTAATTTTGCGAGAGCGCTCCATTTCCGATTTAGCTAGGAAACGATGACATTCGACTTTGAACTTCCATTTCGAAACTTTTTGGAATCGAGAAAACTCATGACGGTAGGCCTTCCCAACGTCTTCCGATCATCGGAATCCGATGTTGTTTTAGAAAATCCGGAAATATATCTTCTGGCAGAAAACAAGTTTTATCCCGATTTAGTAAAGGGAAAGTAAATATTGCAAAGAAATAGTCTGTTCTGCGGCATTCAGCTTAGTAGGAAATGCATCCTCGTCAGACTATTTTCGAGCTTATTTCTCAAAATATGAGTTATTTCCTACTGAATCCAGCTGCTCTCTGTCAAATGGTCAGGTTTTGAAAGAGAGAGAAAACTAACTTCAGAAGCTAACTCGACTTCTCGTTAGCAGTTTTTGAATATGTAGAAAAATACTTCAAAAACTCCTCTTAGAGCCCAACACTGCTGGCTGAAAATAATGCATATTTGGCGATTTTCAGTGCGAAATTGTCAATTTGAAGGAGGTGAAAAAGCGATTTCCTATTACCAAATTTTCCCAACACTTTTTGAATGTCTCAAGCAACTCTAGACCTTTATTTTTGCAGTTTTTCAGCATAGCTAGAATTGAGTCTGCTAGACCGTGTTGAGGGAAACGACCCGAGTTGCAGTTCTTGCCACCTAACTGACTTGATTTTTGCTGTATCAAAGTTGTCATGTACTAAGATGAAGGTCTAGTTCTGAAAATTACAAATTCTCCGAGTAAACATTAACCAACGAAAAACCTATCAGGGACATTGATACTCAGAACGCATGAATCTGTTTGTGCTTCTACGAACGCAGTTGTTATTGTGCATCATAGACAAGTTTATGTGTGTTCGTATTGTGGTGACAGACTAGGTCATCTTTCGACCGTCCTCCGAATGCATGCTTCTTCCATTTCAGGTATCCATGAGATCCGATCCAGCCGACTGCTCCAGCGACGCCACCAACACCTTCCACAGCAGCATCTACGTCGCCCATCCAACGACTAACAGTGGGCTTCGAACGTTGAATGGAAAGGTATGATTTGTAATTAGTGAGGAATGCATAGGTTGCATGTCTTTTTGATAGGTCTATGATCTCTCTGATAGACGCAGAAACAAAGCGAAATTCATGACACCTGATGCTTTTTGACCCGTTCTTTCTTCTCTGCACATCTTTTTGCATCCCTCTCATTTCTTTTCTTCTTTCTTTTTCTTCTTCCGTTTTTTTTGTGCTCATCAGCATCAGCATCATCGCCTGACTTTTCCGCCTCATTTTACTCAAAAGTTGCCCCTCTTTGCTCTCTTCTATTTTTCTTGTCTCCCCCTTTCTTCTTAGCTTCTCGAATGTCGATGACGACGAGGACGAGGAGCTCCGGCGGCGGTTCTTGAAACTCCTATTTCTCATTCTTCAATTATTTTTCTTATTTCTTCTGCTTCATGTTAATTTTGGAGCAAGTTGACAAGAGTTCGCTGAATGGAGAAAATCTTTTGGAGGACGAAAAAGAAGAAGAGGAGAATCTGGTAGAGGTACCAATGTGCTCTCTGGAGCTCTTTTTTGGGGAATTTAACTGGCGTTGAATTATGTGGATTTATTTCCGGATTGGCTGCTGGGATTCCTTTAAGATCCCACCTAGCTGCCGGATAGATGTATGACTTTTCCCCATTCGAATCGCAAAAAATGTCTCAACAGGGTCATCTGTCACATTTTTCCCGGAGTTTCCATGGTTTCCACTCTAGCTTCGTCCCTTTTGGCTTCAAAATTGAGTCCCCACATTTCGCTTTCCATATTCATGTATTTTCTCTGTAGCTCCAAAAACCTTGTGAAATTCTAGAGCCTTCGGAATGGTAATTCATTTTTCACTGAAGCCACTTATAGAGCTAGCACATAATCCTAATGAAATAATATTCAAACGGAACATATTGCAGGCAGAATCGTCCGCTTCGGAAACGGAAATCGACATCGGAGATGTTCGAAAGTGTGGCGAGAAGGCCGATCGACAGCAGTTTGAACTGCTCAAAGTTCTCGGGCAAGGATCGTTTGGAAAGGTCTTCTTGGTTCGAAAAGTTCGTGGTCGAGACTCGGGACACGTCTACGCGATGAAGGTGCTCAAGAAAGCGACGCTGAAAATTCGAGATCGACAGAGAACGAAGCTGGAGAGGAACATTCTCGCTCACATTTCTCACCCGTTCATCGTCAAACTGCACTACGCATTTCAAACCGAGGGAAAATTGTACCTGATTCTGGATTTTCTTCGTGGAGGAGACCTGTTCACCCGTCTCTCGAAAGAAGTCATGTTCACGGAAGACGATGTGAAGTTCTATTTGGCAGAACTCACATTGGCTCTCGAACACCTGCACAGCCTGGGAATCGTCTACAGGGACTTGAAGCCCGAAAACATTCTCCTGGACGCTGATGGACACATCAAAGTGACTGACTTCGGACTGAGCAAGGAAGCAATCGACAGCGAGAAGAAGACGTACAGCTTTTGTGGAACTGTAGAATACATGGCTCCTGAAGTGATCAATCGACGAGGACATTCCATGGCTGCCGACTTCTGGTCGTTAGGAGTTTTGATGGTGAGGTTCCAGAAATTTTTGACAGCTCAGACCTTCCTATTTTCAGTTCGAGATGCTCACAGGTCACTTGCCATTCCAAGGAAGAGATAGGAATGACACAATGACACAGATTCTAAAGTAAGCAAAAATTAGATTTACCGATTACATAAGATCACTTTCAGAGCCAAACTCTCGATGCCCCACTTCTTGACCCCAGAAGCTCAGTCCTTGCTCCGCGCTCTCTTCAAACGCAATTCTCAAAATCGACTGGGAGCTGGACCCGATGGTGTCGAGGAGATCAAACGACACGCGTTCTTTGCCAAAATCGACTTCGTCAAATTGCTCAATAAGGAGATCGATCCACCGTTCAAACCTGCGCTATCTACTGTCGACAGCACATCATACTTTGATCCAGAATTCACAAAAAGGACACCGAAAGGTTGGTTGGAATATGGTTCACCGAAAATTGAATGATTCCAGACTCACCAGCTCTTCCGGCTTCTGCCAATGGACACGAAATCTTCCGCGGATTTTCATTCGTCTCGAACGCAGTGATAGAGGAAAGAAAACTGATACAGAAGTCGATCAGATCAGTTCCCACTGCGAAGACGCATCCGTTCACTGATGACTACGAAATTCTTGAGGTAAGTCTATCAGTTTTCTCCTAAAACTCCTCTCCCTATTTTCTAGAAAATTGGAAATGGTGCTCACTCAGTCGTCCATAAATGTCAGATGAAAGCCACGCCACGAAGATATGCTGTGAAAATAGTGAAGAAGGCAGTTTTCGATGCAGCTGAAGAGGTGGACATTCTTCTGAGACACTCTCACCAGCAGTTCATTGTCAAACTGTTTGATGTTTATGAAGACGAAACGGCCATTTACATGGTGGAAGAATTGTGCGAAGGTGGAGAGCTTCTCGACAGGTATATCTTTTCTCTCGTTTCGGAATGTCTTATCCTTCTTCAGATTGGTCAACAAACGAGCGTTGGGAAGTGAGAAAGAAGTTGCCTCCTTGATGTCCAATCTTCTCAGCGCCATTCAATATCTCCACTCCCAACAAGTGGCTCATCGTGACCTGACTGCTGCCAACATTCTTTTCGCTTCCAAAGATGGAGATCCGTCTTCTTTGAGAATCGTTGATTTCGGGTTCGCTAAACAATCGAGAGCTGAAAATGGAATGCTCATGACTCCATGCTACACTGCACAATTCGTGGCTCCCGAGGTTCTCCGCAAACAAGGATACGATCGTTCGTGTGATGTGTGGTCTCTCGGTGTCCTCCTTCACACAATGCTCACCGGTTTCACTCCGTTCGCAATGGGTCCCAATGACACTCCCGATCAGATACTGCAACGTGTTGGGGACGGGAAGATTTCGATGAATCATGCAGTATGGGAAACGATTTCGGAAGATGCAAAGGATTTAGTGAAGAAGATGCTGGATGTGGATCCGAACAGAAGAGTCACGGCGAAACAGGCACTTCAACACAAATGGTTCGGACGGAAGGAAGCACTTCCAGATCGGCCACTTCAAGAAGGCAGAGGAGAACCACTGGACATGACTGATGTTAAGGTGATTATTAGATTTGGAACTCTGTCACAAACCTCAAAATCAGTTTCAGACTGCTCTTGATCAAACGTACAAAGCGATATCTTCGGCTCCCAGTGTTACTCTCCGACCCGTTGGCTCTTCAGCCCTTGCGAAACGGAGAATGAAGGATATTCTCTATGCAAACTACACAAAGAATGTGTCGGCCAACGCCTAGTAAGAGAATCCGAATCTGAATTGTCTCTTCAATATTCTCAAAGTTGCAGAACGAATATGGATCTGTCGCCTTCTCTTTCACCCGTCACCAAGATGTTCTGCCTTCCAGACTTGTAGACACACCCGATTGTATATTTCTGCATCTTTTACCTCTCTCATTAACACCTACTAACTCTTCCTACTTTTATATGTTTTCGCTCCATATTGAAGCTTTTCCCGCGTTCTTCCTTCTAGTTATTTATTGACACCCATAACCAATTCATCCCTTTTCAACTAATTTTCTTATTTTCTTATCACTCATCACTTTTCATCATAGCCCCTTTTCTATCGCCTGGAATTGTGATTACAATTGCGCATCCGAAAGAGATTTAAGCCAAAATACGGGATTTTCAGAATTGATTCTTCTCCTCTCTATTCACTAATTTGTTTCTCTTCATTGCAATTTCAGTTGAGAACACATTGTGAATGTTTTAAATGTTTTATTGCTCCCTCGACTATTATATATTGCATTTTAAACTGGAAAATCGATAAATTGTACAATTGATGATAGCGCAGTTTTCATTCTAACAGGGGCAAGATAAGATTTTGGTCTTTTTGATTCCTGTTCTCAGACGTTTCCAAGAGTTCTCCTAGAACAACCACAGAAAAAGCAGGTTTCAGAAATGACGACTGAAATTTCTGTGGATGAAATGCGGGCTGCTCATGAAAGAACAGCTCCGTTCATTCATAACACTCCACTGATGAGCAGTGAAAAAGTTGATGAGAGAGTCGGAGCTCACGTGATTTTCAAGTGTGAGCATCTCCAAAAAACAGGAAGTTTCAAGGCGAGAGGAGCACTCAATTCTGCTATTCTGGCAAAGGAGAAGGACGCCAAAGGAGTGGTGAGTTTCTGAATGTTGATAATCTTGGGAATCTTCGGGGTGGATCAATAATCAAAATTGACAAGTATCATTGAGACCATATTTCCAAGAACATGGCGATTTCGAGAGCATTTGGTCCAGTAGGACCTACTACGGTAGCGGTCAAAAATATACCGTATTTGGTGATTGTTAGTTCATTTTTGTGATCGAAAACTTTTCAATTTAACCAAAATCAAGCCAGTTATTAAGGCACGTTGAGAAAGAGAGGTTCCCGAAATCTAGGTGACGTCACTGAATACTATCTAAATGTCTTGCTTCTCGTTCTTTTTTGAAAAGTGGTAAACTTCACAGAATTTCGGAAAAATCGGGTACTTTAAAACCACTCATCCCAATTGACCGTTTTGCACTGAAAACCAAATGATTGTCTGAAGCTCTAGATAGAGATATTTGGAATCAAACCGAACGTTTCTCAAGAATGAAAATGCTCAGATTGCTCACTCTTCTGGAAATCACGGACAAGCTCTCGCGTGGGCCGCTCAGAAAATCGGGCTCCCCTGCACGATTGTGGTCCCCAAAAATGCACCAGCCGCGAAAATTGAGGGAATGAAAGAGTACAAGGCGGAGATCGTGTTGTGTGAGCCGACGATGTCGAGCAGGTTTTCGACAAAGATTGCAATCCTGAAATTGAGTCCGAGTTTTCAGAGAATCGGTGTGTGCTGAGGTAGCTGAGAAGTTGGGATACTACTATGTGGATCCGCATAATTGTGTGTCGATGATCAATGGACATGTAGGTTTTCATTTAATAAGGAGATCCTCGGGTTGAGCTCTTATAATCTGGGTCCATGTGAAATCGACCTTGCTAATTCAGCATCTGAAGTAAAAAATCAGCAAAATGCTCTCGAGTTCTGACCTCGAAAATTGAGGGGTAGACTTTTCGGAAGGTGAAGCTCCAACTCTTCAGAATTGGAAACCTGTGAGCATTCTGTGAGTTCCTTTTTCAGAACCTGAAACTCCATGGTTTGATCCAAGTTTAGAAAACGAGTTCCACTCCAGACAGTCTTCTTGTGAAATATTCTAGTATTTCAGGCATCCATTGTTTTCGAAGTTTTGGAACAAGCTGGAAAGGAAATCGATTCCATCTTTCTGTCTGTCGGCGGCGGTGGATTCGCCTCGTCAGTCGCTTTTCTCGTCGGAAATTTGAGACCAGATATTGAAGGTTCTCTCCTATCCATCAACACTTGCTCAACAATCTATTTTTAGTGTATCTCGTGGAACCCGAAGAGAAACAACTTTCGAGCTTATTGGAGAACGGAGTTCAATGCGAGGTGGAGACATTGAACACTATTGCAGATGGTGTTCGAGTGGCTCATGTCGGGTCTCTCTGTGAACCGATTCTCAAGAAATTCTGCACTAAGACAGTTGTCAGTGTGGTAGGGGGATAATGATTTCCACTTTTGAGTGTATCTATATTTCAGAAAGACGAGGAAATCAAGGAGGCTCTGAAGTTGATTTGGACTAGAACAAAGGTATACAGAGGAAGAAAAGTCGACTTGTAATGCTCCAAACTAGAAATGCTTCAAAAAAGTTGTCAGGTGACAAATTAGGTGGTCTTTGCTGCAGTCGATAGATCTCATCGGCTTCTACATTTTGCTTGCTGACACGTTGTTCTGTGAAATTTCTAATTCCAGAGAGACCAATCAAATCATACCGTATCCCATTTGGTGGTTTAACAAAACAGTCAGCGTAGAGGTCTCACAAATTAGTTCCCTGTGTTTCGTTCTCTTTGAACCAACGAAAGAGATTAATAATAAACATCATAGTTTTTCAGCAAAGAATCGAGCCAACCGCTGCACTCGCCTTCGCTGGAGTCCTCTTCCACAAACCAGAGCATATCAAAACTCCACTGGTGGTTTTGTGTGGAGGAAACGTGGACACTAACTATAATATCGATTAAAACTTCCCATTGTTTTAGAATAAAATTTGAACTGTTTGAATTTCAAGTAGACAAACAGACAATATTCTCCCGACACTCCTCACATCACCACATCGTCTGGAGGGGATGAGGACCGTATACTCTCGCGTGAACAGTGAATAGAACAGTGAATGAGGGAGTGAGGGGTTCCTGCACCCCTCATTTCGAAAAATATGGATCAAAATTTCTCAGAGGTTCCCAAACCTTCGAAAAATATGGATCAAAATTTCTCAAAGGTTCTCAAACCTTCGAAAAATATGGATCAAA